>RCIC01000006.1:4412500-5612500 GCA_018883505.1 Ceratosolen fusciceps | reverse complement strand
TAATAATATCAAAGTAGTATTAATTTTCAATGAATAACACAAGATCCAATTAATAATAACTTTTAGTCGAAATATTGCCATTCAATAATGTTGCTAATTAACTTTATACAGAATGGACATTATAAATTATAGTTATTGTACTTTGTGTGAACGAAATCTAATCATGGAAAATAGTCTGCGTATCTTTTTGGCGGATTGATCCTCGATATCGTTCGAATTGAACACGAGGATCAGTTAAAATGCATAATAAAAGGATAAAACGGATTAAGAAAGGATAAAAAATGTGACGAGTTTGTGAATTCGCGCAATCGAATTAATTTAAAGAATTTGTCATTCGGTGTATTTGCATTGTTTTTTTTTGTTTTGTTTTTTTTTTAGGATTCGTATTCATTGTTCACGTATGCACGTTATTTCATATGACTTTTTAATCATTTTTATTAATTCGATTTCATTTATTATTTTTTTTCCCCTACACATTAATTCAATCTTTCCGTATTTTATGATTATATGGCCTGACGAGCTTTATCGAGGCCGAATCGAATTATCAATATAATAAATACTGACTCTTGTTCTTCGTTACGTTCGTCTATAATTCATTTTTTTTTTAAATAGCTCTTGCTTTAGAGTAACGTAATATCTCGAAAATGAAGGGAGGGGGCATTTGAGATTCAGTACTTAATATCCTTGTTAAATAATATTTAGCTTCAGTAATTAAGCCTCGATATCGATTATTCATGATATTTTCTATTATATTATAAATAAATCCAGCATTAAAAAAATTAATTCTAAATAGTAATGTAAGATCAAAGTATTATATGATTATTATTATTCCCTCGATTCGTTGCTGGTGCTCTTAAGTATTAGTGAGATTAATGCACTACCTTTTAAAAGTACAATATTTGTCTCGGGCATTTTTCCTTGAATTCTTAAATTGTATATTATCATCACGTTGCCATTCGGCAATTAATACAAAAGGAAAAAAAAACATACTAGCAATAATAAATAATTCTAAATTATTAAAATTTTCGGTATATATTTGTATACGGAGCCGGGAATTCTCGAAATAACTTAGTAGATAAATATTTAAAATAAAAGGCACCTTTTAAAATATCTTATTTTCTCTATACTCAGATCAATAAAGATAATAATAATAACAACAACAATAACAACAACATTGATAATTAGGTAAAAACAAAAAAAGTATAAAATATTTTACGTTAAATTAATGAAAATCAACAAGTATAGAAATATATATAAAAATTTATAATAAATCTTATCAAATCTTATGAAAATTTAAATTGTAGCATATAATAAAACTTAAATAATTTTCCGGCTCATAATTAGTTATATACAGTTAAATAAGCTTGTATATATTATATTTGTCATACATAATGCGTCATTAATATTTTATTATGGCATACGTAAGCAGTGCAAGTTTTGAAGACTCGCCTTTCTCATTTTCTGATAAAAATACAACTGAACATTTACTTAAAGGATTCCTTTATAGCTTGAATTATAAAAAGTATTTTGTAGTCTTTTTATTGCTCATCAATTGTAATATTTAAACTGAATACTAAACAAGCAAGAGGTCGTCATATACGAAATAACTTGTGGATTTTTTTTCGTATTTCTATGAAAACCGCATACAGCGCAGTCTATTTTATTAACAAAATCTTATTTGCCGTAATGTGAAAAGGAATTTAATTACAAATGTAATTCCACTCGACTACTTCTTCTGTAAATGTATAATACAAATTTCGGCAAGTATTATCGTTATATATACATATACAGCTTACCTCGAAACTCCTGACTAATATTGCATACCGCTATTAACAATTAAGTTCCGTAACAGTTTTCGTTTAAGATAAACTTCGTACCAATTTATGAGAAACAGTCTTTCGTGCTCGTATTGTTTATAAATAACAAGAGAATTAATAAAATGTTAAAAAAGCGTTTTGTACGTGTTAGATTCAGTAGGAGGATCGAATTGTATTTTGCAATAACAGCGTATCTTGCAATTCTCCAAGAATATAAAAATATTTATATACATTACGGGATATATTATAAAATTTATTTAGTCTTATTTACGCCGAAGTGGAGAGTCGCTTCCATCACTTTATTAGAGCCACGGACGTTTAAATTTTATATCGCACTCATCGTATACGAAAATATACAGTATAAGTATAGAAGTTTAATATCGAACGTTAAATGAAAGAATAAATTCACGTAGATTTTACATACTCTCTCGAGTCCAAAGGAAACGTACGTTTAGTACATGAGCCCTTAAACTCGAACCTATCAAACATTAAATTGTATATATATATATATATAGAAAATGCTTTCAGTCTGCGAGTTATAAGAAAGATGACATCCAGGGAAGTCAATTTCCGTGTCGAAAGTCAGTGCTCGAACGTCCGAGAAATGAGAAAACATGCCAAGAACAGACAGAAGAATCCGTTGAAAAGGACCATGTAAGCAGAGACAAGCTTACAACAGAGCTTTATATTAAGGTATTAGTATTGCCATTAAATCTCTATGTAATACACGTTATTAAGAAATATTGTTATTAAAAAATGTCGTCATATTTATTTAAAATTAAGGTCATTCGCAATATGAAAATGTATGGCGGCTCAGTCGTTACTCTTATTGCCTTCTCACATCAAGCCACAACTATTGAAGAATATGTTAAAGAAATTTATCAAGTATTTACGTATTGGAAAAAAAAGAAAAAATAAAAAAAGAAAAAGAAGGTATTATACAGAATTCAGACAAAACCCTTCTTTTCTCGCTCATTAATGATAACTAACCGATTTTTAAATATTTTACCTCCTCCAGCACTTATATTCGAGAATTCGTTAATTTTCATTCGTAAATTTGAAAATATATAAAATTTCAAGGATCCAGACAGATCCTTAAATATTAATGTCCATTTCGTTTAATAAAAGCAGTTATTTAATTAACGGTTGCCTCCCCTTCCTTGTCGTGTCAGACGCGGACAAGCGACAACCGGAATTATGTGGAATATAAATCGGGAAGGGTAAGTGAGTAAATGTGGATAAATGCTGGGAGGAGGAGAGATTTTTATTGCGATACTTGGGTGAAAGAGCCAAGTTATCCTATAAGACGAACAATTTATTTATCGAAAGCGAGGGTCGCCTCCAGAGGAAAATATATCGGTCCGCGAAAAAAGAGAGTAGCGAGTAGTAGTAGTAGCGAGTAGTAGCGAGTAGTAGTAGTAGTAGCGAGTAGTAGTAGTAGTAGCGAGTAGTAGTAGTAGTAGCGAGTAGTAGCAGTAGTAGCAGTAGTAGTAGTAGTGGTAGTAAGCGTGCACGAAGAGTTTGCAAATTAGCCAAGTTAGCGTGGTCGGGGAGGTGATCGCGGCGATGCGGCGGGGGTCGGGAGGGGCGACGAGGAGACCGAGAGGACGTTCCTGTATCGGGTTTGGCTTTGCTCGGCGCTTGGATCGTTGAACCGGAGACTTTCAATGGGAATTGCGGCTTGAGGCTCGAATTACGCAAACGAATTTACGCGCCCACGGCCCCTTTCCTCTTCGCCGCGCTTAACTTAAATTAAAGGAGCATTGCCAACGAGTCGGACTTTTTATACGAAGCTATTAATAATCTCGGCACCTGACGCATTTACATTCCCAAATTTAAGGACAAGTTCACGTCGCACGGCTCAATTCTCCATTTCGTCCTACTACTGTTTACTCCTTTATTCCCCCCCCCTTCCTTTTTTCTTTTATTGCAATAAAAAAAAAAAAAAAAAAAAAAAAAAAAATTAAAAAGAATAAAAAACGCCCGGAACAATGAGGAGCCCAATGAGAACGTTATTCCCCGCGATCGGATAAAATTGTTAACAATTATAATCTCGTATTTTCTAAATGCCTCGCGAGGAAGAGGGCAGGGCTTAATTAAAAATAATCATGGCTTAATCCGATTAGCCTGGACATGAATCATTCAGTTTATAATTAATTTGCTCATCTTTCTTCGGATTAAATTTTTATAAAGTATGCCCATTAAAATATTCAGTGGACCATTATTTCACGACAATAGATATTATATTTTAAATCCACTCGGATAATGATCGAATCGAATTTTACAACATCGATTATATTATCGATTATGGTGCGCCTGTGTAAAAATTGAAACGAACGTAAGCTGTGATTTTCGTGCATCGAGGCTAATATTTAATATTGTAGAGCGGAGCTGTAATTAATTCAGCCGATGGAATGAACGAATTAGAAAATATATCGATTGGTGACTGTGACTCGTCGTGAGTCGCTCTCTCGTAACCAGTGCTAACGTCACTTGCGCAATTCCACAACAATTAAATATCTGTAATTTTAAATTTCTCTCAAATGTTTCTTATCTAAATCTCTAAATGAACTTTCAAGGAAGCGTGGGCGATTGGAGAAGCGCGGGAGTAGCCGAGGGCAGTGCGTATTAAAAATTTCGCTTGGACGATCGGCTCGGAATAGACGGACAGCGGCTGATAAACGCGGATGATCCTCGACCGGCGCCGCGGTCGCTGATAAATAACCGGCCAAGAAAGAACAGGGAACACTGTCCCGATGACAAGAAACGAGTGTCTCTGTGTATGGGTCGGTGGGTGCGGGGGGGGGGCGAGAGGCTCGAAATTTAATGCGTCTCCGGCGTACCGTTCCGAGCCACCTAGAAATGTCCTCCAGGGTACAATGTGCCAACGGCGCTCGGCCGTTAAGCCTCCGGAGCTTAAAGTACACGGATGACTGCGTTGCCGGGCTTTCCCCTCATCCTCCTCCCTCCCCCCAAACCCCCAAAGCAAAGAAAGAATAACGCCGGGGCTTTATGGCTTTTTGCCGCACTTGCTTTACTACTCGCTCATTATAATATTATGCAGAGGAACGGAATAACAAGGCGGTACGTTGAATACGGAAAATTCAAATGTCCCTTTATGAGCAGTTTTCATCATTATTAACCTCATTGTAGGCCCCATTTCTTATCGGCCCGAAACTTCTAATGCATATATACTACACCAGCTATACTCGGCTCTAGTCTCGGTTGCTCATTTCATTTCATAGCGATTTCGTTTTCGTTACCTCTCCATGTAATTCAATGAATTGACTCGCAACTCAAGAGGCGTCAGCAATTGAAAAAAAAAAAATCGACTTCCTTCACGCTTTAAATTTTATTATCTTTTCCATTTTCCATTCTTATTCATTTGAATTTTTAAATGAGGTCAGATGCAGAAGTCTCGGCTTCAAACGTGCATCGATGTAATTTTTTATCCTTTCCTGCATTTCCTTCGACGAACTCAACCGAAGCTTTATTAAGTAATTTAATAACAAATATATATATATATATATATGTGTGTGTGTGTGTGTGTATATGTGTGATCTCTTTGCAGAAATTCTATTAGCTGACTAGATTTTCTAATACTAAATCATAAGGTAAAGATTCTTTTCGCGATTATTAGTTAAAAAGTCATTATATCATGGGAAATTGATGGATAGTTTTTGAAAGGAAGATAGTACATACATTAAATAAGCATTAGTGCCTTAAAAGCAGCGGGTAAGCACATTATTGCGTTATTTATTTGCCAATGTCCGGTAGTAAAGGCATCGTAGAAAGTTATTTATACGTTTAAGGCAGTAGTGCATCGATAAGCCTATTAACGGGTATTATTAAGTAGACTCTGCTAGGAAAAGACAAACAATAAAAAATAAAAAAAAAAAATAAGCAACACAAAAAAAAAGCAGATAATGTTCGCACTTATTTTTTTATGTAATTGATATTTTCGAACCGAGCCGAGCAATTACATCGGCAGCGTACGAAATGGGTAATAAAAACCACGAGGCGTCAATAGAATGCAATGTAAGTTTAAGACGTTCTTATCGAGTCTGGCTCTATTACAAGCGTAATAAAAGATCAAGTGGGTACGGGAGTAAAGGAGGGGGGTGTAAGGTTCCCTGTATATAATGTCGGTATGGCTAGCATATGATTAAAAAAAACGGAGGTCGGGTACGTGAAATAGCTCGATAGCTCTGATCCGAGGAGCACCTCGGCACCGAGGGCTGACGAATAAGTAAATAACTCACGGATACGGAAACGGAGATCGTTAATCGCCGATTCGTTAGGGAGAAACGCTTAATTCCGGGCTCCCGGACATCGCTCGGGTCACGTAATACTTTAACGCCCGGGACTTGAGACCTCGAGCGAATACAATGTTTGTAGGTGCGCGGGAACGATTTTTCTGCCAATCAGGTCTGCCCTCGCAATGACACCCTCCGAACCATATGACAAAAGATCGTGGGGGCCAGAGGTCGTGCTTAAGATGCTTTTGATGAATCGCGCGGGCGGAGCGGGGCGGGGCGGGGCGAGGCTCGTGCTCTGCTGGCTATGCACTTTCCCCGTCCGTTTTCTGTGGGGAGCAGAGACGCGCACGAGGTGGGTGGGTGAGGGGGGGGGACACGTGCTCAGGAATCCTAAGGAGCCCTGCCTCTGCTCGGAGCTCCTTTCTAACGTAATTAAATACGCCAGACCAGGCAGGCTCCTTTCGACCTTTCCACGCAAACGGATCGCCGGGCTTTGATTTAAGCGTTAGATCACAGTCTGGCTAGGATGGTTACGATGTGTACGATGTGTACGGCGTGTATGGCGTGTACGGCGTGTACCTGTAAGTGCTCCTTTGTAGGGCAATTGTTCGAACTGGGGTGGCTGAAACGAGCTCCGAGCGGGAAATATAATACGCAAGACGCGTAATATACTAAAGTAAATGTAATCAGGAGCAGCGTTTCGGTGCTTTCATTCTAATGGGAATGCGAAAGATAACGAGGAATGACCAATGAAGATGCGCGGAATGTAATGGCGGTCGCCGGTCGGGCTGGGGTACGAGGAGGGGGCAGAGAGTGACCGCAATTCGAGGTTAGGTCAGGCCGAGCGAAACGCAGAAGCTGAATTGGAAAGATAAACCCGGAGATGGTAAAAAGGGTGGGTCGAAAGGAGCCGCGCTCGCGAACGATGCAGTAGAAACTCGCTCCGCGTCTGGCGGCGAGGAGGAGGAGGAGGAGGAGGAGGAGCAGGCGGAGAGGGGGGAAGCGAGCACACGTACGGATCAGATGCTCGTACGTTTCACGCGATGCGGGTGGATCCTTTCGTAGGCGGGGACAATAAAGATCTCCTATGCAAATATCTCCGAGGGAGACATTTCGGGCGTTAGTCGGCCCATTCGGCCGCTGCACTCCTGCCATTATGTATTACGATGATAATACGTGGGCGAGAGGGTCGAGGGGTTCGGGGACCCCATTCTCCCCAAGTCTGCGGCTATTTACGGGATGATTAGTGCTGCATTTAGCAAACGCAGCGCATGTTTAGCGCTGAGAAAAGGCTCTGGGAGCTTACGCCCGTCAACCTGAAGTCACGTGACGATACGAGCGTCCGTTCGAACATACGTAAATAAGAGACGCAAAGGTCGATACGTGGCAGATTAAAAAGAAAATGGAGAATAGTCGCTTCGCTTTGGCCGACCAAGCAAGAAACTGACAAATGCAGAACGACGTAACGAGCCCCGATGGAGCTTGGGCTTTCCTAGACTTCCTTGGACCGGAAGTCGATGGGGCGGGGGGAGAGCGACGGATGGAATGTTTGCAAGAAAATGGCCAGTAATAAAGCGCTGCCAGGAGGGATGTTTTAAAAATTTACGTCACGTAGTAGGGATCGGGACCGCGGGGGGAAGCTGCTGGATGAGAAAATGGAGAAAAGGCCAGGATTTTTCATCAAATGCCGTGACTTGCCGGAAAAATCCTGGATACGTCCTTCCTTCCAAACAGCTTAAGTGAAATATCCGACGGTTGGGAGCCGCTGCTCGTCGCGGGGACCCCATCGTTATCGAAAGATTAATGGAGCCGACTCTCTCCGGTCTCCCCATACCCTCCCCCCTCGCCCCCTCTCGCCCCCTCTCCCTCTTTCACTCTTTCTAGACAGGATTCGCGTGGGTGGATGAATGGGATTTTCGTGGAGGACCGTATATTAATCGGCCCCTCGGCGATTCCTCGGCATTCTTGGTATCCTCGACGTACCGGGAAGCTCAAGGTGCAAATGAGAACCTCGAGACGAGCCTTCCCTTTGGAAAATAAGGATCCAACGGTATCCTTAGGCGACTCGAGCGTTGCTCACTAATGATTTACGTGAAATTTCACGCGGGATTTCGGCGCCTCCGTTGAACGAGCTCACCCAATAACCCCGATGCCCCCGTCCCCGCCCTCGTCTGTCTAAAGGCCAGCGCGAACAACGAGTTCGGGCTCCTTTTGTTATTGCCCATCCGTTATTACGTAATAAGCACCTCAGCCCTCCTTATTATTCTCCGATCAGGCTTTAAATAAAAAAAACTTACGACGCTCTTTTGTACACGGGACACTCGGGCATCGGTGCAACTTACCTGAAACGAAAAGAAAATACATGCGTTAATAAACGAGTAAATACATTTGTATAATAAATTTGATTATTGGGATTATTATTTGGATTTTTGGACATTGAGTCGACTCGTCTATTTATTTATTTATTTGAAGTTTCATTTTAAGGCATACTTTCGGAGTTCTTGCTTAACTTACTTACTTACTTCTACCCGGGCAATGCAGCCGGTGAGAATGAAGCGAGAACAATAATCCACGAGTACACGTGGATTACGGCATTACCGGCGGAATAATTCATAATCAATAATTAATTAGTTGGCATTGTTATGTTGGCTAGGGTGACCGAGAGCGGGGAGCGGACGTCGGCGGGGCGCGAGGGCGGGTGCCGAGAAGGGCAGAGGGCTCCGGCATCGGCGAGATCCAATTAGAATATCATACGTGGGTGGCTGTGCGCGTGCGCGTGTGCGTGTGCGTGTGAGTCTCCGTTGAAAAGGAGAACTTCGTGGCTCTTGCGTAGGAAAGCGCCGATAACGTTTTGCATTGGGTCGCGCGCACCCCGCGAGCCTCTTATCGCTCGTATTGGAAAAAGTCCGTCTGGATGGTCCTCGAGGCCCGATGAAGCGATATTACACCGGAGCTCCGTTGCGGAGCGTTAACAGTTTCGCTGTCGCGTCGACTCGTGGGACGGGTGAGGGGTAGAAGGGCCACCAGTTGGTCGTAATTATGAATTCGCTTTTTCCGAATATCGAAGGTCCCGCTGCTTATAATGGAAATTACGGCCACGGACTTTCTTCTCTTCTGCAGTTATTTTACCACTCATCAACATACACGTAAAGTACAGCCACGCATACGCTTCATATATATATATATATGTATATATATGTATATATACAAAGATCATTAGTAATGAATCTAGTAGTTAGTGTTAAGCCCGGGCTTTCAGTGTACAAATTCTTTGGGCATTTCGCCTTGAAAGGAAGAGTAGAGGCAGAGGTAGGGGGTGGGCAGGCCGGGTTTTTCTATTAATCTCTACTGCCGGAAGCTCTCGGAGGCGAGGAGGGTTCCTACTGAATGACGTCATTAGCGAGGTGCTATCGATTAAGCCTTAGCTTTTATTCGATAAAGGCCGTCTGCTGGCCGTGAGCAGATCCCGTCGGTGGATTCAGAAAGGAAGGAAGGAAGGAAGGAATGAAAGCAGGAGGGGAAGGAGAGGAAAGCTCGAGAGCTAAACGGAACAAAAGAGCCGCTTTTCAACGCACGGGACTATGTAATATCTTGGAGGAGCGGAGGTATTTAATGTCGAGCGAATGGATTTAAAGTTGCAGGAGCTTATCTTGCTTGTAAGTCGCCACGCTTAAGCTCATTCTCCCTACTTTGTCTGGCTAATGGATAATTTCAGGCAGACTTAGCGGCGGGCCATCCCCTCAAATACTTTAATTATCATCCTTATTATTATTATTATTAAAGAAATTAAATGAGCCTATTGGCGGCTATCTTACTTCCGCGCAGCCGTTTTATATTTATTTCTGCAAGGGATGGAAAAAGTACCGGCTGACGTCAGTTTACACGTCCCGTCCACGAGTCCTTCCTTACTCGCTTTACACGAGCTTTACACGAGAACCTCGATTCGATCTCTTGAAAAAAAAACCTCCAATTCACTGAAATTAAAAGGTAATACCGCAGTCCGATAATTGCGGCTCGAATAATTTCGTCTCGGCGTTGCTTGCCTCCAGTTAAATTCAGACAAGTTAGGGAGATCACAAGCGTGCGTGCTTGGCAATTTGCGGCAAGTAAGACGTAATGGCGTTAATTGAAATACGACTCGATCGGAAATCTTTGATTCCCGGCTTATTTTATCATCCTTCTGCCCGACGACGATTCGCACTCGATCGCCAGATCATTTGCGTGCCAGGTAATCAAAAGTACACATTGACGGCTAAGGATCGATTAGTGGATCATTAGGTATCATTATTTCGATCTCTCGATTACGAGTGCTCGTCTTTTCGCTTCTATTTAAATGCTGCTCTCATTTAAAAATTCCTACGTCCCTTTCATACCGGAATTTCAGCTCTTATAAGTTGTTGTTGTTGTTGTCGTTGTTATCGTTGTTGTTGTTGTTGTTATCGTCAGACCAGAAGCATTTAAGGGAAGCATTTTCGTGCTAGAGAATATTATTTACACATACGAAACCCTGTCATAGTCAGCTGCAAACGTAAAGCTTATGGAATGCAAGGGATACATTTTCCCTGAAAAATTGACAAGCATTCCTTGACAAACGCTCGAATGCCGAATACAAATATTTCATTTAAACATGTTAGAGACGATATATATCACAAGAGAGAAAAGAGTTGACATACATTTTTATAACGAAGGTCCTTTAAGAGGATTTTGAGCGGAAAGTTTTAAAAGCATCGACGTATCAGTCGAGATATATGAGTTTTCTTATAAATCTTGATCCTTTGAATCCTCATCTTTTATTATTACTATTATCATGTATAATAGTATAATGTATAGGTGCAGTATCGGCGCCGGGGGTTATCTATTCGGCACGACGATCAACGTCTATCGGAGACTTTATTGAAAGAGATAAACCGCACGTGGGGATTTAGCATACGCGTTTCAACGTCTTCCAAGGTTATTAAAGTCTCTTCAGACAATGGCGATTTCCTTATAAATTTTCCAGTTATTTAATTAGCATCCCATAGCGTTGATCGTTCAGCCGACGCCCCTTTCACTTACAGCCCCTCCCCAGTCGTCTAACTCCACTCGCTCGCAATAACTCGGCTTCATTCTATTTACTGATATCCAGACTTTATCTACTTAAACGCTATCCACAACTTCCTGGAAATTATATTAATTAAAAATGGGATCATAAACTTTAATCATTAAAGGATGCGCCGAGAGATAAAAGTTTGATATCGGTGAAAGGCGCCGGGCTCCTTAAATACCTGATTATCGCACGCACGCACGCACGCGAGCGAAGAGCTCAGTTTTAACAAGCGAGACTTTTTTAATTAATATTTCATGGAGCAATGAGCGTGAGGCTGAAACGGCATACTCTTATGTCATAAGCAGCTCCGTGATATCCCGCAAATCCTTACGGGCTGCTCGGTATGTCGTCAGCGTTGTATTTACGATTGGAGAATCAATCGATCGATCGATCGATCGATCGATAATGCAGAGAACGATATCGATTGATATATAAATAATCGTCGTAGTTTTGCCGTGCACGTTCTAAAGTTATTGAAAATACGACCGCGTACCGGCATTTTCATCCCAGTTACCCGAGAATAATATTCACTCTCGATAATTAAGCTTATTTTCAAGAGAGCTCTGTGCACGGCCATCAATAAGACAGCACTAGATGTACAATAGTGGCCGGAGGCTGAATAACCCTAGCAGAGGGAAGGGTAGGATTAGGCGGCATAACGGCTTCTACCCCTCCCCCCACCATGAATAGTTACTAGCTGTTATCGGATGTCAATTAGTGCTCTGGTTATGGTGGTGCTGGTAATGTTTGACGACCGATTTTAACGGGCGTATCGTATATTGGTCAGGATAAGTAATTTGTAAAACGGCTAAGCGGTCGTTGGAGTCTCCGTACCGAAGCTACGACTCGACCAGCATCATCACCTACGGCTAAAAAGAATTCGTCTTACCTTGGTAGCTTTACTACGGGCTCGGTGATGACCGTTCGACTTGGCATTTTCGACGCAAGCGTTGACGAACACGTGCTCGGGCGTGCTCTGCGTCTTGTGCCTGTCGAGCGACTTTACCGACTGAGCGGCCGCCTGAGCTTTGTGCTTGCTGGGGTGGTGCTGCTGCGGCCGTAGCCTCGTGTAATGCTGGGGCGACTGGTGCTTCGGGGTTTGTTGCTGCTGGGCCTGCGATGACGCGCACCCGGGCGAACTCTGTTTGCTGCTGCTGCTGCTGCTGCTGATGCTGCTGATGATGATGTTTCGGTCTCGACTTCTCGTGGCAGCGGCAGACGGGCCCGGAACTTTGGCCATCGCCGCCGCCGCCGCCACCACCACTGATCAACGAGGGACAAGACAACGACGAGGAGGAGGACGAGGAAGTGGCCCCCCCGCTCAGGGCCGCCGCAGTCAGCTTGCTCGCGTAATAGTACATCGCGCACATTTATACCCTTTGAGCTGAACTGCGCGGCCCTTACGACGCCACACTCCGCTCATCACTGAGGCGGCCGATCGCTCTCTCGCCCTCACAAGTCACCCTGGCACCCCCGAGGTCCCGGTAGCGCGGCCGATCGGCAGCTCTACGGCGATTCCAATCCTCGGGCGCTCTCTCGTACCGAGAGCCGCCCCCCTCCTCGATCGCCGAGCCGCGCTCTCTCGACCCCCAAAAGAGGCTCGGTCCTCTCTCTCTCTTTCTCTCTCTCTACCACCGCCGGTCCTTTTACCTCGCCTCCATCCTCCAAACAAAGTCTCATACTCTCCTCCGCACCTCCTTGCACGATTCGCCACGGCTCTCCTCGATGGCCGGCTCTATCCCTCTACCACTCGATCGAAGCCGCCCACGCACCGTCGACTTTCGGTCTCAGTCTCGCGACACCGCATCTACTCTCCCTCCTTTGCTCTCCACTGGTGGCACTCTTTCGTCGCGTGTATCAGGGCTCGGCTCACCACGGGAATTACCTACATTCGCTGTCACTTGTTTGGAAAACTTACTTAAGCCTGAAAACAGAGAGAAGAGAGAGAGAGAGAGTGAGAGTGAGAGTGAGAGTGAGAGTGAGAGTGAGAGTGAGAGTGGGAGTGAGTGAGTGAATGAGTAAGTGAGTGAGAGAGAGAGAGAGAGGGGGGTGTAGAGAGGGAGGTGTAGAGAGGCCGATGATCGATTGGAAATTTTAAAAGAGCCGCAGCCCTGCAACGACGAAAGGGAGATTAATGCCGCTCGCTTCTCAGATATAAAAGTTTTCCTCCCTGCCTCTATAAAATTAATACCCTCGCTCCCAAGCAGCTTTGTTTGTTTGTTTGTTTGTTTGTTTGTTTGTTTGTTACAAAGATCTCAGCCTCTGGCCGCGCAAGAAGCCGAGGCGAGAAAATTTCTCAATAAATGAAATTCGCCCAACTTCGATTAAGGACTCTTTTATTTTATTGAACAAGTTTTCCTTAAATGACGACGAATTATTCCCGAGCGATATATCAAATACCTCCTCCGCCACCCCCCTTTCTCTCTCTCTCTCTCTCTCTCTCTCTCTCTTCATCAACTCCTCGATTTCGCACAAGTGTTTTATTAGTTTTAATGGTCTTCTTGGAGCAGAAGAAGCCAATAGAAAATATATTTCCGAACGCTTTCAATAAGGAGCGACTCAACGATACGTCCATTTAATTATCAGCAAACAAGCTATTTCCTTTTTCTTTTCTCCTTCTTCTTCTTTTCTTTTTTTACGTAGTAATTTAGTTATTAATACCCTACGGGGGAATCGAGAGATTATTTTGTAATTCGAGCTACGAGTCGCGCCGAAATCCTTTGCAAGATAATGGCAATTTTTTAATGGCACGAGGCCATAGTCATGCAGAAACCAAAAGGAAAAGCTGCTTCGTATTTGATCGCTGGCTCGTAAGGCACTTGACCACAAGCTTTTCCATATTCGACAGGCTAATCGGAAAGCCAATAGACCGGCAATGACGTTTACTTCCATCTGGACAGACTAATACTAAAGAACATATCCCAAAGAAGGACCTTTTATACAAATAAGAATACGAACAAAAAACCTGCTCCACGAGCTTAAGCCTTTTCAAACTGCATTGCAAGTACTTTCTGTGTATTCTTTACTCTTCTCTCTCTCTTTCTCTTTATTTTTTCACATCACCTCTTGTAACGATAAATAAAATAATGCAGCTTAGGAGTCCGTTTAATGCCGTATTCTCTCCTATTGTCATACAATGTCATAGTTTTGGAGATTCGAGTACGTCTGCACATGTACAGCACATTAGAAAGTAAACAATAATATTGAGTGTCACGTTTGCAAAGTAGGTATCGGGGAGGGGCGGGGACCATACGGATTGTTGCTCCGTAGATCTGCGCGTTGGAAATTTGCGAGGAAAATTTTCCGCCGAGAAAAAATGTCGATACGCTTTTGAATTTGTTTGAATTTAAAGTAACAGAAAACGATGGCATTGGCTCGCCATTATAAAATGACTTTATTGGGGAATAAAGTTGCAAAAAGAAATCCGAAATTCGTTTTTCTGGAGAAATATATGTACCGAGGGCTCCGTCGGATCGAGATCTAGTAAAAATGAACTCGAGTGGCACGTCGGAGTACCAAACCTTGAAAATTATGCGAAAATAATGATCGCATTTCTATAAAACTTTTTACTACCAATTTTTCTAGTAATAGACAATAATAGATGCAGGTCAATTGATTTTTTTCTCTCAATTTACGACTCGTGGTTTAAGGATTTTTTTTACATTCCTTCGAGTATTCGCTTTACTTTACTTTCGCAAGCCTATGAATTATTAGTTAAAAAAAGGATTACAGTGTTATGTAGTACATGAACATTATCTGATAATTAGGAAATTGATATGAAAAGAAATTACGTCTAAGGCTTGTTATATTTAATAATACAGTTTTCTGAAATTAATCACAATTTCGAGAATTTCAATGCCAAGCAGTAATGGACGAGCAAATAAATAAAGAAATCCATATTTATCCAATGTATGATTGGTAATCTCTATTTCACGTTCACGTCATGCAATTGTGAAAAAATGTGAAAAACTGAAAGAACGCAAAATACGACGGAAGATACGATGGAAGTAAATTATTTATAAAACGGGAAATATGCGTGAATGCATATTTTTTAAAATTCCCTGCGCCTACGCGGTAATAATTATTTTCTGCCTCGGGTTAATGAACAAATAATTGAGCTTCGAACGACGTATTGCACTACTCTATCGGTTATAAATTTACGGGTGCGTGAAAAATGTTAGAAAAACGCATGCATATAAATATCCGTTTCATCGTAATGATATTTGACAGGGCAGAGCTCCATGATGGGAGGGAGGATGAAAGCTATCCGATTCGAGGAAGAGAATTAATTATTTGCACATTCTTTATTATACATTTATTCCATGTAAGGGTAATTATAAGAATCACACCGTCACACATTATTATATAAATATATATATATATATATATATATTTGTATTGGATGGAATGCTAATATTGTATTCGTTTAATATTAATTTTCTTTCGTGCTTATTTGGCGGGAAAGCTTCGCTTGGAAAGCATTTTACGGTGCCATTGCCATTTTCCAACAAAGGCAATAAACTGCCTTGAGCCGAGAATCGAGCTTGTTTATGAATTTTTCGAGTCCAAAGTATTAACAGTTCGTTCCTAAGTCCCGTCGGAATTTAATGTCAACTTGGCAAAGTACACAAGCTTAATAGTACTAATAACAACAATAACAACAACAACAACAACAATAATATTAATAATAATAATAATAATAATAATCTCGAATGCCTTATCGATTGAAACGATATTTTTCCAAAAAATTTTCCCGACCCTGATCTACTCTCCGTCCCAGTCGCCCCTCCTCCCCACCTTCCCTCCTCCATCACGACGTTCCCCTTATTTTTCTTTTAGATTTCTTTTTATCTCGAGTCTCGGAGGTTTACAGCCTTGAGGCACTCATGCAGCAAATTCAGTAAAACCGGGATCGTGAAAACGACATTAACGATGCTAGTGTCGACGGTGGGTCGACCGGGGGGTTGACGGGGGGGGGGTAGAAGGGGGGTCGACGGGACGAAAGTCAGGGGAACAATATCGAATTCGCGTGATTCAAGGAGTTGAAACAATTAAATCGCTGATACGTTACTTTCCATTTAACTTCCCTCCCCGCGAATTACCACGACGAAATCGAAAATCACTATTTTACTTGGCTTCTTTATTATTCACGCGAGACCTTCTCTCTACTTATTTCCTAAATAAAAGCGCAACCGTCCGTTTATGTGCCTATACAGGATACGGTTCCCGCGCACTCGCTCGCACTTGCCCGCCTACGCACCCACACGCCCTCACGCGTGCGCTTTTCCACTGTATAAGGAAAGTACAAGGATCGACATTGTCAAAGTCTTGCGGGGGATGGGATAAATTGTTTGCATCATCGTTTGTTCCTCTTAGCCGTCGCTCTATCCCATAGAGAATAAGTTGTTTCTTTTAAAGTAAATCAATATTGTAGGCTTGACACACTTTATAAAATGACATAAAAGACTGTGACTCTTTTCATAGAAGCGGCAGATACTCGATGCTTAAAAATACTGCAATATCATTATAACTTCTTAAATATATAATAACCTTGTGTGTTTTAAAAATAATTAGAATGCACTGGGCATTAAAAATTTTGCAAGACCCTTGCCAGCGTAAATGAACTTTGAAATTTCGTAAAATTTTCAAGCAATAATTACTTTCCTCATTACCTGCCATGCACTACGTCATTAAATATAAATTATAAATTACGATTGCTTATCGTTGATTCAAACATTTTATTCGAATACGTTTGGTCGCTTAGGCAAAGAATGCACTATTACCTCGACAGAACTTATAAATTCTATTTTAATAAGAACTTTCGTATCTCGATACTTCGAAATAAAAAAAAAAAAAAAAAAAAAAAAATCATTAAATCGGTGTATGTTTACTTATCATAAAATATACATTTGACGCCGTGTCAGTGATTTATGAAAGCAATAATTATGCTGTTTCGTCCGTATTACCGCATGAAATGGCATTTCCATATAATTTTATAAGTAAGAAGGCATTTAGAGCTACCGTAGCGAAAGCCAAGAAATTAACGATTTAAAATTCTAGGTTAATAAATAAAATTTACCAAATTACCTTAATTTGAATTTATTACTCCCGGTAAATAAATATTTTGTGTATATTAAAAGTTATTTTTTCAATAAACGTCTAGTGTAATTTATGCTCTTAAATTATATGCTATAATTAAGCGTAAAGGAAAATGTAAAAATAAACAAATAAAATGTTCATGTGCCGTTAATTAAGTTTTTCTTTAAAAACTGCACTTTCTTTGCTTTTGAAGTTTTTCGCAATTTGAAAATTGAGGTAGAAATTCTTTACGACCACGTCCATGCAACGAGAAAAAAAGTAAATTATGAAATTAGGGTTACTATAATAATGCTATTATCAGTACACACATACGTACATACATGCATACATACATACACGTACGTACATACATGCATACATACATACGTACGTACATACATACATACATACATACATACATACATACATACATACATACATACATACATACATATAAATATATATATATATATAAGACAGTTTTTTACTTTTTTTTTAAAGCCAATGTAATCAAACGATAAAACACAACGGCAAAGAAAAATTAATTTTCAGAAAATTGTGTTTTGTAACACTATTTTCAATGTAAAGATTATCTATACATGCCGCTTCGTGTCTGATGCTTTTACATGACTCATTATAATAATAAAAATTAAACAGAATAGAATTCGTTAATAAGGATTATCGAATTTAATTTTCCTGTGTTACTGTTAGGCTCTTTACGATCGATTGCGATCAACTGTCGTTAATATTTTTCCAACTACGATGAAAATTCCAATTTTTATGTCATTTAATTTATGGGGATTTTGATAAAAATGTGAAATTGGAGTCTGAATTTTGAAAATCTGCGGGACAGATTCCGATCGAAATTACTTAAAGGAATTAATAAAATTTGGATAAATTTTGAAAAATGTTAAAAAATCTTCGCGTTCCTCTACTGGAAATTTTCATTTGTAACTTCGACGTCATATTGTAGTATTACCGATTGTAATAAAGTCAACGTCGCGATCGACTTTTTCTGAAAATTCGCAAGGCTTGCCTAAATATATATATATACACACACACACACACGTACGCACGCACAGTTTGACGATGTACAGGCCAGAGTAAGAGGGGCAAAAGAAAATAGGTTTTTCTATCCTGAAGGATCGTTAAAAATTAATGAAAGACCGAGCGGAGTAGAAGTTGTAAAAATGGGTTAAAAGTATTTTATATGTTTGGGGGGGGTGGGCTCGGGGGGCGGGTGTGGCGGTAGAGCCTATAAGGCGTTATAGGCTGTGTTAAGTAAAAGTAAAAGGTCGCACTATTCTTTCAATTAGTGGATGCATTTAATGAAAGTGTAATGGGCGGTGAGGGGAGGTTGAGCAATCTTAAAAAGGGCAATAAAAACGGGCTTGAAATACGGGCTTGAAATACGGGCTTGAGAAGAGTAAACCGCCGAGAGGAAGGAAGCGCCGTCGGGTGTTTGTTGGATATAATAACGTACGACCATGCGGATGATTTTCACGTTCGATTACTCGGCTATGGACTATGGCGGAGGGGTAGGGGAATCCCGTGTCCGGGAAAGGTAAAGTATCGGCGGATATCGCGGGAATCGCTGATGTCCGCGTTTAGATCCGCGGAGGGGAAACGGAGGTAAAGTGGAGTGGGGGAGGTCGCGGTGACAAGGGGCCGCGGAGGAGACGGAGGCTGCTAATCAGTGAGATTGGGCGAGGACGTTTGTCAGAGAGTGAGAGTGAGAGTGAGAGTGTGATAGAGAGAGAGAGGGAGAGTGAGAGTGAGAGAGAGAGAGAGAGAGAGAGAGAGATCGCAAGCGAACGAATGGCGTAAATGCCTAGTACTGATCATTATTCCTGCGCGGCCTCGAGTATTTCGATAATTAATTGATATTCATCGATTGGACACGAGTACGGCTGAGTACCGCCAACCCCCTTAGCCTAGGCAGCTGCTCGTCGAGCCACTAGCTCTCCATAATTATGGTCTATCGTGAGAGGAATGCCGAAGCCGCGCCGAAGCCACGCAGACGCTCGTCACCGTGGCTGATGAATAACACCGGCTCTTTCATCCTTTTATCCTTATCTTTTTTCTTCTTCTTCTTCTTCTTCTTCTTCTTCTTCTTCTTCTTCTACTCTCTAACCCGAGCTTTTCGTAAACCGAGGAGCCCCGGTCGTCGCGCCTCCCCCCATACGTCTTGCTCGGTGAGCTTCTTCCGGTCGAGCTGGAGGAAGTCCCGGACTCTTTATACGATACATCGACTATCTTTGTCTTCTCTGCTGGCGTTCCTCGGCTTCGTCTATCCCGCAGAAGATTGTAAAAGCTCTGGCCGACCGTTTGCCGGCTTTCAATTATATAACTTTAATGCCTAATGCCGCGAGTGCAAACGCCGAGCGTGAATTCATCATCATTAGCCGAATAATTAGATGCGTTATCCTCCATTATATTTGGCCGACTAATCGATCTCTCCATTATACCCCTAAGAAATATATGAATTTGTAAATCTCTCTCTCTCTCTCTCTCTCTCTCTATCTATCTATCTATCTATCTATCTATCTATCTATCTATCTATCTCTATCTCCCTCAGGCCGAGGCATGCAAATCATCTCCTTTGCATATATTTTCACAGATATGACGTTGCGCATCTTAAATAACTCTCATCGACGATGTACCTTTGTAATACTCAAGTACGTTACAATTATTGTAATTATTGACCTTCGTAATACGCCTTTTTGCATCAGCTAACCCAATTTCAGGCTTTCCGAATCTTCTTTTGTCATTAAAAATTTATTTTTCATACAAAATAAACTTAACTAGAATAGCTCTTAGACTATCATAATGGAATAACGCCAGTTCGCTCTCTCTCTCTCTCTCTCTATCTCTCTCTGTCTCTCTCTGTCTATAGAACAAGCTCTACTTTATACTAGTAATGGAAAAATTTAAAGAAAAATTGAAAACATCTTTAAACTTCGTCTAAAAGATACTCATTTTTTTTATAAGCTGCAGCTACCCCAATAACCCGCTCGCCCGCCACTCTAACGAAAGTTTTTATCTCGATAATAATTTCATGTATTTTTTTTTAACTATAATACATAGTCTAATGCCAGAGCTATTCAACTAAATTTAATATTAAAGTCATTAATGATAATCCGAGCTTAAAATATTTATCAATTATATTTATACGAAATAATAATTCGCCTTTTTACATTCGTCCTATACCTACACAAATGGGCGTGTGTTCTTTATACAAGATGTTAGCGTATTAAAATAAAAGATACACGGACATATATATATGTATATTGCTCATAAAAGGCCTATTATGATTGTAAGATCATGCATTCTTTTATGTATATTAGTGTTTACAGTTTGAATTCAATGATAATGATAATCAAATAAAACCTTCATCTTCTATGTTAAATAAGAAAGGCGTGGATCGTTGTATTTGTGAACTAGAAAGTACAGCTGCGTAAGTGGTAGAGCTACTTATGTAGGAATTAATGAAAATGTTGTAAGGAAAATCTTTCAGGAATGATAAATTGGCAAAAGCGACGTATTAAATAATCTCATGAGATTAAGAATGAAAAAAAAGAAAAAGTTTTTGTATGATTTACGGAAACAAGTCGAACTGAATCGTAATAATTATTTCAAAGTCATGTACTAAAGGCAGAGGATCGCTCGTAAATAAAGAAGCCCTTGGCGTTAAGGGCTCCTCCGACGGTCCTTTGAAATATTAATTAAGATGAAGAAACGTGTCGAGATAAGTGAACGCCGGTCAAGTTGCAATTAAAACTTACCGACACCTTACGTTGTCAATTCTACGTCGTAATCTACGATCCCCGACGCATAAAAAAATAAAAACACGTGCCATCTATGGCCATTCGTTTATTAAAAGCTCGCAATTGTTTTTTTCCCCGTAGAGATGCGTTACTCCCGATTATAGAGAATCCCGGCAGGCCAGAGTAATTTTAATCGCCAATGTTATTCGATTTATTATATTACGGAATAATTCTAGACACGGAGTAGGATTCGCGCACGTGCGCATTTAAAGAATTTTCATACTATGTTGCTCGCTATACGTGATCACGTAATGCTTCCTATGGAATAGTCGCTGTTGTGTTCGCGAGACCAAACGCATACAATTTTCGTGATGTATTATAGATTCACGCATCTAGTGAACTTAGAAGCTTTTAGCCTTACAAGCCAGCTATTGGGATATCTAATTGGGATAGCTAATTAGTCAGGGTAGAATTCCAAGTAGAGAATTCTATTATCAGTGTTACGTAAAGGCAGCGACGCTTTCGTTACGCAAGAAGTAGGTGGGGTTGGCTGGTGGGTCAGGAGAGGCAGATCAGGTGGCCGTACGTATTTCCTTAATCTGCCTCCCGGAGATGGTTTATCTCTTCGCTTCCCGAGACAAATATCCCGAGGAAATCGTGGTAATCGTTCAACTTTTCAACGGGACAATCAACGTTGCGGCCAGAAGCTCTTGAAAACCCCTTGGACAAGTAAAACAATCGAGAAATCCCATCAAGCTCTTCTGCGGCGGTACCACCACCACCACCACCACCACCACCACCAACAACAACAACAACAACAACAACAACAACAACAACAATATCAGAAGCAGCAGCAGCAGCAGAAGCAGTGACAACGACGACGACGACGACGACGACGACGACGACGACGACGCAACAAGGAACGATTATTAACGAGGGTATTTTGTTGACCGCGGGAGCTGGAAAGTCTCATTGTCGGTCGGAGCTTATCGGGCGACGGAGGTTATCAGGTGCCGAGAGCTGGGACTCGATACGGGCATTGAGCCGGAGCGAAGATTCCGCCGAGTCGCGTGTCAGACCAGATGACGGACGGCTCCCGTCCGTTAGAGATTCACTTGACATGGATGACGCAACGGGGACGACGATCCGTGCGTGTGTCATTGGTCTTGTTAACCGCGTCGCGCGGCGCCTCGAATAACCATATGCGCAATTACGCCGACTTTGCCACAAAAAGGACTCCAAGGACTCGACGCGTACACCCGCTCATCCCCTACACTCGTCACATCTACTCGTTATTCGTTAATCGACGAATCCCCTACATAAAAAATCCAAAACCATGGCATTCCCTATTAAATCGGGGTTATTGGGCTTAAGGGGATTTTAAATTTAAGAAAGATAAGAAACGAAAGGATATAAGAAGAATAATCCTCTGCCGGAGCTATTTTCTGAATAAATTTCCGTCTTTCATTTTTAAGTAATAATGTAAACTGAAAGTGGGAAGAAGTAGCTGGCGAAAGGGGTCGAGGACGTGAATGTAAATTAAAATTACACGCTTTGTAATTTTCATGTTAAGGGATCGGCGGAATGAGGGTAGCGGATAGCTACTGAGATAAGACTCGCCCCCTTTCCCCTTCTGTACCCTTTTGGCCCGCCGTGCCTGTACGTATTTGCGCGACCCTCTTCTAAGACGCCGGGAAGTCGCGAGTCCTCGAGGGCAGGGTCCGATGTAAATAGCCGAGCCAGACTCGATGACAAATATAGAAGCGTAAGCGGTGGGGCCTAACGTTAGAGGGGCGAGCGGGGGGAGCGGGCGGAAGAAATTTTAATGAATCGTACTATTATCTTGGAATTACTTATGAACATTCGCATGGTAATACGTGGCCACTCGAGAAGCTTTCCTAACCCAGAGATTCTCTTCGGAGAGGGGCGGGGAGGGGGGGGCAAGCAACGAATAAACCCTGAGAGAGATAGCCGATCGGTCCACGGCGCGACGTGTAATACGCCCGTTACATAACTTTAATATTTAATTAAGTAAGAGGAATTGGGACGGGCGGGGCGTCGGCCAAGCTCGAGGACGATTTAACTGGCTCTGCGCTGATCGAGAAATTCTTTTATTAACAAGACTCGGGGGAACGGAACGGGAACCGCTGCCCGGCTCTCCGATATCCGTTATCCCCTCCCCCCTCTCTTAACCCCCACCCCCTTAATCCCAAATTTTTTCCCTCTCTCCACTTTTCTTCGTCTTCTACTTCTTCTTCTTCTTCTTCTACTTCCTCTTCTTCGTCAAAAATTTCATCTCTCTTGAGTAAAATACCGTCCCGCGCTGTCACGTCAAATGCGCAAATTCGCAAAATTGCAAACTTGGTTGCCAAAAATATTCGAAAAGTTCGGAGCCGAGTAGTTTGGTATTGGTAACGGTACTTTGAAATATATCAAAACTTTAAAAACCTTTTTCTACCTCCTTCCACCCCCCCCCGACCTCCGCCACCACCTTCTCCGCCCAACCCATTCAAATTGATTCGTTCTAAAGCGATCGCGAGTCATGCATATATTTAAAATTTTTGCCACGAGCCAGAGCGGCCAGCGTAGTGTAGTGGCCGGCATTAGCATCGAAATTCAGTTAAACGTATGAATTTTAACGGAAATTCTCCTCGAATCATCATTGCTTTGAAAACTTTGGCTAAGCCTTGGCCAAAATAAACACTCCCCATTGATTGAAGGCTAATGTTTAAATTATAACTACGAAAATCATTTATTGAGCAAACCTGGGACGGGGGCTGGGGCGGGGGGGGCTGAGGGAGAAAGACAAAGATAACGAATAATAATAATAATAATGATAACGAAAATTAATTATGCTCTCGGCTTCCTAGTTAAGCGATATCTTCTTTATCGTCGAATAATTCACTTTAATCCTATAATAAAAAGCTTATGACCTTTTTTTTTCTTTTTCTTTCTTTCTTTCTTTTTCTTTTTGTAAGCAAATTCAGCTACGGTGGCGTAAATTACATTATCTTGACCAATTTCACTTTACGGCCTCCTCTCTTTTTCTCGCCTCGGTTTTCACGCTTTGCACTCACTCGTGTCAACTTTACCGACTACCCAACGAAAATCATAAGGTAAATATGTCAGGTGACGTCACGCACGGATAAAACGTACTATTGGATCAGCAAAACGTTCGATTGCGTATTATAGAATTTATTTACCACAATAATTAAGGCGATTGTTTAAGAGGATCTACAATGTCAAAAGTTTATATTTAACTTTCGGCCATGCGAGTCTGTATAGATATCGGTCAATTATTACAGTAATGCATTGGTAAGCGCAGGGACAAACAGTCTAAAGAGCATAAATTTGAAGTAGGTACGGGCTGAGTGTGTCAGTGATAAAGTGATATTTCACGGGATCCCAAGTAAGCAGGAGAAGAGCTATTAATGCATGGGACTTTGATTAAATTTTAATGAATAATAACGACATGGCCGCGCGGATAACGTAATAGGGAGTCCTAGGAGTAAAAAGGTGCAGACGGGTCTGCTTCTCTCCTACGGGTCTGGCGAAGGCTCGCGAGGGTACGAGAAGTATGGGAGAGGGTATGCCCGGGGCAGAAAAGAAAAAAAAAGAAACCGACTCGCCGGCTCGGAGGCTTTGGGGATGCCAATCGTCATTCCCGGAGACGCGGCCGAAGCGCCAACGGGACGACTGGCTCGAGTCAAGGTTCCGGCCGCGATTACGATCGATCGAGCCCACTCCTCAAACAGGCCATTGTTGATGGGTTTCCCCTGCCGCTGGCCTTCCTCCATCGAGTTATTACGGATTACCTGCGATCCCAAAGACTGTTATCCCTCCTCCTTCTTCGAGTCCCTCTAATTGATTTCAACCAGTTCAGCTCATTCGTTTCCATCAAGCCCAGCGGTCAGGGGAGTGGCCATTACCCCCCCCCCCATTTTCCGTAAGCACGTGGTTATACATTTTTTTTCTTTCTTTTTTTTTAACAGCCGCTCCTCCGAGTTTTTATTCCCGCGAGGTTCCTCGGGCATACCGTGATCACGATTGCCTGGAAAAGCCCGAGTCGATAGGCTGAATGAATTCCGTATGATTCTCCGCACGTTGACGAGACATCGTCGATTATCCTCCTACGGAGGGCCGAAACGACAAATATCGATTCGAAAATCCTTTATCCGATGCCCCTTATCGCTCCTCGTAAAATTTCCCTGGCAAATGATGAAGTCTGCTCTCCGTCCTCCCTCTATCATAATCGGTAGAGGAGGAGGGGGAGGGTGGATCCGATCAAACCAGCAAGGCGTAATATAAGGAGCCGAGGATCGACTTTTATCTACTAGGACACTTAGCCACTCGAGCGTCATCCTCTGGCCCTTCCTTCGCCTCTCATCCGCGGTCTCTCCTCCATTCACATTCATCCTTTGACTCTTGATCCGGCACTCCCGGTGCCCACTTCCAGCCCCCGCTATCCCCTCTGCCATTGATTGCTCCCTATATACCTACGGTTGCCCCCGGGTAACGAAATTACCGAGTAGTCTACCTGGCGGCCCATGCCAGGAACCAGACGAAACGACCAAAGTCCGTCTCGGGAGCAGCAGCTCCATTATGGAAATGGATCTCTGGGTGGGAAAGAACTGGGAAAAGGCGCATCGTGTAATTCTCGACTGCCAAGATCAGGAGCTCGATCGGATAAAGGGTCCCTCCCCCTCCCCATCCCCTTCCCTCAATCGCCATCCCTTCGCCACCCCGTCAGCACCTCGGGATCCTCGGGATACTCGGGGATTTTCTTATTCGGCCACTCCCGGCCAGCGACTATTTCTTCCCTCGGCTCCCGGATTAGCCGAGCCCCCACGCTTGTTAGCTCGGGAACGAGCTTCGGGAAATAGGGCTTTTCTTTACCACTTTGAGGCCACGTCGGATAATTCGGAGCCGACTCGCCGGCCAAGTGCATTTCACCCGGGATTGTTTAAGACGGCCAATAACCCGACTATCCTCCAGGAGAAGACTCGGCAAAATCGATCCGAGGCTTATTTATACCTACGGCTTTTATGGACAGGACCAACCACCTCGGCCAACTCCTCCAAAGCACTAGTCAGCGATTCGCTAATCCCTCGTCCCGTTTCTTCAGCTTATCATAAGCCCTCCTCGCGCTTTCGTATCGAGGTGCGAGGCAGTGCCCCGGAGACGGTGATGACCCTGCTCCGTCAATAATTTCTAGCTTATGCAATACGTATCGGGGCGGCGCGCTTTCGGTACTTTTACTACTTCCAGGCCTAGGCTCGATGTACGCGAGTTTACGCGAGCCCCGTACGAGTACAAATATCCTTGATGTACTCACAAGAATTCAAATTTTCGGCCTTTCAAAGCAAATCACGGTAATTCATTGAAGATTTCAATTCGGCTAGCTCGCAAACAATATCCTCACAAAAGATATCCATCCCCGGCCCCGGAGAAGGAGGAGGAGGAGGAGGAGCGATCGCGCGCGCGATTTCATATTTAAGTGGGAAATGCCTCTGCTTGCCGTACCGAGAAAATTAATTTTCCGCATTTAGTCAATAATCTGGCTGCTTGATTCGTGCCGTTTATATTCTTAAATACTGTCGGAAATGTACTCGATCGACCGCATCGGGGACAGCGACGTATTACGAAAACTATTACAAACGCATCTCAAGCGTGAAATTAGCGTAGAAATTTTATTTCAAGCCCCTTACCTTCACCTTTACATTTCCTGGCCGCTTTTAAAACTTACCGGAGAATACACGTGACAATGCAAACAACGAACGTTGCGTGACGTTAAATAAATTCTCGGTCTGACGCACGAGCGGAATGGTTGTATTTTGAAAATTTCCCTCCTTAACCCTCCTCCACCCCTCTCCCCACCACCGCCACCACCACTCAAGCCGCCCCTCCCGCGCCTAAAGTAAATCACGAAATTCCGAGAATGCTCGCTAAGAATACCCGCGAAGCAAGGAGGGAAACATTTATTGCAAATGCATTCGTCATAAATTTCTCTCCGCTCATTCAATAATAAATAAACGTAGTGTGGCACGTGAGCAGCGTAATGAGTGTACTTTGAATGCGTTATGATGTATTATGTAGAATAGAAAAGTCAGTGTACAACATTAGCAAGTTTTCGTAATATTTATAATAGTAATGGACGTCCGTACATTGAGTTATGCCGGGACATGTAAGTTGGACAGGCAGTAAACTCGTATGAGGCAGCGTAACGTGATTTGTTCGATAAAGGTACAGAAAATCAAGGTGCTGCAGAAAATTCGATAATAAATATACTGGGAGTGCGAGAGAAGGTGGTAAGCACTACGTTTTCTCGTAGCGAAAAATCCCCCGCGAGTAAAGTGATAATGTCGTCGTACACGGTATTGTTGTTGTAGGCCTAACTCTCTCTCTCTCTCTCTCTCTCCGTCTCTCTCTCTCTCTCCTTTAGCTCTTTTCGTTGGTCGGTGGCGTGCAGTTGGCCAGCCTGTAGCGCTAATAGATAAAGTTCGCCACGTCGGTGGTAATAAATTTTCGCTCGACGGCCTTCGAAATATATATATATATATATATGTAAGGAAATTAAATGAATTTCATCGAGACAGGAGGATTTCGTAGAATATTATCAATATGTAAAGGAAATTCACTTTGAATAATAATTTCATCGCGAATTAAATTTCATTCCGCCGGTTTAGGCGTAAAGTTCGGACTGTCCGATTTGCGAAAAACAATTATTTAGCTTTGCTCGGGCGCAAAAGCTTGAACTATTTCATTATTAGCATGTGCCTCGCTTCCGATTCATTATTCCAAGAGTAGGCACACCTACACCTACACCTCCTCCTCCTCCCCAATAACCTTCCATAACCCCGAATACCCCCACCCCCATCCTCTAATAACTAACCTCCAAATAGCCGTCGAAAATTAATATAACTAGTTTTTTTTTTGCGTCATAAGAAGCTCGAGTGGGAGTTAGTATTAGCATTTTCTAATGCCTTTCGTTATTAAGTTCTCCCGGAATCGCTAATTAAGCCTCTCGGTGAATTAAAGAAATTTAATTAAATGTCGAGACGAAGGAAGTTTTATTTGACGCGGAGGAGTATTTTTGAGGAGGATCCGGAGCTCAGTTAAACCGGGCACAATTAAACTTAAGTATAAGAAAATTGAATAAACGTGGGATAGAATCGTCGGCCGAGATATCTGGGATGCTGGGAAATCTCGAAAGCTCCATCTGTTTATAAAATACCGAGAGGAGCTTTATTTATAATATTATGCCGAGCCTGTCGACTCCGCCCCTCGACCATCCCTAATAACCCCTCCCCGCATCCCTCCCGCCCCGACAATCGAATGGTCGGTATTTTTTATGATTCGCTCTAGGATCCGGATCCGGGGTCATTAGGAAATTCGTGGATGGAAGAGGATCGTGAGTTTTCGGAACGCTGCCGCTCGTATTTATTCGCGATCGCTCGCTATAAAGGAAGATGAATCCCTTCATTTAACGAAGAGGAATGAAAGGAAAAACGAAAGAAAAACGAAGCTCCGCAGGTATTAATCTAAGAAATGGAAATAATATTTTTTGATGGCAAGCCGGAGATGCAGGAACGATCCCCGGAGACGCTTTTCCACGTCCATTTGTTCTCCGGCTTCTAACTACGTAATAAACGATCCCGAATATCTCCGGTTGCACGATCTCTAGTTGGGATTGGGAGTCGAGTTGGCCAAACTGGAAAGTGTCGCCGCTTCGTTATCTCCACGGAGGCTGATATACAAGATACGAAAGTGACGGCATGTGGTGAATTTTCCTTCAAAAGGAACCTCCAGACTTTTCCGTGCATATTATCCCCCCCCCCATCCTCGGCCCCGCTAAGTCTCTACTTTTCTTCCTCTCTGGCCACCCGCACCCCCGCCACCCTTCGACATCCCGGTGCACGTGTGCGCCGGGCGTAAAAGTAGGGCGTGACGAGCGGTCGAGCCTGTGCGGGTTGGTCAGGGGTTTGCGAGATCGGGGGCAGGGGTGGGCGGAAAGTTCCTCAACGCTGACTATACTGCCAGCGTGGCGTCAGCTCGTTCGACAATGGCGGCTGGAATAAAATTCAAGTCTGCGATGAAAAATGTTGGCGAGGTTCGTGATACCTCATTGCCTCCTCTTTTATGGTACAACTTGTTCCTGTCTTATGCCCCTCCTACCTCCCTCCTCCTGACCCCTCCCCGTGCGCCCCCGCCAGCGCGACTCCCTCTCTTTCTATATACCGCTATGGTACTGTCTCTAGAGGCTTTTATTGATAGTTAATGGACATCCTTATTCCCTCTCTTCCCCTCCTCCTCCTCCTCCTCCTCCTCCTCCTCCTCCTCCACCTACCCGCCCATCCATCCACTCCATACCGCTGCAACTGCCGCTGTTCTATAATACTTAAGATGCATTTAGTTGGCGATGGCATTTCTAATGCTACATTTGCTTGATTCGAAGTAAGTGCACTTTCGTATTAAATAATGGTTATTGGTTGCAGGCTTTTTCTTATGATTTAATATAAAAAAATATAATAAAAGAGTGAGGATGGGGGCAGCGTTATTACGAAATACTTTTATTGATTACATTGTAGGAGAGGCTCTAGCTAGAAAATCAATGGACGAGATGTAAATTCGCTGGGCGAGAGGGGAGGGTGGGCGGGAGGAGTGGGGGGAGGGGTATTAAAGGGAAATTGCGTTCGTTTGGTTCGTAAATAAATTTTCCGTAGCAAAGGTCATTATCGCCGATATTCAGCGTTCGATTAAAAATCTTCGTAAAGCGCGGGTGGGGGGAGGAGGGGGGGAGCAGCATTAAATAAAGCTTTCATTGTAATGGAATCAGATATAAATTGCAGTACTTTATTAAGGCCGTGCGCGAATCGACGCTCCTCTCCGATTCTCCTCGTTCCGCTTCCAATCCCTCTTACTCTCCTTCCTACCCTTCCCAACCCTGCCCTACCCTTCCCTGCCCTTTCTAGTCCCTGGCATTTTCGCCGAAATTCACTTCTCGTAAGGGACACGAGTACCACGACGACATCGCAATTGTAATTATTGTCGTAAATACAGTACGTTCGTGTTCATGTTAATCCCATTTCTTTTCTTTTCTTTTTTTTTTTTTTTTTCGTCGTTTCCCCATCCATTCATAAATAATGAGGGCGAATTCAGCTTTTTTACTCACGCGCTGGTTATTCGCTTTCTACAGCGGCTTGAAATTCAAATAGAACTCCGAATGACTCGGATCATAATTAATCACGGGTAATACAATGTTACTCATAGAACTGGATCGGATAGATTGCTTCTCTTACCATTACCATTAAGATTTACTAAATGTTCCAACTTTATCTTACTGTTGCAAAATTCTTTTAAGAAAATCTAAATAAAAAAAATGTAGTAATGCATCGTTGTTTTTATTCGTGTCATATAAGTAAGCTCTTTATATATATATATATATATATATACATGTACTGCCGGGCTTCGTTTTGTTCAATTGTAACTAAAACACGTCATTAGTAGTTGTACATTAAAATAGATTTTTTTTCTAATTTAATAGACTTGTTAGATATATGTAATTTATTATACGTGATTTAAAGTCTTATCCGACGGATATAACAGAGTGCCGATATTTTTTACTCAAAAGTCGAATAGAAGATTTTTGTGAAAACATTCTAGATTCCATTTATATTCTCGGATTCGTTTAAAATTCATAAGGACAAATTTTCTTCCTGTTCCTGGGAGGGATTTAACAGGTATATTTTTCTACCGAAACTTCTGAAACTCCCTTTATCGCTCCGAATACGCTCCACTTTTTATTAAATAAGGTCATTTATCGTCTGTATGGCTTACAACTAGCAGCTATTAGATCTTTTCCAAACAATTACTCTCTTAAAAATAATAATTTAATTTAATAGAAGATGTAGACCCTCAATAATCCTCAGCTCGCTGTACAATCAAGAAAAAGACTCGAAACGCGTACGTTATAATGCAGGTACGTTATCACGTGATGTTTGTACGTGATAAGGGCCCCGGCCCATAGGTTTCCGTAAAATGGTCTAAAATGGTCCGGAGTATAATGTATAATGTATAATGTATAATCATTAAAATGGCCCGACTGACTGGAATTTGTCGTTCGCCGTATTACAGGACGTCTGGCTATGCAAAAGGTCTGGGAGTCCCGCAAGCCCTGGGGCGCAAGTAACGAGCAATTAGGATTGAAAGGTCCAGATATCCTTAGGAGGACGTATCGAGGCCACGAGCCGGCAAATAAGAACATCGGCTTATTGCACTTGTTGCATTAGTTGGACGCCATGAGATGGCCATCAGCCAGGATAGAGTCGAGTAGATCAGTGGCGAGGAGGCTCATCCGGATCTGGATAGGATCCAAACAACACCAGCGCGGCCTCCTTCCCCTCGACCCCTCCCCATCCTCCAGACCCGTATTTACACGTGCGTAAGCGAGCAACGCCGGATTCGCGGCATTTAAAGTAACCCCCGAGTGTACCCGACCTGACATCCCGACACAACCATTCTTTCACCTCGTTATTTTACGTACCTCTGAGGGCTTTGGGCTCGTTTACGGTCCCCGTTATCCTACATATTCTACATGCTATGGAAAGCGCGATGAAAGAGATGCACGAGCTTTGCTAAGAATCGCGCGATATCACGCGCTCGGAGCAAAGCTTTCCGAGTGAATAATTTCAAGTTAAGGCAAAGGCCGCCCCGAGAGCTCCTCGGCCTAATAAATAAGATTTATTCCGAATCCTTCATATTACGAATGATTCCCATGCAAGGCTGCAAAGGCGAATTCGCTACCCCCCCCCCTTCACCTTCCACCCTCGCTAATGCGCTTCCACACGCTTCGGCCCACCAAGATTACTCTTCTTTTATTTTCAATGCACCTTCGATAGAACGCATCTCAAAAGTTTCCCACTCCCGCCCGCAAATAAAAGGCCGTAAAAAAAAAACCTTCGACGTCTTATTATAACTTTCTCCGGTATTCTCCTCGACAGGATTCCCCCGTTGGAATCTTCCCGCAACTACAACTTTCTTACTCAGAATCATGATTTTTAATTTTTAAGTAAAGATTCTACTGTCCCCCGTTCCCCCGTTCCACCGTTCCACCGTTCCCCTCCCTTACAGCATTCCGCGCGCTCTTCGAAAACAATTTTTTAGCAATTTATTTACAAACTTTACTAATGCACAAATGTTATTGCGTTTTTATTTTTTTTTTTTTTTTTTTTTTTTTATTCTAAATTCCGAATCCGCATTTTTATGTAAAAAAAAAAAAATACCTATATTGTCTTCGGGACTGCGGCGCGTTAGCGAGCTACGTAGGGTGGGGCCTAGCTAAATTTGAAATTCAATAGCTTGTTGTCGGTTCTTCTTATCATCATAATGAGGCCATTCCAAGTGGTAGTTATTTTAAACTTGTCGGCATTAAATGCGTTCGCCTCCAATGTATACGGGAATATCATCGATCGCGAGCTCCCTAATATTTACCCCATTTCCCACCCCATTTGACTAAGCTCCTAAAGGTCTTGTTACACATTATGCTCAATTAATACAGGTTAGGGCTTCGATATTATATTCCGGGATACTTTACATGTTGCTGCTAAAACTGTAATAAGTGCAGTAAATATTGGCCCGTAATTTCAAATAGGATATTTGTTCTTTCAAGAGCAATCGCCTGTTTATTAAATATTGTATCAAAGCTTAGCAACGCGTACAATTAATTTATAGCCACGGTAAACCAAGTACCAAGTACGAGGTAATCGATCGGATCCACCGCACTACGTACTATTTGCGCATATATGTATATATTTGTATATATATATATATATATATATGTAATGCTAGTCTTGCACTGATCGGGTAAATGTTAAAAACGAGAGCGGCATCCTTAGATATTCCTTGGGCATTGACGGCGTGAATGCGACCGTGGCAGTAGAGGGTCGTTCGTGGCAGTCGGCTGGGTTGGCTGGAGGTAAATGAAAATGGCGATGGCAGTTTGTAAAAGGCAGAATTAATACAAAGTAAAGACGTGCGTGTGCGCGGGCATAGACCGTGGTCATTGTGCCGGGAGACGGTGAACGTGGGATGGGCTGGACGGGGGTTGCGTTTAAGCGAACGGGAGCCCTGTTTCCACATTTATCAAAACGACAATAGTTTCGAGGAGTTTCGGTTCGTAGCGCCGGTGCTTTATTTACCCAGCAAGCTTCGAACGTCAATCCGAGCTTTTCGTTACGGCTCCGGTATTTCTCCATTAGCAGGAGTGCCGAGCGACCCTCCCGCTCGTACGGCGCTCGTACCAGCGGCCAACCGACCGCGGCAAAGTATGGAATATTAGCGACTCGCGTTGCCAGGACCGACCGCAATGCGTCCGTCCACTCTGCGTAGCGCTCTCGCCTACGACCCCCGCCCGCCCCTCTCGCCCTTCGCGGACGAACGACGTCCTTTACGTCCTTTACGGCCGAGGACTAAAGATCCGAGGATTCCCCGGAGCAACGGGCGATTCTTAAGGGCGGGATGGGGGGGGTGAGAGGTTATTGGGGTCGAAATAACCCCCGCGGATGGGGCTCGTGTTAGACATCGAATTTGACCCGGCCTGGCGATTTCGAGGTAGGCGTAGTTTAAAATTTATTCCTCGGGTATAATAATTCCGACTGGCTAAAATTAAAACGACTCTGGAGTTACAAGTATGAAATGAATGTAAGTTAAAATGGCTTCCTCGATACGGAGTCAAGGGCTCGGCGCTCCTCGAATGATCCGTAACTTCTCGGCCCTTGGGCTGCTCACCGCTCCCTGTATATAAAGTCCTCTTCCACCTTCGATTCATAAGGGATATTGATTATTAATTAGAGGGAGCTGAGAAAAAAGGAGCCAGTGACGAAAGCGCCAAAAGTACCGGAATTAACGTTAATTAGCTTGATTTGATTAGATGCGCCCGAGTATTTTCTCTCCCCCCGGGCTTCCAGCGCTTTTTCGCCGAGTGCATTACGAGCGAACCGAGACGATTGCCTATTAGTTTAAACAATCGGGGCTTTCCGGATAAGAAGCGCTATTTATACTGGTCGCGGGGCAATGCTAATAAACCGAATGACCTGGGATGGCCGATGCTGGCCCGGGCTTTACAATTGTTAGAATCGATGATTTGTTTTGCCGGCGGGGACGGCAAAAGTTGATGAAAAATTCAATGTGTATCACGGAGTGCGTAGTTTGTATAATAAATGTATTTGTATTCCATTGAATTAGCCTATAAATTTTCTGCGGGCGTTGAATGCACTCGTTGTTTCAGGCGTGCTTCGCTTAAATTTTTAACAATCCTGTCGAATTTGAGCTTCGCGGCGCATGCCAACGCGCGACTCGAGGCCAGAAATTAATTATAGCCCTAACGTATTTATTAAATATTGCGGCCGTTACGCTGTTTTAGTAAAATTACGCATCGAGCCTGCGCTCCAGCATCGACTTTTTCGCCAGCATTGCGCCAAAGACTTGAATACGCCGGACTGCGCGAGGGTGTGCGAAAGAGCCAATTTATACGCAGGGGAGTGCGAGGTGAAAGGGGGTGTCGAGATTAAGAACAATCGTCGATCAGAGCGATTAATGAATAAAGAGGGACGTCTGCTTGTTTAGGTAAGGTGAGGGGTGCGTTATTGGGGTTATTGGGTAATAACGGGAATGGCATCCCCGCCGAAACTATGATAATTTTATATTAGTTTTCCAGATGTCAGTCCGTGCCGGAGTGGCTTAGCATCCTTATCGGTTAGCGCCCGATCCGAAACGATAGTTTCTATAGTTTGCCGGTGGTCGGGCGCGGAGATCGCGGACACGCGAGGGGATGCTGTAAGGGGATGATAAAGCGAAGGAACGGGGAGCGAATGGAGTTTCTGCTTATCTGCCGACAAAGAGCGAGCCGTGCCAACGGATACGGATTCGACCGGGAATATCTGCGGGAATAACGGTTTCCTTCCTCGACGACGGCCCTCCTCCGCTCCCTCCGCCGTCGCGGCTTCGATGGGCCGGGTTCACGCGACTACTACGAGGTACTTACGCCGCGCCCTCGCTAAACAATGACTTTATTATCGAGGTCAATCGACTCGGGCACCCTATTAGCCACTAATGCTCCGCGTGGAAGCGTGAATTTTTCGATTTATCGAATTATAGACCTTGATTGGCGAAACAATCGGTTGTGCTCGAGTGTCCTTATCTACAAAGGACCGAATGAAAGGCGATTTATACGCTTACGGGCTCGATTAGCTTTTATTATTGAACTAACTAACTGTTGCTCGGGATCTCGAATCGACATTTATTTTATTCAAATCGAGTCTCTGTAAGTGGCAAGTAATTGACAAACTTCATCTATTTCTTAATGCACTTTACCCTCTAAAAGTATTAATTTCTCAACCCCTTGACGAGGATATTTTATTAAATACCCAATACTCTTTTGCCTTCTATTCGTAAATTTTTAAACAAAAAGTTACTCGTTTATTTCCCATCAACGCAATTATAACCTTTCGCTCTTTTACGTATTTTCGTTAATAATGCAAACGTAACCAGAATAATTTATATCGCCTATACTATTGAACAAAAGCTAAGTAAATATAAGATAAAGCCTATGTATGATAAAGATTTTTCAGCAAATAGCTAATAACGTAATTGGACGTACAAGAACGGTTTCTGTTGTTGAATGATTTAGCAAAAAAAAAACAAAACAAAAAAAAATAGTAAACTAAATTAACGTATAAAGCAAAATAGAGACAATTACATGTTCTCCGTGCAAAATATCAAAAATGAAAATATATGTCTTGCGCATTGTACCGTAGTTTTTGTATTTTTTTTTTTTTTTTTTTTTTTTGCAACGGTCAGCTGCACACAACTACTAGGAATATTACTACTACCACTACTACTACTATTACTAGTGCTCGCTATAGAATACAATATATAATATGAAACTTTATCCTGATTTACAAATATTGAATGGCAGGTAAAGCTCCATCAGGAACTGCTACCAGAAATTTTAAATTCTAAAGCAATAGCAAGGCCAATAACGTAATAATAATAATAATAATAATAATAATAATAATAATAATAATAATAATAGTCGTTAACGAGTGGCTCTAGCGAATCTTAAGAGAGAATCGGTAATAAAAAATCTTATCTATTTGGTGTAGAGAGAGAGAGAGAGAGAGAGAGAGAGAGAGAGAGTCGCGCTCTATTTTTGTTTCTCTTCCGTTGTCGGGAATGTGGAAAAGGGTATGGGGACCGAAAGTTTGAACGAATTCGTCCGTGCGTTCGATAAGGTGAAGAGTAAGGTTCCCTCCCTATCTGAATTATTGTTTAGACAAGAATACGCGTTACTTGTGGGAATTTCGGCGGACAGAAAGGTGGGGGGGGGGTTGAAAGGCCCAAAGACGACCAGCAGTCATCATAAAAACTTTTCTCTTTTATTTTTAGAAAACTATCGTGTTACAAGAGTCGCGTCGAGCCTTGTTAGAAAGCTACGAGCTGCGGAATGGGCGTCGCGTGGAGCGAGGGGCAGGGGGCTGGGAACAGGGCGGGATGCCACCGGACGGTCATAAAACGAAACAAGGAAGAAAAAAAAAAGTACGTGACTCGAATGTACTTGCTTTTAAAAATGCAATTCCTTTCCCCTTTATCTTCTTCATTTATTTATTCTTAAGCTCGGCAGTTGGATAAATTACAAACCTTCTGCGCGAGGAGTGAAGAGGAACACTTTCCGGCCGCATTTTGTATTTATACGAAGGGAAAAAGCAACGGGAGGAAGACATCGGAAAATTGACAACGACCTATTCAGCCTGTGGCTTGACCGCGTCTCGTTACGCAAAAAATCCCTGCCACTTTCTCATTACCTTTCCGCGCGAACCTTTCAAGAGCCGCAGACAATAATTTTATCAATAAAATTAACAACGTCAAGCGACCACTTTTACGCCAAAGTACAATCGCATGGGGAACCGTCACCTTATATAATTTAATCATTGTATAATAAATAATCTCATCGAGCGTGTAGTAGTAAATTGCCGTAAGAAGAAAGAGAAAAGTTTAGCAGCCGATGGTAATGAGAAAGGGAAAAGGTAATGATCGGAAAGCATTGGTCGGGAGTGAAGTGAAGTAGTGGCTTGAACGTAACGTATTAATCGCGTGTCCTTAGTAGAGTCGGTAGAGTGCAATTTTCGCAGGAAGTAGTTCGAAATAGTTGAGATGCCGGCATTTTCGGCCAAAGCCCCGTCGATGGGTCCGTATAAGCAATTTTTTAATGATCGGCTGCTCGGCTTCCGGGTTCTCCTTTCAGAAAAACGATCGATCGATAAATAATCGAGAGCACGGAACCGGATTACTTAAAACGCAGCCATTGAAAGGCCGTTACGGATGGCAGTGCTGCCAATGAAGGGTATCACAATAGCGATTCGTTAAAAACAAAAAAAACAAAAAAAAGAAAGAAAAGTGAAAAAAGTCCGGAAAAACGGGTGAGCCCGACATGTAAAATGCGAGGCGAACACATGGCGGCGCGGCGGCGTTTTCCCCCACTCGGGAGTCGAATCGGCTGTTTCGAACGCTCGTTAGGAGGAATGCTCTCGAGCTCTCGGGGCTAATACGCGTTATACGGACACGCGAGGCTCGGGCAGCGCGTCGGAGTGGTTAGGGGGGGGGGGGGGGGAAGGCTGGGAATTAGAGAGAGAGAGAGGGGGGTGGGGTGGGGCGTTCAGTCATTTATATTGGCGGTATTCGGAGTGTTCGGGGTGTTGGGGGTGTTGGGGGTGTTCGCGGTGTGGAAGGCGTTGCTTTGTTATTGGCCGAGAGCGGCTCTGGGGAAAGCCGATAACGGGAAAGACGCGAACTTCCTTGTTTTTACAGGCCGAATCGATTCGCGATAAGGGATGATTCATCGAATGTTCTCGCTGAATAAACGGCACTGCGACGCCTGTTTACCCTTTCTATTTTTCTTCTTTTTTTTTCTTCCGACTCCCTTCAACACTTGGCTCGTCGATGAATCATTTAACGATCCGTATGTATCATTCGACGCCTCGATCGTCCTTCCACTCCTTGATTCTCTCTCTCTCTCTCTCTTTTGCTTATTTGTAACGAAGCCCGATAACTACTCGACTATATCATATACATTAACTATGGCAAATAAACTTGGAACCGGAGCTCTTTATATGATTTTATAATTTGCAAACTTTTAACGTTTGACATTTTTTCTTCGCCGAATGGCTCCGTTCTCGAACGCACGCCCCGTCCCCCCACCCCCCACTCCAGCCCCACCAACCCGAGAACTTGTTTAAAACAAGCAGTCGAATATTTCCAATAAACTTTGCTTGAGCCGAGGCTGAAATTAGGGAAGGGAAAATTGATTGGATTTCGCTGATTGCCGAGAAAAGTGTCGTAAAACTCCGATGTAAGTGTTGGATGAACACCTATAAACTATATTTGGGCCGAGACGCGCAACCACAGCCAGCCACATGCACGTATATTGTTAGAGCCGAGTACGATGGGGATGGAAAAGTTTTTTTCCATTTGACCAGTTCAATGGTTCGTTCGTTTTTTACTATTTTCTTTTTTTTATTTTTTTTAACTTTCATATTTTTTTTCTTTTTATTATGCCATTGTTGGTTACATCGCCCACACACTTTCCATCCCTCGATCCTACCCTTTACTCCCGCAAATACGCACATAACAGACGACGGACTAATGCTACGTGTAATACAAATTTAACTACAAATTTATTTTGATACCCATTCGAAATAATTTCAATGCCTACGTTTTACAATTTTCCTCCAAACTAAAATACGAATGTATTCGCTTTTTCCCGCCTTTCTATTAATTCCGCAATTACAATTTTTATGCACGTATATACTACATTATATATATATATATATATACATACATACATACATACATACAGGATTTTACATTTTTTTGCCACAACCTCCATTAATCCAAAGCTATTAATCAATATATGATTATTATTATTATTATTATTATTATTGATAATGAGTGAAAGGTTTTTTATTTTTTTGTTCCCAGATGAAGATTAATCGGTTTTTATGAAATTTTAAAATTCAGAAAGTATTAAGGTAAATAATATGATTTTAGGTTTATTGGTTAAATTTTACGGCTTCGGTTAATGCGAATCGTGTGAGGTTGTCGCTCGAGATGATGGCATTGTCGGCCGCTTTTCAGAGATTTTTCCAAATAAAATCAGCGATAATGGTGTAATTTGAGGGAAGAGGCCGGCTCCGGGCACCCAGCGAGTGGAAAGAATTATCTTATTAATTAAATTTTTTTGGCCAAAAGAGAAATTCACCAATGTGGTTATTAAATTCTAAGCAGAAAATAAAATACTTGGCATAGAACGCTTCCCTATGAAAATTGAAAATTGACGGTATATCTGTCGACATGCGTAGATCCGATGGAAAAATATGCTCCCGACCAATTAATAAATTAATAAATCAATAAATCAACAATTTCCTAATAAACTCTCCTAGTCATATCGCAGTACGACATTGCATGTATTTAAGTCTAATTATTATCCTAGTAGATATACTAGGAGGTCACGTTAAAGAGTACGTAAAAGTATGGGGAAGCGAATATTCTCGCCCTTTACGAATGCCGTTCGTACCAAGAGGTCGAGGATGCTCATTCCATCGGGTAAGGACCAGGTCGCATTGCGTTTTCCTCGCGTCCCCTCACCTCTGCACTTTTACTAGCCCTCCCCCCACACCCGATTCGTCGACCGAGAAAAGGCACACGTTCTCGGTAATTTACTTTTTGTAACGAGTCGTGAATTACCGGGACGTCTAGTCACAAATAATAATATCCTCCCCGTGCTAGTGCATCTGCGCAGTCGTTAGATGGATCGATTAACGACTCTATTAGGATCATTGTCAGTGATTCTTTAATGGGCGCGGGAACGCTTCTGAAAGCCGATCCCCAGCTAATAGTCGCTCACGGAATGATCCAACGCCCACCCGGTGACTCTTCCTCCTTTAATGAGGGTCCGGCTTCGCTACCCCATACCCGCAGATAAAGTCGAACCGTCGCCAGGACATATTTCCCCGACTAGTTCCATTCGACCAACGAGAGCGCGCGGTCCGCTGCTTCAGGACAGACCATCCTCGAGTATTTAATATCGCACGCGTAATCGCTCGATGCTATTCGAAACCGGCGAGTCGCGCGCCCTTTACCTCGAAACGGCCAATCCCATTTCATTAAATATGTCGTAGGACGAAAGCGGATGACGTTGTAAGGGCGGGAGGGATACGAGATGTGGCACGGGCTTGAAATTAAGAGGCTGTCTCCTCGGTCCTCGGTAGTCGGCCCAAGTCTGTTTAATATAAATTGCTTCGTCCGAGGGAAACATCCCGCACGGAATGATCTTTTCAAACGGTAAGCGGAGTACGTCGAAGAAATACCTAGAGCGGCGGGGGGAGGAGGTCCGATTATTATTTAAGAAGCCGCTCCTTAATGGTTTATCGTGCATTTGTCAAGATTCGCTAGCTACTTTTCCAGGCAACTCGAGTCACTACCCCCCTTCTCTTCCTAAGATCGAGACCGACTCTCTCTCACTCTTTCTCTCACTCTCCGGGGATTCGAATGATATTTTTAAAGCCCAATAACGAACGCATCGAGTGCCCTAAGAACGTTGGAGCGGGGGTGGGACTGGGAGTCTGACGAAAGTGCTGCGCTTCCACTTTGGCGCACTCGCCCTCCTCCCTCAGCCTATCCCTCCTATCGCCCAGCTGTATCGAGGAATTGAAAAGCCCGGACGGGCCTCAATGGCCGACTCAAAACGGGCGTCCCGAGTTTTCGGATCCGTTTCCACGAATCGCCATTATGCAGGCATTAACTCACTCGTAATTATAGAGTCGAGCAGCCGCTGTGTATGTTTGTTTTTTTTTTTCACCGCGAGCTCCGCTTAATTAATTGGCCGAATCGACGAGCGCGCCCTCTCGCGCTAACCCAATTCCCTCCTCGCTAATTATTTTCCCTCGCCGGATTCGGGGATTCGGTCCTTTTTTATACATCTCCGTCTCCGCCCCCTCGCCCCCGACCAGTCGTTATTTGTTTTAGAAACAATTTTGAAAACACCGATGATTTCAAGCGAATGGAATATCACAGGCACGTATACACACGCTTATTAATAGGCCGTTTGGCCGGCGCTTTTCACTCTCGCGCATTTATTTTCATTAAATTACGCGCATTTCGTTTATTCGTCGCTCTGTTTGTATTTAAATTTCCTTCTATTTCAAAAAGCCGCTACATTTCATATATCTGGCCCCGCCTGCGGAAAGTACATTGTGCCGTTGAAAGGGGATTAATAATTTAAATAATTTTTCGTTTCAAGCCAAATGAGACGAAACATCCATCTAAAATGCAAATATTATCGATTCGTAATAATGCATTTCCTTAATCAATTAAAAACTGTTAAAACAACATGATATTATTATTTCATTTAATCACTTTTAGTACATTTGTGTGAGTATATATATATATATATATTTTTTTTTAATCGTACTTCGTTGGAACGCGAAATTTTTCTTGGCACGTATTAATTTTTTATATTTTAATTTACGTTGCATCGCGAAGAGAATTCTGCAGATTCATAACGAATAAACGGGAGATGAAAAAGCAGTTTCGATAGATCGTTCGATTAATCTACATATTTCGAGCGTCACGCGTAGCTCTATTGCTCTGTAAGATATAATTCCATTTCCAATTCATTTAGTGCTCACCCTACCATGTAAATAACTTACGTCGGACAGCCTCGTACAAACAATATTAAATACCCGCGAAAAACAAAAACAGAAAGCGTTGAACGCGCTTCGATGAAATATTGCAAAATATTTAAAAAATAATCTCCTAAGCACGTAATGATCATACAAAATCACGACATCATTGCTGCGAGACTAACCTCTGTGAATCGAACGGACGTACGAGCTTACAGAGACTTTTTTTCTAAACTAAACTTCCTCTATTACTTATCTGATAATGTAACTTTTGAGAAAAAAGGTACGATAAGAGTCATGCTAATGAAACGAGCAAACAAGTTAAACAAGTAATTAGAGCATTATTTTCTTTCGGCTCCTCTCTGGGCCGGCAAAAAGGGAAGAAGATAATGCAAACACATAATAAACACATAATGCTTACTAATACTTAATTAAGCGAAATAAATTCCTACGATATATATATATGGCAAAAATTATATTTACCTAAAAACAATGCAAGCTGGACAAATCGACTAATTAAATTAATCAAAGCTCAAAGCATTCGGTCCAATATCCGTTGTACCAAAAAAATAAATAAATAAATAAATAAAAAACAAATAAACAAATAAACAAACAATCAAACAAACAAACAAAGAAACAATAAAAACAACATTTTTCCAAGTCGGTTGATAAATTTCCATCGCTCGCGTAAAAAAGTAAAAATATACAATGCTTCGTTGTTGACGATTTTCAAAAACACATTGTACTACGCACTTTCGAATTGATCTTTTGTATGGATTTCGAGTCAAAAGTTTTTCTTCAATTAGAAAATGTATTGTCAATTCCTATCAATTAGAAAAAAATTACATTCCGTGTCCGTTTGCCTAAAAACATTTGATTATGAAATGAATTGACATTTATTCGCGAAGAGGTTTTATCGTCGACGGGAATTTTTATACCAAAAACTTATTTATTATTCTTTGAGAATAAGTTGAGTCAAGTCATTCGGCACTTTAATGACGTTGTTACGCTCGAAAACGTTATGGGAAAGATTTTCTATACGAGTTATTATTATGGAACGTTTATAATGAGCTCATCCATCTAACTTGAAAATCAAAAGTCTTCGTATTCGCATTACGTAATATAATTGAAATTTTTCGTAATTTAAAGACTGATTTGAAAAATAATTGCTTCTCGAATTTCAATTGTTAATGTGTATTAGTACGCTGCACAAGTGAGTTTCAGAAGCCCTTGGATATATTAATATTTTATTTTGTACCATAGGAAATAAAATGGACACCATAACGAACGTTCCTTTATTATTAACAACAATAATAATAATAATAATAATAATAATGGGATATATTTTATAACTCGGTATTCGCATTTAAAATTTCATCGTTAATCTCTAATGCACTAATTATGGAGGAAATAAAAAATGTGCCAGTAATGAATTTATATTCATTTAATTTAATTTTATTTAATTCGTTAACAGGACTTGAACAAATCCTTTGCCAAGAAATCAATTGGAAATTAATTTAGTATTCATTGTTGTTCCATTTATAAAATAGATAAGTTCGCGCGTCTATTTTTCGAGTCCGTTTATACGAAAATAAGGTAAAGTAAAGTGACAAATGCCAGGTCCCACGGGATTTCAATGCTAATTCTTTTTGGAATAACCGGCGGATCGCGAGAGGAAGGGGGGGGGCTAAGGAGGCGATGAAGTAACATTTCGAGTACGGAATTATACACGCACACGCGTCTTAAAAAACGCGTAGAAGCGCAAGGGGTCGTAAAACAGGATTTTTTTATGCTTTGCTCACCTCCCCCTCCTCGCCCCTCCATGTTCTCATCGGGCCGGCGCTATCGAAGGGCCGTCGACTCGAAATCTAACGCGCGTTCGCTTGTGTAAAGCGCGAACCTCGGATCGCTTCGCTGTATTATAAGTACCGGAGAGAAATCTGACAACAGGTTCGAGGGAGGGGGTAGGCGATGCAAATCGACCTCATTCTTCCGCACCGTCGCTGATTTTTCCTCAACTCTCGTTCATTTCCACTTTTTTTTTCTTTTCTTTTCTTTTTTTTTTTTTTTTTTTTCTATTCATTGTTCGTCACTCGCTTCTTGCGGTTGATGATACGCGAGGTTATATTACTCGAGTACTGCGCTCTCATCTCCTGCAAGTTATTAACGTGCGAGTTTGAAAAACGTCAATCGCATTACACGTTCCACACATATACCCAGATAACAGATTAAAAAAAAAAAAAAAAAAACATGCACCTCTTGATTTTCTTTTTCTTTCTCGTTCCCCTATACCCTCCCTCCCCTCGCCCTTATTTCTGTGCCATAGATTTTGCTAATGCCGAACGAATGTCAATTGACCTTGGCGTAAGAGTTCTTAAACCGATTTGCGATCTATTTTGCATTTGGTATTTCGTGATGCGAAAGATTTTTAATAAAAAAATTTTACTATCATCTTACGGTTCTGTGGCTTAAATTAACTATTAGTACCGCGTTCGTAAAAGATTTCCAAACATTCATACTACCAAATAAGATTATTCGCTAACGATTTATTATCACTGTAGCAGATTTGCGCGTAGATAATTTACTTCGTTTTATCTTCGTTCCCAATCGTTGCAATAATCAGTGCTTCTTTTTCGAATTCCTATCTGTCATTCAATTGAATTCTTGTCCCATCAGCGTGTGGGTTGTTTCATTGAATTACAATATTCCCATATGAGCGCGAATTTACTTTGATAGTCCAAATTTAATAAAGCAAATTGTTAGATAAATTTGTTAGAAATAAAATGTAAATGATTGGAATAATTCTCAGTGCATCGTTACCCTCGCACATTGTGCGTTATTGTGCTTCCGGACGACTACACCTCGAGCTTAACTACTTGATACTCTTTTAGACCAGCGAACGAGTGCTTTCGACTCATTACGGTATAGACTTTCAAGAAATAAATTGCAATGAGCGCTTTCGCTTCTTCTCTTGCTTCCAACTTTTTCGTATTCCAGCTCATGTGAATGTACCTGCATTTATTTATAAGTTTTCAGAAGCTAAAATATTCTCTTTTCCCCCAATTCCTTTGGATTCTTTATTATCGATTTCTTTATCAACGCAGGTTCTTTATGCACCAGCGAGTGATATATAACACTGTATAGAGCGCAGAAGAAAAATTTATTGCATTTATAGCTTTTAGAATAAAGTTCGTCTCTTGATTGAAAATGAGGATTTTAATATAATGTCATTGGCAACGCTCTGCAGCCGGACAACTTTTACAATTAAGAAATGAAATATCATTAAATTTGAGTGAAAAATCCACATTTTCAACTCGTTAGAAATTACGATTAAACAATTTTAATGTACGGAGTAATTTAATCATCCGTGCATAGCGGAAAAGCTTTTAGATGTGTAATTATAGCCTACAACGGGGCTCGACGCATTCCGTACAATGTAATACAAAAATTACTTGACACGAAATCGTAAAAATTCCCGGCATCCGTTTATGCAAATGTATTAATCGAGCACAAACGTTATTGCTTACATCTAGCCAATTCACGATAAATAACAATATCAGTAAATTTACAAGCTCGTTTCATTCGATTATTTAGAAAAATTGGAACTCTCAATAAGATATTTTGGATTTCGTAATTTTTGAAAGACGAAAAGCTTTTCAGTAATCAGTTGGACGGATTATTTATACGTGAAGCAAATTAAGATTAACATTCGTCCAATAAGAAATGCGATAAAAAGATGGCAATTTTATTTAAATTTTATTTATTCGTAGTTAAAGGATTCAACGTTTTTCATAATATAATCGTAAGGGAAGGATTATGCATTGCGAGTTGAAAGGTATATTTGCCCTCTTCTGTTTCATGAAAAATAGATGGGATTCGTAGTGAAAATAAAAATCTTAAATCATGTAAAAGGAGCGATTTTTAAAAAGTGTTGAAATTTATTCCGCGCTGCTACGAGGTGAAGAACTTATTATGCATACCAATTCCTAAGTGCAATAATTTATAGAGAAAGGCTATTATAATACATCATTTTGCAATTAGGTATATTTTTCAAAGGGTGAGAAGAACAGGAAATAAAAGGAGAGAAAATGTCAGATAAAAAACGAGGCAATCCGAGCCTTAATAGGGAAACATTTTAGGAAACAGCGTTTCCAGTGTGTAAAGGAAAAGGCAAACGAGCGAGCCGCAATGTACCATATAAGCCAAATGCACGAAACTTTTATGTAAATGAAGATAATATTGAATATGTTAATTTAAAAGAGAATCCAGATACTTTCTTCATAAAAACGAAAGCGCGCCTTTTAAAATAATAGATTTATGGTTTTCCGGGTAAACCGAATGAAAATAAGAATTTTGATCTTTGGAAAAGTGGCATTAGTGGCGAGCCGAGAAAGAAAATGTGATTAGGCGTCGAGTGAAATTGCATTCTCGAAAATCGCGTTAAGCTGATAAAACTGGGTGAAAGGAAATTGTAAGTCCTCCCCAACCACTACCGCGAACCCCCATCCCCAACCCACCCACTCGCGATTGTCTATATCGTCATCATTGTCAATGCCTTGACAATAGGCTGAGATAGAAAAACAGAATCGAGTCGGACAATGAGACTTTATATGAAAGGCCGAAATCATAAAAAGATCTTTTATTTTATTTTATTATTTTATTTTTCCTTCTTGTTTTCTTTTTTTTTCCCCCATCTTTTTTCTTTGTAAACCTAGTTTTACACTCGGTCTCTCGATATAGTTTCCAAGGTATTTTTAAGCAAATAGAATGCATTTAAAAGAAAAGCTTCGTGGTAATATGCAGGCCCGGCTGTCTAGTACGGGATAGATGGATAGCCGTGATATTAAATTGAATTTTTGACTTCGAAAAAATCAGAAGAAGAAGAAGGAGAAGAAGGAGAAGAAGAAGGAGAAGAAGAAAACAGCTCGTGATAATACGAAGGATTTAATTGAACGACAAGCGAATACGTAGACGATTGTAGAATTGTAAGCGAGTGAATTGTAAATGGGTCCTGGAACGGTGAGGTGTTGTAAAAGCAATGTTTCTCGAGAGCCGATAATGATCTAGAGCTCGCGGCATCTGAAGGGGCTCGCGCGTCACAAGAGCACCACCGGAGGGCCAATCCTAATGGACGTCGTCGGTGCCCACGAGCTCCCTCCCCGAAACACCATTTAATCACCTCGACACCTGTCGTCCGTCGATCCCCGCACTTGGGATCCCGGGCTCAGAGGAACTTCACCCCACAGACACTTCACCACGAACGACGAAGGGCTCCCGGAGTCGGGTAGAGCTCGCCAGGGTTTGGCGCCGCGGAGCGTCTCACGAGGGCGAGACGCGACTGAGCCTCGCGATTTCGGCCCGACGGGGTGTCAGCCCCCGCGATCCCTACGGCCAGCGGTGGAAAATAGCGCCGGGTGCCGCAGACGGCGCCGAGGATCTCTGGGGGTGGGAGTCGCGCGGACACGCACTGCGCCTGCGTCACGCTCGTACACGCGACTCCGACTTCCTTCTCACCACCACCACAACCACCACCACCACCACCACCACCATCTCCTCCCTTACAGCGGCTCCACCAAAGCTCGGCCGAACGGACCTCCACCTCACTCTCGATCGTCCCGGCATCTTAAGCCACGAATAGCCCTCTTTCCCACACTCCCCATTCAAAATATTTCAATTGACCCTTAAGACACTTTTCGATTATTCTTAATGTCATTACTAGTATTAATAATATCATTACGGTCATGATTATTGTAGTCGGCGTTCGACTGATACCTCGGGGCTTATGCCTTGTACGGCCAGTAGGATTTTCTCACGTATAGTATGAGAATTATAGAAGTAGCGATAATAACGGGATAATAGCGTCAAGGACATTCGGGACCTGTTTATACATCATGTAAGGAATACCTGAGGATCGCAGTAAAGTTTACTCCAATTACGAGTACATCACGTTTCTATCACGAAGCAGGCAAAATACTTGCAGAGTTGCAATAATTATTCTAATTACGAGGCAGAATCTGAAATATTGCTGTCGGTTTGTCAGGTTAGTCAGGTTTGTCAGATTTTTCAGGTTTATGAAAGAGCTTCTCACTTAGGATAAATTTATAAAACAGCCCACCTACCGTACTTGTCTCTTAATTATTTAATTTGAACGGGGAGAAAGCTGAGACGCTTACCTGAAACAAAAGAAATTTTCTTTATTAGTACGGTAGAATACTTTACAAGCACCTCTTAATACTGTAATTACGCTGTTATTCGAAATACTCGTGTTATAATTAAAACCTTATCTTTCACAAAAGTGTATATAATAACAATGATGATAATTATTATAGTAAACGAATATCTCTTCTGGAGAAAACATTAAGGGATTAAGCAGGGGATTATTGGAGTTTTTTTAGGTTTTTTTTTTTTTTTTTTTTTTTATTTATTTACTTATCCAAAAAGTCTATATTGCGTATTAATAGGTAGAGTTTAGTCTTGAGAATATTTTAGAGGAATAAAATAATACATAATAAAAGAGTAATGCGATGGCCGGATGAAATAAGCGCATAATGCTTATATAGAGAGACAAGGTAAAGCGCATTTCCTCCTTAGGGAATTTGAAATTCTTGTCACTTTATGAAGTAAAAATAGTCGACGCGAGTCGACAGAGAATTTAAATAGCTATTCTCTTATTTCGCCGCTCACGTTTTGTTTATTATTTTGACAGTAAAGGCTACACAATGCTTTGGAAAAATCATTGGGGCATAATAATAATAAATAATAATAATAAATAATAATAATAATAAGATAATTATGCTTGCGCCGGTGTTTGGACGATAAGAGTACTTTCGCGTGAATTAGAATTAGAAATTGAATAAGGGAGCCGTTGTCGAGAGACGCAGCTTTGGAAAATCTCGTCGCTTTTCCGGGGAGAGAGTGAAGGGAGCGGGCGTAAACGAAGGTCAATGGAGGTCTTGATATTTGCAGGTGCGCCGTAGCGGTTACCGGATCAGCTCACCTGCCCAATCGCTTTCCCAGACGCCCGGGACATCGATGGGAATTCGAGACACGTCTGGAAATCGGAGCTTTCCCGTTGGAGCGATAGGACCGACGGGACGCCGATGCCCAGCTCCGACCGCGACCAAACCCATCCGCTACCAAGAGCTCGGGGACTTTAATTACGTTGTATGCATTGCGCGTAGGACGTAACCGACACTCCCCCCCCCCGGAATGGAAAACAATTTCAGGCGGGAAGAAAGAGAAAAACAACGATAAAAAACGGCCTTTATACCTCCCCCGGAGGCTCGGACAACCTAAATTATAATGTTGCCGCGAGATGTCGGATTCCCCCGGCCGTACACTTTAATGCTTGATACATCGCCGGATATAACTCGCCTCGAGCTCTATTTACTCGAGCTCGAGCTTTCTCCTAGTTTTTCAATTTTTCCCCTCACGCGGGGGCTCAATTATCCTTTATAGTCTTATACCCTGTATCTGTGCCCTCCTGTGCACTTAGGCCGCTTTTCTTCCCTTTTGTCCCCGAACGGGTAATATGCTTATACATCCCTGGCCCCGTAGAATTTATAAAGAATTAATTCGCAACTGGGAAATTTTTCCTTTTAACTCTTTATTCACATTCAAGTCATTTATCGCTTCTTCTTCTTCTTCTTCTTCTTCTTCTTCTTCTTCTTCTTCTTTATATACATATATATATATGTATATATCATTCGACTATCTCTGCAATATTTATTCAATACTTATATACTTTCGTTGATAAATATTCCATTAAAACTCTTACATGCTTTTTCACTTTCGCTAGAGATTTTCTATCAACATATGTATTCTACGTATATATATATATATATAATTTATATATACGTTTTTTTTATATTCTTCTCCGAAGAAGGATTAGCGCTCTTGATATGTAATCGTGATACGTAGCTTCGGAAACTACTCATCCGTAATAAGATTATTAGTATCTATCGTTATGTGTAAAATGGATACGAGATATTTTAGCAATACACCGAATGCCTAACGTAAGTATTTTTAAGAGAATTACAAAGACAGTTAAAAACAGTAAAAATGTACGCGAAAAAGTACGCTTAGTATTAAATGAGTCCTGTATTTGTGAAAACTGTGTGGAAGTGACCGAAAGGTAATCCACGAAAAAGTACTCTGGCGCATAAAACTGCCCGAATCATTAAATAATAGATTGAATGCTTTCTACAACGAAACTCCGCTTCGAAGGAAATCCATTACTAAGTAACGTTCAAATAATTGGATCGTTGAGCCACTCACTTTGCTATTCTGATTTATAATTTAATGTCTCGTCCCCATTTAAAACTCTTTGTATTTTGAGTAATTAAAAATGGAAGCAATAGAAGATAGAACGAAAACAAAAACAGGAACAGAAATCAATAACTAATAATCGAGGGAAAGAATTAGGATGTATTGAATGTTTGAAAGTCCGAGGATTTGTCAAGTAAACAACAAACGCGTATTCGCGGGCACAAATCAGTTGATGAATTTGCCGTGCGCGCGAACGATGCGCCGTCAATTAGGATTCTTAAAAATCGGAATAAGATATTTAATCCTCGACTTGGCGGTTGTGTTAAAAGCGAGCGAATCAACAATCGGCAAGTGTACCCGTCAAGCTAAATTATGATCCATGAGCCGCTCCGATGGTTAATTATTTTTTAGGCTCGAGAGCCTGCTCGCCGCTACAAGGTTATCTGGTCCACGGAGGGGACAGAACGGGGACAGAATGGGGACAGAATGGGGACAGGACGGGGACAGGACGGGGAGGAACAATTTTAAAGGTGAAAAAAATAATATCAAGTGGGAGCGACGAGGCGCGGATCCGCCTCACTGCTGCCGATTAATTGTCCGGACCAAGTTTTTCAATTTTTCGGTACCAACCAAAGCCGCTCCCACAATTACCCGCTCACACGACCAAAGCGACTCTTTTTTTTTTTATCTCGATCCGTGTGACAGCCGCTCAACCTGAAACTCGGCCTAATTAAGCACAATAACTGGAGCAACGTGACGAAAATAACTCGACTCCAGCAGTAATCGAAGTAATCGACGTAATCGAGCCTCACGACCTTACGAGCCTAATACGATCGTATTCCATCTCTCCCTCTCCCTCTCCCTCTCCCTCTCCCCCTAATTTAAATCCCGACGATCTTGAATTCTCAGTTGTATTTCACGAAAACACGTTTTCTCTCGCAATTGTAATTAATCGACCGCTGACCTTTCCCCACATTATTCCCCGGGCTGTTATCAGAATTAATCGACCTGCATCCAGCGAGTCTTCCGCCTTTAAATTCGTTTTAATTTAAAGAGTTTTCGTTTTAATACTTTCTCTCGTTTCGCCGATCGACAGCGTTTGCGCGAAGCTCCATGCGATTCAATAAAAAGCGATTTATTTTATTCCATCGCGTAAGAAAATTAAAGAACCGATACACCTACGTATATTCGCGTATATACGTACATATATATATATATATATATATATGCACGTATATATATTTGAAAGCGGCGAAAGTAGGGAAATTTTGACAAGGCAGATTGATCGCGCTTAACGAATTCAATGAGGATAAATGTGACGACAAGCTCCGTTTTAATTAATTAAATACCCTTTATAGCTCAATCCCCCTCACACCACTCCGCCCCTTCGCCCCGCCACCCGCGCCAGGCTATGTCAGAAGTATTATTCATTTTTAAAACAGCCAGGGCGGCGAGGTCGAAGTCACACGATAATTGAATGGTTTCCCCGATTCAATATATCAACAGCACGAAACTTATAAAGTTCCTGCAAAAACCTATAACGTAATTAGAAAATTTTAATAAAGCCACTTGTATACGTTCAATTTTTTCCTTTCGGAGTGTTATAGTTATATCCCCTTGTATGATATACTTGTCATAAAAGTTCCATTGTAATTTCAGATTTTACAAGCCCATTACACACGTTCCGTATAATTCGTCATCCTTAACGAGTCCCGAGAATTTTTAAGTAAATATATTAAAATATAACCTTAAAAAACTATGCTCTATACTGTCATAGATTAGACGCACAAATACTCATAAAAATGTATAATTCAGTAAATACTATGATAATTATTACGTAATTTAACTTTAATGCATCGTCTAAGCTTACACGTGTCCTGTACTCTACATTACGTAAATGCGAGTGCAAATAAATATTTCTCAAAACTAGAAGGCTGTTAAAGGAGTAAAATTATGGTGGTATATGTAATTTACACATATTTAACATTCCTCTTTATATTTATGTCACATGAAACGTTTTTCTTTACTTCCATTCGTTTTTGCTTGCACTCCTACCTTTTTCTCTCTCGAAATTCAAATATAAAGGCAAAATATCAGTACAAAGTAAAATATAGAGAAATATGCCCGATGCATTAAAATAAAAGAAAAAAAGAAGATTGGAATATTGGTTTGTTTTGTAGAAAGTAATAATGAAAATACGAAAAGAAACAATAATGCGTAAAGTAAAAAATATGCTCAGGATCGAGCTTTTACGTAAATTTAGCTTGTCGTCGTATCCTGATTTCGTCCGCTAAATAATTTTTATTGACTTTACACGTCCCGCGCATAAAACGTACAAATCATTTAATACCATCGGCCAAGACAGTGAACGCATTTACCATTTATTTTTACCATTTATTATTAATAATATTAATAATATTAATAATATTAATAATATTATCGATGATTAATAATAAAATAAATAAAGGAATTAGACAATAATAATGAGTATGGGATTTGACTGAGGCTATTGTTACAGCGGAAACGCCTTCTGTTTAAAATTACGCATGCGATGTCAGAGTAAAAATTTCAGTTGAAGTCAAAGTGCGTTATTCGAAATTTTATAGGAAAAAGAAGTATAGGAAAAAAAAAGAATTTGTAATGGCTTTTATAAATAAAAGCAACGTTCGTCCGATGCATAGTCTTTTCGCGTATATGGTTACTTTCTAATTTGCGCATTTTCAGAGCTAAAGTGACCAATGGTCAAAAATAAGGGGATCTGCGGAGCGGGGGCATCGCAAATTTTTACCTATTTTATTTATTCGCACCTTTATTCTAGAAAAATTGCTGTAAGCCCATTTTAAAATACTATGGCATAGCATTGCATTATTCAGGGAAATCTTTTTTTACCCCTCGGTTGAACTTAACTTGTAAATCTTGGTGAAAATTAAATTTCTTCTTGCAAATAAATAAAACAAAATAAAAAAAAAAATAAAAAAGAAAAAGAAAGAAAAAGAAATAAGAGCGCGCTCTCTCAATACTATTCTTTACGTGTGACGTATTGTTGGTGCAATATATATATATATGTATATGTGTGTGTGCGTGTGCGTGTGCGTACATGTGTGTGCGTGCGTGCGTGTGACGTGACTTTTCATTATAGTAATAGGTGCAGGAGTTATATAGGTTAGAAAGAACGAACCGTAGTGGAAAAATGTTATCTAAGCCAAGCATTGTACATTTAAATTTTATCATACTTTGAAATGAGTTTGAGGAAAATGATAATAATATATTGTAGTCTAGTTTATGAAATAGCGGCGGATAAATCGAGCGGAGGACATGCTTTATAATGCAGGAAGACCAACAACGGCTCAGAAGATACGATCTGTCGCGAGAGGCCGCGTGGGTGGAGTTCGTGGGTGGGGTTCGTGGGTGGGGTTCGTGAGGGGTGGGGTGGGGGGTGGGTGACAGAGGGAAATCCCTCTCGGAATCAACGCGGTATCGCAGGGGGAGATCTAAGGCAATCTCAATGTCCGATATCTTTGGCCAATACAATGCGACGATTCATTGTTTGACTTCGTTAGAGTCGAGTACATTAATCAGTCCGGGAATCCCGGAGCAGGAGGCACGCGGACTCCACAAACGTGACCGCAACGCACACTCGCGCTCCTAAGCCCCACTCCCGACATCCGTCCGACATCCGGCTCTGCCCCCCACCCCCGCTACCTCGATACCCCCGAATACCCCCGGATACCCCCGGATACTCCCGGATACCCCCTTCCCTTCGCCAACGCCACCGGCGCAACCGACGCAACCGACGCAACCGACGCCACCGACGCCACCCAGACACGGCGGCGGCATCTCGCTTACAAATGCTTGGGAGCGACTGAATTTTCCGTTTACTTAGCCAATCGAAATCAGTCCCCTCCCCCCCCCAACCCCCACACACACAACCGAGGCAACGACATTGCGAGCCAGTTATTTTGCGCGACTGCATTCGGGATCGCGTCCGATCCCGCGGGTATGCTACATCCCGGCGGCTGACTCCGACCCCGTCTTTCGTAATTCCTGTTATGCGGCCCGCGCTCCCGATCGATTTCATGAGCATTCGGCGCGAGCGATGATTACGAGCTCCTCACGAGCATCGCTATAGCCCGCGACGCTCCTTTTATTTCTTCACGTCCTCGATGCCACCACGCCGCGTCTCTACCTTACCCCTCCCTCGTCTCCGGACCGAAATTCCGGAAGAACTTAAGTACGTCGACGAATTATTATTTCCGGCTCTTCCGAGGTTCCTCGGCCCCACTTCACCAAAGTACGAATAACAATATCCTCCGTAGGATTGATGGATGCATGGATGCGTGGATGGATGGATGCGTGGATGGACGGATGGATGGATGGGTGGATGTACGGATAAGGACGAATTTACGTAACGATCGAGGCCGATTCGCGAAAATTGATCCAACGAAATTGTCCGTACGAACCGCAATTTACGACAGCCGCGCTTGTTTGCCGGGCCGCCGAGCGACAGCGACGGCTGTGGCGGCAGTGGCAGCTGCGGTGGGGGGGGGATGCGGGAGTGAGGGTGGAAAGGCAGAAAAGAAGCGGAGGCGCAAGAGCGGGATAATCCAGGTAAGCGAGGATGGATGCGTCGGCAGGAGGCGCCGATCAAACATAACCCGCATTTATCCGGATTCGTAGCCCCGGCATTACCCCCGCCGCCCCTCCCCCTACCAAGAGAAATACAAAATGCAAATATGCTTGACGCCATGCGTTCGTCCATTCGTCCGTCCAGCCGTCCATCCATTCGTGCAGCTCGGAGGACGCGACTACTTGGCATCGATCCAGGCTAAATCGCCCGATCGGATCTAACCGCGCGGGTCCGGGGCTCGCTCTGTGGGGGATTTGTCCGGGACGCGGTCCCAAAGTCGCTTTGGTCTCAAACGCGGCTGACCGAACCTCCCCTACGTCCTTAGGGGACAGGAAGTAACGGGCATCCACCGGAAGCTGACCGACCCCTACCTAACTCCCTCCCGCCCGAGTATTGACCTTAGTCCACGTCCATAGTCGGCTGTTGACTCCCGGGCGTCGAGAGAGACGTCGGAAACGGACGACCCCGATAGAGAGGGATGGGTGGTTAGAGGGGATATGTAAGGGAGCTGCTCATCCTCTCCCAGCCGGAATACGCACTTAGCCTCGCTTACAACTTACTAACAAGATTTTACAAGTTAGCTTCGACCCTTTGATTACGAAAGCCATCGTCGGCGGAGCAAATCTTTTGACGGCTCAGCTTTTCATCTCGAGCCGTACCATCTATCCCCCTCCACTCTCCCCAATAACCCCCTAATCCATTTTAGCGTATTATTTTACAATATAATACCACCGAAAATGCTCAAGACCTCGAGCCTTAACCGCTGCGATAAAGGGATAAAAAAAAAAAATTATCCCTGAAATATCATCTTATTGAATTAGCTACTCGTTGTCGTTGTCTTTATCTCGGCGATGATCCACACGCGACTCCTGGGTGAAAGTACTAACGATAGCCGAGTGAGTAAAAAGTAATCCTTTTACTTTATTTAATTTTTCTTCCCTTTTTTTTTTAACTCCGAACGTTTGTATCAGTTTTACTGAAGGTTCCGACTCGAAGTGAGAGAGAGAGAGAGAGAGAGAGAGAGAGAGTAAAAAGAAAGAAAGAAAGAAAGAAAGAAAGAAAAAAAGAAGAAAAAGGAAGAGAAAAGAAAAGAAAAGAAGAAAAAAAATTAAGCCAAGCTTTGCGGAGGTGACGATAGATATACGAGGACTCTATTTACCTTAAATTTTCTCGGAACGATAAAAAGTAGAAGAAAATTAAAGCCAAGATGATTTCCGCAGTGCCCGAGTGATTTTACGGTATGGTGGATAAATTTCCATAAATAGCAGGGACCCACCCCCCATCCCGTCCAGTCCCAGACTCCGAGTCGCAATTTCACCTACGGTCTCTCTCTCTCTCTCGCTCTCTCTCTCGCTCTCTCTCTCTCTCTCTCTCTCTCGTCATATATATATATATATATATCTTTGCCTTAGAAATATTGCCACGTCACCTAAAAAAATTTCTACCTCACGCGAAAGCTTTGCTCGTCGGGCACGTCGTCGACTCGGTCGATCGATGCTTCACGCTCGATATCCTTGGATTTCTATCACCTCCCCATCCAACGTATGGACGGGAGCCGAATGCTCCTTCACTGTCTCCTTAATAATCACCTTCGCCAATGTCATCCCCTCTCCCTGCCCTGTCCGACACGACAAACGACAAAAAGGTCCTCAATCGTCCCGACCCTGTCAATTATAAAAATACTTCCGTCTCCTACGGAGTCGCGCGATTTTCGAAAATTTAAAGTCTCTCTTTATTCAAAACCTGTACACATGTATTAGAAGTGCTCGAAATCATCAGGATCCTTTTCCCAGATGTGGCTACGAGTCTCGATTCAAAGTACCCGAACGAAATTAGTACCCGTGCAATACTGCGATCTCCTGCCCAGATCAATAATAAACGCCAATTACGTGGCTATGGTTTTCAAATGCCGCTCTATTGATATTACTCTATTTATTAGGGTGGTTAGGAGGGAGGGGACGGAGGGGCTGGATTGGGGGAGGGGGCGGCGGAGGGGGGACTAGGAAGAGGAAGAGGATTTAGAGGCGGATGTAATATTAGGAATAATAGGCTAAATCGTTAATTCGGATGGACTGAATAGGCAAGGTCACCGGGGCTGATGAAGTTCAATAACTGTCGAAGAAAGGAGGGTTCGGGGCCGGGGGGCGGTGACAACGGGAAGGCGTTATCTCAAGGCTTTTCGGTTAATTGAGCTTGTATTTTCTATGGTACGCTGGACGGGAGCCAACGGTTATCGGCGAGATTTCGTCTCCGATATCGGCCGCTCGATAATTCCTCATTGCTTCCATGCACGGCCAAACGATGCAACGCTAAATCCTCCCCCTCCTCCACCTAACCTCACCCTCCAGCCTCCAACGACCCCACTCCAACCGCCGCAGTCATTTCGAGAGGTCGGCGATATTATTTAGCTCGACGGAGTCGTACCGTGGCGTTATCGGCGAAAAGGCTCGGGAGCCTTTCCGGTTACATCTGACATTGGATCCAAGGAGGAATCACGGGAAAATAATATTTTTCTATCGAAAGGGATTTCGTCCACTCCGTACCACTATATACCGACGGTTTCGTTGGTTCAGCGCCGATGGTATTATTGAATCCGAAATGATGGGCCGGCGTAAGGTGTGAAAGCTGTTATCAAGGGATGTTATTGCTATTACAGTAAAGCACTCATATAATGCGAATGTTGAGCCGCTGTGAAAATAGCCGTAGGTAACAATCCCATAAATATTAATGTCTCTGATTCAAAGTCAGTCGGGCTATAGTTCATATCGGATAAATTTGGAATTATTCATCGCGGGGGGCTTTCCAATTCCAGATAGGATTCGGCATTCGACTCAACTAATTCGCGCATTATTCTATCGAAGACAAAAGGGCGGAAAAGTCCAACGGAAAGCCGAATTTTCCGAATTTTCCGAATTTTCTAAAGGGGAATAAAGCGCATCTAGTGAAAAGGGGGCGGGAGATTGTGGTGCAGATGTATCATTGACTGTGCTTAAAGGCGTTAAACAAAATGAGTGAACTATTAACGCAAGGGTGAGAGAAACGAGTAGGCGGAGGAGGAGGGGGAGGGGGAAGTAATTTTAAACGACCGAGCGAAAGCGAGCGATAGAGAATTTCCCGTGAGTCTGGTAGGAGATTGGTGGGGGCGGGGAGTGGCTTTTTCAGAGGTCAAAGTACCAACACTTCATATGAAGTCGAAAACTTTTCTATCGGCTCGTGCAGACCGTATTGTCGAAACAGAAGAAGAGAACGAGGGCGGTAGGGGATAGCGGTGGGGGAGGGGTCGGGTGGCGGACATGGGGAGGGGAAGGGAGGGGAAGCCAATCGTATTTGTTCTAACTCTCGAAAGCCCTCGGAATTCTATAGCAAAGGCAGAAAGAGCTTTTTGTTGTTTTTTTTTTGTTTTTTTATTCCTTTATACTTTTTTGATAGATAATAGTCACTTTAATTTACATCGAGGAGCCAAAGGCTTCAATTCCTTGGTTTCCGCGATGCTTTACGAATTTCTTATCGAGTCCTTGTCAAAAGGCGCGGGAAGAATTTTTAATTTTTAACGTTACATTCCTCATTCCGTTCCAGCTTTTCGAGAATTTACGATGTTCGAAAGGATACCTTTCGCCTCTTTTATTTGAAATAAATTCTACTGGGCAGCGCAGTGTCCGTGTCCATGTTGATAGAACGCGCAAGCTGTTAGTGCGCGGAGGGATGGGGGGGGGCGAGAGGGGAGAGAGAGAGAGGCGAGAGAGAGAGAGAGAGAGAGAGAGAGAGAGAGAGTAGAGCTCGTTCTCGATTATGCGGGCATAATTAGATTTGCTGACATTTGCAAGATGGTGAGCTTAAATTTATTATGAAATTTATGCCAAGTAATTTGACTTTTAAACTTGGATAATATCTCGGATGTGGTAATACGAGACACTCTCAAGCCGGAAGTAACGAGATAGCCTATTATATGGAGAGGATAAAAGTACGGGGCGAGCGAGTTAATATTCAGACGAAGAAACTTCTCTTATATTATTAATGGAAAATTTGTCCTTGACTTTGAATAAAAAGGATGAGGGAGTATTGGCCCTGTGACCGCTCGTACGTCACGTCGGCAATCCGCGTACATTAATCGTCTAATAAAATCCGTCCTCTATGGAAGATCTGCGAACATAGACGTACTCTCACCTGCCCGCTGACTTGCAAATAATATAATAACTAAGCATCGCGTGCACCCTGTCTTTGTAAGAACAACCGTAACAATCGATCCCATCCCTCCCTCACCCCCGGACGCAAATACTTAGCGAGTCCTCGCATAATTCGACAAACAGACAGAGGTTAGGGTTTGCCAGCTGTTTAGCACCGGTTATGATTATCCGTCGGCCATCGGCCTCTCCAGCGGCCAATATAATTTTTATTCGAAGATAAAAGTAATTAATTGGCCGTCAGAGGCCGTTTACGAGCCTCCACGACCGGACAGATACTTTTCGTCGTAAAATATAGGCCGATGAAAGCTCGGCGTCATTGACTCTCGTTGGGATAAGAGCTTGAACGCTGACGTAATCAGCCGTCCGATGTAAAATGTAAGCGCAACACGACGACGACGACGACGACGACGTAATCGCCTATAACTTTTCTTCCGACGTATACGCGTCCGGGTACATCAGGTAAATAATGCATCGTCGACCCTTCCGAGCTCCCGTTCCATTCGGTGGTAAGTCAAAAGCGTTTTCGCGTTCGCGGGTTCGGCAACTCTGGCTTCCCGAGACACTCCCTCTTATCGAATAACGTCGGATACGTCGAACACGTAGAAATCCGGGCATGTAAAAAGTTAACTCCCCTCTACGGGGGGAGGGGCCGCTCTCGCAAAGAGCCTAAAGCCATATCCGTATGCTCGATTTCGACGTACTCGCTCGCTGCTGCTGCTGGTATCCCTTAATATATATATATATATATATATACGTATATATGCAGGTAGTATTTATTGTAATTCGCATGAAAATGTCGAATCCCTGCTTCGGAAGGGAAGCTCGACGACGAGTCTCGGGGGAGGATAACGCAAGCAGGCGCTAGAGGGATGTTTTTTTTTTTTTATTTTTTATTCCCCATTGATGGCCGAGCTCGCAACTTGGCCTTAAGCAATTTTCGAGCTCTAAGATAGGCGAATAAAAGCCAAACATAAATTGACTTCAAGACCCATTTCGCGCGTTTATGTGCATTCGAATATTTATGTTTACAAATGAAATACGATTCTGTTGCTCTACTTAACCGATAGTAACGCTAACTCCCTCTTGCGCGAAACTTATACGGCACTGGCGGCAGCCTTAAAAAGCCTATAAAAATAAAAATACTTAATAAATCAAATGGATCTTTGGATTTTCACGCGTGCGCAACAATACCTGTCGAGATATAAGCTCGCCGGTGGGACGGGGTGGCGGGGAGGCGAGCAAAAAGCACGGCCGAGGGCAAAATCCCGGGCAATTCAACGCGCGAGTTAATGACAAAAACGCAGATGCGTCGTTCGCGCGTTTACCGGAAGTGCTCGGCGAGCGGTACCGTGGGCTGTCCCGTGGCTCGGATCGGTGCCTAGGCACGCGGTCGTCGAGGGGAGGGACAAAAAGGGATGTCAATATCGGGACAATGGGTAGCCGAAAGAGAGGGAAGCCAGGCTCATCGCTGTGCATGCGCGCATATGCCCCCGTGGTGGTCCGGATAAGTTATGGGTCCCATAGCTGAGCGTAGATTTCGCGGACGTAGACGTACTGCGATCATTATCTCGAAATTTATGGTCGCCCACCCCGAGCACACGTACACCCACCCACCGCGGGATACGCCAGCTTTCTCCCATCCCATCTAGCCGCCGCCCTTCTTCATTTCGGCCTATTCTCGCGTTCGGATGGTTTATCCTCACGTAAATCGTACCTGTAAAGATCATTTGGACGGCTCGCTAGGAAAAAAAAAAAAAGGAAACGAGAACAGCTTGCGGATACCGCTTACCCATTTTAGCTCAAAGTCCAATATTTTCTATGACCCTTTCCCCCAGCTTATTATAAGCTATTTGTAGATCTCTCTCTCTCTCTCTCTCTCTCTCTATCTCTATCTCTCTCGCTCCGCAATGTCTCGAAACGCAGGCAATACCGTGGCTTTGCTCGACAATCTTAACGTTAAGGCCATCCCTTAAGGAGGGCCAGGCCGATGAGTTATTTATCATGCAGCACTAATCACTGGCTTTGAAGCGCAATTTATTAACGGCCTGTGATTTTTCGCGCCTCATAAATTCCAAGGTTCAACGCTAGTGCCCTGAGAAATCTAGTCTATTTAAATCTAAAAGAAACAACAAAAAAAAAACAAAAAAAAAAAAAAAATCGACGCTACAAGCCTGGCTCGAATTTCACCTCGAATTTTCGGTAAAACGCACCCTCCCCTAGACAACGCGTCCTACGAATACACCCGCCACCACCCCCTCCACCCGTCCTTACCGCGTCTCTGGCTGGGAATCCATTTCTTTTTATCTGTTCATTGGCACTGGGCTTTCCGAGACCGGGAGCTTAAAATCCTTCCGCAACTCGCGCGCTTACGAAATCCTCCTACACGTGAACAGAGTGCGCGCACAGAGCCAGACACCGAGTCGGATTAACAATTATTAATGAATAAAGGATTGGTTTGCATTTGAAAGTCGGTGGCTCCCCGCGTCTAGGGAAACGTAGCTCTCCCTTTCTGCTTAAAGAGAGTCGACGTCCTTTGACTCGTAAGAGGTCGCTCCGCGTTCCTTTTCCAGAGACACGCGCCCCCTCCCCGCCCCCTCTTCGGAATCTCGCACGTGCATCAAATAATCTCGCGCGCAGCCAGACGTACGTTAACGCATCAGTGTGGTGTACTTGTCAAATTCGTCTTTACGTGAAAATCCCGCCGAAGGTAGGGAGAAGAGAGCGGAACCGTACGCGCAAACGACATTGAATCAGTCGCTTAAAGTGGCGGGAGATCCTTATAATATCAAGGACGAGAGGGGAGGGTCGGTCGAGGATCGTGGACAATCCGTCCGGATAATTATCGGCCACCTCCGGTACGATTAAAATTATTCGCACTCGAACTCGTTGTATATGCAATAAGTAGGACGTTGTTGAGCACGTTGTCTTCCAGCGAGTAGAGCAACGCACTTACACGCGTTCTATTACTATAAATAGCGCGAGATTATTTTTTGGTGATACTGGTTATATGGCGAAGGGCGAGGGCTCCTCTTTGATTCCTCGGATTATAGACGCCATTTATTATCTAGTCACGAGTGCTCGAGTCTACCCGATCAGCGCGTCCTTTCCCTTTCATCTTTCCTTTGCCCCTTCCTACCCCCCCCCAATAACTCCCTGATACCACACAATCCAGGTGTAAGGTTAAGGACCTTCGGACCTTTCCAATTAGCCAAACGTTCATTCCCGTTCGCTAAAGCGTTCACTTTCTTTCTATTAGCATATGAATCCGTGGAGTTAAACGAGCTCGGCGAATGCCAAATTTCCTTTACACATTCTACTCGTCGCTCGCCGTATCCCCCTTCCCCCGGCCGCTTTCATTCTTACTTCGTTAACCTCGTCGGCGGAACTTGTCGCTCACACGCACGCGCACGCGATCTCTCAGTATTGCGAAAAGCGCTTATAAGCGGATCGGCTTGAAGGAAGAATTGCGACAGCGGGGGGTTGTTGGGGCACCTTCTTCTTTTCTTCCTACCGTGTGCGTGAGTGAGTGCGTGCGTGCGTGCGTGCGTGCGTGCGTCGGCTCCTTTACAGCGCGTCGTATCAGTACGTGTGTAATGGAGCCTCGAAGCGCTCGCTCATCCCATTCGTCACCATTAAAGCATAAAGCATAAATAAGCATGACAATTACCAGCTCGTAATCACCTGAATCATTGCCGTCGTTATAGCGGAGAACGCGATCGAGCCGTTAATGTCTCGTTACCGCTAATACTCGTTACTCGAAATCCATGTTTTAGAGAGCGAATACGAGCCGTGCACTCCCTCGCCCCCATCCCTGCCCCCACCCTCCCACTCTCTTCTCTCTCTCTCTCTCTCTCTCTCTCTCTCTCGCCTCTCTCGCCTCTCTCGCCTCTCCCGGGGATTTTTCTAGATAGTAAATGTAGCAGAAGTGGGAACATCCTCGGAATGAGTCGAGAGCGGCCTTATTCGCGTTAGGAATATCGGCTCTTATACGATCTTCGGCTTTTATTGGCGCGCCAATGATTTCTCCACCGAGTATTTATATTAAACTCGAGAAAAATTCACGCTTTACCCGCTTACGTAATTTAAGCATTCGCGCGCACTCGCACTGGCTAAGCGCGAATAGACGATGTTTTTTCCCACCTCCTCTCCACCTCTTCCTCCTCGTCCTCCTTGTCCTCCTTGTCCTCCTCCTCCTCCTCCCTCTTCCCGCATGCCATTCTTCTTCTTCTTCTTCTGCTTCTTCTTCTTCTTCTTCTGCTTCTTCTGCTTCTGCTTCTGCTTCTGCTTCTGCTTCTGCTTCTGCTTCTGGCTCTTGTTCTAAGAAAAAGAGACGCCCCGGTGACCGAAAGTTTTGCTGACTAAAGTCAAACAGTCGAGTTCGACGAGAGGAATTGGTAATGCCGGGGCTTCTTTCCTACCGCGATTACCAGACGCTCGAGAGGACGACCTACCACTTGCGAGTACGTTCGCGCTTCCTCCTGTCCCACTAAGCCTTCTCCGTGCTAATGTCACAATGGATCCTCGCCTATACAAATGACGGCGGCCGCTACGCCCGAGCTATCGCCGAATCATTAAATAAGGACGGACAGAAGGAAGCGACGTCCCCTCCTTCCCTTAGTTGTGCCGAGCATCCGGATCTCTCGAGGACGACGTTACTCCTTTGTTATCGCTTCGGGATGGCATCCATTGTCATTTATTGACGGCATGTGTTTTTGGCAGGCGTTCATTGTCCGCGAATATTTTTCATAACAAGTGATCGACGTACCGGGGAACGTCTAATGAATTCATATTGCCTACTGACCGACACGTCACGTGATAAATAAACTCTCGAAGTTGGCAAATAAGTACTAGCGTTAGACCATTAAAATGAATATTATGGCCCCGTGGAGAGACTTTAACGTTTAAACGGGAATTTTTTGCAACGTTAAGGTGTAAGAGCCGACAATAAAGAAGCGTAATTTTTCGCCTCGCTCCGCGCATTTGTCTTATTATGCAGATTTAGAGGAGGGGGGGGCGAGGGACAGTTTTAGATTTGTAGGCGAGCGAGGTGAAAGCTCGGCTTTCTATGTCCCCTCCCCTCCTGGGCCCCTTCTTCGTCCTCGTCCGACATTGTATAGAATAAAAAGCGGGAGAACGAGTCGGGGCGAGAAGGGACGGTCGAGTAAACAAATGCTTTTTTACCCGATGCTTACCATTTTTACCGGCTGTACGTCGGTGAACTCGTTAGGGAAGGGAAAATGTTTTAAAAACAACGTATAATCCAGCTGGTCATACTCGATGGCTGTGGTAGGAAGCGGGAAGGGAGGGCGGGGAGAGGCTTTAACAGAGGCTTTTGCAGCGATTTCAAGCCGCGACTGCAGTTAAGATCTGCGCGTCATATATATATATATATATATAGGACAGAGAGAGAGAGAGAGAGAGAGAGAGACGGGGGGCGGGGGGTTCCTTTTGGTTCCTTTGATCAGCAAAACTAATAATTCCAGACACTTTGGCGTGTAGTATAGAAAGAGAAAAGGCTGGCTGCTGGCTACTGGCTTATGGTACGGTGATACGGGACTTTAGGAGCGGAATCGTAATATTTGAGATTCGGAGCACAGCGGTCATTCGCTTAGAAACTTCGACTGGGTCAAAAACAATTCTCTAGCTGGATGAAGGTGGGTGGCGTGTCCGGCTCCTCGGCCATACCAGTCACAAGTACACCGTCAAGGATCCTAACGTATCGGCCTCCCGTCAACGTCCCATCCGCCACCTCCTCGGCGAATTAACGGGGACTCTAACTTTGCACCATTAGAAATTATAAGGGAATACTTAGGCTGCAGTTGTAACGGCGCGTGTCGAGAATCGTTAAACGCACACCGGGAGACGTAGACGTAGACGTAGACGGAGACGGAGACGGAGACGGAGACGGAGACGGGGATAGCAGACTGGTGGTTCGAACGGTAAGATAAGGGCGGAGCCGAGGGAGCCGCGGCGGAGGAGGAGGAGGGAGAGGAAAATCATGATGTACGGGAGTATGGATTCGAGATGGCCAGGAAAGAGGAAATAGGTGAGAAGTTACGGAAAGCCAAGGGCTCAGCGATTCTACCTTCAATTTAATTCCATTTTACTCGGTCCTCCACTTTTTCTATCCCCCCGATACTATTTTCGCGGGGGAAGTGAACCTTTCGCAGCCAAAGACCCACAACCATCCACGAATCAATTAGTATTCCAATGTAATTAAGCTAATATACAATTTAATTCATTTAGCCTTAACGGCTTTTTATAATCCCAATTATCTGTAATAATCATCGGCACGGCGTTCTTTAACAATATCTCACAACCCTGTTATTCACTTATAAAGAATTTCAAGGTACAGCGCCGAGGGCACGTAATAAGAGCCGAAAAATAAGTGGAAGCTGCGTTTTAACGGTTTAAATATAATCTTTTCCCTTACTTCAGTCGATTGCTTGAAAAAATGTATATATATTTTAAATATTTCACCTATCGCTTTTAGTTAATTAATAATTTTACCGACACATGCATGTAGAGCTTGTATTCAAGTAACCTCGGCATATAGATACATTCATTCATTTTGTATGAAATACCGATAAGTGAATATCCTAGTGCTGACAATTTTAAAAAGTTTTCCTTGTATTTAATTAAATTCTGAGAGTATTTGCGCGACGCGATTTTAATATTTCAAATATTTCAAAATATAAAAGCTTTGAGCTGCAGTTTAATTAGCATTTGATTGATAATAGCTCCATTGTATGAATTCTGGTTAAAAGGAATTAATAAATACAGGCAGAGCTGAAGAATATTTCATTTACTTAGGCTCACGACAAGTTTCACAACGACAAGAAATTATGTTATCTACAAATGTTTCCAAAACTTTCCGTTCAAATTATCAATTACAGAGACTCGAGATTGAACTTGTACAGTTACAAGTGTAATAACGACGCTTCCTGTTAACGGTCCTGCAATTTCAGATAAAAGTATTAGAGTATTGAAACATTGAAGCGCGCGCGCTTACACGTCCAATGAAAGAATAATTAATAAGATACGTGTGTATTTTCAGTTTGAATGTTAACTCAAAGAATTAATAATACGTTAAAAAACATTAAATGAAGATGTGAAATCTTTTGTATGCCTGGCCTTAACCGAATATCGAAAAATAGACGTTTATCCGATTGCCGTGATAAATCATGAATCTACTTATTAATAAATAATTATCAGCAGGAATAATAGCGTAGGATTTATTTCGATTTATAATGAGGAGCGAATTAATGTCCGCTCATACTACAGTCAAGCAGATAGAAATTCCATGTTCATCAAATTACACCGACAGACATTCGATTAAATCGATTACAATGTAAATATATATATATACGTAGGTATGGCTAGGTGAAAATGGAGGGGGGAGGGCCGTTGTTTAAAGTATGAAATATGTGATTAGAAGAAGCGTAGGCGAAAGGCTTCTCTGTATACTTGCGAAGCCTCTCGTCGCGTAGGCCGTGAAAATAGAAAGATAATGTTGGTGGGGGGAGGGGGACCCGTCCGAGCCCTGCCCCGTAAAACAACTTGAAAGTAAGAGCAGCAGCGGTAGGAGCAGTAGCAGCACCATAAGCTTCGAAGGCGATAGAGGAAAGTTGGCTCGCCGAGAAATAAACGGAATAAAAGCGAATCGACCGAGTGGACCGAGTGGACCGAGTGGACCGACGGGACCGACGGAACCGACGGAACCGACGGAACCTGGATGCGCTTCACTGCATTTTACGAGACAGATTGACTATGTATCGGAGCACGTCGTATCGCAGCCTCGCCATCAATTTCAGACCCATTCCCGGCATATTCTTTAATTTTCTATATTTATCGTTGTTTATTGGACTTGATGGCGTTTTTAACGAGAAATGTTAAATGCGCTTTCCCTTCGCGCGTTACGTCCTCGGCTCCCGCATCGTAGTCTTCTCATTACCGCCCAACGCTTTTCCTTAATTTAATTCCCGTTCGTTTTCATAATTCATTTTCGTCCCCCGAGCTAACTTTCCACTACTATTATTACTATTATTATTATTGTTGTTGTTGTTGTTGTTGTTGTTGTTGTTGTTAAAGCTTAGAATTTTATATGGAGGGCGATTAAATTGTCATATGTCGCGCATAATTAATCGCTCATAATGCAAAGCTCATTTACTATCCTCGCCATCGTTTTCTTTATGAAAACGAAAAAAAAAAAATAGAAAATTAAATAACAATAACAATAACAGTAATCACAATAATAACAGTAATAATAATGGTAACGATGATGATGATGATAATAGGGAAGGGAGGAGGTAGGCGCGCGGTGGCTCGGCGGCCGTTTGACGTCTGGAGGTGGGACCGGGATTTCCGTCAATACTTAAAAACGTGTGTCGAAGCCCCCAGGGCGATCCGAAGTACCGGGCTTTAAACTCCGAGCCAAGTACACGAGCCTTAATACATAATGCGAATAAATGTCCGGTTGGAATTCGTCATAATCCAGGTCGCAGACGGAGCATCGCCGTCAGGTTTCGTTGCGTGCGCAGCTCCGTTGAGCGCCCGGAGCCGAGGGAAGGAAAAAAAAACAAAAAAACAAAAAAACAAAAAAAAAAAGAAACGGAACGGCTAAAAAGCCCCGCCGACTCCCTTTACGTCGTACGCTCCGAGGCATTCGGCGCATCGGCCGTGTCGAAAATGTCTACGTCCCTTTTTATCCCTCTTTATTTTTTTTCTTTCTTTCTTCTTCTTCTTCTTCTTTTTTTTCTTCTTTTTTTATCCCTCGGCGATGGATATATTTCGCACGAGCTGACTCCTGGTGCCGAGGGCCAGCCAGCAGTACTACTCCGTAAGAGCTCCATCGATTTTTCTTAAGGAGCAGTCCCGAGGAAGAAAGAAGCCCCTTGGACAAAGTTTTTATTGCCGTCCGGGACGCAGTCGTAGCCGCTACCTAATTCCCCATTATTCTAACCGGTCGAGTTAATCAAAGTTCCGCGAGTCGTGGGGGATGTGGGTGATGGGGGAGGGGGAGTGGGAGGCCAACGAGGCAGGCGGTCTTATTATGGAAAACTTATTCTCCGAGATTTAAATGCGAGCCGCGGAGGATTTGGAAAGTCCTTTTCCCTACTTTATATTCCGATAGGCTTTGCCAAGCTACCGGTTATTTTAGAAGAACATGTCCCGGGGTCAGTTTTTCGGGCATAAGCCATAAATTACCATACTCACTTACCTATTTTAGCCTCGGTTTTGTTTTTCGCTCAGGGTAGTCGCCAGTTTCGTCGGGCTCTTTCCGATCGGGCTCTCGGATCGAGCACCTTCCCCCCTGACCCGTGCTCGCTTTATATACGCAGTAAATCCATAAATAGAAGGAAGGAGTTGGGCAAGGGACTTTCAAGGGAATGAAACATGTTGGCACTTAGTTCATCCGAAGGCTTTTACTTTGGAAAAATGGAAAGCGGCCGCTCGGATGGATGTACGTTGAAACCACGAGATCTAAATCTGTATCCCGATTTTATTTCGAAAATAATTTGTCCACTCTCTCTCTCTCTCTCTCTCTCTCTCTCTCTCTCTATTTATCTATCTATCTATCTTCACCTTCCGGGGAGCTTAAACGCGCATCGATGATGTATTTGGACTGACGACGACTCGGTCGCTGAGAATCCTCGTCGATGCTACGCCCTGAGATGGTACTCGCAACTTCCTTATTAAAAATCAAAGCGGAGGAAAAGCTAGTGACTTATGACGTTGACCTGGATTCGACTACAGCGGGTCCAGCTTATCCTACGAAATTTTAAGATTTTTTCTATTCGGACCCTCGTAACGTTCTGACAGTCCAGGAACAAGGCTATCGCAGCCTAAACGAATCTCCCTTCGAGGAAAGTAGACGGTCCGAGAGGAAGAGGAGGAAGAGGAGGAAGAGGAGGACGAGGAGGAGGAGGAGGAGGAGGAGAAGGGGCTGATGCTTTAAAATGGATAGTAGCTTTTTTTTTTGCCTCGGCGCCATGCTTACGGGAGGGGATTCGCGCGTTCGCGTCGAGGATCGCGATTATATCGCCTGTAATCGATGGCGCGTGTTCCTTTATTCCTCGTATAAAAAGGATTAAAATCCGTAATCTGGAAAGAGTTGGCGAATGAAATAAAAGCAGCTGTTTCGTTCGAACGCTTCCGGATCTACGCATCCGATAAATTTACATCCATCGGCTCGCGTCCAATACCTTCCGAACCGAGACAATAAATACATTCGTGCGCTTTGGCATTTCGCGATTCATTCTTCGTCATCTCTCTCTCTCTCTCTCTCTCTCTCTCTCTCTCTCCGCTTCTCTAGAAGCGATTCTACGTCACTTGTGCTCATTCAATGCTCACTCAGCTATTTTTCAACCTTTAATCCTTCAATTTTTTAACGCGTAGGCGCATCTTGACAATTAAATTATTTATTATGAAATTAAGATAACCTTAAGTATCGGTACATTGTTTAAAGATTCTAATTTGTAATCAATTTATGCTCCCTTTTAATTAACGATAATGACGGATTGCAAATTCTCTAATGTGAGAAGTATGCTAATAACCGAATCCTGGATAGAAATTTGCATTGCACGTGTTCCAGCTTTCATTCTTCTTTACATTATAATAATAGAAAGGAGCCCGAACAGCGAAGCCGGAATTATATTTATTCGTACAAACGCCTTTTTCAACCACATTTATGATATAATACTTATATTACATGCATAATTCATGAATGAACAATGTTTTTTGAATTTTATATGTGCATTTTCTTAAATGCTACTATGCATTCGGCATACTATTATACTTTTCTTTTCTTTTCTTTTCTTTTCTTATATTTTTTTTTTTTTTTTTTTTAAAGAAATTCACCGAGGAAAGTAAAGACGATATTGATTTGAATAAATTTTTGCCTTGCAACAAGTACATTCCTTGACAAACGGCTTCGCAAAGACTTTCCTATTATTTTTATGCATTCGTAGTCGGAGGGACGAAATCTCACGTGACCGGTACGTACTCTAAATCTTACTAAATTCATTGATCCAACCCTCACTGGCATTAGACATTGAAAGTACTCTATCCGCTTTAAATAAAATAATTTCTTAAACGAATGTTTCGTTAGCCTACCAATTAATTAACACTTAATAATAATTTAATCCGTTAAAATGGAGACAGGTAGGTGAGAAGAACGTGAATTCCGTCTAATTCATGCCTCGGCACACGTGTCTGAAGCAGATCGGAAAATGAAATTAAAATTCAAGGCAGAATTCGATGCGAGTTTCATGAGGCATTCAATTTAATTAGCAAGTGCACTTAAATTTTCGTTCAAACATATCCGGAGCTCGGATTCGGGAGCGAGATCGTCGTGGATGAAAATCCCCTCTCCTCCTATAATTAGCACTGACGAAAAGCCTTCTGAAGATGATGGTGAGGAGGGGGAGGGGGCCAACTGACCTCGGTAGCCTTGGGGTTACATGAATTTCAGCGTCGATTCGAGATTCAAGGAAATAATATATCCCCGAACGAGCGCTGAACTTTTTGCACGTGAATAAGGGCGAGTGGGCCCCCCCCACCCCCATCCCTGCCGTAAGCTCTACCGTATGTAAATGGGGTGAACGCGGACATGGTCCGTGTATTGATTCTAATTGTTGAGGGAATTTGTCGGCCGAGGCCGTAACCCGATCAGCGTAACCCAGGGGATGGATATTATTCCTCGCTCGAGCGACTCGCATTGGCGTAGCCAAACGTCATTAAGCTCGTCTTCGCCGAGCTCACGTCGGCACTTGAAAAACGCGGCCCCGAACTTATTAGACCGAGTCCCGATTGTAATTCAGCCAGCGACTATCCCTTATAGAAAGATCGAAAGCGTGCCAGTTGATGTAATAGGCCGTATTAAATAAGGAATCGACGGGATCCAGCGAGCCAGTTCCGGGTAGTAGTCGCTCGGCGGCACCTAAACGCCCGATACCGAGCCGACACGACTTCCTAGATACGAAAGAGGCAGATACTAAATGGCAGGAGAATGCAAAGTTCCCTTCGGCTTCCTCGACTATCTCCCGAGCGACCCCTCCTGTCGCGACCGAACCCATCGGCTTACTCGATTCCTCTTGCCAAGCGTCCCCCTTGCCCGCCCCCGTGCCCCCCGCCCGCACTCGCTCCGCAGCTAATATAAAGGCACGCTCTTGAGATTCGAGAGTCGCGCCGACGACCTTCCTCTCGTCCGAGAAGCGCGGCAAGCCCACCTCCCGCCTCACGCTCCCTGGATAAGCCGGACGACCACCTCCTCGTGACTGTGTTTTATTGGCTCCCGGCGAGTCGGGGGTCAAGCGCACAGCCGAATGCTCTCCTGACCGAGACTCGATTATCTTAAAAGCTAACCAAAAGCCCTAATTCTGCTCCCGGACTCTACTCATTTCATCATCTTCAAAACCATACGCTTTCTTTTTTGTTTCTTTTTTCTTTTTTCTTTTTGATCCACTCTCTGGCGCAGAGCCGTAGTATTTACATTCAATCACTTCGATCTATCGTTAACTGTAATTATTTTCAATATTCCTTCGGACTGTATTTTTGTGTAAGTGCTCAGTGCCAGTAAATCTAATACAATAAGTCGAATTCTATTCGATTTGGGAGCGATCCCAAATTATATCGACTCAGTTATTCCGCGCAAACTCTTAATTACGTGTACCGTCTATAATAATAACCAACATACCACAAAAATAGACGACAATTGGACGTAATTATACCTACTGAGACGTAAGGATCACTCATTGTTGAGATATTAAAAAGTTATAATGAAAAAGCTAGTTAACGATTTGTCAAAAAAAAAAAAAAAAAAAAAAAAAATAATAATAATATTGCTTTTCAAGTGGAATATATATATATATATATATATATTATACATATTAAATAGTTTGAGCTCACGTAGGTAGATAATGAAAAAGGGCAAGAGGTGGCCGTGCATGTTTTACATTTTCCGAGTATTACAACGGTTTCAGAAAATTTTCAAGTAGAACAATTACACGAAATTTCAACTCCATGGCTTTTTCAAGCCATTCTAACAGTATATTAATTATTAAAACTGTTGAAATAAAAAGTCTTTGAAAATTCAACGTGTCACTTGAACATTGAAATTGCCCAATTACAAGTTATTTATAAATAATGAATTCGTGATTCGTCCGAATGAACTAACGAAATAATAATCTTAAAAAGGGGTATTTACGTCCGCGATTCTGCTGGATCATATCGGTCTCGATCTCGATCTCTCTTCCGAATCTCTTGATTACTAAAAGAGCAAAGTTCACTCGAGTAATCTAAATCCGGCGTTTCGCACGTCAATAGTTGGTCCAGCTGGATATTCCGGGACATTCGTAAGCGACGAAGACGAAGAGGGGGCGTAGGAGGATAGGTAGGTAGGTAGGAGGAGGAGGAGAGAAGACGAATGCGAGAACTAAGAGGGAGAGTAAGGGCGAAAGTGCCGATCCGGACGGGGGCGCACTACGTTAAGCTCGACCCGGCAGAGAAAGAATTATCGCGACGAAGCCGAAGACGGATTAAGGCTCGTGGAGTTTGCAGCTCGGCGCTCGAAATTAGAAATACCGGCAATTACCGGGGGTAGCGGTGGCGCGAACGAGCAGGATCGAGCGCAACTTGTAGCACGAGCCCGCTTCCCTATTGACGAGCAGTTTCATTGTCGTTATTATTACTTTAGCTGATAATACAGCGTAGCCCCAATAACCCCAATAACCCGCAATTTAAGGTTACAGACCGAGGTCCTTTTGTTTTTAATCATTGACCCTTAACTCGCCCTTGTTTCGCCAGATCAGCGCCTAGGCTTCCGTGCTTTACCGAGTATATATGTATATATATATATATATATACGCTAAAGATTTATCGGCAGGTTTTCAGTTCGCGGAGCTCAATACTAATTCAAAGCGACGAAGCTTAAGAAAGAAATAATCCGCACACAAGCGCGCAGTCACCAATGGCCGCTACGAATATTAATTCGTTACACGGACTCGAATGGGCCTCGTTACTCGACTCGATGCATTCAATACTCTCTATTAAACCCTCTCGCCTCACCACCCCCCTGCCCCCATGTTCCCATAAGGGTCACTCGGATATATGCTTAGTATCCCTCGGCGGCGACTCGCCTCCAAATAAAACACGAAGACCGAGAGAACGAAAGAGTCGAAAGAACGAAAAGGAAGTCCCGAGCTCAGGTCTCGCGGTATCTATTTGGAGGGAGCGAACCGACAGAGTCTCGTTCAAAGATCTCTGATGCTCAAACGAATGGCTAAGAAACGGAATTAGAAAAGAGCCTCCAACGATCAGTCCGTAAATTCAAATACTGGCTCACATTCTTTACCAGCCGTTCGTTCCTCCTTATCCGAACCTTCCACTCAATCATATTTATCCTCCTTTTTTACTTTCTCCTCCCGGATGTGCAACCCCAATAATCTCTACATACACGTGCGAGAATATCTATTTAAATGAGGATTAATCCCCTCTTTTTAGTTAGGCATTACTAGAATAATTAAAGAAAAATAAAACAAAAGGGAAAAAAAACAAAAAAGAAATAAATAAATAAATAAATAAAAATCCTGTAAAAGATGAGATTGGATTTAATTTAAAATAATAATACTATGGTTCATACGATTTAGTGATCTCGTTGTGAAATATTCTCAAGAAATATGACGTAATTTTTCTCAGATGAACGGATCTAATATTCGTCAAATGCAGACAAATCTATTTTCTCCCAGAAAATATTTGGATTATAGTGTCTCCCGAAGAATATATTTTTCTTCTTCTTCTTCTTCTTCTTCGTCTTCTTCCTCTGCTTCTTCGATGATTCGAGCGCATCAGCATGAATTTATCTTTAAGAATTATTAAATAACGTAGCCCCGACCCTTTCAAGGCAATTCTCTTTTTGCTCGTTTTTCATAATAACCAATGTTTCTTACTGTTCGCGCATTTGTCTACATATTTTAATATAATAAAAGAATTCGTAATAATTTCACTTGACGCATTTTCGCGCGCACCCCTCCCCCTCCTCCCTCCCGTACATTATTAAAATAATCAATATCTCGTTTGGATAATTACAAGCTCGTGGGACGTTTTTCTTTGGAAGAGCGGTTAAGCGTTTGTAATATGAATTCCGGTATTATAAAAGTTAACTCGGTCCGTGGCGCCGATCGTTTTCGTGTAATTTTCTACTCGGTACAAAACAAGGCTGTAATTGTTAGGGCGACAAATGCCTGGCTAAGTAGGTGGGGAGCTCGGTTTTTTACCGCCCGGCAGCTCGCTTACCTTCATTTCTGCGCGTTACGAGTCCGTGTAGCGATTAGGGTTTAATATGGGAAAAAAGGAAGACCCCGCTAATGAATGGACGGACTACGTTCATACGGACGGGAATAGAGACGGCGTGGCTCAGGTAGGTAAAGACGCTGTTAAGCGAATAACATGCGATAGTAAGAATTACTTAAAAGATTATAAATTCCATTTGTTTTAGCTTCGTTTATTCTTGCAGACGATGTTGCCGCGTGGAGTTAATACAATGCAATAGCAGCCAACATTATTATTACTCTAGGAGTTGCATTAAAGTTTCGCTAAAGAATGTTTAGCGAAACCCTCCCCTCCGTGTCCGCGATTACCCAGTCACGATCCTTCGTCTCCTTATTCAAAATTCAGTAATTTATCTGGGTCACCACCACTCTCTCGAAAATGTAAACTAATACCACCGTGCATAGCTATGCGCTACCGTATATACAAACATATATACATATATATATATATATATACATTATAATGAAGATAGAAAAACTTTATAATAAATTGTTGCGCAAGTAAGAATATAGTCTTGTATTCTTTATATAAGATTTATTGTAATCGTATATGATTTATTCTGCTGAAATGCATTACGGCCAATTGCAAGCAAGTCTTGTGTGGAAAGAATACGCTTTACCAAAGTTGCAGAATATTTAAAATATCCTATTAGTCTCCCCTATGAAGGCTTTACGGACTTGATAATTCACCTGACGAGAAATTACTCAAAATTACTCCCTAACTAAAAAGTTACGCTCGAAAAAGTTCAAATATTTCAACTTAATTTTAAAAAATTAGTACTTTTATTCGTGTCTGTTACGAAAACTTCGGCTCCCGAATGATTAGAAGCAATTTTTATTTAATTCGGTAATTTCATTATAATCGGTTGCTCCATCAAAAGTCACATTTCACACAAATTAATTCATAAAATGGCTAATGAGGTCATTCACGAAGCTTTTAAGCGCATTCGTTTTAATTAAAATAGTTATCTTAATGATAATAATAATAATAACAACAATAACAATAATAACAACAATAATAATAACAACAACAACAATAATGACAATAATAATAATGTAAATGAGCCAGTTGATCTTACGTATGGCACAATTAATCGATACGTTGAACAAATTCGATGAGAAAAATGATAATTTTAGTAAGACTCAGTCGGGTTACATGTCGGGTATTACCCACGTATTAATTGTAAAAACAGTTCCAAGACGACGATGTTAATAGAAAAGAAAAAAAAAAAGAGCGTACGGTAACCGCTTTTCAAATGAGTAAAGTCTATCTTTTGAAATGTAAGTCAAAGGTCGATGATGAAAAGAATCGGTTGGGTGGGAGGGGGAAAACTCGGAGAGGGTAAAATAAAAAAACTAATCAGACAGTGTAAAAAAACGCGAGTGGCGTGACGGAGTAGTGACTGTTTACGATTGGGCGAGTGAGAGGGAGAGGGAGGGGTCCTTGTTCTTGGTTTTCACTCACTCGATGATCGTTCGAACGCGCGCCACCGGGACTGAGATGTCCGGCTCCACGTTCCATTATTGCGTCCGTCGGGTTCTCCTGTTTACCTCATCACCTATGTATTCTCCACCCTCTTCTATCAATGCCACGGGATTACCGTCCTCCGTATTACTCGCTCTTGGCTATTCGGTATGGCGGTTGAGCGTACGACGGGAGCGACGATTCGGGGGACGAGGAGGGGGGTGGGGGTGGCGACGCGAATACTCCTTGACAATCGTTCACATATATTCTAGTGCCAAGCGTATCGGCGAATATTTTCCTTCCAAGACGTCCGTGTTTATTTATGTCGCGACACTCGGTGCACCTGCACCTGCGAACTCTCCCAGGTTCGCTCGGGCCAAAGTGCAAGCGTCAGACAGATAAATCGAAACGTAATCTCCACCACCGCCCATCCGAATTATATCATTCGAGCTCTCTCTCTCTCTCTCTCTCTCTCTCTATCCAATTTTTAGTTTATTTATTTATTTTTTTTTTTATTTAATTAGCGAAGTAACATTTGTACGCACTATTGCCATTTTAGAATGTCGAGCTTAGATATCGATTTTAGTTAAATACCTTTTTCTATTTTTGTAACATCGAGTTCTAATATGAAGTATCGCGTGTCTACGTACGCGCATCTACAAGTCACACTTTTTTTGTTTTTTTTTTTATAATGATTCGTTTTTCTTAGATTATATTGTGAATATAAGACGTAAAATCAAGTAAGGCCTTAGACGAGGATAGTCGGAGTATCATAAATTCTTTAAGATATCCTTAGACTGGAGCACTTAATTTTCTTGCGAGGTGTTAAAATTGACTTAAAAGCATGACTTTATAATACGTCCATTGGCATGAAATAAAAGAATCCCGTAATGTGCGGATCCGCGGCGAATTAATTGACTCGAAAGAATAAACGGCTTACTCGAGCGGTCAATAACGTTACAAAACTACTGGCTTTCTATTTTATTACATTAAAATAAATAAAGAATTTAGGAGAAATGCACAATCTACTTGGCAGTTCTGGCACGTAAACAATAAAAGCCAAATTGAAAATAGAAGAATAATAGAAGGAGGAAGAACGCACGAAAGCTCCAATAACAAAATATAACTCGTTTCTGGTGACTCATTCTGCTCCGAACATGTGCTAAGACAATTAGAACGACCCTGTCAATTAATAGACGAGCGCTAAAAAATTTTATATAAAGTCCCACCAAAAATGGATAAGAAATCCAAATGCATTTTTACGCACTTTCATTTATGCAGGTATTTTTTATAAGAAGACGGAAATTTCTATTATCGCTCTTACAGTATTTTAATTTAATTGATTCTTAATGTCAAAAACAATGTCACAATACTCTTCGAGTATCTCGTACAATAGAATATAACAAATAATTACTGCTATAAATGTAAAAAAAAAAAAAGTACTTTGCCAATTAATATATCGTTTGATTGGAGAACTTCTTATTCCGTAATAGGAGTTTGTATCTTTTACGCATCTATGATGTGAATTCGTTAAATAGATATTGCTATGCTGATAGAGAAACTTCAGAAACAATTTTAAGTTCAGAAACGTGTTCGTGGATAAAAAAAAAAAAAAAGAGAGAGAGAGAAGAGAAAAAGTCTTAATAATGTCAGAGTGCGATCGAATGATTCCTCTATTCGTTTTTACGCTATTTATCGCGTAAAATAGGGTAGTTAAGTCCAAGAAAAGTATTTCAATATTGAATATCGATACTATTGTAATATTCTAAAGTAATAATAATATAAAAGAAACTCAATTTAGATACTGCTTCCCTTCATTTTCATTTCATAGTACTAATAAAAAAAAAGTGTCTTTCAAAAACTATAAATCACAAACAGAAATTTTAAATAGGAGATTAATACCTTTCAGTCGATTTTTCATTCCTTCACAGATTTTAATATGATAATACTTATAAAGTTTCGATTAGTATTACCAATCGGTAGAGATAGAGTCTAACAATGTTACGGCGTCATCAATAAAATTGTTTTTGTGCTCTTTATTTCAATAGAATCTAAAGTATCATAATAAAATTCTTAAGATTTTTATTCGGTTATTTAACCTTTTAACGGTTACAGTATTAAAAAATCGTAAAAACAAAATCATAATCAAGGAAATTTTAATTATTTACTATAATTCCTACCCGAGTTAACTAGCAGAACGTATTTAAATTAAAAATTTACAGGAAGCAATTTGTATAGGTTTTTTTTGTTTTGTTTTTTATTCGTATATATATATATATACAAAGCAATACGTATATGCAAATAGGCAAACGTAATTATGTTCGTGTGGCCTTTTCCAACGATTAAGATTAAACTATAATACATTAGTAAGGCATTACATAATGCCATGCGTAATTGAGTATTAAATATTTACGTCCGCAAATAATCGATTTAATTGACGAAAAAATCAATTTTACAAAAGAAAAGAAACTTATACATAATTAAGAAATAACGTTCGAAAACTATAATCAGTAACAAATTTTTTTTGGACTTTTTCAGATTTTGAAGGAATCAATGAAAATATCAATTGAAGATTTGACGATGACGCGTGTAGCGGCTGCAGTCCAAGCTCCGAAGCAATGAGATAAATTAATAAACAAGTAATCAGTCCATAAAGTAATTTTATTTCCGCTTTGAATATTACGAAAGGGCTAATAGGAATGGGCTAATGGAAGTTAGAGAGAAGAGGATAGTTATTTTTAAAGAAAATTCTTCTTGGGACTTTATAAAAACAACATTTACATACGTGGCCAATGATTTCTTGATTGACCTTGACTTTGAAATAGATAATTAGCTATAAAGGTAGGTATTGAACGGAGGTAGCGTTCGTTTGTCGGTGAAGAAAATTCGTGTATTTGGCTTAAGTTAGAGGACGGTGAGCTATAGCGGGGCTCGCGTAAATCGTGAATAATTGTAATTAAGGCAGGGGAAGATGGAGGTAAAGATCGATTTGCGATGGAAGGCCATTTCTGCAGCGAGCGTTCGGTTATCGGGGCTTAATCATAAGCTGAGATTACGTTTGACGGTGCGATGCTAATTTCAGGACGGGTAAAAGCGAATGGGGGGGGGGGAGCGCGGAGCTTCCTTACAATCATTATGCGAATAAGTATTTCGGTCGATATACTTCTGAGGCGCGTCGAATGAGATTATAAATTTTCTATCATTCGGCTCGAGGGCGCGACTAATCGGCCCACATAAGCCAGCCGGACGTCGCCCGGGGAATTTGGTGGCGCGTCGTCGTCGTGGCATACCCCGGGTCATTGATTCGTAATCGCCGCCTCGATTACCGGTAATTTGCAAGAACCGTATCGGCGTGAGGCGCTGCATACGATTTCAAGAGATTCGCGCTCCAAGGTCAACGAGACGGTCGAAAGTCTCGGGGGGCTGAGGCTCAAACGGATCGCCGACAGCTCGCGATATTTCAAATTAATTTGACGATCCGAGAGACAATGAGGCCAGTTTCCCAGTAATGCGCATTCTCTAATCTAATCTAATGTAATCTAACGTAATCTAATCTAATCTAATCTAATGTAATCTAATCTGACTGCACGAGTGTACTTGGTTTCAAAAGCATTTAGCCGGAGTATTTGGCCGCTTATTCCGCCCCCCCCCCGCCGAGGCCAATTAATACCAAAATCTGGCTAACAACGATTGCCGGATCCAGCCAGGCGACGACGGCCACTGCTCGTTTACCTCTATTTATATAAAAGCAATGGTACAGAATGGTCCACTCTTTCGCGGACTTGGTCTGTTGAGCGTGAAAAAACAATGTCATCTCTATCGGCACGTGGTGTTGGCACGTACAGGCAGGTCGCGTATACGTACGGCGTATTAGGGATGAGCTGTTTTCGAGAGTCAAATATACGTGAAGAGCAGTAGGTTTGAGATGAGCTTATGTAAAGAATAGAGTTTTACGAGTGTAAGCGATAGACAGCTTTTGGGAATATTAATATTTTCATCTCGGCGCAAGCTTGGGGGGGGGGAATATTGAGTAAAGCCGCTCGAGGCTGAGCGAGTCCAATGCGCGCACATTTCCATAATATCGAGTAGTTTATTTTTGTATTATATTTTCATGAGTTTATTAGAAAGAGAGAGAGAGAGAGAGGGAGAGGGAGAGGGAGAGGGAGAGGGAGAGGGAGTGAGCAAGTACATTGTAGGATGTAAAAAGAAAGAAGCGCGAGAGGAGCTCTAAGTCAATTACCTCGCGCTCGGAGACCGAAGCGCCATCTTCCGAAATCAATCGATGCCCATAATTTCCTCAAAGAGGAAGCTCGGCAGGAGGAAGATCGGGAGGAGGAAGTCACCGACGTCACCGACGTCGCCGACGGAGCAGACGGAGCAGACGGAGCAGACGTAGCAGACGTAGCCGACCCCCTTTTCTGTCAAGGCCCCTAATGAAACTCCCATGGACGCTCGTCGGGAAAGTTTCATTTGCTCTCTCCTCCATTCCGTTTGACTTTGTTCCGTCTTCCTTTTCCTCGAGCTCCTTCTCATTTTAACGTCCCCTATCCCAAGATCTTTTGGGGCATCTTTACGACGTTAGGCCAACGGAATAACGAGCTCGCCCCCCCCGCCCCCACCTCGACATTCATCATGTAAAACGTCGGAGCGGCTTTTCTTTTTGCACTCGATGATTCTTTCACGACCACCGGATTTCACAAAGGGAAATCTCCCTTGAGTGGACTACTGCTGTCAGCAGCAGCAGCAGCAGCAGCAGCAGCAGTAGTAGTAGTAATAATCTAGCTCGTAGTTTTCAAGAGAAAAAGCGACGATTGCGTAAATACGGCGGGCGGATGTAGGTGGTCCTCTCGTCTATCCATAAATGTTCTTTTTATCGTCGTCTTCAACCGGATTCGTTAACTACGGAAAGGGAAAATTCGCCACCAGAAACATCCGGAACCACTGAATAAGAATTTGTCCCCGAGGGTATATTCCCCAGCTTCGGCGCGAGACTCGGCAATTCTAACGGCAACGTTTACGATCGCCAATTAAGTAAAACTCGAGTAAATGGCTAAATAGGCCGGGTCGCGAGCGAAAACGGCAGGGAACGATCCAGCAGGGTGGGACGGGGCTAAGGGACTAAGGGACTAAGGGGCTAAGGGGCTAAGGGGGTAAGGTGGTAAGGGGGTGGTGGAGGGGGAGGGGAGAGTGAACTCGTACACTCGTATCCCCGATCGATGTGGATTTGAAATTCCATTCGGGATCAGTGGCCACACGTATCAGAGCAGGATAATTGTCCTCGCCTCGGCTCCGCCATCCGCGCTCGGCCTCAAAAGGGGATAAGAGCCGAGGACTAAAGAGATAATGAGTGTAACCCCCGTAGCGTACAGTGCTCAATCGAGAGACGGAGCTTTCGATGGATCACCGATCACCGATCACGAATCACGTTCGCCGCTCTCCGAGTCTTTGAAACTTCATTTAGCGAGTTAAGTTAAGTCGTCGCCTCGCGCACCGGCAAATAAAACACCCTTTTTCGAGCTGAGCTGAAAATTCCGAATCGTCGGGGGGTAGGGGGTAGGGAGGGGGTAGGTGACTTGACGGCCCTTTATTTCCGCGGATCGATTAAATTCATTTTTGTCGCGGCACTCGGTTCATCTCGCGACTCATTGCCAAGTAACGAGAATTGCTTTATTCCTGCTGACGAGACTCCACTAGCTTTCCGTCGCTCAGCTTTGCATCGCGACTCCCTCCAATTTCCTTCCGGAATTTCATCATTTCGCTCGCTTGCGTATATTATCGCCGATTTGTCAAATTTACCAATTTCCAGACGCCGAGTAAACGCTCGGCTTTGCCCGACGAACTTCTATAATCCAACGATATACAGCAACACCGACCACCATAATTCTTACCACTGTACACGGCTGAATTAAACTATTATACCTTATACGGCAGTTAACTCTCTATGTTTGGAATATAAGATTTAGCTTAATCCTCTCGGCTCACTCACTCGCATCTGTGAATGTATTTTTCAAAATCCCTGACGCGAATGAACATCCGCGATACGATCGTGTAATCAAAATTTAAAGGATTCGATTGCCTCCAATTACGTATACAAGTATTTTGAAGAGCTTTTCATGAAATACGTGATGCGCATGAAGGGTTATTCAATAATACGTAAATTAGATCAAATAACAGTTATTACAACAATTATTACATTCAAATTTATAACCGTGTTTTCTCTTGAAAATCCTACCCCTGAACGTGTAATAGCCTTTCTCCGTACACTCGTTCTGTACGTATTACAAACCCTTGCAAATATAATAATAAGTATGCAGTTTATTTACTAGGGCAACGTTAACGTTATATTGTCCTAACGTATTTTTCGAATAATTTGAACAATAAACATCATTTGTGTACATTAAAACTTTTTGCCTTTTAATTTTTATTCTCTATATTTATTCTAATTATTTGATAGATATATATATATATATATAATTTATATGAGAACGAAAAATATTCTACTTGGTCTATAAAGTATCGACGAATACGTCGGATAAATAATTTGATAATCCAATTTATAATGAATTTTCAAAAGAGTGCCAGAAAGTATGGACAGATTGAAATTGTTAAAAGGGATAGAAATTAAAATTGAAATTGAAATTGAAATTGAAATTGTAATTTTAATACATTGAAAATATATTTCTATAATACCTTTCGATTAGTTATCAATAATAATCAATTATATAGATTATGAATCACAATTAGATAAAATATTTCTATTGGAAATAGTAATATAGCGGCAGGCATAGTGGATATTTTATGGCGAACTCGAGTAAAGCACGAGTTGGAAAATGAGTTTAAAAATAAAACGCTCAACGGTTTCGAATAAATTAACGGAGAGGAATTAGGCAAATTTCTACATTAGAGGGTAGGAAATTTTATCTGGTTACATAAATATTGTAATTCCGCAATCTAAAAGGTGATTTTGATTAATTATATTATTAGCTTATTCATGAAATATCTATTCATCATATGAATTATAATCAATCATTTTTCAAAAATGATTATACACGGAATACATATTGCCCGGCCCATAATGATAGCATACGCAATATTAATGTATATTAAATGTAGCATAAAATAACTCTATATGCTAAATTAAACTCATTCATGCGTCCTATAAAATTTTCCGCGTTCATACATCAGAATTAGACTGCGCCTCGCAACATGTAATTAAAACAAACAACTTGGCGAAGGTCAAAATAAAACGTTGTCGGAAGACAAAAAACAATACGAAAAAACAAAAAAAAAAACAAAAAGACAAAAAGAAAGCAGAGAGTAAGACGAGTCGATATTGGATATCGGCAAAGAAACGGCGCGGTCCGCCGCATATTTTGTGACTGACAGGAGCAGAAGCTCACCTCACTCGTCCGACCCCACCCCCCAGCCCCACCCTCCGTTTATTGGCTTGGCAGTACTCGGTGATCGTGTAATTGCATCTGAAGCTCGGGACGGTGACGTAAATTTAATGAGACCGGCAAGGAGCAGCGGAGCCATGCTGGACACAAAAAAAAATAAACAAAAAAAAAATAGAGGAGAAGGCTTATTTACGGCCCGTTATGGTATTACTGCCGTTTGTCCAGCAAGTCCTGGGCTTTTTATTCGCTAATGTCGCAGGGAAATCAGTAGGTTTGCCATCAACCCCACGATCCGGAAGCGCGAGTGTCAATGAACCGCGTTCTCTCCAAGCACGTATTTACACCAAGAGAGGCCTTGGTGTAAAAAATAACCGTAGAGTGGTGGGGGATGGGTGTGGGGGTTGGGAGGGGAAGGTGGAAAGAAGACGACACTACGTGGATGAATGGAACAAAAGAAAAATGGTTCCAGTAAATATACAATTTAAGAGCTTTTTTGGCGAGTCGGTGTACGGAATGAGTACGTGAGACGCAGATGAAACGAGGCTCAATAAAGTTCGAGTGATATGTTCGCGTTCTTTGATCCAGAATAAGAAGAATTTAGCAAGTGGAAAAAGTCGACGTCCTCTACAAGGATCCTGATATTGCATTACACCGGCTCACTTACTGTCCTATATATCCTATTATTTTCATTTCGAAAGTAGCCGTATTGTACGGGATTCTAATTTCCTATTTCGCAGACAAGGGGAGTCACGTGATTTCTTGCCACTCTTCTTACCCGCTTTTGCAAATACTTTTTATTCGCGAAACATCCTAAGCAATTTACAGGATTAATATCATATGTTTTTAGTGCAGCTCTAAATTCTGTATATAATTTATAAAATTAATAATAAATAAAAAAAAAAAAAAAAAAAAAAAAACCAGCTGCAGTGTTTTCGTGTGCGCGGGAAATTTTAATGCCTCGCCCGTGTAATTGTAATATTTCAAAAATATTACAAGGACATTTATAAATGATAAAAATAAAGTAATAAATTCGTGCCTGAAATGACGTTCAAATAAAATAACAATTTTTAAACATTCATAAATAAAGCCGCTTTATTATTATTATTGTTGTTGTTGTTGTTGTTGTTGTTGTTGTTATTGTTATTGTTGTTGCTGTTGCTGTTGTTATTATTACTATAACCAGATGAAAAAGACAATGGTTTTAAAATATAAATAAATTTATTATGATTGATGCCGTTATTTAAAAAAATTGTTACGGATAAGCGACTTTATTCGGGATTCGTGACACTAAATGCTTTCTTTACCCATTCCTAAATTACTAAAACTCCCAAAAGTTTTGAAGTGGTCCTGTGCTCTGAAGGTAATGCGCACCGCTAACACGATAGTAAAAGAGTTCTTACGTTCGATGTAATTGCCAAAGAATAATCCTCAAGACGGTATAATAGCATTTATAATTACAATTTTCGTGTCCGAAACTTTTAACGCTTAATTGGATTAATTAATAAGGAGAAATTTAATTATCGAATTATCGAGGAATTCCGAACGCAACTTCAAAGGATTTCGTGAAAATTAAATATATTTATAAATAATCCGCAGCAATTTTATTAAAGCTGCCTGCATTAATAAAAAAGTCATATAATAATAATAATAATAATAATAATAAAGAGAAGTACATAATTAAAGCGTCTGCTATTAAAAACTGACGACAGTCGACTACTAATGCTGTCAGCTTACGTTCGGCCTAATTGAAGGTACTATTGCATAAACAGATGCCTACTTTGTATTCTCCCTTCTTCTTTCTTGTTACGCGAAATTAAGATGACGCGCTTCCTCTGCACATTATCAAACTTATTACTTATAGAGCTTAAGATGAATTCTAAAGAGAAGGAGGCAATACGTTACAACCCCAAGAACCTCCCATCGATTCGCGGATCCTTATAACGGAAGGAAAATTCACCATCTCAAAGTCAAATCGGCATGCATCAGACCTTGGAAAATAACCGTTCGACGGATAGGCAATTACAATTTTATTGGTAGATATTAATTAAATTAATGCTATTGGCTTACGTCTAAAAAAACTCCTATCCTTGTACTTGAATTTCTTTTTGGAGACCTAAAAAAATTGAGTGCTCGAGCTCATAAAGCTCGTGGTTCTTCTTCATAATGCCTTCTTAATGTATACGTATATACGTATATACGTATACAGGACGGAAAGCTCTTGGGGGAGGGGGTGGAGGAGTAATAAGTTGCTCAAATAAGTTTCGAGGGCGGATTAATTATTGAACTGATTGATTCTTAAAGTGCAGAAGCACCCGACGAAGAAGCCAACGTGATCCTTCATCGGAGAGTGGAGTTGGCACTTGCAGCACCCTAAATGCATCCTCTTCCCCTCGGTATTATGAACAATTACGAGAATATAAGTAGGGCAATTGGGTTAGAGTAAGAAAAGGCAGAGGTTAATATGAAGTCGGAGGGAGACAGAGAGGCGCGGATAAAAAGCAACGGTGATAAGTAGGGGCTGGGCTGGGCTGGGCTGGGCTGGGCTCGGTTGGAAGGGTGAGGGGGAGGTGAGGGTGGGGGACGGAGGCAAAGTAGACGTAAATCCTCTTAGGTTTTACGTAGGGAAGTTGTTCCTAACTCGCTTCGGAGACGGGAAGTCGCTTTCGGACAGTTGAGCTGTTCTGCTCTGGCGAAACAAAAAGTGACGAGGTGAAAAAGTGTGGAGGCTTGCGGATAACGGCTCGGTCGGTCAGGGGATGGGGAGGGTAGAGAATGGTTGCGGCTCTCGGCGGTGGAGGATTATGAACCGAGAGATGAAGAACTGGTAAGATGTCACTGGAGATGGAGCCCAAACCGTGCAAATTTCCCTTTGACAAATTCTTTTTCCGATTCTCTCTCTCTCTCTCTCTCTCTCTGTCTATATCTTCTTTTTCACAATATCCTCTCAGATGTACCTCTTCCGTCCCTCACGCAGAGTCTCGCTGGTTTTTGGCTTTTTAAACTCCCCGCAGAGGCTGAAAATTGCCTTATTGACTCCTGCTAACCGTTTAACTATAAATTTTAAAGTCCCCTTTATGCATTTATGATATTTCTATCTTTTCGATTTACTTAACAATTCCTCGCGCGTGCGCGAGTACAAATAGTGTAAGTTAATGTCACTGATAATACACCGCCTATGGGATAAGTTATTCTTCGAACAGGTAAGAGCGAGCTTATTTAAAAATAAAATCTAGCCTCATGAACCGTCTTCTTATCTGTAGAATAACCAATTATGTTAGTCAGAGTTGATGTTGAGATTCAAGAGCTCTCTCTCTCTCTCTCTCTCTCTCTCTCTCTCACTCTCTCTCTTAAAAAGTGAGCCATAATATTTATTTACGAACCGAATCGATATTCTGAAGAAACTTATCCGATAAGTTGTAAAACTTGTAGAAAGGATCGGGAAATATATATGATAACAATTGCCTATGTAATTGTATTGTATAACGTAATGTTATGTGGTGAGAGTTAAGTACTGCTAGGCAGAGCTTAATTACTTAAACCGAGCGAAGAAAGTATAAATGATGGCAATTAATATTTATTTGGGTCAATCCGCGGAAGAAATAGAAAAAAATCGGCTTAAGCGGCTTAAATAAATTATACGATGCCATTTATTTCTTCGACGAGTAGTCACTTATTGGTTTTAAAAGTCTTGCTTTTAATATTTGATTAGAATTTTTCCAGGAATTCTTGTAAAAAGGCTTTTTACCGATAATACAAATTTAACAATGAGGATGAAGCAAACTAAAATTAAGCTCGAAAACAATATTCTTTTATTACTCCGAGCTGAATTTATATAATACATGGACGGTGTTTGTGTATTAAGAAATCGTGGCTTCCCTTGCCTATTAATTGATCCGTTTTCCATTGATTTTCCAAAATTCTTCGGCACGTCATTGAATACGAAAGAGTAAGTCAAGTCGAACATTACCAGTAGTCAGAGAGAAAATAAAATTATTGGCCTAGGACATTATGAATGATCGGTCGTCGTATTTTACGGAGGCCTTAGCATTCGGTAAATCGAACTAAACCACTTCCTGCCATAACCGCAATAAACGCGCAATTAATCACGAAGATTTTAAAGGTTATTTGTATAGCAGAGAAAGCGCTTGGCGTGCGCGATTGCAAATACTCTCTTGAAAATACCGAGTATTCTTCCGATTAAAAATATAATGAATGTTTATTCCATTGTGCAGGTTTAAAATATAATACGTAAGGGGAAAAGTCGTTTTCGAACGTGCACGCACGTTCCATGAATTTTTACGTGTTAATATTAGAATGTACGGACAAGGTAGTAATGGCCTATCTGCCTACCTATACCTACGGCCAACGCAAGTGCAAAATTCACGAAACGTAAAGGATATAAAAGATATCATGTACTTTACATGATTCCCATGGAGGAAGCATTTTTTTTGTGTTTCTTTTTTAAAATACGCGCAAGACGATGCTGAATGTCTGAAAGGATATCGCGAATATCAGTTGAAGACCTGAATATTTTTATCGGCCTGTAAAAAAAAAAACTCTAATGAAATTCTTACGCATCAGAAATAAATAAAGGTTCATAAGCCGCATGAAGGGCCGGCCCTTAAACTTCAATTTCATTGTCTTTTAAATTAAATTTTACAGCCGAGCAATACCGACTGCGGCTAATAACTTACCGTTTTACCACGACCGCGAGAGTTCTGGACACAGAGAAGAAAATGCGAAAAGAAAGCCGAGGCATTTATAAAGAAAATGTGCCCAATGTAGTTTGCATCGGCAACTTAATTGTAATCGTAAAGGAAGCGTGGCCTCGTAAACAACAGAGGCCGTTGAGCCGGGGATCAATGCCGGGGATGCTGCGAGTGGGACTGCGGTCCAAGGCATTCGTGTGCGAACCGAGAAATATTCAAGCGCGCGCGCTATCTCGCAAGAGTCGAGCCAAGCCAAGTCGTGTCCCAAAGGCGACGAAAACGAGGTTATTGCGCGCATTACTAGGCAAACGCGTTCAAAACATCTTCGGACTCTGTTTATTTCGATAGATAATCGAGGGGCGATGGTTGCGATACCATCGCTAATCATCGGTATCGAAAACAAAGACTTCCTCCCGTCGCTTCTTAATACCTTTGCATACGATTACAAGAACGGATTTTCATTATTCCGTCTCTAGAATCGCATTGACGTGTATCATAACGTAGTATTTAACGAATTCTTAACGTAACATTAATGAGAAACGCATTCACTTACGTTCAACGGTAAGATATTAAATCGCTGTTTCGTGCTCGCTACTCACCTGAAACATAAAAAGACAATCCCAATTAGACATCACGTGGTCGGTATTCTTTTAAATTTAAACGCAACGTGATCTTTATTTATTTCCCGGGCCAATATTTACAACTAAATCATAAAAATAACTTAGCTGGGCTTGGAATATTAGTTGGAATACTTTTATACGGTCGATGAAAATTACCACCGGATCTACTTATCGCCGACCCCAATAACCCCAATAACCCCAATAACCATAGTTATTATAATACAAGTTTATACGTATATAACGTATAAGGTATAAATTGTAACTACTTTTTTTACTGTACGTTAAATCGTTTGCTTATACGGCTTTTCGGATACCTGACCAATACCGTCGACAAGCGTATTTTATTAAGATATTTCGTCAATATTATTGTACAGAAGGTCAACGAGGTAATATTTTTGCATTACAAGAGGAACGTAATTAGTCTAAAAAAGGGAGAGATTTTCGCCTTTAAAAGGGAGAGGGAAAAAAAATCAACATTTTTCCCTTTATCCGAAGCGGTGCTTTCTAATGCTTTTGCAGATGTTATCGTTTTATTCGGAATTTATTTTTTATAAAATATGGCCACCGTTCTTGTCGAGCTAAAAGGTTTTTGTATATTTTTCTAAATATTCTATTCTTTATGCAAAAAATATTTTAGCCAAACAACGTGGATCATTATAAAAAAAACAAAAATGAAAAAAAAAAAAAAGAAAATAAGAAAAAAGAAAAAGACCTGATTACAATAAAAACATTGAAATACGTGATAAGAGAATATTGTACTTGTAATTCTGGCAATAAAGTATTAAAAGGCATTATTATATCGTAGAGGTGATACGATTTCTTTCGCTTTGTCTTTCTTATTACGAATAGTTTGCATTTACAATGCATCAGTTTTAAAAATTTTTATGAAATTTATTCATTAAAAGTGCTCGGCTGTCATTGTCTTGATTGAAATTTTTTAAGCATAATAATTGCCTTTCTAATTGCACCTTAAATAATTATTATCGGCACGAATAAGTGCCTCCGTTGCAATACTATGTTGCAACGGTTGTACCATAACACCATAACACTCGTGATTCCTTGATTATCAACAAATACGACATACGTGATTGATTATTTTCTATCGTTTACCACGACAAGGAGCCTCGCTCTCGTATGCGAAATTAATGCCCCTGTCATGATGTCCGCGTGCCTCCCCCCGCCCACCCCCAGCGCACGCGATTACAACGAATTTCGCCTAAAACCGTATATTCCGAATGCAACAGCCGCATATTCCGCAAGGAAAGGTTCGATATTGTGTTTCGTTATTAAAAATATGTATACGGATAAACGTGTGTCGGATATTTTTTTTGATATCCCAGGGAGCCTCGGCTCGTTTCGCTCTTGGACTTTGCATAAGCAATCGAGGATGGAATGAAAGGTAGAGAAAAGGACATCTCGAAATCAGAAACGGCATCCAACTTGTTTCAAAGTTTATCATCACTCGAAGCTTTTTCTCCTCTTTCTTTACCCTCGCACACTACACTGCACAACGCTACACCACACACACACACACACACGCGCGCGCGCGGGCACGCACCTTTTCCCCGAATTTCTTTTTTACTTTTTTTCCCTCCCTCGGCAACCCTCCTCTTCCTTTTCCATCTTTGCGAAACTCCTCGTTCTCGTTAACTCTCTTTAAGAAAGTTGCGGAGCTTCGAGAGAAACATTCACTTAAAATCATTATTAAATGCTTGAAGAAAAAAAGGAAGCATTCGCTTACGGAAAAATCCATTTCTTTTCATTGTTGCGGGAATACGTTAATGCTTCCTCGCTAGGCTAAGAGCGGGACTTCTTTTAGATTATTAGCAATATTCGAAAGAGCTCCGCGTATAAATAGGCAAAATACTTAATGTAAAATATAACTCTGATCTGAGCGCTTTGTACGTCCGACGAGCGGTTTTTTCAGCCAATGCGTGTGTGTAGCTGTGTGTGCCGGCATATCCGTAGGGCGAATTTAAGGGAAAAATTTTAATATACAAGTGAGAGTATTTTTAAAGGGTCGACTCCTAAGCTTTTACCGTATAATCGACCGTATAATCGTTTCGAATTACATCGACAGAAATTACGTATGCGATTGCGTATGTGATTTGGTTTATACCCCAGGGATCTGTAGACCAATACTTTATAAAGTAATTCCCTCGATATCCCATCCTTTTCGCGGAGAAGCCGTGTCACTGCTAAGTATTACCTCCCTACTAACCTACGCATTTCCCTTATTTTTCCTCTTATTTTCTGCTCGGAGCTGAATTTCCAGGTTCTCTTCTTCCCTCCACACGCCACCCACCTATACACGGAGCCCCGCTGACTCGGTATACGTACTTATTTCCCCTTTTCGTCCGCGGCGCGGCTTTAATATCATTTTAAAATCAAAGTTTTCGCCAGGCAAAACTTTCGTTTATTATTTGTAGCTCGTCTAGAGCCTCAAGAACGCAGACTCATATCTCTCCCGCTCTCTCTCTCTCTCTCTCTCTCTCACTCTCTCTCTCTCGGAGGCGCGCAACTGACTTTCCTCTTTTTGTCCGCGAGCCTTACCACTGGCATACAAGCTCCTGTGAACTTTGCTCCTTCCACACTTCTTCTTCCCTTTTTTTCTTCTTCTTCTTCTTCTTCTTCTTCTTCTTCCACTTCGTCTTCTTTCTATTTCATTCCATTTTATATATCCTCGCCATATGATCCTTTTACTTCCTATTCGCTCCGAGTACTCTTACGTGTGGCTACGCTCGTTCCTCGAATCCTCGACAATCGCTAAGAGAACAAGTGGATGTTATTTATTAAGACGTGGCCGTACGAGCCAGGATTTCGATTTCAAGAAAAAACTTCCATCCACGTATTATTCGCTGCACCTACTCATTTGTTGTATTTACTTTACTCGAGTGCAATGGTAAATACCATTTGCAAAATTCGTATCATTCCAATAGGCAATTTTTTTCTTCTCTTCTATACTATTAGCATTGCATTTCGGATTTTCATTCAATGGCGCAATATAAATTTTGCAACAATTCTTAAGATATCTCTAAGAAATTCAATGCAACTTCCAAAAGTATATTATAAATTTTAATCCCAAAGTTACTATAAATCTTATCTCGACTTCGATTTCAATAGGAATAAAAAATATATATTCAAAAAGTAATCAGCAATGGGGAACTTGTGTTGAGAACTTCCAATACCAGCCAATACCATATAGATTAGATTATCTCTATCGAATGTTTTATAATTTACAAAAAAAAAAAAAAAAAATAAAAAAAATATCCATTATTTATGTACAGAGCTTCGTTAAAATATTATGAAAATTATTAATATTATAAATATACAACGAAATAATTATTGTATTATTAAAAATATAATCTGTAACGAATAAAATCCTACTGAATATTTGGTAAAAGTTGCCTCTATATATGATTAATCTTTTATAAAACACAAAAATGTATGCATTAAAAATAAATTGCTTGAGAACGCATTAGCGTGCTTTTCAATTATTAATGAAGACAGGCAAGTATTTGCTATTGTATATTCATAATTTTATCTAACTAATGAGTCTAAAAACTAAAGCATAAGAATATCATACAATTATACAAAATTATCTTAAATTAACATCTACGCAGAACTTATGCTAATGAAATAGCTTCCTTAATACATTATTATATCTTTCATAAAAATTACCATTCGCAACGAAATTAAGCTAATTAAACAGCTGTCTAGGATTTTAAAATATCATGTAATGTAAAAAAAAAAAAAATAAAGTATACTCAATCGATATATTAAGAAATAAACATTACGTTTAATATTTATCATTAATTAGACTTTTCATTACTATTTTGAATTAAATCTATATAATTCTTTGTATTTAATTGTCCTTTAATAATTTTACTTTTGTTTTTCTTTTAATATAATGCGTAAAACTTTTTCATTTAATATAATCGAAAGTACCAATTATTCATAGATAATTAAGGATTTGTAAATAATTAATATTTTTTCTAATTATTATATATTTTCGGATTATAGGGCTCGTATCATTAGACAAGCAATCAAATTACTTCATTTAAAACGTAATTAATTATTATGATTAATTATTGGAGAAAATGATCTTACGTAAATTTAATTGGTTTTATTTTCGCTCTATAAATCCTGTTTGCGTAAAAAATTTAATTTTTTTTTCCTATAATGAAATTTGATCGATCAGTTTTCCATGAAATTTTATTCTCTATTCTATATTTTTAGTTTTCCTCGGTAATTTTCTTTAATTTTGTAATCAACGTCCTCTAAGCTTCAACTTGACAACTCAACCTTATTATCCAAATCGATCATAAGGAATTTAATATTTATTAAAAATTATTCCACATGACATTTATTATCGATCATCTTTAAGGAAATTTAAGGAATTACGCTTATCTCTTAGAAGTTTTTATTTATTCACATCACACCAGAGTCAACATGAATTTCCGTTGCTTTTCATAAATATTTTTTACTCGATATATTTACCGAATTATTTCTTGTAATATACGTTGCGAATAATTTATACTGCGAGTTGTAATTGCTATGTTATGAAATTCACGAAAGTATTTTCCCTTATTTGTACCCTGTTCATGAAAGTTTCAGTATTTCTAGGCCCAGCATATGCGTAAAAGTATTACAAATTCGTCGATTGTACATAAATGCGTTGATTCCTAGATTAAGAAAAATGATGTAATTTTAATACCAATACATAAAATTATAAATACAGTGAAATAAACGTAAATAAAACGTTAATATTAATCAAACGATATTTTAACGATGTTTTTTTAGCTCATAATAACACTTTGATTATCCGTATGATGTCTATAAAAAAGAATATAATAGTCATGCCGGAACTGTGATTAAGAGAGATTGAATTTATATAAAGAATTAATCATAATCTGTTTCGTGAATTTTAAAGCACAATTTGTGAGTAATAAGATTAAATAAATATATTAATACCCGATCGTTTAATTTACGCTTAAACTATTAAACGTGACAAGGCGACTCTTATTAAAATCATATTACTATTATTACTATTATTACTATTATTATTATTATTATTTATTTATTTATTTACATTTTTCTATGAGATAATAGAGATGGATCAAGTATTGAATGAGAAATAAAATATTTTTCATCAAAACCTCTTGCAATTTCAACCTTAGAGATTCTTTGGAATTCTCTTCTCTTCTTACGTTCGATCGTTCAAAGCTTATAATGCGAAACGTAGAAAGTATTTTATTATGCAATAAGTCTCTTTATGCCAATCGAGCTTACGTTCGTTACATATTGTAATAATAATGCAGTTCTGACTCTTTTTTTCAGGTTTTACATAATGCTGGCACTGACAGATATCTCTTCGCGGGCATGAATTTTAATAGTCGGGTAAAAAAAGCTTTCGTTACTTCTTTTCAGTATTCCATGTTTTCATATCGATCGGGGGAGTCCATCGATTTCATTTTAAAAATAAAGAATTAAACTCGGGAGAAATGCATTGCTTATTACGAATTTAAAGAAACAAGACGTTGGAATAAGAATTAAGCATTAGTTTTAAACAAAATATTCAAATTCAATGATGAACCTAAAACTCCACTTCTGCTTTTAATTTATTTTTACGACTGCGTTAACCCTTTAATTTTACAGAAGAACATATAGATTAAAAAATAAATGCAAACTGAGAAGCTTCACTTTCAAATGTAAATATGTATTAGTAGAGCAAATTGTGAAAATGAGAATCGTAAATGAACGATGTAAAATAGTTATTAAAAAGAATAATTTATCCAAGAAACATGAGAATTTTATATAATTTCCTATTACACTAATTTGTAAATATTCAAATATTTATTTACAAAATTAAAAAAATGATTACCACTTGGGCAAAAAATGGGAACGCAATTACTGTTTACTCCAAAACGTTTATTGGCTAAATTGATTTATAGGGCAAGATAATAACGAAAAGTCTTCATCGACTTCTAACAAGTTTTCATAATTAAGTTAGTTACGAATGAAGTTAAAAGTCTTTTAATTATTCTAATACCCCGGAGTTAACCTTTTAAATCTGAGTTCATGAAAAATTACTCTATCTGAATATAAAAACTGCATTAGAGTTCCGTAAAAATATCATTTAATTGAAAAGTATATTTTAAAATCAGAATATTTTTTAATAAATTCTGCCGTATGATATTGATTAATGTAAATTATCCTGCCCTCTATCCAGCCCCGCCTCAGCCCGCCGCGCCAAACTGCAAGTATCGACATATTAATATTGTAATTTATAATTAAACTAATTATTATTATTCAATATTAATCGTTCTATGATTTATTTTCAATATAAAATTTCCGTCATTCTTCAAATCAATTATTATTATTATTATTATTATTATTATTATTATTAACAGGAATAACTTACAATTCCTTTTGTGGTGTTGGTTTTTTATAAACCATAAGCATAAATATTCATGTAATCTATTATTGTCTTACTTAATTAATTCATATAGAATCCGTGAAACTTTGAAAAATAATAAAAAGAAGTAAAATAATTAATAAGCTTTAGAATCAATACTATTTCTGTAAGCTCCGCGCCTTTAATTATGAAGTATCGTGAAAAGTTTTTATTACACGGTATTGTAGGTATTACAGGGCATAATACCTTAATATCATATTTAATATCGAATGCATATATTCGTACATGCATATACAAATTACATTGGAAAAATATATATGTAAGTTGTTGGATAGAAGGAATTCTATAGCCACGAAAAAGCATAAAAAAAAAAAAAAAAAAAAAAAAAAAAAAAAAAAAAAAAAAAAAAAAACGGTGAATTTTATAAATATTTATTAAAAAGCAAAAAGAAGTATTAAAATTTATAATTCAGATTCATTTTTCTTTAAAGCACTCTTAAAACTAGGAAGCAAATACAATAGTAAAAAATCGATTACTTTGAAATTTATGCGCTTATTTGAGCTGTAGAATATTTAAAGCTGTAATGGATATATTATTCGGTACTAACGTTATTAAAGTATACATGTACGTGTGTACTTTCTTATGGAGAAAATAAATTTGACGGATGAATTGAAAAAAAAAAAAAAAAAAAAAAAAATGAGAAAGAAGAAAAGATTTATTTACTCGGCCGTATTTAGATTATAATATATGAATCTTTGGCGCGGACGTGCATGAAATTTCTCGTAAAATCAGGGAAATAAATTTCTATCACCGCTGAGATTGCACTGGAGCTTGAATAAATAATAACTTGAAGCCGACAACGAGTAATTTGTATTTAATTGAGCTCTCTCTCTCTCTCTCTCTCTCTCTCTCTCTCATTTAGTTTACCCTGAGAAACGAATTGGAGATTCGATGACTGCGACCTAAGCTCGAAGACTTCGTAGACCTGAGCTTCGTAGGCCGTTGTTACGTAGTCCGTTTAATGTGCAAATAAATATTTTGATGAAAGAATAATTAAAGGTGTATTGAGCATTATTGGCGATAACTTGTGCTCCAAGAGTACCGAGAGAATCAATTGAATTTCCGATGTTTACAATATAATTATGCAACGCTACGGACGCTACCGTTGACTTTCCAATTAGCTTTTAATTCGATTAATTCAAATTTTTACTCGCCCCAATGAATGCATAATGCAGCGCCTAATTCCGCGAGCAAACAGTCCCGCAGTCGAAACGAGCCTTTCAAAGCGCTTCACGTGCACGAGTCCCTCCGTCATTATTATATTTCTTCAATGGATATAATATGGAAGGGATCGGGTACGGGCGAGAGAGAGAGAGAGAGAGAGAGAGAGAGAGAGAGAGAGAGAGGCGTCAAAGGGCCGCTCGTTGCGACAAATTGAGCATTTAATGGCTCTTTGTTGCGACGTGCGAGGCCGGTCACGTGACAGGGCGCAGCCGATCAAGAGGTCGGGAAGAATGCCGCGACAACATTGGCTCGCCCAAGCAAGCCAATGTAATTGCCAGGCTCGAGGAATTTTTCCGAAATCGAGAATTCAGTCTGTTCTGGGCGGTTCGGCCGGGGGACATTAACCCTCCGACTGATTGTACGACCTATCGATAGAATCCGTGCTCCGCGGATGCTGTGCTTTATCGCTGGCATTGCCTCATTATTAAGCCTCGAGGGGAAGCATTACGTAAACAAAATACGTATTTGAGAGTTTTGAATTTTTAACTGAAAATCCATAGACGTTAAATTGGCTTTGCCAGGATGAATTCGGAGCTTCCGCCACGAGCGTAATTTATTTAAACTATATTGCCTGAGATAGAAGGAGGGGGCGGCAAAGAGGGAGAGCGGGGTGGGAGGGAGAGCGGGGAGGGAGAGAGGGGGGGACTACCACTATAAAACTGACAATGATTACAAAATTTATTACTCTATTTTCGAAACAAAGTTTTGAACCGGCAATTTATATTCATCAGATATCGAACTTGAGTTATTAAATTAAATCACTGATTAAGTCATCACTATTTTGATTAAAGCCCACGATTATTAGTTATTTCGGTCGATGCTCCCCTACTGTTTAATCAAATAATTTATCCCCCGACAAGTTAGACAAAGAGCTTTGATTATGAGAAAGAGTTATATTATTCAAGGAAGTTAGAGACCTGTCAAGGGCAGACTGCAGTAGCAGGGGGGAAAGTTTTCTGAAACCGGTTGCGTAATCGATGCAGTAATACAAACAAATACGACCGGGGACCGACAATAAATGAGTAGACATGGACGAAATGGACGATTTCGTAAAATATTGCAAAGAAATGACATCGGGACATGAAAATTTTGAATCTCGAGCCGCTCCAATACAATCTCTCCGCCAGAGCGGTGAAAATAAAATTTCACCAAATCATTTGTGATGATCTGCGGTGGGGCGAGGGGTGAGGGGGGGTGGATGGGATAGAGGGTCACGGCGCTTTAAAAACTAGATCAGCGCACAAGTATCGACTGCGAACGAACGATATGAACAATGGAAGCTGTGAAATATGATTTATAAATGGAAAAATAGTCACCCGGAAAAATAAAAGAGCGTGGGAGGGACAGGAAATGGGTAGAATAACTTCTGGAATGGATGTTATAAACTAAGTATTAAATGCAAATAGACGCAGATAAAGGCTCGAAAAAATCAGCAGGGAGAAGTGGTTTGATTGCCGATATGTCAGAGGCGTGTCCCAAAGACTAGCGCCAAAGCCAATGAAGTGATGATCGTTCCGGCTACTACATCCTGTGATCAGGTCATTTCCGATAATCCAGGAACGAGCCGATGACAATGGCGCCGGTCACTACGTCTCTTCTTCCTCCGTCCTTAACAGCTCCGATCATTTTCTCTTCCTTTACGAGCCAATTTTCATCTCCTCCACCTCCCCCCCGCCCCTCCCAACCCATTTCTACTACAATTCCATGTTTTTGTCCTTGCTAACTCGATCGACCAGCCTTTAACGTATGACCGGCCAGATAACGATCTACACTTTTTCTTCACTAAATCGCCATGCGAACACGAATTACCTTCGAAATCCCGTATATTATTTTTCATAAAAAAAAAAAAGAAAAATCTTACTTATAAAATCTACACTCGCGCCTCATTTATTCTTTACCTGTAATTAGGAATTTCTTGGCATTACATCGTGAAAGCCACGCCCTTACACAATGACGGTCGACTCGTCTGATAAAAGATAGATAGATAGATAAATAAATAAATAGATAGATAGAGAGAGAGAGAGAGAGAGAGAGTGAGTGAGAGAGAAGAGGCGAAATGTCTTTGTTGAATAGAACGGTCGAACTGAAAATACGAATACAAATCTTTCCGAGGGTGTATTGTAAGAAGTTTAAACGGCGCGCGGCATTGTCCACGGAGTGCCAAAGAAATCCAATTATTTTTTATTATTCACGGGTATGTTGGCGGAAGGAAGGCTGGAGTTCGGTTGCTTAAATTTTCGTTATAAATTGTCGTGCTTTATATAATTCGAGAAATTCGCAGTCCCGAGAAAGAATTGAATTTCCCTGGTAAACGGTGAACGCTGGATAGATAAGATACTTTCAAAAGTCGAGAATATTTCGAATATTGCCCATACAAAATGTGTTGGCAAATAGATAAGAGCATAACAACGTCAGGGAATAAAGTAAAGAGCATATGTCGACGTAATATAGTGGCCGTAGTAGGTGTGCGCCACCGTCGACGACCAAAAGTCGTCTGATCGAGTTCGAGACATAAACACATACGTACTGATTACGTTATCTAGAAAACTCGAACTCTATTTTTATCGGGATCGCCCTCCCAGTCACTTCACTACCTCAAGCAAATATCTCCTTCTCGGCTAAATCAGCCTACCGTTATCTTTATAATAAAAGCTCTAATTAATTAAAAAAAAAAACAAAAAAACAAATAAACAAAACAAAAAAACAAAACAAATAAAAAACGGACGATGCTCGACAGGAGTATTTGTAAGCGTTCCGGACAGACTTTTAATTTATTAGTCATCCAGATGAATGCGTAGTAAATTTCCATTTTATTCCTAATAAAGAAAAGAAAAAACAAGGGAAAAAAAAAATTAGTTGTAGTGTAATAATTAATACGACGAAATGAATTTTCCAAGATCGGCTTAAATTTAAATCCGAGCCATTGCACAAGAGCTGCTGCGGCCCGGAAAAGCTTGAAAAAAACAAAAGAAAACAAAAAAAAAACAAAAAAAAAACAAAAAAAATTGCACGAAAATATATTTCTCAAGATAAAACAGTGAGATCGAAAAATATTCTTGTTCTGCTAGAGGGTTCGCTTATTTTTTGTAAATAGAGGATCGTTTAAGGCGCGGATCCGCTACCGTGCATCTATCGTTATCTCTTTTTAATGCAATGCACGTGCGAGGAAATGGAATTAGAATAGTAGTGGCGTCGGGAGGGTGAGGCGAGTGTAAAGCACCTGCTAGGACCTGCTAGCGAAAGAAATGATTTCGTAAGGGAAAATATGAGAAAATCAAGCGTGAAGCGATCAATCTCCTATAGAGAGCGGCATAGAGCGCGACATGGAGCGCGGCATAGAGCGCGGCATAGAGAGCGGCATAGAGAGCGGCATAGAGCGCGGCATAGAGAGCGGCACGGGGAGGAAAAAGACACGCCGGTATCGTATACGTTCTGGTTGGGAAATAGGATATGCAAGGATATACAAGCGCGTGCATAAGAGACGTGAACTCTCTGGCAACGGAGGAGCGGTATGACGCGGCTGTGGGGGGTCGGGGGTGGCGAGCGGGCGTTGGCTTTGGCTTTGGCGTCGGGAGTGAGTGAAGGAGGAACCGACAGCTTTCTCGAGAGGAGGCACAAGGAAGGGCGCCGCGCTAAGAAGCAGAGAGAGCTTGAAAGATCCTTTGGAATGAAGGATGTTAGAAGAACGGTCGGGGCGAGGCGGCGTTGAAAGGTGGGGTGAAAGGTTATTGGGGTGAGAGGTGGGAGAGACCACGAGATGGGAAAGAAAAGCCGCGCTGTGACGACGTAGGTAGGAAAAATAGGAGGCGAGGATGCGTGGCAGGCGCCAGCCGCACAAGCCTCTCCGGGGGATCTTAAAATATATTCATTTTATATGGAGCGAGCTCGTGGTAGGGGGTTATTTGGGTGGGCAGGGGGGAGGGCAGGGGGCGGGGATATGCACGTTGGATGCGACCTGGACAGAATGCGTCGTTTTTTCTCGGAGCGCGAGCGGGACCCTCGACCCCGCGACACCTGAGCTCCGGCGCTCCCAGGGACGCGGAAACTCGGCATAAAAGCTCCGAGCTAACAACTCGAGCTGCGCAAGGATGAAAGAAGAAAGCTGTCGTTAATTCATTGCGTGAATTTATCGCGCGAATTTATTCCCCCGCTCTCCTCCTCCCATTGGCAGCAGAAGCTCATTACAATAACACCCCCCCAATAACCCCATCCGACATGGATAGCCGACCTGGACCCGAGCCATTCCACGTATTTATTATTGATACGGCGCCCCCCACCCCATCCCACCCTCCGCCTAAAGTGCGCCAGTAGTCTTTTTTTTACCTTTAAATTAAAAGAAAATACAAAGAGAGATTCTAGAGAATCTCTAGTCTCTCGTTTCCCCGTTGGCGGGGAAGGGGCATTCTTACGAAATTACGGGACTCCATTGCTTTTGCCATGAGTCATATTGCCCAGTGAATAAGAAAGGCATTGCTTCCTCTGCAAAAGTGGGCGGGGCGTTTAATGAGGAAATAGGGAGCCCCTCTCGCTTTCGATTGTCCCCGAATTTAAAAATTCCCCCTCTCTCACTCTCCCTCTCTCTCTCTCTCTCTCTCACGGGCGCGCGCGCGCACACACTTTCTTTCGTTCTTTGATAGACAGGGAAATTTAAGTGCAGGAGAGCCAATGGCTCTGCCCGCCCCGCACTAAAGCAACCTCACCAAAGATACTCTTTACGATGTTCCATCCGCTCTATTTACAATTTGTCTCCCGCTGCAGGCAATGTATTCATAATAACCGGCTTTACGGTCATACTAAACTTATGAATACCTCGGCCCAACTCCTTCGCAAATAAACATCGAGCTTTAACGTCCCATGCATTTATTTCCGTGCTATTTGCATTTTATAGGAACGCGGAGCCTTGTTAATAATAATTAAAAGAAAGTATAAGAAAGGAGCGGCCGAGCTTCCCCGAATATCTCGCAATTTTCCCCAATAACCGCAATAACCCTCGGCTCGGCCGATCAACGAGGGAAAGTAGCCGTAATTCCGAGCGGCTCGCGCTCAGGCTCTCATTAAAATTTCGTGGCATTCGGCCGACTTTCTACCCCTCGCCCCCCTACTCTCTCTCTCTCTCTCTCTCTCTCTCTCTCTCTCTCACTCGCTCTATCATTATGAAGACGGCGAATTTCTAGCTCGTAGCGCGTGCTACGTCCGTAGGACCCGCGACAACGCATGCCCCGCAGCTCCCTCGAGTAATAAAAAAGTAACTGATTATAGGAGAAGGGGAAGGGGGGTCGCGACACCCACCTGTCACCCTGATCGGATGACCAACAGCTGACGAATTTTGACACGACTCCTAAGGCACCCGCGTATGTCTTATTAGTTTTAATCTGTCCTCCTACCCCCCAACCCCCACCCCCATCCACCCGGCTCCATTCGCAACTCGTTCGACCTCTGCCAAAATCTATTTATGCCGATGTACCCCCGCCCCGCCCCATCCCATCCATTACGTTAATTCTACTCGATTCAATTTCACACTCGGGCTTTCTCACTCTCCTTTCTCTGTCAAGTGATCCATGATTCTTCTTTAACGGACTCTACATTTTATTGTCAAAATACCCGCGTTATCTAAAGCTCGTATTAAAATTCACTATTCGATTGTTTATAAGTGAAAAGGGCGAATGCAATGGTCTGTCCGTGGCTTGGAAAAGTGGCATCGATCTCGTTACATAAATTTTACGGCAAACAATTTATGCTCGTAAACGTTCGCAAGCCTTCTGAAACTCGCTATAAGTACAATGTCCGTTTTAATTTCTATTGCCTTATTAATTTTTCGCATTAAGTGTTTATGTACATTTAATTCTCCTTCGGCGGTGCTTCGTGAAAAATTCTCTGTTTACAAAAGATCTTCGTTATACGTGTGTTCTAAAAACCTGTCACATTAATAACAACCTAGAGTATCGATCTTTAAGAGAAATAGTCCCTAATGAAAATGGATAATATCGAATGGAACGAATAAAATAAAATAAAATAAAATAAAATGGAAAAAAAAACTAAATTATTGAAATGTTAAACCTGAAAATGTAAATACAAGAACGTGGGGCCATTTTCTTTTTTTTTTTTTCTTTTTTTGTATATAATATATTTATATAATGAAATTTTCACTCTATCCTGTGATATGCAGAATTAAATGTTTATTCTAAATGATCAATTACAGATTAAGTAATGTTTAATTGGTACGATTGAGATTAAGAAAAGCTATATTTATAGGCGACGTTGGAGATAACTGTTTTATCCATCGATTAATTAGTCTACGTATGAAATGTTAAACGTGCCGCGCCCTACAAGCGATTTCTAGAAGAAAAAAAAAGGGAAAAAAAAGAAGCTTTAGTAGCCCAGGTTTCAGTGGAGGTACTTCATTATTGGCTGTGTGCGCGTTTAAGCTAATCTTGACAGGCGTTAAGTGATGGGCTTGGAGGTGCGGAGCTTAAAATTTTTAAGCGCTAAAACCGTTGTTCCGGTTAGTCACAGCTTGCGCTCTCGTCTAGAATATATGGGCCACCGACAGGAAGAGACTCGTCGACATCTTGGTGGCGCGGCGCATCGAGCCTTCCTCGACAATTTCTCCCTCCACTTTTTGACGGTCCCTCCCATACCGGCAGAGCGACCGTTAATATCCCGAGCTCCGCGCACGGATAATTAATCTAGATTCCATCGGATGACGAGGAAACTCCGGTAGAACGCGTCCTCGGTTGCCGACCCGGGTGACAAATTGCCCGACGCTGACTCTGCCTTCCGTACCCGCCTCGCCCCGCCTCGCCCCGCCCCGTCCCGGCCCGTGCCCCTCGACGCGCCAGGATGACCGTACGATTATGACCGGCGGCTGGCGGCTGGCGGTTGGCGGCTGATGGCTGGTGGCTGGTGGCTGGTGGCTGGTGGCTGGTGGCTGGCGGCTGGCGGCAGCATAGGACCGGATCCTCGAAGCCCAGAGAGCATAAGGACACGCTCGTGCTATCACGCCGCAGTGAATTTAACGCCGTTCAGGAAATTTTACTGTATCCAGGTTATATAGCGGCCTACGGCCGCTTTTACGATCCTCGGCTCGATCAACACGCAACCGGCGTGTTGCTGATGCGATGATCCTCGTCGAGAGATCGATCATACCGAGGCCCTTAAAATAATCGACTAGAACGATTGATCCGTTTATTATTATCTAACTAGCGGAATTATAATCGGCAACCGCAGCCGGGGTTTCGCAAGGAAAGAATGAAAATGAAAACTCGGCATGATGGAGAGGCAGCTCGAGGTGATTAGGCCTCGAGTAAGTGCACGCGGCTCGGATTAAGGAACGGACGATGGATCCTCGACGGCTCCGCGGAAGTCAGTCATGGCGCTGTTCAATTTTATAAAACTAATTCGACTTTGAGAAGTAACTCGAGCAGAAAGAAACGCTTGGCGATCGGGACTTCTAGTCGAGTGAATTTCTGCAAAAACTGCGGACGGGGGGCGGCTGGTTGCTGAGCGTTTCCCTGACTCGCTAATATACAAGCCGAATGGTTCGAACATTAGCAAGTGAGATGGATTAAATCGCCACCATCACACCGCCCCCACCCCCTCCCCACCCGCCGCTACGGCTTTTAATATCACTTTTCTAAAGCTGCGAGTCTTTGTAATAGTCTTCGGGTCGCGTTGGGTGCAGCGGGTGGCGAAGGGGCGGGGAGGGGGCGGATAGTTTGGGATAGTTAGAAAGGTGTAGATCGGTAAGCCGCGCTTACATCCCGATCGAGAGTCGCGCAGGGCTAATTTAATCAATATAAGTAGGTGCGGTAGCGCTCGACGCCCTTGTCGAGGTCGGCTTTTGAGAAACAAAAAGCAAAGGCTTTTCGGGCCGGATGGTCGCGGCTCGACTCCAGGGAGCCGAGGACTACGACGGCAAAGGCGTCGACCTAAATAATCAATCTCGGCTCCTTCAATCGCGACAAATTCTCCCTTTGTTTCCTCCTCCTTCCGTCACTCCGTCACTCCGCACACCGCCCCTCCCCCCTCCCCACCATCGACGAACCCCGACCGCCATGTCGTTTTCAATTTTCTTAAATTATCTCTCTCTCTCTCTCTCGGCCTCCTTCTCCCTTTGGCCTCGTTTTAATTTCCCTCCTCTACCTTTATCTCGAGCGTTTCTTAGCGTTTGTAGCTCCCTACAGAGCTACAATTTTTCCTCTTTGTCCGTTTTTCCAATCTTTTTAATTTCCCTTTTCCTCCGGCTTCCTCCCAATCTTTCGCCTTGGCTTTTCACCGACCCTCTCCCTTATTATTTCTCCTTTTCCCACGAACATCGAGTTTTTTAATTAAGCCGTTTCGAACCTCGGCAATCATGCCTCAATCCCCCCCCCAACCCCTAACCACGCGCCAACCACTTGGCAGCGTCGTAATTTTAAATATTCATACGTGATATATGTGCTCGGAATGTCTTTACCGAAGCAATTACCCTTTATATGCACCTTTGTAACCACTGCGGAATAACTTGGCTTATTTCGTTATGCGTAACACGACATTGTGCAAATCTTCGGCTCTTAGATCTCCATTATAATTGTCTTTGACCAATGGCTGCGCCCCTCAAAATTACGAGCCGTACGTGTACGACTCCGGGAGGACTCGTCCCAACTAAATCATTCCCGGTCCTCATTAAATACCAGTCTTCTATCCCCTCCCCCTCCTCCCACGCACACACACACACACACATATATATATATACTCGCACTAGATAGAAATAATAAACAGCGCGTGTTATTATCGGCTGGGATTAGCTTTCTGTTTACGTTTCAATGCAGTGCTGACCTATCGCCAAGTCTACCTTTGTAGGATTTGCAGAGGGAACGCTTGGATTTCCATCTACTTTTAAGCAAATGTTGAAAAAAGAAAATCTGCTTGACCGACTTGGTTTCCCTGCCCCACCTCCTCTCGATGGCCCACTCGATATCTCTTCTCTCGACCACGTCCCTAACGATGTCTACGTGAGACCAAACCCTACATCGACCACGAGCAGCTTGATTTTCGAGGACGAAGCTCACCGGTTCCTTTGTAACCTGTCCCGGTGACACCCCTCATGTCCTCATGTCTAGAGCAAAGGAGAGAAGAGAGAGAGAGAGAGAGAGAGAGAGAGAGCTGAAATCGATTTGACGCAGCGGGTGCGGCTCCGCTATTAAAACACCCATTTCAGTTTCAGTATACGTGCCGGACTCTTTATTTTCTTTAATCTACCTGGGAGGCTTTATCTCATTTTCTTTTTCCTTTTCCCGACGACGATGCCCATCTCGAGCCGTGCTTAAGCATCGATGCCAAGTCTGCATTTTATTTCCAGCTGCACACGGAGCTTTAACATACTTTTTCTAAAAAATTCATGCAAAGCCGCTCAATGTCGATTCCTAATATCATTCTTAGGATCGTTCTTAAGAACGATCGAGACTGGGAATAAAATAATTCCGTTCTCGATCTACGTGGATCTAGAGCACCGATAATGTCTTGTAAAACGCACTAGAAAACGTAACTCATCGAATAATTATGCATTATAAAAAATAGACCATGAACATGAATTTATCAATTATAGACATTAAAGCTTTAGTTTTTGAATTATTCATTAAAATATTCATTTCTATTATTATGAAGATTTCAGACATTAAAGTCATAAAGTCACTTTAATAGTTTATTACATCGCTTCGCTTAATAAAGACTTCGTTACTCGTTACGAAACGCACGACTGCTACTGCACTACTTTCATCGTCATTTTCAAACAAGATTATTACGATAATGCAATAATATAAATCTTACAGTGATTTATAAAAATTATAAACATAGGATAATTAATATTCTATTCATTCGCTGCGAAAGAAAATTGAAATAAAAATAAAAATCATAAAGAACATAAATGAATAATTATTTTTAATGATCACTTAATATTTACAAAAATTATATTTTAGAAATTGAAATTAAAAAACTTCCCTTTTGTGCTTGGGAAATGTGTATTTTAAATACTAAATTTAATGCGTAGCTAAAAAGAAAATGAAAATTGTAAATGCATAAAAAGAAATACTTATGCTTCATAAAAATTATACGTTTTTATTTCACTTGTGTATCACGAATCATCTGAACTACAACATTTTAATTATGAATAAATGCCTTTTTCAGACTTTAATTATGCCTTCCTCACACATTATGATTTTGTTAATTTAAACCTATGCATTCCACAATATAACAATATTGACAATTTTCATTTATTCAACAGAACTTTCATAATCCAAAATTATTTCTGACTCAAATACATTGAAGGAAGAATAACTGATAATATTATTTCCTGTATAACTTATTTACGATTGACTAAAAAAATATTCAGTCGGATTCCTTTAAAATTCATTGTGTCAAATTAGATTTTGAAATGCAATACATTTTACGTTACGTAGCGAATAAAATAATAAAAAAAACTGTATACAACTAACGTATTCGAAATTCCTAAGCCATCAATAATGACGAATGAGCATTGATAATCTTAATAAATAATTAATTGACGTGTATTAATTATTTAAAAAATAACGAATTAGTTGTAAATTTGCAATTTATTAATTGGAGATTTACTTATTAAATTTCTACGAAGATCAAATTATTCAATTTTTAATGGAATTTCAATATTATAATTTATTTTTGTATAAAAAATCTTAAATTTCTGAATAAAATTTCAGAACGGAGATGTTCAAAATTCTTATCAAATTTATAAATTTAAAGTACATTAATTTTATTACCGTTCAATTTGCCATTGGCTGTTTAATGCTACTCTAATAATTTACTGCTAATCCATTTATAAGATTAGAAATACAATTATTTTCACTCACAGTTAACAAAAGAATTTCAATTCAGTCAAAATAAATTTGTAATATTTTTAATACACTTAGTAAATCGGAATAAAAAAAGCTCGTCGCGTATTTTATTGCATAGATTTTACTGCGTACATAAAAATAAACTATATCATCGAATGCACTACAATAATGAGAAGCTAAAGAATATTTTTATTATCGAAAATTCACGTGACAAATAATTCCAAATACAACAGAAGGCATAAGAATATTCGTTTCCAAAGAAATTTAATACGCAGATCAGCTTAATGTCTACATAAATTCCTAATTTCTGTAGATAATCATTTCCGGCAACTTTACATCCAATTTAATTCCAAATCCACAGCATCTTTATTACGAAATATAAATAATTAATCTAAAATTAATTTTCAATTTAACATTAAATACTATTAACCTTCCATTTCGTCGTAGATAATATTAGGAATACCAACCTGTCTATAATGCCTGTCTATAATGTATGTCTATAATTTTTCAATAATAACGCTTAATAATTTCTTCATAAACTCTGTTTTTATAAGAAAATCTTAATTACAATTATTGAAGCTGAAATGTTACTAAAGGGAACGCGTTGCGGTATTCTAATGAAGCTGGTATGTTCACTAACACTAGAGCTTACACTACATTTCTGCTGTAAACCGTCACGGTGATCAGATTTTGCTTTAGCTAATAAATCATATTTTAATCCTTTTTGCAACGTAACACGTTGGATAAAATCTAATTCTGTTAAATTTCAACTTTTTTTGAGCTGACAATAACTTTGGATCTATTTCAACTACTTCCTCTATCAATTATCAAATTAATACGCAATTTAAATTGACGCCGTCCACTTGTTTTCTTAAGCCATGCAGAATTCCAGATGCTTGTCAAGTAGTTTCACGCATGAATTAAAAAAAAAAAAAAAAAATCAAGAAAACATAAGAAAAACCATGTATTTTAATGGTTAATTCCATAATAAGATAATAATAAAGTCCTCATTTCAATTTTATGTGTAATACGTCCTAGACGTTAGAAATTCTTATACTTTCGTGTTATTTAATTTATATGCAAATATCCGTTACTATTATCAATTATCTGAAATTCGTATTAACGATAATAATAAAATAATACGACATAAAATACTAATATATCGTGAGGGAAAAATTAAAAATTTGAAAGTAAGTATAAAAATTTTTACGGCTCCGTATTATCTTAAGGAGATAAGAAAATAGTAAAAAGAACTAATAATAACCGCGTAATGCAGTAAAATCAATTTTTCAATGAATATTTTAAGTTTATTGAAATTTCGGAACTTGACTCTAAATGGTGCTGGCCTCCATTGGAATTGATAATACCGTTGAAATTCGATTAAAAGACGAATTCCGATATCGCAACAGATATATAATATTTATCCTCGTTGGAATAAAGAAAAATCTGCTCGCGATAAAGACTAGGAGGGAGAGAGAGAGAGAGAGAGAGAGAGAGAGAGAGAGAGAGAGCGGGTGGGAGCAGAGTCGGGGAGGGGAGGGGGGTACAAAGAAAGCTTTGACTATGTGATATTTTTATTATATTTAAGACAAGATCGGTGGGATTGCGGGCCATTGTAAGATGTACTCGACGCTTAATAACCCCATTCGTCAAAATCATGGAGGAAGGAGTGACTTCAACTTTTCTACCATTCGTGAATCTCTATCCCAAGTCGGATTTCTCCACTTAGGCGCTCGTTCGAGAGCACCGCGTGATACCGGGACTCGAAGATAAAACTCTGCCCTCATCGATAAGCAATCGGAGCCGAATGACGGTTAATAGCTCGCAACCCGTGTCCTCATTATGTGAAATTTCCCCGATGTCCCCTTCGATGGGAGCGGTAATCGTCGAGCTGGAGGCCGCGCTGACTCCCCGCCGACGTCCCCGCCATTGTTCGAGATGAGAACCAAGAACTTAAGGACGACCGCCTACGGAGCGGGACTCCCGACGCTAAGCGGACCTCGACCGATCGACCTCATTCGTCACCGAATCTTCCGCAAATGTCCGTTTTCCATTCCAGCAGCCACTCTTTATTTTTATTCTTACAATACCTACGAAGTTCAGGCATAAAATGAAAATCGACGATTATATTCCCCCCGATCCTTTGTATTTGTCTGTATTCTAACGAGAGATCGAAAACTGACTAGAGTCAGCTAATAAATATATAGTAATGAAACGGTTTTTAAAATTTCCTACAATTTATGATATATATATATATGAAGTATATGAAATTGTTGCACCGAGACAGTGCACCTCGATAAACGGCATTCGTAAGCGCTGGCGGAATATTTTTATTCGAACTAAACGGGCAGGCCAACGTTAGTTTTCAATGTCTTTGAATTCATCGTCTTATCCAAACATTCTACATCGCCGTATGATCGATAAAAATACTCTTATACAGCGTATTCCGGCTTCTTGCTAATATATTATATTATACAACACTGAGTGATTAATTACAACCGAAAACGCTCCTCTCTGAAATAAGTATAATTTTTTCATCATTATTTTTTCTATGAACTTTCAAAGCCCGATGAATACTAACGATATCGTATTATGTTCTAAACTTTTTCCTTCGATTCACTTATTAATGGCTTCATAAGCACCAGCTATGGAATATTGATTTTTTTTCCCTCAAGATTTTTTGCAAGTCAAACACATTTTTACACGTAAATACAGCTTAGCTACTTTAGTTAAACTACCCTCTTTACAAAAACTACACGTTTCTAAGGATTTATTTTCTTACTTGTGAAAGGAAAGATTTTTTTTTTCTTTTAATTGAATTTTTTAATTGCGAATTGCTTTAGTATTAAATCCCTTCAATGTATCATATACTCATAAAATACCCGTAGCTCAAAACGTATGTGTACCTAAAGGTGTATTTAATAATTCGTGGTGAAGAGTTTACAACAATTTACTGGTTATTATTTAATAAATAGAGAGAGAGAGAGACAGAATTAATTTAATTTATTAGTTCGAGATCGAGTGCGGATTATACGTTCACTTGTTAAAAATATAATTTGCATAAAAAAATAACGTAATTTTTTCTGGCCATTACGAGTCCGTTATTGACACGGTCAGAAGAGGCGTGTGAGAGGGAAGGGGTGATAACTCGAAGAGGCAGGAGGGGCTGAGAAAAAAGACGATTTGATATATCGGCTTTCGCTCGCGTTCGACGTGAAACAAGATTTGACAGGCGACTGCGACTGCAAGATCGAAAGAGTATATAATATTTATCTAATTCACGCTGATATTATATATTATATGTTAGGACAGCTAAAGAAATGCTATTTTCAACATTTTTCCGAAGAAATTTCTTACCTTCGCGGTCGCTCGAAACAATTTCATTGCAATAATTACAAAAGATTCGGGATTTTCTGCCTCATTCTATTATGGTAAGATTCCGACTTTGTAAAATCCGAAAGCAATATTATCTAATGCTATTATAAATTCTTACACAATCTTGTATCTCGTCAATTCATTTATATTTATTGTCTAGAGAAATCGCCAGGCATTCATTAGCTGTCCATTTCCGTTGTATTTTAGAACGAAAAACTATTTAATGTCATTCTACTACTACTTTTATACCTTTTTGCGTTTTGGTATTTTTTACATTGCACTGATAAAAAGCTCCAAAGCTTCAGCCAACATTACCATTAATAGTCATTGATAATTCTAATATTTTTATTTTACAGAAATTATACGAAGCTTAAAAGAATGGCAATAAAACTAAATATACAAAGCGTAGGTACGTACACGTTGAAAGCTAATAGATAATTCATAAGCTTGGATAAATATTGCAACGTGATAACGTTACATATTTTTTATAATTAGTATCCAATAAACATAAAGAATAAATAGAATAAGATGAATTTTCTATTTCCCTTGGCTTTTCCAGTATATTTTGTATAGTCATTTTTTTTTTTTTTTTATACTCATTTTTCAAGGATAATTTTAAAAAATCACAATCACTTAATTTAGTGACAAGGAGAAAAGAAAGAAATATGACTTTAGTATTATCAAAGCTTTTAAAACGCAATATAAAGTCTATTTGTATTAAATTGAAAATTTTGAAAAATTGTATAGCAGAAGAGAAAAACGCTCTTCGGAAATAGATACACTTTACTCTTCTGCCTATAAAGATTTTTGTAGTTATCGTATAACGCTACGTGTTCTAACCGTTTAAATATGTTAATGGATATAGTATTATATTTCGTGAAAATGTTGATGTACTAAAAGCTTTTGTAACTCGTAAGCATACAAGCGCGCGCAAGCACGTACTTACATATCAACCCATGTACTTAGATACGTACGTGAGCCTTGTTTTTATAATTCCAGACATTTACACGTGAAATGTATTTCGATTTTACTAAGCTCTTGATAAACATAATTTCAGTTAAAAGAGTGAATATATAATTTAATCAGCTAAAATTAAACTGAATTTATTAATCCAGAAAATTGAGAACGCTTTATTTAAATTAAAATCATAATTCTTTTCATTTAGTCTTGCCCCCTCACCTCCCCCCGTCATTCCCTAAGTAAAGCTACTTTTCTTTATTATCTGTTATTAAAAACTGTAAGAAAAAAATATAAACTAATAATTTTTTATGTTTTTATTATGTCAGAGCTAATAGATTAGAAACATTAGTCGGTCGATGCGCTGCATCATGTGGGTCTAAAGAAAAGTTAACCTGAATTACATATTGATACAGAAAAGATAAAACTAATTAAACATAACGCAAGCGCTAAAGATATAAATAAAATGCTTTATCTAAACTTGCATAACTTTTTATGTACATTATTGTAAAAGTTTCCGCACATTACGAAGCAAGTAAGACACGAAGCATCGTCTTGACTAACAAAGATCGAAATTCGTTAAAAATTACGGTTCTTGACGGATCATACAACAGATTTAGGGCCAAATACGTGCAAGCGTGTATATTTTTATAGAAAAAAGAAAGAAAAAAAAGTTAAGAAAAATACACGGCGGATAAGACTAAGGACGTCGTGAAACATTCTAATGCATTTTTTTTAAATTATGTCAACTCGTTCCGTCGACGAGTTACGTACATAAAAAGGGCAAACACCGAGAAATGCTGAATATGCAATAAAAAAAAAAGAAAATAAAGAAAAAAAGAAAACGAAGGTAGGCATTTGCAGAAATCGTTATGAATGTCTCGACGTTAAAGTAAGACGTCGTCGCGGAGCTATTCTTGTTAATCTATGAATGTATATGCGAGCATTCATGCGCATATCGGTAGATCTATGAATACCTATTCAACTCAAAAACTATTTACATACAAAATAACTGGCCTGCATATTTCATGAATCAACTTGTGTCTATTATTATTTCTATAACGTAAATAAAAAACTGTCATACTTGTTGTTACACAAAGGATTAATATACGAAAACATTATAATATTAGGCTTGTTGTAAAGAATTGCAATTATATAAACAAAGTGGAGATTAGAACTTGCTGAAAAATTACATTATCTACGTAAGTATTGCATTCAGTAGAGGATAAAAGTGAAAATGACGGGAATTTTAATTAAAAACTATTAATAGAACGGAAAAGTCGTTGAATAAGAGACTGAAAAAGTGCACGTAAATAGTAAAGAGAAGCGTGTATAAATTAAATCCGGATAAGATGGAAGGTCAATACTTTAAAAACTCATAATAGCAGAGAGTGAAGGCTCATACGATTCACGGCAGTTTAACGGATGGATAATGGCATAGCAAGAGGCGAAATTTTCGGAAAATCGAGAATCGGAAAACTATAGGACGAATTTATATTCAGAAGGAAAGAAAGTGAAATGAATCTATAAAATAGAGCTCCGTTAGATAATTTTCAGCATAATTATTTAAATATCGGCCATTAAAGTATAATATCAAATGTTCATATATTTATAAAAGAAAATAAAAAATTATTTTCAAACAATTAATCTCATTAGTAATAATCTGAATTAATTGATTATAATAAAATAAATGCAATTATTAAAATATTTTCATTCATAAGAGTAAGGAATGATTTATACGTAAAAGCTCTCAAAGAGCATAGATATAAAAAAAAATCCGACTATATTCCCTTAATACCTAATTCTAGTATTTTTATTATGAGATATGAGTGAGCGAGCAATACGCTCGCCTCGATTTTTCGAAATACCGGATGATTGAAAAATAGGAAAAATATTCTATTCTTGTGAAACTTACCCTGCGACTGTTGCCATCCTTGGGATTGAGATCCGATGCTACGGTACCGAAGATTGTTGGCTGTAATATAAAAGTAAAGCGAAATCATTATTATTTTCATTGATTTTACGTATTTACATTTAATATGATTCTATCGAACCTTATTACGATATTTTCGAGGGTTAAAAATTCATCGAAGAAATTATATACTCGTCATGTCACTTAAATTTTATTATTAATTCAGTAACGTAGGAATAGTTATGACAAAATATCCTTCAAACTAAGAAGATATTTTTTTTTATAACTTTCTTACTTTTTATACTCAAGTCATACAGGCACTTTCCAAACTATAAAAAGTACCATAAAAAATGTATTGGAAATTCAATGTTACCAGGTAATTTGTAGACGAATGATTATTATATCCTTATATTTGGCTTGGGTCTACTAATTAATAATAAACAATTATATACATACCATTAATGAATATAATCTATAATGAGTATAATCTATATACGATTATATAATCATATTATTCACAATCTTTTAACCTTTCTGAACTTTACTTAATAAATAATTCATATTAATTATCATTCAAAATCAATTTCAGAAATTTCTAATCTATTATTTATTGCAGAATATATTATTATACAAGAAAATGAATACGAAGTTAATAGCTGAAATTTATTTAGAAAAAAAAACATTACAGCATACAATGAATAAGTGCAACAGTGACGACATATATCATAAATATTTAAAAATATTAACCTGAAAATGAAAGAAATTTAATTATATAAATATTAATAGTAAAAATAATTTTACAATTTCTATTAATAGCATTTTTTCGAATAAGTATCAAAATACGCAAAGTACATATAAGATCCGGTATGGTCTAGTGGCTAGGATACCTGGCTCTCACCCAGGAGGCTCGGGTTCGATTCCCGGTATCGGAAATTTTTTTTTTTTATAACATTTATTAATATAAAACATTCTGTATTTAATTTTTTATAAAAATAATTCTTGTTCCTTCGCCTTTTTAACAAAATTACCCAAAAACAATATTACTCGAATTTATTATATTGTACGGATATTGGATATCGAATAAATATAATTTATTTATTTTACACATAGTAAATTTAAATTAATTCTGACCTTCGGCGATCACGATTAATTTAAAAATTAAGTAAAAAAAATATTTACTTTGCTCAATCCTTTCAAATTTGAAGAAAAAACTTTCGTAAGCATTGATTTTCTTGTGAAGTTTTATGCAAAATAATCATAATATTGTTATTAACTTTAATTTACTAATATTGTAAGTAAAAAATAATTACATAATATCCGTATAATGTCCTACTCTTATTATTGTCCTTTTACTAATATCATTATTATCACGATGATGATGATGATGATGATGATGATTCATCTTATTATTATTGTTATTGTTATTGATATTATTATTATTATTATTATTATTATTATTATTATTATTATTAACGTGAGGAGAGAAAGAATAAAAAATATTTCCTTTGCGCCGTAGTCTCCCTCCGTCGGTACTGCTGCACCGGTGCCCTCCCCTTTCCTCCTGCCTCTTTCCATTTACAAAAACGCCCAAACCATTCCTGTACGACGTCCCTATGGATTACCGGGTTCAGTTTACTTTTTGAAGACAAACCAGTTCACCGCAAGCTCCCGCTATTTTCCTCCGCACCTACAATCTGCCAAAGTCTGTCATTGGGTTCTCGTACTGGATCCTAACGCCCGGTATTATTAATCCTAATTGCTCATTGATAATTTGCAACGATTTCAAGGACCATTGGAGATTCTTGTTACGAAAAATGTGGAGCGTTGAGTGGAGCCGTCAGGGGCCGGGGGAGAGTGAGTGTTTAGGACAAGAGTGATAAAAGTAGTAAATCCGTGGAAAGGGGAAGGCTTTTCTTCCTTGCGTAGGACGTGCACGCAACGTCCATTCGCTGCTTCATCCTTACTGGGGTGCGGGTCACGGGACTCCTGCCGATACAGCTAATCCGCAAGTACAGCCACGTAGATAATAAAGAGGGCAATGACGGGCTCTCGAGCGCATTAAGAAAAATAAAATCATTGGCCTCGAGTCGACAACGTACAACATGCCCTGTAAAGCCGACTGCTAACGTCACCCGGGTAACGATTAGCATCGACGAGGTGCCGCGTTGGATCGATGATCCGAGGGATTTCTCTGGGCTGAAAGGACCTGGTCTGCAACCTCCGAGAGCTTGCGCAAACGATTTAGATAATTTGCTCGTTCGGCAAATACATGAGCCGGTCGATTAACCGGGGGCTCATTAAAAGGATAACGCGCCCCGACTTCCCCGAGCTCCCCGACGCTTCCCCAGCGGCCGGCCGTTTCTTTCTGCCGTGCGCGAAGTCCGAGTCGCGAACGAGCCCCTCTTTCGGGTTAGGGCTCGAACATCGGGCCCCGAGACTCGCCTACGACGACTCTACGTGTCCCGTAATTCATTGCCAGAGGGAGTCGCTCAACCGAGGCACACTTTGCCCTTCTACTCGTATGCCGACTTCCGGGGCCAACCGAGTCTCTTCGGTACGTTTTCTTCCTCCCAGCCTCCAGGGTAGTATCTCCTCCCTTCGCCTCGGCCACTTTCTCATACCTAACCGCGATGTAAATACATTTTACGAGCTTCCGGCTGGATTACTCGGCGCGTCGCGCCCGCACTCGTTACAATTACAAGCCATGCTTTACGTCAAAGCGAATCACCCCCCCCATCACTCCCCCTCACTCCCCCCATCGGCCCACGCGCCCCAGTAGTCCGAACGCTGTAGGATATCGATCGTAAGCCTTTCGCCCGCGTTTGAAGCGTTTAAATGCCACGGGACGTAAATATAAAAAAAGCCTCGACTTCGTTAGACCGCGGATACGACGGGAGGTGGTGCGCCTAAGCATTGGATCGGTATGGATCGATCGAGTTAGCCGAACGCGGTCCGAATCTGTTTAGAAAGAAGCTTAGAGGGAAACGTTTAGAAATCCCTTGGCTGTGATCCCTTGCTTCGATAAATAATCGTCCCGCAGCCGTTCCTCGGAAAGACCTTATTTTACAAATGGCCGAACGACGCGGATTTACTTGCGCAGCTTTATTGTTATCAGCTAAAGAATAACTTTTGCCGCCGAGCGCGTAACTTTGCCCCCGTCGCCTGATTTATTATATTTATTTACTTGGCAGGGATCGGGGGATGGGGGGGGGACGAGGCAGCCGAACCAAAGAAAACTTTGCAGTAGTAAAGTAACGTGTAATTTATAAGATTTATAAGTCGTGGAAATGCGGAAAGATCGTAAAAGTCGAGCTTTGACGGAGAAAAGGCTGCATGGATTCGGATTCGTTTAAACGACGTGATTTCGGAGGCTGCGGGAGGCGGACGGTTGAGCGTCCCCGCAGCCCGAGGTGAATTTCGCGCTCTAGGCGATAGGGGTCCGGGGAGATAGATAGATAGATAGAGAGAGAGAGAATGAGCGTGTGGTGGGGGGGGGGTGCGAGGCGGGAAAATAACAAAGAGCCTCGAGAATTTCATCGGCCGAGCATCGAGTTCTTTAAATGAAGGAGCTCGGGCTGCTCTGCGTTCGCATCGGCTTTCGTCACGTGACCGAGTGAAAAGTATCCGACAAGTGTCATTACGACGGCCGCCGAGCGAATCGGCAAAATGCAAATTTCTCGATTTTCCCCGAAGCCGCGTCTCTTAAATCTCGCTTTCTATGCATTGTCTGGCGCAGGAGGGGCAAGGGGCTGTATGGAGGGGGCAGGGGGGAGGGGGAGAGCCCGATATTCAAAGACATTCAATTTACGCGAAGGGAAAGTAAAATAAATGCGCAGGGAATCGGTACTCCCCGTAGCCGATGTAAGCCAACAGCGCGAGAAGAGGGAGCCTGTATAATCTTACCGGGTTATGCTTCTTAACGAATCGAAAGGGTTAATTTAGGGAGATTTTGCTTCGTTCCCCGCCCCCCTTAAGCATAATCCAAATGAATATAGAAAAACGCTGCCGATAAGAAGCAATGGTCGGCCATTTAAATTCAAATGCCGAGATTAATTCGGTTTAATTAACCCACCACCGACTTATCGGGCTTTTCCTACGTAAATACGTTTTTCTTTATCGGTTACAGGTACTCTGTTCTGTGCAGCCGCCGTACGGAGCCGCCGTACAGAGCCTCCGTACAGAGAGATCCCTCTCTATTCAGCCTCTCTGTGCAGCCACTCTACTATAGAATTGCAAAGCGGGGAGCTCGGCAGCGGCGGATTTAAATTTATACAAACCAATCAGAGTAATAAAGACTGCATTTGAATTCTAATTTGATCCCGGGCACGTGATATGATTAGATCGAGCATAGCTGTTTCGATTACACGGGAATCGGATTAAAGAAAAGTACCGTGTCGGCGCCATCTTTGTTCACAGGAAGATCTTCGGCGATTCCGTCGGGGCACCTCGCGGCAATAAGCCCGAATAATTAATTACACCCCCCCCCAATCCCCAATTAATTACAAAGCTATGAATACGTATCGAATCCGTTCGGTTAGCTCCGCCGAGAGCCCGAGCTCTACCGACAAAAATTCATCTACGGAGAGATCCAAGAATTAAATTACTGCGTAATCGTTACCTTAGAAAATCATCCGTAAAAAGATCGAGCTAATCCCGCGGCGCAGGGCTTATGCGCCGGCTTATTGGTCTCTCTCTAATTACCGAGCCGGCAATTATCGTTTTATTCCAATATGCAAATACAATATGCTGTATTGTATAAACGGGTTACATAACGTTACGGGGGCAGATCTTCTTAGCTCGTACGATGATTGTCGAGAGGCTCTGGGTCACGCGAAAGCAACTCCTTACGAAACCTCCCTCCGAGACTCGGCTGCAACGGTGGACAGTAGTCCTGACCGCGGTGCGAAATTCGACTGAACAATGAGCCACGGCGACTCGCGCGATTACGCGGCTCTCTCTCTCTCTCTCTCTCTCTCTCTCTCTCTCTCTCTCGTGAAACAGTTTGTCCTGATTAAATCCTTCAGGCCCTGGTCTCAGAAATGCGAACAGGTAAGCGCGTGGGTCGTTTGGACAGTATCGATTGCGTATTGTTGCCGCGGCAAGTAGAATTCATAAATGCTACGATTAATTGTCAGGTCGGCCCTCCGATTTCCATCTTACGCCCTTAAATAATCGATACGCTTTAGATATGTCAAGGAATTCATCAAATTTTCATCAATGCCAATGTAATTCATAGGAAGGAAGGAAGGAAGGAAGGAAGGAAGCCTTTGGGAAGCCTCGAGCACAATATAATAAAATAATGCTTACAAAATACTTTTTAATATAATTGCACTTGCGTAATAATTATAATTTACGTGGTTTTCTTCTTTTAAATTGGGAAATATTAAAAAAAAGTTCAATTAAAAGATTTTAAAGCGAGGCTTAAATGCAAAGTAACCAGGTCGATGTGTAATATCATTGAAAGTGTCGGGCACTCGAGCACTTAATTCTATAAATTGTACCATTCAAAGAAAAATTTCATTCCTATACTTGGATTACTTTTCCATTAATAAAAATCTATCCACTCGTGCTTTGCAATAATAATAAAATAACGTTAGAGTGTAGCGTGCAATTACCGAGAGAACGCGGCTGCTGTAAATATTACGACTCTTTCGTGTAATAAATAAAGAGAAAGAAGAAGGAAAGTAAGTACGAGGAGGGAGTTTCGTAAGAAAATATGAGCGAGAGAGAGAGAGAGAGAGAGAGAGAGAAATTCAAAAGGCGCAAATAATTAATAGTATTACAAAATAGTTGAATACAATCCAGTGGATAATGAAGCAGGTAAGCTATAACATGAAATTTATTAAGGGATGCATTAACCCCTGAGGTAAGAGCCGAGGGAAGAGAAGCATTAGAGCGACAGATAAACGCGCGGCCAAGAAGTTCGAGGCGAGATACGCGCATGGGAACATGATACGTAATTTAGGGATAGGCGAATTGTTATTAAGTTACTACCTTGCCTTAACTTAATAGAGCACTAATTGCACGTTGTCTATCTCTTTGACCGTAAAGCTTTTAAAGTACTATATGTCCTCATCGGCAAATAATTAGTGCGCGCAGGCCTGCTAGTCCTTCTAGTCGAATAATCCTACCCCTCCCCGCCCCCGCCCCCACCATTATTCTTTATACTCGACAGGACAAGTACTATTACGGCTTTGCGATAGCACCGATCGATCATAATTCTCCTGACGTAATAACAATACGTTAAAAAAATGATATTTATACTAGTATTTTGACACGTACGACATCTGCTTAATACATAATACATTGACGTTAAGGATAATTTCGTAAATTATATCGGCAATCACAGCCTTGTTACATGCGTATAAGAAAATTACATTGAAATGTTCAAGCGGCGTAAATAATGCGATTAAATAAGGTGAGCTCGCCACACGTTATTGTATATTACGTTTAAGTAAGTTATTGTGTCGTTAGCATAACGTGAAACGAAGATTATCGCGTTAAACGTATTTGAGCCAAGCGTGAAGGTCATTTATAAAAGTAAAGGAAATCTTTCCGGTAATGTAAAAAATATCTAGAGAAAAAGAGGAATGCCTTCGGGGAACAAATTTGTATTAATTGACAATAAATTATGCATTGGCAAATCATTAATAAGTAAATATTATTATTGAATTGTATATAATGAAGTTTGTCCCCAGAGTCATTTGGACAGGTAGGTAACTCGTGCTGGATGACAAGAACGAAGGACGACAGACGTAAGTAAGCAACCACGTACCTATTCGGGCCATTATAAATCTATCGATTCAGCGAAACCGTGTATTCTCTTATTATTATCAACGAAATCGGTCTGTATATTCCGGCGGAAGGCCGGAAAATTCACGTGGTCTGAAACCGGCTATTGGTAGAGCTACTGGTTATTGGGTTTATTGGTGCGGCATGTGATTTCATTATAGAATGGGCAATAATTTCAGGAGTCTAAGCGTAGCTGAAAATAATAAGGATCGTCGAGGCTTAAAATTCAGCAAGTGCTTTAAAGGGCAGGCCTAAAGGTACGAAAAGGAATAATAATGTATCGATATGCTTGTCGTACATACCCGGCAAACGCTCCTCTTAGGACTAGCTTGGCTGGTCGTTAAAACTTTGGCATACAGAGGAAGAGGCACCTTCGTAATTCTACCTCGACCGCGAGCTCCTCAGCGGGCCGGACGTGCATTAGGATTTTCCGGGCACAACGAGGGAAGCGGATAAATCGGGTGAGCGATTGGGGAGGGAAGGGGGAGGGGGCCGGAGAGGGGGCTCTGGAGGATATTCCGATCCGTCGACTCGTAATCGTAATGACGATAATGGGGATCCGGGCGAGGCGAGGTCACGGGGCGAATCGATCGAGTCACGTATACAATAAACGCGGGCCCTGCCTGTCCACGCATAATGCGCTCCTCGTTAGGTCCCGATGCCCGAGGAAACGAGCTCCCGTTAAACTCGGAAGCTTTAATATTTTCATAAGCCGAGGGCCGGCTGATGCAGAAGTTGCACCGGCTGCTAAGCCCGAACTCGGCCAACTCGGTCCGATGCATATCAAGTCTGTCGAAATAGTTCATCTCTTCGATAGGTCTCTCTTCCTCACCCCCCTAAACCCCACCACACCACCACAGCGGATCCGATCGGCCATTCCTATCCGCGTTTGCAACTTCAATGATACAAATAGCGAATCGACCGAGAGCTTGTTTATCCTGCCGGTTTCGCTAGCTGTCAATTCCCTAGGAATACCTGCGCCCGTTTAAGAAAATATAACGGAGCTTTTACGTAACGAGTATTAATAATAGTAATAATAATAAATAATAATAAATAAGAATAATAGTCGTTAGATCGGCGAACGCTGCCGAGTGAAGAATTTTATAATATTACATCGAGAGTGAAGGGCGCGTTCGGTGATTTTTTACGAATCCCGTAATGGAACAGGACGGGGAGCCCCGTATCATTTGGCAAGGAGGACTCGCGCTCCCGACACGAACCTCGTCATTAAATGCCCACACTCTGGTAATTCCTTTCTCCTTAAGAACGTCTCGCGATCGCAGACAATTCCGAAGCGAGCGAAACGGTTTTATAACAATTTAAAAAGTCGAACGCGTGCCTTGCTGGAGCCTCCGCCATGTACTCCTGCCGGCATCTTTTCGTATAATTGGCCACTCGGAGGCCAGATATACGCAATCCGAGACTGCCTAATTAAAAAACGCAATGGGTTACGGGTGAATCTCCCGCGATATCCTATGGCCGACAATACAACGTGTCTGTACTCGAAGCCGTAGCTTCCTTCCTTCCTTCCTGTCTCCCTCGAACCGCAGCCACGAAACAAAGCAGTCCTCGGTCATCCCGTGAGTCCGCGGGTGGCTCGGAGGGGGAGAGGAGGGTGAAAAAACAAACAAACAAAAGAAAACCCTTGTTCCCGGATGGAAGAACAAAACAGTTTGAGAATTCGAACTCGATGGCCCTCGAGGAGATGCAATAGCTGCACTCATTGCCAAGATAATAAGTTTTTCCACGTCGCCGGGATACCGAGATTCCGCGGAGGCTTCGTCTTCCTCGTCGTTCCCCCGAACGGCATCCACGGTATTTCACGGTGTTCCGGGAGGGGCTGGGAAATCGGGAATGAGACGGAGGCGCATCTGCAAACGAAATTGGCAGCGTCTCTGATGACTCGCTTCTTCCTCCCTCGACACGTGACCACCTCGAGCCTTATTCGACGAGCAATTATTCCGATTCTTGTGTTCCCATACTCTCTCTCTCTCTCTCTCTCTCACGTCTCTCTATAAAGGACACTCTTACCTCCAGCTCCTCTGGTTGCCGTATTTTCATTACCGGCTCTTACGAACCTCCTCCCAATGCTCCTCCTTTACTTTTTTTTACACGTTACGTTAATTCCGCGTAATTTAATTGGAATTTTTAAAAAGAATTAAAACTTCGAATAAGAAATAAGAAGAAAGAAAGAAGATGTGACGATTATAATGTAAGCAGAGCGTAATAATATACGCTTACGCTTCATGAATTAAGAATTAAAGTAATTATTGAGCACTTATTGTTTAGAAAATAGCGTTCGATATTGGAGAATTGAACGTAATGCTGTAGATGTTAGAAGCTTGTGGGTTAGAGTAAAGCATTAGGGAAGAGGGAGAGAGGAAGTGCAAGTGACCGGGACGGTCTGGATTAAATGATAAGCGGCGAGTGGATTGAAGAGTATCGGTGAAGAGTAGTCAAGACTCACCCAGAATATGTATCCGAGGAGACCGACGAAGAAGGCGATCATTAGCCCATAAATCGTCGGCAAAGTTTCCCTCTGGCTTTCATCTAACGGCATCTTTCGGAATCGCGCGCAACGTTCTTAACGTTTATCTCGCAGATGCTGGCAGTAAACGAAACATAGCTGCCGAGATTATAAATATAAGGGGTCATCTGTTGCTTTCCTTGCCAGGCTTATTTCAGCGGAGTCCCACCACTCACCGCCACCCCATCCCCGCCCCGCCCCGCACCCTCACGAACCAGACGGTCGACTTAATTTGCGCGAGCCGACCCGAGTCTGCGAGGCTTCAAAAATACGCAGCTACGTACCCGCGACCGAGCATCGGTAATCAATGACTTGAATTCAAACACCTCCACCGCCTCTTTGGCTATTGTCGCTATCGTTCTAATTATTCTTGGGCTATAGTCCCGTGCGTTGAGGCTTTGAAATAGCGCGATACGACCGATTGCAAGAGACAGAGAGAGAGAGAGAGAGAGAGAGAGAGAGAGAGAGAGAGAGAGAGTGATAAAAACAATTCGCGAGAAAGTTTCTTTTCTTTTTAGCGGCGAAGTTTTATCTCGCGCGGACTGCGTGCCCCTTCCCCCCGTCCTCTTTGGCTAAGAACTTTTTGACCCGCAGCTCTCGTACTTCCGAGACGAGCCATCGAACATTTAGACTCGCCCGGCAATGGCGCATTCTCGCGCTCTTGAGAGTAACGTGTCCCGATACATAATTAACAAAGTCCACGAAATTAAACTGTAGCCGAGCCACCTCCTTTTTTTCTATAATTTTAAATAATAAACGTTAAGGAGGTGTTTGAGAACAGAGGCCGCGCGACCGTCGCCGAGTTCAATGCTTTCATGCGAGTGACGTCTTTTTTCCGGACCTTTTCAACTGAATCTCCGATCCTGATGGATCCAATGCTTACGAGAGAGAGAGAGAGAGAGTGAAAGGTCAATCGCTCGACTATCTAAGCATTCAACTCGACGGCGAAATGCCCACTGAAAAGTAAGTAAATGTTCACAGGTGTTCTTCGCAATGTACGAACCAGACAATCCAGAGAGAGAGAGAGAGAGAGAGAGAGAGAGAGAGAGAGAGAGAGAGTCGTAGAGAGCGGGGGTGATATCGTCTGCGATAATAATGCCGGGCAAGAATGCAAGGAAAGTCCACGAGCCTCGGATGTTTCCCGTTTACCGACCGGATCCCACGTCCGAGATTGATCCAGACGAATTCGAATGTTCGAAGGTACGTGCGCACGAGAGAAAGAGAGAGAGAGAGAGAGAACACCAAGGCTCCGACCGATTGTTTACTCGGCGCTCGCGTACTTGCACTGACCGGCGAGAGCCGACTCACGAGCTTCCGTCTCTTCCCCGCTGCCTATTTTTGAAACCAGACCCAGGGAAGGTTCGAGTCTCAGGCTCGTCGACTTTCCGCCGCCATGACGACGATGAGCTCCCTCCCTCCCTCCCTCTGTCACTCTATCGCGGGCACGCACAGCAACAGCTGCATCGCGAAATTCCTCCTCCGTTACTACGTTCCACGTCCCATAGGAGGAGACGCGGTTCCCTTTGCACGCCCGGGAACCACTCGTTTCCCTAAAACTGACGGCCCGTCTATTTTATCGATCGAGCCGTTTCGACCGGTCGCTCCGACACGTCGCTTTTACGAGCCAGAATATCATTCTGCTCTGTTGAATAAAGAATTGTACCCAACTCCAAATAAATAAACATAAGCGCCATTCGCTTTCTCTTATATTTACGGCCAATGCTCATCCCGCCCCCCTCCCCCTCAAATTAAGGGAAGGACAAGCTGCTTATCATTATTGGCTTACCAACCAACCTCATTTATATATCAAATACCTAAACTTACGCCTATTGTGTATTTAAAACTAGCTACGGTATCATCGTCCTCGTAAATGTTTCAGTTGCAACTATAATTCACGTTAGGGTTATTATATTTCGGCCGCCCCCCCCCTTCGTCCTACTCAAACAATTACTAGAATGCATTAATAGTTTGCGCATGCGTAAGTAGTTGAGATATTCTTAGTACGGAATTTCATTGGACTGTGCGTAAACTTGTTGAGGAAAGCGAAGGTTTCGTATTGCTTCGGGATTCCGGAGCTACCCGTTAAAAGTCACCAACACTGTGTTCGAAAACTGCATTATAATTATAATTACATCGTTCGGATGCACTGAGGCGCAATGTTTTGAGCCGCGATTAACTTGGTAATGATTGGTGGTGCACGAGCAAGTACGGAGATAAAAATTGCGCGACATTTGGGTAGATTCATTAATGGATGTTTAATTGAAAAGATTTAAAAGGAAAGCCATAACGATTGTTTGCATCTGCATTTGAAATATACGAGGCATTGGATGTAAATTATCTGCGTTCGTTACTCGCTCATTCGACTCGTCGTGTTACAATGCCTCGATAAATAAATGCATTAACCAATGTATCGTCGTGTCATCGTATTATATCATCGTATTATACGATTTAATTTCAAAAGCCCGAATTTCAAAAGCTTCGAATACTTTCTATTAGTACAATGGCAATATTAAGAGAGACTTGGGCGAGAGGTCGATTGGTCTAACCACATTAGTCGGCACATTTAATGCGCTAGTCGTTTACCCGTTCAAGGCTGCGCGAATAATTAGATTATAAGTACGGAATTGCGCGCATCCGTAAGTGCATTAAATAACCAATGCATCTTGACCCTTTGATCTTAGCAAGTGTCGGAGGACTAACGATTAAACGTAAACAATTTAATTACAATATTCATGTCGGTATTATCTTTCGGCCATGATGTAATGTGCCTGTCTGACAGCCATTACCGGACACCACTCTTTACTGCAGGACACGTTAGAATATCCTGCTTGTCTAACCAGCACTATTTATATATTATATTGAAGGCTATGACGCCGAGTACTTGTTGCTCGACGAAACTTGAAATATATATTTTCAACCTATCATCGCCTATCATTCTCGGCCATTTTAGAATATTACGAATAGCAATATTCAAAATTACTCTTACCTACGGCTTGTGAAACCTCCAATAATTCTAGTGGGTTTCGATACATATATATATATACATATATATATATATATATGTGTGATCACAAAATGTCGGAATAAAGTGCTACTGTAAATCTGTCCACTGATTAATGGATTGAACTTTTTTTTCTTTTTTTCTGTTTTTTTTTTGTATACCAATGAGACAAATACCACATAAATTTAATTTTAAAGAGATAGAATCCTGCAAATGATTAACGAGAAAGTTAACATCCTCCCCTATATAAGAAACCTGCTTACTTGTTTTCATTGGATACGGATGTGTTGTGTTACTAAGCCGTAATTCGGCCAGTATCAACGCGAGCATTGCTCGGTTTCTTTATTCCGGTACTTGACTGCGATGCTGATAATCTCCAAATTAACTCGTTCACACGATTCTAGCTAAACAGCACGAGACAAGCACTCGACTCTTCTCAAAAACAACCAAATACTTAATTCTCAATTCCGTATTTCAGAATTATTTAATAATTCCTCGATAGAATATTCCCTTTGTTATATCCCAGAAATTCTAGATAGAACGTATTAATTGTCCAAGTATTTATTGAAAAAAATTTTTGTTAATTAGCAAACAAATTAATAATAAGATTTTCGTTAAAAGAATCAAACGTAATTATGGTAAAATATTTTAATTATTTTACAACTAGTATAAATGAATCAGCTGCTTAAAAGATTTAAAAAGTGATTAACTCCCTTAAAAGTCCAAATCCAATTTTATCAAATAAGATATTAGGCGAGTACAATTAGCGTTAATATATACATATATATGAATTCGATATGAAACTGTAGAACATTAAAATACAACGTATTTTAATTTCTGACAGATTAAAATCCTCTAATATAATGTTAAGATAATCGAATAAGAGTACAAAAAGTTACATTAATTAATTCCGTAAGAAAAGTAGGTCACTGCGACTGTGGTGAGGAGAAGAGCTTACTTTGTAATAAAAAAAAAAAAAAACTACTACTACTACTACTACTACTAATAATAATAATAATAACTAATAATAATAATAATAATAATAATAATAATAATAATAATAATAATAATAATAATAATGATTTGGCTTCAATAAAAAGCGATTTAAGTTAGGCGAGTGAAGCATTATTGCAGGGAAAGCAAGTAGAGATGATTTTTGACATTACAAAGGACACTTGTTAATTGATATATCGGGGCCGAAAGAGAAAAGCGTTTGTTTCGAGGAATGAATGCCGCGTGGCAGATCAAAAGAGTGATCACCCACGCGCGCGCGCGCACGGGGCCCCGAGTGGCTTATTCACAATTTTTCCCTGATTTTTTTCCACTTTGGAAGGGCGACAATGGCGAGAAAACCCGCGACTCTTTGTAGGGAGAGGCTGACTCTTTTTATTCAAGTTCTAATTCGCGCGAACACAGCCGGGGGCGGGGGCTCGGGGAGCTTTAAAGAGTCGAACGCGTACGTGGACGAAAAAGCCGATTATAAATAGCATTCGTGACCGGGGCGAATGAATCTGGGTTAAGGAAATCCTGGAAACGTCGAGCAGAAGTGGCCTTCCAATTCCACCGCGTTTCAATGACGTGAAAGCTCGGCAAAGATTTTTAGCAAATAATCACAAGCCCCGCGGTGGCTGTCATGCCTTTTATAATAACTCGCCCGACTAATATTCAAGAGATTTGCTTCGGCATTTCTTGATAATGACGCTCCCGCCGGCTACTAACTAACTATTTACTTACCTACTGCATTTATATTCAATTAATCCTTTTAAAATTAAAGCTCCTAATTTTATTAATTAACGGCTAATTTATGCTTATTAAAGCCCCCTTCGCTTGCAATAATTAAAAACTCTGCTTCCGAAAAATAAAAACAACAAAATAAATATATACGTGTGTATGCGCGTGTGTGTGTATATATATATATATAATGTATTAATAAAAAAAAAAAAAAAAAAAAAAAAAAATTGAAAGAAGGAAGCTTCATTTTTATAATGTATAAAAGTATTCATTTCATAGTGCATTCAAACTTTATGATTACTCTGAAATATTAAAGTTTAATGACCCTCCTCCCTCCCGCCATTATTAACGTGAATATTTTTAATATCCAATTATAGAGTCATATCCCGGTCATTTTTACTTTTATTATCCGTATAATATTTTAAGCGATTAATCTAAATATTTTCCGAATATTATTTTGAATTTGCAAAAAAAGAAGAGAAGAAGAAAAAAAGAAGTAATTGATGGATTTATCGGCGACGGGAAGTAATTACGTGATTGGCAGTGGGCGAGGGAATGAAACTTAGAATAGTGATGGATATGTAGCTTTGGCTGACTGAGTTGCCAAATTTAATTGGAATTATTGATTGGTAAACTCGCGCAGTTTCTCGATTCTTGCATACATTGGTATCTTAATTTGTAGCCAAGGTCTCATTTATCAAACGAGGCTGCAGTGAGCGAGTGAGTGACTGAGCGAGCGAGCGAGCGAGCGAGACGGAGACAATAATTACTTCACAAATTATCATATTAACGAAATACTTATGAACAGCGGGGCTTAATAAGCTCGGATAAGCATTTGAGGTTAAAAATGCAGAAGCTTACGAAAGTAATAATTAATTAGGGCATTACGAGAACGAGTAGCGCCAATTACAGGTAGGAATATTGTTGCTCTAACCCCTTGGAGATTTAAAGCACAATATAATTCGGGCAGGCAAGTTTTCAAACGCGAATCGAAGCTATTATGAGCATTTTCGCAATAGATTGAACGTGCATATTGATGTTCATTAATCGAGCCTATTTTCTCGTGGCTTACAGCATTTCGACCGAAAACCAGAAACTCTTCATTTACCTTCATTCTACTGATTTTTCTCCATCCAACGACCGAACGGACCTCCTCCTGTCATATTATTTATACATTTAAATATATTAACTTATATTACGGCAGTTTAAGTAAATTTACGCACTCCGTAAATTTTACACATTCTGTAACATTAAGGCTTTATGTTACTACTAAAAACTCTGGATATTTTTATTGAACGAATTCTCGATAAATTAATAAACACTTAAAATATTTCATTTTTAAAATATGCAATATAAAATTATATAATAAAAATAAAAAAAAAAAAAAAATAAAAAAACTTTACAGTTTTAGTCGATTGACGTGTCGAGTTATAATTTGCAAGAATGACTATTTTTATTATCATTCAACTAATAAAAAAAGTAAATTGATAATTCAATACATAAAACGTATGGACGTAAAACTTTATGGTCTCATAAGCAAATAGTATTTTTTCGATTATAATAATTGTAGGAGAGAAAAGATGATAAAATAATGTTATGAAATTCTGAGTCCCGAATGCTAGATAATATAAATAGTTAAGTATGGATTTAATAAGCTCATAAATGAATGAAAGGCTTAGTATATTTTCCATTTCAGAATGAATTCAATAAATGAATAATAAATTCAGTGCAAAATATAAATCGATAGCGAGCTTTGCGAAGTAAGATGACTCGTTAGTACAGAGAGAGGGGAAGAGAGAGAGAGAGAGAGAGAGAGATTAAACAAATTGACAATGTGTAACTTCGCTATTGTAAGTCTAGGGGAAGGCGGGTGGAGGGGTCACGGCTCGCGGATGAAATATATAACATTCCGTGTATGCATCGAAGGTACCGAATGAATGTAAGAAATACGCTTTGGAAATGAATAGCCATCGACACTGCAGTATTTACCTGAGAAGTAGAGAGAGAGAGAGAGAGAGAGAGAGCGAGCGAGGGGCGTGGGGGCGTGGGGAGGACCGCAAACTCGGCGAAACGAGGAAAGAAGGAGCACGTTCTGTACAACGTGACTTTGATGCGGCGCCTCTTTCAGCCGGGCTCATACAAAATGGATTCGCCAAGCCCGATCACGTCCTCGTCGACCCCGTCAAGTGCCTCCGTCGGTCCCGACGAGCCTCAGCCTCAGCCGGGGATCGTCGAGGTTCGCTAAAAGATCGAATGGCCCCTACGATTACGATGATTGACAGCGGGGGCGATTCCTCGTGTCCGGGGTGGCGGATTATCATCAAGTACCCGAAACCGAGGAGATTCTTTAACGAGAGCCTCGTTCTCCCGATAACCTCGGCAGCATAGAGTAAATAAATGGAAGAGCGTTTCCTCTAGAAATATCGCAGCTCCAATTTTCTTAATGAAGTGATATAGAATGGCTTTTAACGCTGATCAAAATGAATGTGGCTTTAGTACCAGTGAAAATATTAGTTTTACCTACGAATGAAAGATCATCCTTTAAAAGAAAGTTTTGCTTCGAAGACTTTAGTGCCTTTAAATGCAGGGATTTGCATAATACGGTGCCGGTGGCCTTGCGCGGCCGGCACATGGCCCTACGTACGCATTAAAACATACCCAAGGAGACTTACTTACTTACTTACTTACTTACTCACTTACTCACTTACTTGCTCACTTACTTGCTTGCTCCCTCTGGTCCATCCTTCCAATGCTGAATTCGAATGTCATTAATTACCGGAGCGGAATATTATTCCGAGCGGACGCAATTTGTAATCGGGAAGCTTCGTCAACGAAAAAGGCTCGACCGTATGTCATTCGCGTGAATTACGCATTCGCCCTCCCTCCCTCCCGCCCCGGCCGCGGCCACGGACCCGCCACCGCCCCCGCCCCAAACTAACCATTTGTCATGTCAATAATCCTTCCTTGCTTCCTAGCATTATTACGCTAGACCGACATTATACCTATAACGGCAGAAGAGCATCATTAACTTCTTCTTGCTATAGAAATAAACCACAATTTATACTAATTTGCAATTTATTGACATATCAAACGGATAATGGCAATCTCACCAATGCATTGATAAAGCTCACGAGCCACAAGTCTAACAGTTCTAATTACTGCATAGAAAGTAATTACTAATTCCCTTATTTATGCGTTTATACGGTAGCTGAGACACGTTATTCTCCGTATTTTTGTCCGAAGCCACTAATAATCATTGCAACAATCATTGAGCATTTCCTGTAAATACCGAACGTATAATAAAATAAATATTGTTCCTCTGCTAACATTACAACTTCCAAACGATAACAATTCGGCTACTTTACTTCCATTACGTTTTTACGCGATATGTATTTATTATGAATGACGGGAATGTTTTATAATAGAATAAAGGAGCGTTTAAAAAGGTATGTTTTACCTTAAATTAAAATCGTGTTAAGTGTACCTACCACGTGATCAAGGGAAGTGGATAAGTGAAATAGTCGGAGGGAATTAAGCATTCAAGGAAAGTTTATGAAGGAGATTAACCCTGAGACAGCTGGTGATAAAAAGACCTTTCTCTCTCTCTCTCATTCTCTCTCTCTCTCTCTCCCTCTCTCGTAAAGTCCTTCTTTAGTAATACGCCACTCCCCCTTTGACTACTCGATGATAATGAAACTCGCAAAGGGTACTTGAGAAAGCTACCGATAAAATGCGGTTAGTAAAAAATTTCCTTTACCTTGTATGGTCATACTTACCCGTCGAGATTCCATTGTTTTCGAAATTCGGAGCTCATCTCCACCCGATTACGAATGTGTTTATGTATAAAGCGTACCGTGGGTCGGTAAAGAAGATCCTTACTATTTCCTATGCGCTCACTGCTTTATCAGGTGGGAGCGCATTTAGTGACGGTTGATTAGTCAACGCAATCAGCGATTACTTCTTACACATTGACAGAACCTTCTCAAAATAATAGAACCTAATTGTTCGATTTCTCACATTAAAATATTTTATTGCTTTTATGGCTCGAAAACTGTCTCAACGTTGCGTTTATTTTTTATAAGAATTAAATGCACGAATTAAATCGTTGGCACAGTAAAAATAAAAAAAAAAAAAAATAACGAGTCTTTCGTTCAAGGAATTAATCGTACTTAAAATACTTTTTCCGTGCTAAAATAGATGGAAAAAAATTACTTTAATAAGCTACGCCATGTAAGCTGAATAATTAAATGTAAAAAAAAAAGACGAAGAAGAAGGAGAATAAGAAGAACAAATTACGTAAAAAACGCCATGTTTAGTAGAGGAAAATGGCTTTATATTATAAAGGATGAAAATATTAACATACTGACGAGACTTTCCGTAACCTCGAGTGCAATATGACGTTGAGCTACTACTATAACAGAATTACATCACAACATGTGTCATATGTTAATTACATCTGCTCGCTAGTATTAATGATCCTTCGTCACTCTAATGCAATCTCCCGTCCGTCCAATCGTTTAAACGAAATCTCACTTAATTTTCATTCTCACCGTCTTCGCAGCTCATCCATAAAATTACAAAGATAGGACACAGCGAAAGAGTTGACTTGCTCGCCTCCTGCCCTTGTTTCCCCGTCCTCCTCCACTCTCACTCTCTCTCTCTCTCTCTCTCTCCCTCTTCCTCTCTTCCTCGCTCTGCTCTCTGTCATTGAAAAGAGTACGAAAGAAAAGGGAACGTAGAGGAGGAAGAAAAAAGCGAGAAAGACGCAGTGGGAATCCTCGGCAGGAACCCCGTGTGTATTACTCATGAGAACGTGAGTGCGCTCTTTCTTCCCGGACAAGAGGAGGACGCACGCGATGATGGCTATACCGGAGCCTCCGCGTCCTCCTCGCCGGCATGACGGAGAACAGGTTGATTCGGATTGCCGAGCACGAACGCGGGGAAGTTTTTCGAGGCAGACGCTCGGACTGGACGGAGCCGCGATTTTTGTCCCCGCCTTATAAGTCCCGGGAGCTGTTCTCCTTCCTACCTCCCTACCTCCCCCCGCCCTCCTCCTGGCCCACCAACAGGATCGCGAAAATCTGAGGAAACCTTTGTCTCGGGGATTCGTCCAACGCCGCTGACCGGATCCATTTCTCGTTTACCAGTCCATGGTAATTCACGGTAACCCGATAATGATGGTGTGCTATGGGCTCGTGGTGTCGGGACTCGTGCGGTGTGCATTACACTTAACATCTATGGCTTTTATCCTTACAAACTATATTCGATCTCTGCTCTTCGGTTTTAGATATTAACGCTCTGCCTTATTTCTCCATCCTTATGCATCGATGCATACCTACCTACCTACCCTACCTACCCTACCTACCCTACCTACCCTACCTACCCTACCTACCCTACCTACTACTGCTGCTTCGTATCACGTGCCTAATGTGCCGGCCATTAAAATACTAATACTCAAGAGAATTCATGAAAGTAAGGAACGGGGGGTGGGGCTGGCTGGATGGCTGATTGCCTGCCTGCCTGCCTGGCTAATTAATAGTATTGACTAATGCATCTTGATCATACCATTGCAATTTGTTCGAATCGATTGTAATACAAGAAACAATGATATAATTTTACTGGCCGATCATTTTTCACTGACTAATCACAGTGATTTTCTTTCTGCTTTTCTTCTCCTTAATGATCCCAATTTATGAATTATTCATGCTCCTTTTTATGAATTATTAATGCCGCCATTGAAGTAGCGATACAAAACTAAAAGTGTTGTTAATATTTATTATCATCGATAGATTATCAGCTTATGTTGATCTCAACATTGTTCGTTTCATTATCTCTTGTGTACGTAATCAGATAAAAGGTATATATAAATTTACGTATATTTGTATAACGGCAATTGAATTGTGCAAGTTACAAAGTACATGTAAAAGAAGCGATTACTCAATATATCAAAGCAAAGACAATAATTATTATAAGGAACGGGCGACTATTTATTTGCCTCGTTTATAAATGATTGCCGTACTTTTAAATGTATATAATTTACCATTCAATGTCTGAAAATCCATTCTCATAAATTTGATTCGCTTATGCAGTGAAAATATTTGCCCGCTCAGCAAAAGTACGAAAAGTTTGGCTCGCCATGATAAAGGCTTACAACTCGGGAAATAATTAAAATTATTCTCATTTCCATACGTTCTATTATTATCCATACTTCTTCCCAGTACTTAAATACATAAGCTTTCATTATCATTAAAATAATAACGCTTACGCTTGTCAATGTTGGGTTTTTGTAAAAACGCTTTCAGTCAATGGCTTGGCCAGTAAAGATGGGCTGAGCAATTGTAGTTTCGCTGTTATAGTTTGCTTTTGCGTAAAATATAACACGCGTACATTGAAATGTCAAATTTTGCTTATGCGCCATGTAAATTTCTAAATCGTAAATTGTAAATTGCTAAATTGTAAATTGTAAATTGTAAATTGTAAATTGTAAATTGTAAATTGTATAAAAAGTATAAGAAGTGAGTGTAATGAAATTTTGAATAATAAAGCCAGATATTTGGAGTAACCAACATTTACTACATAATATTGTTACAAAATTTTGTAAAAAAAAAAGAAGAAGAAGAAGAAGAAAAGAAAAGAACATCTGATATAAAAATTATAAAAAATAATTGGTCTGCACTGACGTACACATACAAAGACGGTTTAGAGAAACAAGGTTCGGATCATTTAATCATGTGGTGAACAACAACTTGCGGCAATTTATTATAATTATTATAAATTCATGAGCGCTCAGCATGGCTCATCTACGCTGTACTGGAATAAATATTTTTATAAACAAATAAATACACATTGATCCCATATAAGCTTTCGTATTCGTAAGCGCACTGGGTTACGAAAAATTTGAAACATCGAAATGTTCTAAAGTACAAGAAGGTTTGTTGAAAATAAGCCGTAAATAATCGTAGGCGTCCTCCATTCTGCTGGGAGATATAAATCTCGTAATGGATAGGCATTACTACAACATTGAAAAATCGAGGATAAATTGTGAGAACAGTTAGTTTGATAATAGGATAACATTACATGGGCAATAATAATGTCCGCCGCGGATTCCGCGTGCCATTATAATGACATCAAAGAGGATAACGAGGACGCACGAGATGTCGATATCGGTTTTTAAAAATAAAAAAATAAAGGGTGACGGGGGATTAATAATATCAAGTCCCAAAGTCGCTCTACTGCCGAGGCGAACGCCGAACAACAACAACAACCGCTTCCGATAATCTCCGCTCCCTCTCAAGCCCTTTCCATAATCATGATAATACCAATGAGAGCAGTAAATAGTAAGCAATGAAAGTGGGAGCGGAGAAGAAAGCGGCGGGAGAGCGGCGGGAGAGCGGCGGGAGAGCGGCGGGAGAGAGTGTTCGTTGGTGGGTCGGGGTCGGGGGGTGGGGACGGGGTGGCCCGCGACTCAAGAAGTAACATCATCGTGTAGTCTTACCGCAGACGTCGTGTTGTGGACCCCGGGGACTCTCTGGCTGGGCTCGCGTATGTCCTCGAGGCCGAGACCGTCGATCCCGGCGAGGCAGCAGTCGGCGACGTCGGCGTCGGGGCCCATGGTCCCTCCGCCCCGCTCCCTAAGTACGTTGTTGCTGCTGGTATTGGTCGTGTAGCCCTGGTCGGAGCTGGCGTTCGAGTTCGGCCGCGAGTCGTCCGAGCTGTCGAAGGGCTTGTTGAGGTTCCGGGGCCGTTGGATCACGCCGATCGGCTCCCAGATCTCGCTCGTCGTCGACGAGTAACTATTGTTCTCCTTCGTCTCGCGGCTCCGCTCGTCCACGATCTTCCCGTCCCGGGCTACGGTCACCTCCTCCTTCGTCACCACCGACGATTTCACATTCAGCGACGTCTCCAAGCGCACCGGTACCCTTTTCAACATCGATTTTCATCCTTACATTTTCCTTTCATCCAGCCCTCCATCCCCGGCCTCCGGCCCCCACTTACTCGGGGCCTCCTCTACGCCCTCCTCTGGATACACTTTTCACTTGCGCCACGACTCTCATCACTTTTAAATTTATTTTTAACGCTTCGTCGCTTCACGAAACTCTTTCTTCCATTATCCGTGAACGCGTGCGTTCAGCTATTCGAATCTCTCTCTCTCACCCCCCCCCTCCACGCTCATTGGCTATACAAACAATCGATACTGGCTTCAAGAATCTTTAACGCCTTATCGCCATCTTATGGCATCTTTGCCGATCGGTCGATTTAACGATCGTCAGTCAAGCCGTACTTTACGCGCACGAAACGTATATGCCAAGCTCTAGGCATGAAATTCACCGCTCCAAGTAAACGATCCAGTAAAATAGGATCACCGATCGCTCAAATATTTACAATCTCCCGACAAGGATTGTACATTGTAAACAATAAAAGCGAATCAGGGGCAAGTCTTTCGAAAATACCGCTCGGCGCTGCGTGTCATTCATTGGCTTCGGCATCGATCGGATAAAAGGAGCCCACCCTCCTGACAACCAAGATCCACGTGTTTATAAGCGCGATCGAGCGAGCAAGTCCAGATGATTTAAGGCGTAAAAATGCCGGACAAACTAAACTAAATTTAGTGAGCGCGCACTCGAGTGATTTACGGAGCTCCAGATGCTTCTTCCTCTTCTTTCATGCCCTCGTTTTTCAATTTCACTGCGCGAGAGTACGCGCGAGAGTACGCGCGAGGGGCAGGGGGATTTTTCTACCGAGACTTGATCGCGGCGCGGAGAATAATTGGCTGCCGAAAAGGATTCCTCCGGGATCTTTGGACTTGTAACGAACTCGAGCGTTCGATCGACTTCGTCCCTAGAAAACCCGACGACGTCTTTATAAGAGACGGATTTTTTACGCGATCCCTTTACATATACGCGTTGGAACTTCTTTTATTTTGGACTCGCTTTTTCACGATTCTAACCTCTGCTTTCGTACATGCAATCGTATAAAATCGGCCAATAAAATCTTTTAATCGCGCGAATTTTCCACGGACTTTGATTAGCTATAACGACAGATTCAACATTATTATTACGTATAACTTTATTACAATGTCAAGACGCTCCGCCCTCGGGAAATGTTTTAACAATACATAAATCCATTTGGCTCGCTCCCATCGACGTGTTATTATTATTATTACCTTTCGAGAAGTTAAATATCTCCGGAGACGATAAGGACTGCGGTGTTCGCTCAACGTTTATTACCGGTAATCTACCTTTACTGCCTGATTCATATCCGAGAATAGAAAAGAAGCGCCAAGCGCTAACAAGTTTTCCCTCCCACCGACACTCCCCGACACATCTAATTGCAGTTATTAATTAACGGGCGTATTTTTAAACGATCGTTACCTCCCACCCGTCCTTTGGCTCTCAGCGGCTCGGAATCCCAACATTAATATACGAATATCGATAATATAGGGCACCGTAAATTTAACTTTATGATAATCACGGGACGAATACTTGGTAAATAATAATAATAATAATAACAATAATAAAAAGAAGAAGAAGAAGAAGACGAAGAAGACAAATGTCGCCTCTTTGCAATGTACCTTACGTCCTAATAATAATAATAAAAAAAAAAAAAAAAAAATCTCATATATAAGGCGTGTCGTCGCTCAAAGTTAATAAAACACTAAGGAGATAAAGTTCCAAAGTGAAAATTCCAAGATAAGGAATTAAAGTCAGTGGAGAGCTCATCGACAAGCCATTGTTCGCTCCCTCTCTAGTTCCTCCATTATATTCGTCGCCCCCCCCCTTACACGCTCTCTCTCTCTCTCTCTCTCTCTCTCTCTCTCTCTCTCTCTCTCTCTCTGTCTTACACACACACACACAACCGCGAGCGCGCTCTCTCTCTCTCTCTCTGTCAGCGTGGCACAAACACACAGGCACGTTAAAGCCGCGCACATTTCCGCTCGATCCCCAATTCCCATTTCATTTTACGATCCCGAGTCTTTTGCTTTCTCCTCAGTCCGTCCGGGCCCTCCCCGGCCTCCCCCGCGTCGCCGAACGCCGCCGTGCCCCACGAGCTTTTCACGTCCAAGCCGAGTTTTTATCTTCCCGGGTAGGAGGACCCTATTGATCATTCTCGTTCGGCAGCCTCGAGCCGATAAGCGCGCGGCATCTCCGGGGGAGAGATTCGAGAAAAGTCGCCGATCCTCTTGACACGACATCCGACTTCTCGAATTGTTTCGCGATTCGTATGGAATGCACTTGGCGGCGAGTATCCCCAGCGATAAGAGGCGCCCTGTCGTGCTCGGGGAACTCTGCCCTTCCCGGAGAATCGCTTCCTGGTTCCCAGCCAGACGCGGCCGTGGCTCCTTGGACGTTCGCGTGCTTCCAATTACGCGCGCGGCGTTCTCAGGAAAATGGAGCTTTAACCGCGTGGCCCCGTCCCCGTGGGTTTATTAAACCTTCATCAGCCCCGCTTCTCGCAGATCCGGGGATCCGCTCGACCTAATGATCCATTAGGTTTTCCTTCGAAGCTCCAGGAGCGCCGTTCGGAGCTACTCGCCGACCGGTCTTGGCCGTTCCATCCGAGATCCTGAGAATCCTTTCGCGCCTTCAATCCCGAGGACTTTAAACGCCGATCCAGAATAAGGAGGAAAGAGTCCATACCCCCCCCCTCTCCTCGGGGACGCCCGGATGCTAAAAATAACGTACTTATTTACATATCGGTCGCGTCTACGGCCAACGAGATCCGCGCTCATTTAATAATGCGACTCGCGTGTCCAAGCGATCCGTGCCTCCCCTCGTCTCACCCTCTCTCGCGCTCGGAGAGCTTAAGGAGGTTATAGAACCGAACCCGGATGGTGGGTGTCGCGCGCGCGCACGCGCGAGCACGCGTGAGAGACAGAGAGCGTCGACTGCGCGAGGATGTGGGACGCCCCCGTAGTACCCGACTCGCTTTAATTACTTATCGAGGACCGTCTCGAGTCCATCTCGCTATTCGATCTCGGACGCGAGCTGCTGCCAGAGACTTTTTCCTTGTACCTTACCTTCTTTCCCGGACAGTGACGATCCCCTACACCGGACGTTATCTGAATCTTTATAACGGCTGTACATTGCAAAGGGGAAGCTGAGGCTTGTTGTCGGCCAATATTCCCAATAACCGTCTCGATATCTCGATATCAAGCAGTCCTAACAATCATCGCGATCTAGTCACTAAAAATCTTCTCGATTCTTGAATAGCCAATGAGATGTTAATTGAATAAGGAAAAGAAAGATAAGATGGCGTCAAGTGAGAGTTTGAGAGGACCCTTGGCGCTCTGGAGGACATACCTCTGTATCCCAGCGCGTATGAGGATCCGATTGAGAAGATCGCAGGGCGGCACCTGCCCGGTTACCATGGCCTCGCGTATGGCGATCCCGTCGGGCCCGTCGAGGGTTATCGGGACCCCGTTTATCAGCAGCACCTCCTCCTCCTTTACGCACGACTTTTTCTCGCAGTCGATGATCTTGACGTCGGGCCCGAGGATCGACTCGACGGTCGACTGGATCTCACTGTCATCCATCTTCGGATCCCTATCTCTACGCTCCTCCTCTCTTCTTGACTTTTTTGCTGCTGTTGCTGCTGCTGCTGCTGCTGCTGCTGCTGACGCTGATGCTACAGCCGCTCCCACTGCTGCTTTCTAGAGGTCGTCGCGGAACGTCAAGGATTTAACGATAGCGAAGCGTGCGGGAGCATCGCCGCCGGAGACTTATCAAAAGCCGTGTCGAAAGGCACCGGCGAGCCGTCCTTTAACGAATGACGCGCAGCCGGTTAGGAAACGATCGATACGCTGATCGATACTCGTTCAACCAATTGGCCAGCGCCGTATCACGCGATAAAAATCGCTTCCCTGGCGATTTTTCGCAACATTGTACCTATGACACAATGTCTCGGTCTCCGGCTACTTGATAAGCTCCGCGCTGGCGCTCCCTCCACGACACACACGCCCGCGCACGCACAGTCGCGGGCCGCCAGCTGGATCTACGTAAGTAGAATTCGTTTTTCACTACTGAGCGAATGTCATCGTCGGATCAATAACGCGAGCCCTTAACGGGCGAGCCCCCGGGGACATCTGCTGCGCCCCATTTATACTTTCGTCCCGGAATTTTATTGCATTACTATGCACTGGGGCACGCAATAGTTTATCCCACGTTCGCAGAAAAGTGCTAGCCCGCTCTACGGGCTCTCCTTACACAGACTCGCGCACGCATGCACGCATGCACGCACACGGGTACGGGAACGGGTACGGGAACGGAGGACAGCCTGGCTGAGGGAGACGCGCTCGGAATCGTCAATGAGCCCCGTGTGACGAGGATTGACGAGGCATTTCTTAAACCGGCAACCGTCTTAAACGTCTTTCCCATTAACAGATTTATTTCGACTTAATCTCGCGTTGATTTATCATTTATCGCGTACTCGCCAGCCGATAAATAATCCCAGTGGGTTCTTTCGCCTCACCGGGATCCCGTCTCTATAAAACTGCTGCAATCAAGTCGGAATAAATACGTTCGGCCGGAAATCGCTCGATTAGCCGGACACAATTGATTGCCTTACTCTTAATTATGTAAACGAAGAAGATAATCTCTCATTGTGCGTATTAGCGTGCGTAACCTCTGTGTGAACTCCTTCGTTCACGCCTACATTAGCGGAGGGGAAGCGCGCGATTTCATTTGGATCCGCGCGGCTCCCGTCATAATTATCTATTTCATCAAGCCCTAACCCACCCCTCGATAGACCCCTCAATGGACCCCTCAATAGACCCCTCAATAATTTCTACACTTTCTAAAGATTTTGTTATTCTTTTCCTCTCGTTTCGTCTATTCGTTATTGTATATGAATACGATATAATTATATTATTATTAATAAAGTCTTAATTGACCATCGGAAATATTCATGATATTCATGATATAAGGTCCTTTTTATAAGGTAATGGTCGAAGGAGATCAAGCTAATGTTAAATCTAACTCAATTACCGAATAAAGCACTTAACTGTTTTCGTGATCGAGCCTTAAATAAGGTCCGAGAAGGGAGGTCAGACACAAATCACATAAAAAGTAAGATTAAGCACCGACTCGGGACGTGTGGCAGGGCTTTTCTCCTTCCTCCTTTACGGGAAAGCACCTTAATTTCGAGAGAACAGGGAAGAGAGAGAGAGAGAGAGAGCGAGGAGGAGCGCGGCTCCGTAAGACGAGGGAGAGCCGAGGGAAGAAACTTTTTCTCACTCTGGCGTTGGCTGGCCACTTCCTATTCCCGTTTCCCTTAACTTCCCCGCGCGAGACAAGCTTGCGATTTTTCGCCTTTCTGCGTAGAGACGAAGTTTTTTTGAAATATGACACACGTCCCTGTATTAAACCAAATTGCCGCCGCGTAATATATATAAACGACGAATCCTACGTTTTCATATTCTCCTGTACAGTACCCAGCAACGAAAAAAAAAAGAAGAAGAAGAAAAAAGGCCTTTCCTTCATTAAATAAGACCTTCGCATTCGTAAATTTCCACTATTTATATATATATATATATATATTATAATCGTACTACATCTGTCGAAGGAATGAGACTTTAACTTATGAATCCACGTGCGCGTTAAGTACTTTGTTAAACAACTTTATAATTAATAGCATTGCCTAGAAATGCCTAGAAATTACGAATAAACTTTTCAGGTTAGAAAAGAGAATATTTCTGGATTTTCGGAAATGCAGGCGAGTAAAAATTATGTTCAAAGATCTTTCCTAGGCTAAATGTAACAGATGTAAAGGATTAAATAAATCCCCTTTGACTCGTTTGTTGATAGGAGAGTTAAAAAGGAAAAAAGCGATAGAGCTCGAGGAAATATACGTTTACAGAAGCAGAAAATTTGTCCAAGTTTGAGATCGTCGTTCGCGGGGCCAATGGAGGAAAATATATATTTTCCCGATTCCTACCCTCCTCGAGTCTACGTCTAATTACACGCAGGGGGAGCACAGAGAAGGGTTGAAGCACCCTCGTGATGGTGGCTCCTCCCTCCTCCCTCCGCCCTCCCTCTCTCTCTCTCTCTCTCTCTCTCTCTCTCTTCTCTTGCTCTAAATTCATTACTCCCAGACCTTCGCCAAGTGCGTCTCCGTCCCCACTGGAGAATTTCCCTCGCACACTTGGCTCTACTCCCTCTCCTCTCCCCCCGCAAGTTCATCCTTAGGGTCTATCTTCCGCCCTCGTTCTCCCCTCCTCGAGTGGCTAATTATTTATCACATTGTTACTCGCAATTGGTTTCGGTCCCAAGGACGCCCGCGCCGGGGCTCGTTAGACAACTTGTTATACCACAGCCAAAAAGAACGGGGAATAATTGTAAAAATAATACCTCCTACCAGCGGACGCGTAATATACACTTTCGACGTTATTCTGATAAAGGGAAGAGAGTATTTGCCATTGGAAGTAACCGCCTACGTAAATAGATTCGATCGTGCCGCGTTACGAAACAAGACTGCCTCAAGAAGTAGATGAATTTTTCATAAGCAATAACTGTGAGGTTTAAGTGAATACTATTCACATTGAAATAGAAACACATATTCAAACAGTTACAGCTAATGACATTATATGACTTACGTGACGCCATGCTTTATGTAACGTCTACATTATTATTTCTATAACGTTCAACATCATTCATGATTATTCAATGTTACACAATTGTTTATTAACTTCAGCTAATACTCTCTTCGACAAAAATTAATAACAAATATACTTTTTTTTTTATAACATTTGCGTCTTTGCCACTGGCCGTAACGTATTTAAATCAAGTATTTCACGAGTACTCGATGCTCTTGTTACATGAACTTTAATTTTAAAGTTTCAAGCGGCACTAGACCAGCTAACTCCCTTCTTAGTACAATGTATATATATATATATATATATAAACGTGTATATACATATACATGTGGACATTGAATGAAAATAAAAGAGAAGGGAAAGGAAATAATACAAGTGCTGGTTTAATGTTGGGGAGGGGAGGGTAGGGAGGGCCGGGAGGGGGCTGTACCGCAGTAGGTTGAATTTATTCATGGGGTCGGCGAAAAGTTCTTAAACAAGTTTTAAAAATGTAAGCAACTTTATTTCCATCATTCATCTGATTAAAGTAGATAATTATTTAAAGTTTAGAACTAGTTTCTCATTTGTCTAATGCCTAAATATTCAATTACATGATCAGAGCTGTTGACTAAGAGAACGTGATATTAATGCCTCGTCTATCACAATGATCATTGAGGCGAAAGCGAGCGGTTGTTTATAAAAAAAAAAAAAAAAAAAAAAAAGTCTCAAGTCACATTGAACGCCGCGTTAAGTATTATCAATATTCAAATGGGGCGCGTTATAACTTACAGGTACATTTGTATTTGTGGATGTAGTATTTGCGAATAAAGGATAGTTTTTAGTAGCGGCGAGTCGACTGTCAGCCTCACGAAAGCTAAATAGCCATTTCTCTTTATCGGGAATATGGAAACGAGCTTAATCAAAACGATCCACGTACGAGTCGACTTCATTTTCGAAACGTAAGTGGCCAATTTGCCCAGGTAATACTTGAAAAATAGGCCAATTTCCGGCCGATAGTGACGTTTCGTTTTTTGCAACGATCTTCAACGTGAACGTGTAAAAGGAAACTCGTTCTGATAACCTCGAAATTTAAATTGACGCTTCCCAACTTTCCAGCTTATCCGGCAAACAACTTTTCTTTTCTCCCCCTTTTTCCCGTTCTTTTTCTATTATAATTTTTCCTTCTTGTTTTCCTATTAACGAAAATACTTTCTACGAACCAGGCTGACCCGTTTCACCGCGCTCAGCCGCGCAACGACATCGAATCGAACAATGTCCGAATTTTCCAACATTTTCCGGTTAAAGTTAATTTTCTTTATAATAATTTAGGCGGCGCTCGAGCTAGTGCTCGCTAAAGCTAATTTACATAAGAGGAATAAATAAGACAAAGTATTTCACTTGTTTCTCTTTCTCTTACTGCTCCCCTACTGAAGCCGTTGAGTAATTTTGCAGGAAAACTCTTACAACTTTAGCAGACAGGATAAGAAAGGAAAATAAAGGAAAGGAAAAGAAAAGAAAAGAAAAGAAAAGAAAAGAATTATGAATGGAAAATTTTGTGTAATAATGCAATAATTGCGGTGCTTTATTACGTAGCAGTTAATGCGTGGAGAAACGAGTCTTTTTAAACAATTAGCGTTTCAGTAATGGAAGAATAAAAGCCCTCGGAATTATGGATTTAAGTTAAAAAATTTTGCTCGATTGCGCAGCATCGAACCTCATTTTCTCACAGTTCCGTGAGAGAATCGAGGGATTATGGCCGTCGAATCGACCGACCATAGTTATTTATTATCTTTTGATCTGAGCGCGCTCTCGGTAAGTGTGCGTGTCAATTATCAAAGCCTCGAATTTTTTAATGCGGCTCAAGCGTAGGCTAGAAAAGGACGACAATATCGTGGGCCGGCTAAAGTGGGAGGAAAAACTATCCCCGCAAGTATAAGCGAGTTTTCCTTATACTTTCACGCTCGCTATAGCATTACCGGAGGAGCTCTCATAATACGACTTTATCATCTAGATTGTTTTGAATTCTCCATATTCCCGCGGCTCTTCTGCCCCCGTACCTTATTACCATTTCTTTCTATTAGCCTTCAGCCACCCGAGTAAATAACTTTTCCATTGTCTTTATTGCCGTGAGCGTTGATAATGATCAAAGACCGCGATAAGGCATAAACGCTTTTCCGATTAGAAGATGACGTGTTACACAAGATATATTCATTGTCTCGAAGCTCAAGAGCAAGTCTCTTCTTTCAGCGCGTATCAATAGATATTTTATCACTTTCTTTAACATCCGAGCATTACGTCCTTATTTACGGATGCTGGAGCTCTGCGTTCGTCGATACTTTCCATCATCTCGTCTCGTTTTAAAGGATGCTCGGCGCGACCCTAGCGGAACAAGCGTGAAATAGGTCTCGCGTCAAGGAGAGCCACGGCCTTTGAAAATTATCCAGCCCAACATCCTCAGACTGCTCAGAGTGTAATAAAATGATTAAAGCGATTAGTTTCTCCGACTGAGTTTGCAGCTATCCCGTATATCCCCTCCCTCCTTCCCATCCGCTTTCGTCGCGGATACTCCTCCCTCGCTTCCTACGCCTTCTTCTCTCCTTTATCCTTATCTCGCGGTCCGAGTGCTCCTCGCGGGTGCGCTACTATACCCGTCTCTCTCTCTCTCTCTCTCTCTCTCTCTCTCTCTCTCTCTCTCTCCCTTAGCTTCAGAGTATCGATTTTGTGCCACGACTCGCTACCCTCGTTTCGTGCCCTTCGGTCCCCTCCCCATTTCCCTTCCATCTGCTACACGCCCGTAGCATAACTCCTGCTCTCTCTCTCTCTCTCTCTCTTCTCTATCTCCTTCCTCCGTCGCAGCCCAACCGGGAGTAAGATTGTATGAAGGGCGTCTTGGAGATTGGGCGTGCTACGACGAGAGCTGCTGTTTGCTGCTGCTGCTGCTGCTACTGCTGCTACTGCGTAAGCGTGCCAGGCGTACGTATATCGATTTCACGTGGCTTTTTTCCGGACGCGGCACTCTCAACGCGATTTTTCCGGAATTCACGCAGGCTCGACGTACTCACAGCTGACGCGAGTACTCTAACGAAGGTAAGAGCTGGTACCGCGGCCTCGCTCCTCCTTCTCCTCCGCCCTTTTACGCCTCCGCGAAGGCCTCGGCAGTAACGTATTTTTCTGCTCGGCCACCACCAGCCCCGCGATTAGCAACTTTATTAGGCGTGACGGATAGCCGGCTTTAAGGACGAGGCGTCCGAGAGGAAGCCGTTCACGACGTCGAGGACGGGGAGCGTTGACACCGAGCCCTTCCTAGCCTGGGCCGACGAGGTCTCCTCCCTCGCTCATCGCTTTACAAACGAGACTTTGCTCAATTATGATAATAACTCGTGCACGAGGTGCATTTTGATTTTCCGATTCGACCCCGAACGACGGAGAAAACGAGCCTATTACGGAAGCAGCATTTCATTTTTGAGATCATCATCCCCGATAACGAGAAGCTCCTACGAATTCTCACCTCTCCTCGGCTCTGACTCTACCCATCACCCGAGAATTTTTAATAACAAACCTTTCATCGGCCATCCATAACGCTGGGGTGCATTTATTCCCTCGGACTAATAAATCAATGGCCTCGCGCCCTTTACGTTTAAAAAAACAATCTACCGTCATTGATCCTTCCATTCCCATAACAACAACAACAACAACAACAACAACAATAATAATAATAACAATAACAACAACAATAATAATAGCAATAATAATAAGAATTATAATGATGAAAAGAATAATGATGATGATGATAATGTACGACCGATGAATGGAGAATATGAAAATAAATATTTCTTTAGGTTATAAAATATAAAATAACATCTGCTGGAGCGTAAGATTGAAAGTCAGGCGCCAATCCCTCCCTTTAAATAAGATTTAAAGTACGAAAAGAGATGATAAAAGAAGTGGGGAAAGAAAAAATGGAAAAGAGAAGATTATTGCAACTGGTCTTGAGATCCCAAGTGTTTTAAAATATAATAAACTTTATAAGCGAGTAGCAGCCAGAAGGGAATATTACAAAAAAGCCTCGAGTCCACAAATCGTTTAATACATATGCATTAAATGCGTTAACCCTTGTGTGGCACTTCCTTTATAGGTTTTTCCCGCGCGCCCAGACGCCAGACGAGTCTGCGGTCTATCAAGTATTTGTTCTCTCTCTCTCTCTCTCTCTCTCTCTCTCTCTCCATCGCCGCCCCTCGCTCTCCCTCTCTCTCTCTCACCGACATCTAGTGCATTCGCATCGCATTCTTCCTCCTTATATTACATACACACGCGCACGCACGCACGCACGCACGCACGCACGCACACTTGTGCTTACTCGTTTCTCCTCGCTTCTACATTCTCTCTCCCTCTCATCTTTTTCTTCATGAAATTCTTCTTAGTCGCTTTTTCATTGTCTGAATTTCTCTTCAGTGCAATCTCAAAATTTCAAAAAGGTATGTAAGATAAAATTCGAGCATACGAAAACCTCAAATTACTAAGAATATTATACTTATGGAAAAATGCCTTTTTTACATTATATTGAAAAAATGCATCCTTTTAAAGCCGTAATCGTAAAAATTTTCATCCAAAATTCCCTTTATTCGTGGTCTTTTATTGTACCGTTTACTTATATTACATGAATGTAGAGTAATATTTTTACTTTCTTGTAATAATTTCAAATGAATGTTTTTAAAACCAACAATTTGTTTTATTCAGCAAATAAATACAGTTCACGTTATTTTCAAAATAGAAAACGAGTATAATTAATTGTAACCCTTCGTGTAACAATTAATGTATCTCTCAATGACTTCATCTACATTCGTGTAAAAATATTTTTCCTCGATTCAATTGCAGTCTTCGATATAATAATACTCGTGAATTAGGGACAAAATATGAAGGAAATTATTTTTCTAAAGAGCTAAATAAACATTTAAAATGTGAATAAGGTGTAAAGTTATAATTAGCTCGATCGCCTTATATAAATTTCAACTTCCACGTAGTTACGATGTCGAGTAGCTATGAAAAAAAAAATAAAAATAATAAAAAATGCGTACGCTTGCCGTAAAAAGTAATTAATTAAAAATATTGTTTCTCTAATTAAGCTTCCATTCGTTACGAGGATGCTACGATGCATAAAAGATGACGAATACTCGTAATCTTTACTAACGCAATTCACACACTACAGGCATACAACACGAATCTAAAATAATATCTTATTTACTTTATTTACTTTTTTTTCGTAAATTTATGTACTTTTAATCTGTCTATATGTTTATATTTTCATTTGCTAATGCGTCATCGTGAAAAGACTTTATCTAAAATTGCTAGATAACTTAGGTTCAGCATTGAGATAAGCAAGTTTTATGGTGTTTAAGTCGTTTAGTGAAACAATCTTAAGCAGATCTTATGAAAAATATGACTGGGAACGTAAACGGTGCCGTGAGACAAATTCTGATTTAAAATTATCCAAGATTTCATTAGTTTTCCCTGCATTGTAATTAATTTAATACGAAAGAATCCTTCCTTCAGGATTAAATGAATGTACTCGGTGGGCAAGTATGGAAAGGTAAGGTAGAAAATTAGTATGGTATAATTTGGAACATTTTGTAGCCTCTCGAATGAACGTATGAACGTGTAAAGTATGATTTTTATTGGAGAAAGCCGGTATACGTATTTGGAGGTTATGGCAATATCCCTTGCTAATCCTTTACTATTGAGCGCGAAAATATGACATCGAAATGATATGTCGAGAGTAGGAATGAGAGGGCCTCGTAAAAACGTCGGAAATACGAAATGAAGATAGAATTTCATCGACTTTGAGATAAAAAAGTAAAGGATAGCCTCGGCGGAGTGAGTTCTGGCGAGGTCTTTCGGCCCCTCGTACCCATAGCCGCTAGCCTCGGTGCAGCTTGGCGACCGGTGAGGGGACCGAAGAGAGGTGGACCGGGGAGAGGGAGGCATCCTTTCCACAATTACGTACGTGGCGCGGCATTACTCCGCCGACACTAGCCCTACAACATATTCCACCTTCCAAAAAAGAAGCAAGAATTATATCGATCCCGGCCGACTACTCGTCGCGCGGCTTTCTCCCTCCCTCGTCGCCCCCTCCCCGTCCCCGCTCAGTATTTTCGCCCGCCGGCCCCATACCCCGGAGCTTCACCGGCCCCGTCCCCCATAGGGAGCATATCCCGTCGTACAAAAAGCCGTCCGATACTCCGATCCGCAGACCCCCGCCGTCGCCCCCTCCCCCACCCTCCAGGCCACCTTTTATAATGCCGAAAGAGCGGCGGGTTTGGCGGGAGGGGGAGGGGGAGGCGAGGTTTAATCGGCGGCGCGCGATACCAGTCCGACGCTCTCACACGGTCGGTCCGTCCCGATCGATATCTCGTTAATTACAAGAGAGCGGCTGCTGCTAGCATGACTTCTGTCCTCCCCGTGAACATAAAACAACGCCACGCTTACGGCTTTTGCTTAGGCTTTGGCTGGGAGTCGACTAGGGCCTAGAATCTAATGGGGGTCGGAAGGGGCGGGTTGGGGGGGGGCAAGCGGTGGAGAGGCAGACGAGCGCGGACAAATAGGGAAATTGGAAGAAACGCGCCCCCACTTGGGCAAACAGAGATGGGATGAAGTGACGTGGACGCGACTTGAAAGAGGGATGGAAAAAAGGGGGCGGAGGGGCGGGGATGGGGCGGCGGCGGCGGTGGTAGCAACGGCGGAGGCTAGCTGGAGATGGACGGATAGACGACGACTGCATTGACTGGCTAGGACGACGACGTTCCTACCCTCGCTGACTCTTTCATCTCTCTGAAGCGCCCTCGGTGGAAAAATCCTCACTCACTCTCTCTCTCTCTCTAGACGGAGAACATCTTCGCGAGCCTCCCTCCCGTCGTGAATAATTACTCGAATCCGCGCTGTTTATGACTACCCTCGGTCGCTGGACCGAGAAGCTCCGCCGCTTCCATCTCTTTGTGCACCCGAGGCGCTTTTTTCGACTTGTGAAATTAATGCTGGAAGGCCAGAGCGAATTGTTTGAGCTGCATCGAGAAAAGTCTAAACGTCGCTTACCGTTCCTCCCTCCCTCCCTCCCCCCTCCCACTCTCGAATAAATCCTTTAAATCGGATCTCACTCTCTCTCTCTCTCTCTCTCTCTCTCTCTCTATCTATCTATCTCTCTCGCCCCGTTCCCCCGCGACTGCATTCCTAACCGAGCTTTCTTCTTCATAAACTTCTTAATAACGACTTTTCTTCTTTTTCTTTTCTTCGGGTAATTGAAAGTCCAATGCTTACGGAATAACGTAGCAGGTTTTGTATTATAGTAGTTTTTTTGTTTTGTTTTTTCTTTATTTTGTTTTTGTTCTTATCCAAGTATCATGGGGAGTGAAGAGCCGGGGCTCCAGAATACGAGGAGCGATTATTATTATAAAATAATTTGAGATCTTATATCTGATATAAGAAAACGTAATTATTCTTAAAGAGAATTCAAAATTATTAAGAAGAATAATGGTAGAATAATAGTGGCCCCGAGGAGCGAGTCGAGTCCCTTTTTCAAAAACCAAGTTATCCCGGTGTATTTATTAAATTAATGCGTAATTTGCTGCCTCGCGGAGGTAGAGGGAAGGAGGCACGGAGGCAGAGAGAGAGAGAGAGAGAGAGAGAGAGATTAGTCGGGGGAAAGGAGAGAAAATAATTGACGGGAGTTTTGGGCAACGGCCAGGAAAGTTCGCGTAACAAGAGCACGGCCTCCTACGAGAATACGAAGGAGACCATTGGAAGGAGGTGCAACGGATTGTACCTGCATACGTCGGACTTCCTGTACGCGAGCAATTATCGTAATTTCAAAAGTATTTCGAAGAAAGGTAGAGGTAAAGACTGCGGCAGGCAGTCTTATCTACAGAAAGTTTGCGATTGTCTGGCGAGTGGCGGTATCAAGTCAGCCGGGGATCTATCGCAACATCTTGCAAAGGCTGAGAAGCTTAAATAATCCCGCAGCATGAATAATCGGGAGGAAATCGTGGGCTCGCAGGCGTCGCCCATCGGGCGTACGCGGAAATTCCATAACAACAACAACAACAACAACAACAACAACAACAACAATAATAATAATGATGATGATGACAAGAAGAAGAAGAAGAAGAAGAAGAAGAAGAAGAAGAAGAACGTGAAAGCGTGACAGGGCGGATGGATTCGACGGCGGCATTGGCTCGAGAAGGCAGAGTTCGAAGGAAGGACGACTCGATGGAAAGAAAAGCCCGAAAACACGAGCCTGCCGCGTTGTATTTCCTCGGGGTGAGGCTCGAGAGGGACTCCGGGGGGTTGCAGAGAAGACCCCCTTCGAAAATTCTGTGGCTACGGGAATATCGATCCGCCGGCCGGCAACGGCTGACTCATCCTGGCCTATCCCTCTTTGTGTGCAAGGCTACGCGCGCGTGTATCCGTGTGGCGCGCTGGTGGGGAGCGAAGGGGAAGCGGGAGCGACGCCGATGCGGCCGAGGGGCGCGGAGAGGAGGATCGGCGCAGAGATACGAGCGCGGAAAATCGGACGGCGCTCGCTGTTTTCGGCGTTTGCGACCTTTTCGTTCGTTAAACTGCACAGTGAGAGAGAGAGAGAGAGAGAGAGAGAGAGAGAGAGAGAGAGAGAGAGAGAGAGAGATTGCCGACGTTTTTCGTCACGTTTCTACGTCAACGGCGGGGGCGGGCACGAGCGCGGGCGAGTCCGTGTGCATACAAAGATTATTCATGGTTCGATAATCGGCAAAGGATGAGCAGGAGGAGAGTATTTATTAAGTGTAAAGGTGATCCCATTAATATTTGCCCTGCACAAACTGGTTTACGAAATTTCAAAATTATTTCTCTTTCTTGTGATTTTTTTTTTGTTTTTTTTTTTTTTTTTTTTTTTTATCCTTTCCTCTTTTTGCCCCGGGTCTCCTTTGAACGCGGCCGACTTTTATGTACTCGGCAAATTTATAAGCACTCGCTTTATTTATACATTTAGCTCTTTTGAGCATTATTTTCTGAATGGAAAGTGCTTTACAATCTTATCGTCTATAATTTCAACGAATTATAAGCGCCGGCAAGATAATTTGCTAATTTACGGCCCAAATATACCTGCGCGCATACGTATATTCGCAGATAAAGTAGTGCATTAACAACACTTTGAAATAGCTCCGAGTAAATCATTACCGTTATTAAAGTTCAGCGTAATGTTTATTTAAAACAATGTTTTAAATGCGTTTTATAGCAGGAGCGAGCGGTTATTGACAAATGAGGTGCATTTAAGAATTATATAGATTGTTGCGTCTCGTCGTTTATCGTGAGCCTCCGAGGCCAGCCTGTGCTTAACAATATCATCGAGACGCCCTTTTGATAAATAATTTATTTCATAGTAATGTAGCACGTTGCTGAGCGGGTAACGAGAAAGTTATGACGTTCATAATTTTGCTAATTGAAAGTTAAGTCTCGCTATACCACGGGAAGAATGGGCTCCGTTACGGGCACACGTGTAATACTTAATAAAATAATGAATTGCGCAAATAATTGTAATTATAATAATTATATTCGCTTGCGGGTAAAATATATTATCCTGCCTCGTCCATTCAGTACCAACGAATGAATAAATAAATAAATCAATAAATAAATGAATAAATAAATAAATAAATAAATAAATACCACCGAGTGGCTTTATTGTTAATATTACGTAAGGCAATAATACCTGTCAGGTGTAATTAATAAATTCCCAGCGACTTCGTGAGGCATTCGTTACTTTTTAAGCGTTGCGCAATTAATAACTTTGTATTTAAATATTTTAATCCGAACGGACGTTTTTCCCATTATTCTCAGCGGCTGACATATTGATAGCTGACGGATTATTTTTCAGCATCGGCATTACTAGCTGACAAATATTTACCAAGCTCCTCGGGCCGTAAGTAGCTCCTTTTGTAAGCCGAGTAACATATGCTCCCGACTACAATAACCCACATATTTCTCTACCGACCTTCTTCGCTCGAGTCCCCCGTCCGGACCCCCCGCCGACGCAAGTCCCTCCCTCCCTCCCGCCCGGCCACCCTCGCCGAACAATCACGTAATGCTGCCGCTGCATATGCGCCTGAGGAAAAATGGAAATAACTCGTGGGCAACACGTGTGAGTGAGTACGCGGCCAAGATGAAAGGACCCTTTCGCGCGACGGAGCCCGGCGAGGGAGGGGAGGTATCGAATGACAAATTAGTTGGCTTCCTCTCCTCTTGGGAAGGTACGTGTGATTCGCCTTGAGGATGGCGGAAGTGTCGCGTGCCCGACTCGTGCCAACGGAACGACTGGCGAGGAGATCGAAGAGTTACGGGGACGGGGAGTTAATAAAGACGTAGCCGAGGAAATTAAATAACTACATCGACCGCCTCTCCTCGGCACCCGTGATCCTACATTTTCTACAATTTCCGTCTTATTGCTCCTTCGGGACGGAGGCTCGTCCTCGCCGATGTAAATATCGCCCCCAAGGACGTAATATGCTGCATTCCTGTATCGGAGGATGGCCCCAGGCGTAATCCCTTCCGCTGTAGGGCGGGAGGGAGGTGGGGGGTGTCGTAACGCGGCGGGCAACGCGCTCGCGTCGACAACTCGGCCAGATTTACTCGCAGCAGGGACGGTCTTTATAGATCGGCCCCGATAGGCTTAGGAGAAAACTCGGGACGGAAACGTGATAAGACCTCCTCCTCCGCGCTATTATTAGCATCTCTCGAGCTCTCCCTCCCATCCCCCATCCCCTCCACCCTGCCCCGTACTTTCATCCTCCCGTTTACTTTATAATTACGATTGCTTTAACGCCCCGAGCAAACGCCTCTATCGGCAGATGATACTGGCCGCCCCGCTATTTGTTTTTCCTCTCTCTCTCTCTCTCTCTCTCTCGCTTTCTTTCTTTCTTTCTTTCTTTCATTCTTTCCGTCGATCAATATGAAGACCGTGTAAGAGCCATAAAATGTAGCCCGTGCTCGGCCTCCGGTCATTAATAGCTGAATTATTTCCAACGTACAATAAGAATTCAGCCGGTCCAGCGTTCGCTTCTATTTTCAGGCTAACTGGGCATCTATCTTGGCCTTGACTGTTCAATAGTAGTTGACGAACGGCTTTTGACAAACCGGAGCTTTAAATATTTGCGGAATTCCAGAGACGTGGACTGTATAGCGCCGGCCGCCGGCTTTCCCATCCTTTTCGGATACAAGAGATCACGAGTACCGCCGATTACTTCTCGATTACAAACGGGGACGGGGCCTATGTCAAAGCCGTCAACGTCTAAATAATAGACATTTAATACGGTTACATCGTCGTTGCGAGTTTATTTACGTAGGGAGACAAACTTTAAATGAACCGTAATAATTAATGCAGCCGACGTTAGAACTGAGCTGGATTTTTCTTCAATATCTCGGCTTATAATTAGATGGAGACGCGGAGCAGGAGTGACGAGCAGTCGTTCCTCTGGGGTCGGCCCGAGGCACATCAAACGAACGCCAGTACAGCTAATACGCAAACTCGAGATCAGCTAATAAAGCAAAAGAAGCGAGTGTCGTTTCCGCATGTTGGGCGCGTCGAAAGGCTCTCGTTAAGTAAAGGTGCTCAAACGACGTCGATGTACATATGTTTACTCGCCACATGTCCGTAATTATAATCGCTCCCCTCCCTCGGCCTACAGAGAGGGTAGGTCGGTTAACCCGGTCCCGAGATAGGGGTGCGCTGCGCTTCGACTGCAGTCACTTTACGAGGGGATTGAGGGGAGTAGCTCGCTCCTGTCAAACGAAATCTCGAAGAGCGGGCGGGAAGTGGAGGGGAGGGGAGGGGTCTTTGTCCTTCATCGAAAAATCACGAGCATATAGCGTGGCCGGAGAGTCGGATAGAGAGATAGATATTTTCTGCGGGCACTATACGAGCCCTACACTAGCGCTCAAAAGTATGCCAACAGTCGGAGAAGAGTGAGAGAGAGAGAGAGAGAGAACGAGAGGAGAACCGGCGAGCGTCGCTCAATTAACAATCCTGTTTGGCCAATAAAATAAATTGCATTTTCGACGAGAAAAGATCCTCAGCTGTTTTTGCACCTGCTTACACGGTTCTCGCATAAATTTACCCCTAGGCCCGGCTCGCTTGACCCCCTCCCCCCGACCGGCTCGCGTAGCATTCGAGCGAGTCCCATCGATCAGTAATAATTACCGGAGCCTGTGCGTAAATACATGCGCGCCTGTCTCCGTACCTGAGTGCGTGCCTGAGTGCCTGCCCGAGTGTGCACGTATAGGAAACCGAGGCGGCTACAACGAGAGCCGAGTCACGGACACTCCTCGCCACCTTTCTCATCAGCCAAAAATCCTTTAAAAACGCAACGCGCCGAAATTCGCGGGACCGTCACGTACGTACGAGTTTGCGCTCGAATACTTCTGCCTGGTACTGTATAAGGCGGCAGCGGCGGCGGCGGCGGCGGCTGCGACGACGGCGGCGGAGGTGGGTGCGTGCAGGGACGCACACGCACACGCACACGCGCGCTCACGCGGGCGCGTAACAAATGCGCGCGCGTATGCAGACGGCCGGGCATGGCACGTGTGCGTACAAGGGCCACCACCACCGGTTGGGTCAGTCCTGCGCGTCTGGTCTGCCAGACTATCGCCGATGCGGGGAGGGTGGGGCGGAGGCGAAGAAGGTGGCAGATATATACAAGCGTTCGAGGACAAAGAATGGATGCGAGCGAAGAGTGGAGGAGAACGACGAGCGAGAGGGAAGACTTCGTATGTGTAGGGAGGAGAGGACGGCGGCAGGATCGCGGCGCAGATGGTGGGGGTGGAAGGGGGAGCAGGAGGGGGGTGGTGAGAGCAGAAAAAGCGATGGACGACCGTGTGTAATGGTATAAAGTAACAATAGTGCGTCGTTCGTGGTAGCTGCGAATATTCGCTGGTGAAGGGACGCTGTTGTCTATCGGATTTTCCGCATGAAAAGCCTACGCCGGGGATTATCATCCGGATGATGCACGACGATGAATATATGTATACACGTGCCTACTCTGTCCGTTTGATACCCCCTACTTTTCTCCATCACTCCACATACATCGAGCACGCCAAACTTCGCCGTTTCCCCTTTCGCTTCCGCAGTCGTTTTCATTGTTATTGATGACATAAAATGTAATAAAAACGATTGTGTATGAGCTGGTGGTGGTTGGGCTGGTCGTGGTGGGAGAGAGAGAAAGATAGAAAGAAAGAGAGAGAGAGAGAGAGAGAGGTTTCGGACGGTCACGGACTACTGCCTACTTTGACTGACCAAACTTACGAAAGTCTTCCGAGTGCGTGCGGAAGGTTGCGAAAAGTCAAAACATGCGCGCGCGCACACACGTATACAGAGAGAGATAGATAGAGAGAGAGAGAGAGAGAGAGAGAGAGAGAGAGACCTTTTCACCTTTGTATTAATCATCCTCGTGGCGTAACGACCGGGGTCCTTACTCTATTTGATTTTGTGCGCAATCGTTTACGTAAGGAGGTTCTAAGCGTACGTGTGCGTGACCGCGTGACGACGTTGAAACCGATTTGGATTCGTATGCATTCAAGGATAATGGCCGACTCCGAGTCTTGATTATATTTCTCGTAGCAGAAGCTAAAGTAGCATAAAGTTAGCCGGGAGCGGTAATTATTCAAAGGCTACGACTTGTCCTTATAAACCGACTAATTTCCCTACAATTGGGCTCACTTCGATTTCCCTAATGAACCGTCTACCCCTCCCCCCCTCCGCAACCGAAAACTCAGTCGCTAGGAGATGCAATAGATAATAATAATAATAATAATAATAATAATAATAATAATAATAACAACAACAACAATAGTAGTAATAATAGTAGAAATAGTAATAATAGTAATAGTAGTAATGATAATAATAATTATTATAATTACAATAACGGAGCCAAGTCCAGGTACGTGGTCTAATGATTTTGTATTTGTAATACAACATGATCTAGACTGAGATCGAGCTAATTAGAAATAATCAAGCGATTTCTGAAACGCAGTGGCGAGTGCAGCGGCATACGATAATGAGCATCGACTCCCGCCCTCCCCTCTTACGTAAGAACGTGAGCGAGAATAATAAAAAGAAACGGAATGAGTTTGGGCAGGCGAGGACAGGTGAGGAGGCGACGCGCGAAACTTCCTCCGCGTTTACGTCGTCGGCTGTTGACCTTTACGCGGTTCGGCGAAATTTTTGCGAAATTTTTGCGAAATTTTTGCGAAACGCAACCTGCCCGGCCGATCCGACCTGGCCGAGCGGACTCGTTCGTATTTATAAGCCGTTCGTCTGCCGTGTTTAAGGCGCCGAGCATACGAAGATGAATAGGCGGTGACGGCGGTGACGGCGGTGACGGCGGTGACGGCGGTGGCGGCGGTGAGGAAGCAGGGCAAGAGGCGAGCGAGGAGGAGTAGAAAAAACCGGGTTACGTCTAAAAATACGTGGAGGCAACAAGGAGGCGCCGTTTTTGCGCTCGGACTCACCTATTGTACTACACATCCGAGCGAGTCGTCGTCGTCGTCGTCGTCGTCGTCGTCGCCGTCGCCGTTCGAACGCGTCAGTCGGTCCACCGCGTTTTGGAAATCGGCGCGAGCTCATTTTCCCGGTACGCGGAATTCGCAATACCGGGAAGCGCGGGAGATTTACGCGCTCGGCCGGCCAAAATAAAACCATATTCCGAAACGCGGTAGCCGCGGAACTCGTTCCCCGAGATCGTTTATTCGCGAGCGGCCCGATGCCTCGATACCGTTCTTCGCATGAAAAACAGTGAAAATGGCATCAACGACGCTCGGCCAACATTACGGAATACGAACGATGTTTTCGCTGGTGCGAACCCCCGGTACCTCACCCCCCCTCCCCCCATTCCAGACCCTCTTGACACAGTTTATGCAAAATGTCGATGCCCAAAGGCATCGCAAAGCCATCGCCGCTCGAGACGTTCTGCATGTAATAACTCGACGCTAAACACAATTCAACGATGTAAATACACAAGCCACTTTTAAATACGCACCCTGGGAAAATTCATCTCCTCCGGGATAATCGTCGACGCGCAGATTATCTCAATTTAATTGGCGATATTCTTTAAAATTGATACATTCGAGATAATAAGGAGCCGTTCATTATCTTTAATGGCTTATTATGTATGTCAGAGGCCTGTTTGTTTGCACAGCCAATGGGTTTGCTGGTTCCCCGATTTCCCCGACACCTGCTGCTGGAACATAAATCTCGACTGCCCTTACACGAACGAGAAGTCGCTGGATCCAATTGTCCCGCTCTCGGCTTAATTAACAAGCGGCCGCCAAGGCTAAGGCGACATTTTTCAATCTATACAAACATTAGCGACGCGGCAGCGTATATTCCTTCCTAATATAATTCATTCGTCGTATGTCCGTGTGCGGTGTGCGGTGTGCGGTGTGCGGTATGCGGTGTACGGTGTGCGGTGTGCGGCTAAATAAATTATCTTACCGAGTTCTCGGAATGCGCGCCGAAACAGCGCGTACCGATGTACGTGTTCGAGCATAGTGGAGCAGGACAACACGGTCACGGGAAAGAAAAAATTTCCCTATCGATCGGGCCGGACTTCTCCATAAGCGTATCATCGGCTGGATATTTTAAACAAATGTCACGTAAGGTGACTGCTGCGCCTCTACGCGAGGCGGGGGGGAGGGGGGTGTGGGGACAGTAATAATAACGTACGGATAAAATCAACAAAGCCGTCGACGATTTGCACGAAAACGGAATAAAGCCGACGCAGACGCAGCATCCGCGTACCCCGTCCCCTCCCTGGCCGCCCGACGAGGTTAAAGCCGGCTCGTGTAGTACCGACACGGCCGTCGGGGAAACATGAAAGCGCTGGGAACAATGCCCCGCCCCGCCCCTCCCCCACTCGCGCCCCGCAGCTTTTCGCGCCCGCGCGTGCTCGAAGCTTCGGGATTTTCCGCGTTCCGTTTGCCCGAGGCCCAACTTTCGAATCCTCCTTTCGTCCCTCTCGCTCCCGCTCCTTTGTCACGGGACGCGCGTACGTGACACGAACACACGTGCGCATCGCCTCCGCGAACGAAGCGCCGCCCGAGATTACGCGCGCCCTGGAATGCTACGAGGATATCTCCTACTTTCCTTATTTCCCTACCATTATTCGCTCAACTCGTCTAGTCGCCATTACCATTACCTTCTTTATTGCGTTTGCTTTGGCGCTATCCCGTGCGCCAGCGATCCGAACGTCGCTGCTCGTGGCTCTAAACCGTGAGTATCGCACCCCCCCCTCCCTACGATTCCTCGTTGGTAGTGGCGAAGGTGGTGGCGAAGTTGATGGCGAAGGCGCGGGGGAGAGAGAGAGAGAGGGTACCACCGCCTCTGGTACTAGCGCCGACGCATCCTACCTACGTGGCCGGGAAACCTTTAATTAAATTGTACCGCGCGTAAATATTATGCCGCCGGCGGAGCGTCGATGCCTATAAATAGATAACATTTTCCAGGCCGAGTCTCCTCCCGCAGCAGACAATAGACGACCCATTAAATTAGAATAGATTCCAGCCTGGCGCTCTTTGGGTCCGGGGGGCTTTAAATTTTTTACGACGCACCACCGACTGCACCGCACTGCCTACTACGCCCCCCGCTCTCCCGCCCGCCACCCCCACCCCACCCCCCGCCGCCAAAACCAATAACCCCAATAACCCAACCCATCGACCCGATGCAGCCTCATATCGCATTCAGGGGGACGCTACACCGCTCAGCCTCCGCAGTCTGCCATTATAACTGGACTTTTTGCGAACTCCGTTGCCCGTCACCCCCGCCCGTCGCCACGAAAACCGAAACAACAATGCTCGGCGGGGCTCGCGTATTTGCATGCGCGTGCCCGCGCGGGGAGACATTTTTGCCGATCGCACTTTGAAGATAAGGCTCGGGTTACACACACCCTCGATATCTGTACGTGCTATCGTGAGATAAAATACGATCTGAACTTTCGTGGAACGAGCTATAATTTAAGTCTATAATAATAAAGGGCTTGTTTTATCAATTTTCAAAATAAACAGCAGCTTAAATGTTAACTGCTCCCGTAAATAATGGACTTTATAAACACGTACGAGTAGTAATAGCGCTCGGGACCAAAAGTTTCCTCGCAAATGTGCATAGCCCCACGTATGTAAATACGCGATACGTCGTGCGTAACCTCGTACCTTTGTGTTTCTGTGTCACACTCGAGTTCCTATTAGACGAGAAAGAGGAAAGAGGAAGGGATGAGGAGGAAAAACGAAGACGGGACTCGAGATTTTTAAAAAGAGAACGATAGATTGGCGGCGACGTCGTTGCCCATGGGAAGAGACGGGGGCGAGGCATTGTAGTCGGATTAAAAGTCGAAAAAGAGGAGGAGGGGGAGGGGGAGGAGGGACGGAAAGAACGGCAAAAGGGTGTCGAGAATGTCGGATTATGAAATTAAAAGTTATAGGAAAAAAAGAGAAGACCCCCTTTGGCGAACGCTTGTGGTCGTTGGCGCGTTAGGGGGAGGGGTAGAGGGGACGGCGGGGCGGGGATTGTTCCGGGCTCGTACAAAGACACGGCCTGTCATAAACATATGCTTGGAGAGGGGAGCCCGGGAAGCGTTAAATCCATAAGTAGGCGAGCGCGAACCAAGATAGAAGAAGAGCAGTAGGAGGAGGAGAAGGAGGAGGAGGAGGAGGAGGAGTTAGAGAGGCGCGCGCGAGATAGGGTGAGAGAGAAAGAGGGAAGAGAGAGAGAGAGAGAGAGAGAGAGAGATAGGACGGGTTGAGAAATTTCGATCGAAAGACGGAGTGGGCGGTGGAGCGAACGGGCGCAGGACTCTTTTTCACTTTAGACGGTATATAACATTGTAATTTTAGATCCCAGCCGAGGAATATTTTACGCCCGCGATTTTATTGCCTCGGGATCCCGAGGCCTGATATGATTGAAACGACTTCCTGCCGCTCGCTCGGCATTATTTATTAATCGCATTATTGCTTCGGCTCGGTACGAGTCCAGCCACTACTTGTATTCGCTCGAGCTTCGATCTCGCTTTCTCCGATCGCTGAAACTTTCAATTAGAGATCGAGGGCCCGATACGGCCCAGCATCCTCTGCACGAGACGCGCATCTGAAGGGGATTTTTTTTTCCTTTTCGAAGGAGCTGGACACCCTCGACTCGGCCAGCCAACCAATTATCTATCAATCGACTGTCGATCACGATCACGAGTCGGTCACAGTTGCACGACGTTCTTACAATAACCCCAATAACCCCCCTCCCTCTCTCACTCACTCTCTCTCTCTCTCTCTCTCTCTCTCTCCCTCTCTGTCTAAGCGCTGTCCTCCTCTAAAAATACTTTGCTAAATAACGCGAGCACCGTGGCAATTTATAGAGCTTATAGACGAGCTTATAGATATATGCATAGTCTATACATGCCTATATGGACATACAGACGATATATTAAGATAAGCTTAATATAAGCTTATGAGATGTTCGCCGTGTCCCCGCGCGAAAGTCGAAAGTCGTCGAAAATAGTTATTCTGGACAAACCTGCGGCCCACGTCCTCGCGGTGGATAACGGCGAGCATAGTCCTGCTTCTCAGGTACACTAATTAGCCCCACGCTCGGTTATCGGGGACTTTTTTCGCAGGCACCGTTGAGATTAGAAAAGCCGTCGGCAGGCGAACCGGACAAGACCGAGGCAACGCGGAATAACGAAAACGTGCCGCCCGGTAATTCCCTCCCAGGGGCATTTGCGGAGTCTCTCTCTCTCTCTCTCTCTCTCTCTCGCTCTCGCTCTCGCTCTCTGCGTCGTGTGCGTAGAGGACCATCAAGAGAGCCGCGTGACCGTCTAAGGCGCGCGAGTGGCGCCTGCAGAGCAGCAGCACCGACGAGATAATCGGGATGCTGCGCCGGAAGTTTAAAAACTCCACCTCCTCGCCTATAATAACTTACTTTATATGCAGTTATAGGATTCCTATTTTAATATTTCCTATTATTCGCATCGCACTCCGCGGCCGTGAATACCAAAGCACGCAATCCGAATACTGACGAATCAAAGGAGCTTCTTCCGCAGTACCCGCGCAAAGAGATTTTCCGCAAAGTAATAGCAAATAAAAAAGAGAAAGAATAAGAAAAAAAGAAAAAAAGAAAAGAAAAGAAAAGAAGGGAAGAGAAAAGAAGATAACCAATAAACTGTTGAATTAGAGCAACGCCGTTCGGAATGACGTATGACGTGCTTTGCATTCCTAAGATTTCAGTAGCCGGTGCTCGGCATCGGCTTCGCCAGCAAAACGACTAAGCCGGTGGAGCTGCTGCTGCTGCTGCTGCTGGCCAGCGTCGAGCTCGGCTCTCGAAATTACCGAGACTCCGATACGTGGATTTTCAAAGGCTCCGCTCCGGGCCTCGACCCGCGCCCCTTACGCCCAGCCGGACACGCGTTCTCACTGTGGTGGATAATTAATTAATAAGGCTGCCGTGGATAAGCCAATCGAAGCCTCGACGGCCTCGACGCCAAATGAGCTCGGCGAGGAGGGGGGTTAGGGATAACCTACCCGGGGATTCCTCATCCACCCACCCACCCACCCACCCATCCACCGAGCGCCTCCCCCCGTGGTCGCGAGACCGCACGAGCCGATACGAAGGCCCCGCAAATCCTTGATATTGATAGAGGAATTTTTGCCGACGCCGCGACCACCGCTGCCGCCACCACCGCCGCCACCGCCGCCGCCGCCGCTCGCTTTTATCTAATCGCGAAGCGTGTCCCAGGCGGAGCTTTGCCCCAAAGTTATATTATTACAGCTCGATAGGTCGATATGTCCGGGGGAACGGCGAGGCGGCGATGCCGGCCGTTTCGACACGTACACGCGGACGGACACGACGGCGGCACTCCACGCATGCATGAATTTACACACGACTTTTCCGTCCGTCCAAGACGTTGCCCCTCTTAACGACTACCACCACCCCCCACCCCAGCACCCCCCCAGCACCCGAACAGCACCTCAAATACCGTGGTCATATCGGCGCACGCACGCTTTCGTTATCTCCGCTTATTTTCGCTTAAACTCCGATTGCGGGATTGTTTTGTCGCGAGATTACGCGGCCTACTCTCACAATGGGACATATTTTACATTAAGCGCAGGAAAACTATCGGGCTCGTTCGGGCTCGTTCGGGCTTTATGCTAATGCTGCCTGCCCGCCTGCTCGCCTGCTCGCCCGCTCGCCGTTTTTAACGACTCGGCGAAGCAATTTATGAATCGCCGTTGCCCGGATAAACGCCTCGCCGAAAATCAACAGCCGATGACGATCCGCTCTCATTATTCTTATTATTTATTATTCATTATTATTATTATTATTATTACGCCTGCTTATTTCTACGCGTATACATATATATACATATATATATATATATATATATATATATCGATACAATAATGGCCTAATTCACGCTACGGCTTTCCTTTATCTTTTCATTGAGCGATAAAATATGTAGAACTTTGAAACAAAAACTACAAAAACCAAAAAAAAAAAAAATCTAATAAATAAAATTAAACGACGCCTCTCTCGGAATTAGAAATATGACACTCCACTCGCTGGAGTAGACTCGGGCGTAAGGCGTTTTACCATTTATTTTATTTAGCCGAATAACGGGCACAAAGAGAGCTTTTATATCGGACAGGCATACAGACATTTAACGACCTTCGTACATTAGGAAAGGAAAATCTGTTGGGGAAATGCGCGTATGGCTTTTCAAGTGCTCGCCTCTCCCCTTCCTACTTCTTCTTCATATTTCCCTTTTTCTCACCGCCACCCCCTTCTCCTTAAGAAGAGAGCACTTTTTTCTTCCTTTTAAAGATTTATTTACTCTAAAGGTCCTCGTGGACTTTTAATATATAGATAATCGTTAAAGCTCCGGCGCTTATATCTTCATTCCGCGGATCAATAATTTCTATTCTTGAATACGTTAATTCGCTATTTCTTTCGTCTTGTGCAATTTTATACATCGATTACATAGTAGGTTAATTAACGAAACCACGGCAACTTTTGCCGACGAAGGCTTTATTTTTTTAATTTTTTATCCAATTTTCGCTTTATTTCAGGGTTAATATTACGTAAGAGTATTTAATTTAGTAATTTAGTAATTTGCAATAAGCCAACAACGTCCGTAAAACTCAATTTATAAAGATTGGCTTCCTGCCTTTATAAGTTTCTTAGCTTCCTTCAAATTGTGCGGATTTTTCGAGAATAAAACATAAGTCATTCGAAGCTTGATCGCAATAACGTTTCGAGAGCAACAACAAGCCGAGCTAATAAGGAACAAGGGCAATGAAACTAATGGTCGTTATAATTTTTTTGTTTTGCCTCCTTTTGAGAAAGAGCGTTTAAAGGCAAATGCAATTAGTGACTTATGCTCAAGTCATAAGTATCGTCAGTGTGGCGGATGCAGGGGTTCGAGGGAGGGAAGAAGAAGAAGAAGAAGAAGAAGAAGAAGAAGAAGAAGAAGCGAGTGAAACGATTAATAAGTCAGTTTGAGAGACAGATGAAAATTATTATCAAGATAGTCGCGGGTATGATGGCGTTAACCTACTTTCACGGCGCACATAACCTACAAAGATCGCGCGCATAATGAGGCTTTTGTTGGGAGCTACGCATCCATCCACTCATTCAGAAAACTTCTTGCTCTCGGTCGTAGCCTTAATTGCGAAAAACTACGGCGACTGCGCCTCCCGTATGTATAATCCCGAGACGATTTTAATGGAAACTCGACTGGATGAGCGCAGCTGTTAACGAGGGATTTAATCGGATTTCCATATATACGCGACTCGATCGCTTCACCGCTATCGGATTATAACGAAAGCGCCTCGCTCATTCCCTCCCGCCCCTCCCCCTCGACCCCTCGCACCGACAGTCCTAATTTAAAAAGCCAGTGGATGATTATTGTTTCGTTATAAACGGAGGCGCAGAGCTGCCGTCGATCTCATAACGCGGCGGCGACGGGGGCGACGGGGGCGACGGCGGCGGCTACCTTGTCAAGCCAAGGCCTCTAACCTATTGAACGCCGCGCCTCGTACGTATAAATCGCGGAGTTGCATAACGGCTCCTTACCCCGCCCCCTCCGCCCCCGCCAATAGCCGCACGCGCCGATCGCGTCTCTCGGCGGATTAAAAAAACGCGAGATGTCCGAGGCGCTCGGTTATTTTTCACCGGTCCGAGGAATCGCTGCACCTGGAACGAGGAGAACTCGTTTGTCGCTATCGAGGCGCATTCGCCGGGGGGTATCTCTCTCTCTCTCTCTCTCTCTCGCTCCTTCCCACCCGCCAGCACTACCGACCCGATCGAAGTCGGATTAAGCCGGAGCGACCGTTGCCCCATTACGTATGCACGCGCAAAAGCCAAGAGGAATTTTATCGAACGTAAACAATCGTGAGCGCGACGCCTTTGTGCGAGTACTCCTTTGAACAGTACTTGTTTGAGCTTTAATAACGACGTCGGGCGGCCCGAGCCCCCGCGCGACGATACTCGCGCGGAAGTGAGGTGAGGGACACACCGACCCATCCGCCTCAATTTATCTAGTCGCATCGCGCCACCCATTCCGTCGCTCGTTTAATCTATTTTTCGTGCGCTCTCTATTCAATATTCTCCGAGATTAGAAAGCTTCCTCCCCCCCCCACCCTACCCACTACCAACCACCCACTACCCACTACCCACTACCCACTACCCGCTACCCACTACCCAATGCCCTGGCTGCCGAGCCTTAGTAATCCAGTAAAGATTACTGAACGCTAAAGTGTTTACGAGCAATTACTTGGGCTTTTATTGTAATCGTCGAGTTATTATTGCAGCCCATGCCGGATACTCGGCGGGGCTCGGCTCGAAATAATAGCGGATGAGCCACCGAGCCAGCATTAGCCTAGCTTTGCAATTAAAGCTCTCTCGATCATTCGCTAATATCACTTTCCCTGCCCACGATCCTTCCCGAAACGTGGGCGAGAGGAGAACGATTTTAGAGATGAGCGAACTCGGGATAATTGTTTACAGGCGTCTGCCAGCTCTGCCAGCTCTGCCAGCTCTGTCAGCCCTCCTCCCTCTACTCCCACCCCCCCTCTCTCTCTCTCTCTCATTATCTACCGATGCCTTTATACGCTTTATACACTTATTTTATAATCTGACTCGAATGCAAGCTCTGGCTCCCTCGATAAATCGCATTGATAATTACAGCATTTGGCTGGCATTATTACTAATCATCATTACTAATGGCATTGAGAATACGTAAAGTCATTTGAAAATTAAAAATCACCTTATGGAATACGTCAGGGTAACGGTATCGCCGCCTAATCTCCAGCGCTTTGCAAAATTCCTACTCTCCTGTCCTCGATCACATTACGTATTCCCGTATTCCTTGTACGCCCTTGCCTCCCGCTCGGGGAACCGGCAGCTGAGCCCACGTGCTTTCATAAAGGATTATTTTTCTTCGTATTTACACGCGGACGTGGATTCTCCGCGTGCGAACATTTCAGAATTTCGTAATAACGGCAGAGTCCTCGGCTCTTGTCAGCTCCATTGGGACATAATAATATCGCACACGCCTTTCTAGTAATGTCTCTCTCTCACTCTCTCTCTCTCTCTCTCTCTCTCTCTCTCCCTACCTCCCAAATAACCTTTTCGAAATAATATCGCAAGATATATAATCATATAATATCCGCCCCACGACTGCGAAAAGTGAAACTGGCCAACTACGTGTATATGAGAGTATCGTTAAAAAGGATATATATATATATATATATATATATACGTATTACATACGGCACCCCGAAAAATTACAATCTACTTCTAAGAAATTCCTAACGTCCGATCCGATACTTTTATTAGGCCATTGGCTGACGAGGTTGTGTAAGCTTCGCGTGATACCATTAGAATTTCCAATGTAATTGCTTTTTACATGTGCGACCTTTTCGCGCCAGCAGCTCAAATAAAGGTCCTTGTTAGGCCGTAGAGCGAATTCCTTATAATCCTTTGTGAACGAGGTTCATTATTCTCCTCGTGGTATAATTATTTCCTGGATAAAATCGATGCTCTCGGCTCCGCTTCCGAGAATATACCGCGACTTTCGTCGAGCCAGCCGAATTCGTCATTCGGATTCGATTCGCCTTATTCCGAATGCGCGATTACAAGTGGAGCAATTAATAAGGATAAATTTATTATAAAGCCGAAGGTTAAATATAGCCAGGCTGTGATTATTGGCTCGTTTCCCTTGTATCGATCGTATCGATCGTTTCGCTCGCTAACTGTATTTTAGGCGGAGTATATAGGCCCGCGCTCCCCGACTAATGACCTATAAATCAGGATTTATTATTACGGCGGACAATCAATTATTAAATCGACGATGAGATCCTTCCTCCTCTGTCTCGACAAAGTCGGTCAATCATGGGTTACGGAGGAGGGGCAGGAGGAGGAGGAGGAGGAGGAAGGATAGCCCCGAAGGAGCGCGCCGGAGCGAGGTTCGGCCACGTGACCGAATCTACCGCCCGTGACAACAGGTGCAACCGCTGGTACAGGTGGACTAAACGCTCCGAGGAGGCTCAAGGTTACTTACTGCCTATCGGCCCGTCGCTCAGAGGTCTCAGCTTCCGGGGACACGAATTTATTTATTATTCCCTCCGCCTCCACCCCTCCTCCTCCTTGCCTTCTCACCCGTTTTATTATCTACCAATGGCTTCTTAGGTCATTGGCGCAGGTTCTTTTTATCTTTACGGATAACAGAGCCACGATTATAAATTGCCTTGTTATGGTAAAAGGAAGTAAAGAAGAATCGGCGTATTGTTGGCTTTGGACATACGCGTCCGAAGCGAATCAATGTTTACCGTGCCGAGCACCGGTACACTTAAATCTCCTCAAAAGTCCTTTAAGAACTCATCTCCGCGATGGATTCTAAAGTCTGAAACGCTAAATCTAATGTCCTAGTCTTTATGGTCGTTCTCGAGTAAGCTGAGAAGCGCCGATCGGCGGCCATTAGATAAATACAATTGGTTTTCATTTTAAAGCCGGCTGCGGAAATTGAATTTATACGTATCTCAGGCAAAACAAGAAGGGAGGGGAAAAAAAGTAAAAAATAATGAAAAAGAAAAAGGGATAATGAAAATAAGAAGAGGAGGAGGAGGAGGAGGAGGAGGAGGGAGAAGAAGAAGAAGAAGAAGAAGAAGAATAGGAAAAAAAAAACTTACGATTCAAATAAAAAATGAATTGACGATTTATTGCGCGAGTAAGAATAATTTTAAAGCTCGTAAAGTGGAAATATATAAATATCGTAATGCTGTTTAAATATACCATTACGATAAGAGTATGTATATGCCCTTGGAAACCAAGCGGATAAATTAACAAAACTTCTTCTCTCTTTATCTAAAGAATAAATTATGAAGCTCTAAAGAATGACATTAGCGTCGATGAAGAAAATGCGCTCAAGAATCAAAACAGTCGTTACATTTTAATTGTGATAAGACGGCGAGGAAAGATTATCCATACGTCTGGTAATAAACTTAATTTCTAACTCTTCAGTAGTCCTTGAGACGTTGGAAAAGGCAAAAAACAGAAAAAAGGAAGAAAAGTTAAATAAATAAATAAATAAGTAAAAATAAATAAAATAATTCAGTACGTACGTGTAGCTCAGTTTATTTGTTAATCGCACGTTTTGACGTTTTTTCCTTCATTCCGTATGCGCGTTTTTTAAGAATTTAATTACGGCGATAAATATAGACGCGCGCGATTCCGATACTTTATATCGTATAATCCTTATTAGCCTTCTTTGCTTTTTTAATAAGAAAAATTTGAATTTTACCTCTTTAGGTTGGAGGGCAATATTTTTCATAAATTCTTACGAATCGGTTGCAATTGTGTCGACGAAGAAGCAAAAGCTACCGGCAGAGAGAGGGCAGGGGCGGAGGGGGCGGTTGGGACGGGGAGAGAGGGGAAGTAGGAGGCAGAACGAGAAAAAGTACGACAGGAATTATAAACTGCAAAATATATTAATACAGGGAATTGGCAGCATTTACGCAAAAGGTAGAGATGGGAGGATCTCTCTCTCTCTCTCTCACACACTCTCTCTCTCTCTCTCTCTCTCTCTCTCTCTCTGTCTCTGTCTCTGTAGGTACGGGTACTCGACTACTCGCACTTTTACGATTGTAGTTTGGGAATCCTGGCTTACTCCCGACACTTACGCGTGCGGAATCGTCATCGATGACAAAGTCCAGGTAGAAGGTCCGCCGGGAATTTTACCATAAAATTACTGGATATAATATCCAGTTGTACTCGGAGCTCTTGCATCGTAAAACTACCGAGCGATCTCGGACCTATGGCTCAACGATATACCAGCAGCGGCCCGCACGAAAACCCGGAGAATCAACAAAAACAAAGGAGCTCTAAATATTATTTTGCCCACGCCTCCCCGTTTCGCAAGAGTATCGCTTTAAGAGCATCCAAGGCCGAAATTCCAAAACCAACGCCATTATTATCTCCAGCAATTAATAGCAATATCGTTGGGATTTTGCTACGAGGAGAGGCGGCGGCGGCGGCAGCGGCAGCCACACAGTTATTAACAATACCATTGTTATTCTTACTTCTTCCCTCCCCCCCCTAACCCTAGAGTCCTAAATAAAATCCGAGCTAAGGTTTTTATGCGTAAAGGTATATAAGGAATCCGACCGGACTGCGCTTGCGCGGCCTTACGTTATTTCAAAGCAGCAGATGCATGCGGATGCCACGAGAACAACGACTAATACAAGCGCGGCCTTGACGGTTCGAGAGGAGCGAGCGCTTTTCGAAATCTACCCGGGATCTTGAAAAAATAGCTCCCCGCGCACATTCCACTTGACTAACTTGATTGAAAAAATAAGTCCGTAGAACATTGGGCCCCTTTGTCGAGGGGCCGCCGAGGCACCTGTATCCGTAAGCTGGTCTCCCTGTATCGCTGTGGATGATTAGGGTGGGAACGGGGAGGGGATAGGGAAGGTTACGAGGCGTTACGAGCTCGCGGACTACTCAATGAAATGAATTGTCGGCCTCCCGACCCCGCGCGCGCGCCCTTCCAACCGACGTCCCGATCAGCCATGAAATTAGGCGGGGCCTTTTCAATTTTAAAGCAGCGGCAAAATTATAGCTCCGTAGGTCGTTAAATGTGTCGGACGATCGTCACGACGAGGATGCAATGGCCGCGAAAGTTAACCGGTCGCGGCCCCATTAAATCCAGGCCGGCCCCATAATATTTCGTGTCCGGGAGGTCCCCCACACCCCACGCGCCCATCTCGCACCGAGAGGGCCGGAAAAATCGAAGCGAACAATCGTCGTCGCGTACCCCCGCCTACCTTCACCTCCCGCCGTGTAAATGACTCTATAAGCCACGGGGATCCGGTTTTTTCGGCGCACCTCCCAGGTAAAAACGAGTCCGATCAGAGTGGCGCGCGTCCGGAAGCATCGCGCGACATTTTCGAGCCTCCGACGCCTCGGCGTGATAATTCCTACTCGCGGCGACTGCCCTTTCTTTCCCTCTTTCCCTCTCTCTCTCTCTCTCTCTCTCTCTGCCTCCGGCCCCCTCTTTCTTCATACTAAATCTTACGAGACTTCGATGCTGCCGAATAAAATTCATACCCCCCCCACCGCCCCTTCACCGACAAATCTCATCCGTATCAACACATAATCTCCGTTACCGTTGCCTTTGAAGAACCGTATCGGGATTTATCAGGATTTATCGAGGTCCGATAATCATTGGCCTCTTCCGCGCGATTCGCTCATACCGAGTTGAAATAAAATTTATCGACCGACCGACCGACCGACCGACCGACCGACCGACCGACCGAGAGGCCGGAGATCTCTTTTGTACAATTAATTCTAAATGCATTCTGCCCTCGGAAGGGAAGAGTCTTCTTATCTAAAGCTTTTAATTTTATTCGATAGATAAGCATCAACTTTTGTGAAATTAAAACATATTTTACATTTAAATAGTCTAAGCGACGCAGTAACGTATATAAGCTTTTTTATTTCTTTTTTTCTTTTAATTCTCTTTATCTTTTTGTCCAGACACTTCTTTCTTTACCCTCGCTTCCGTTGTGGAAAATTTACATAATTAAAGTCTAATTCTCTTACAATTTGCATTGGCGACATTTTATTATTATTTTTTTCTTATATATATATATATATAAAATACTTTTATTCGCGATTGTTTACTTTTAGCCTCGAGGCATAAAATAAAAACTAATGTATTCCGCTCGAGTGGCCGTGCATTTGAACATCAATGAAATTTCGAGGAAAGGCCATTGGATTCGAGTGCCGCTCCGCGCTCCATTGCAAAATCATTTGATTTTTAATTCTAATACGCTTGTGCTTTTCATCGCTTTTTATCACTTTTTATCACTTTTTTGCTCTGGTTTTGATCAAAGGATCGTCGTTGCTACTTTAATGAAATGCATAAAAGAAGGTTTCCAATTAATGGCTTGACTTTCTTTTTCAAACAGCTAATGACAGACCTAGAACGCTTCATTACGAGAGTCATTTCGAGATAAAGAAGAAGAAAAAAAGCAACATCGATAAAACTGTTTTGCCGTATAGTCGATTTAATGAAAGAGTAAGCGCACGGTGTGAAACAGTGTGAAATGGTATAAAAACGGGAATACTTTTCCTCGGCTTTTTCGGGAAAGTATTCTAATTTCGCTTTAAACAGTCCTACAATTACAAAAAAATTACTTACATCCTATTTATACGTTTCCCTTTACTTTATTTAATCATAATAATTATATGGCTTAAGAATTTCGTATCGAAGTTGTAATGAATTATATTAATGAAAGCGCGACATGCGAGACGAATTTAATTTCCAAAATTTTTTTTACGACAAATAAAAAATACCTCACTACGTGAGATATTATGAGATAAAGTAAAGCGTACGCGCGAGTTTTATAGTTATTTAGGTCATTTGTTAAGGGATTTGTTGTTATACCTACTGTAATAGTCCTTTGTACAAACTAAATTGAAATTTTTACGATCTAATGCGATTTATAAAAGTTTTCATACAACTAAAATACGATATTTGATTTCAGCAACTTTACTAACGCAATGAAAGTCGTGCGAAATAAAAAAAAAGAACACAAAAAAAAATAAAATAAATAAATAAATAAAAATACCGGATTGAAGTGAACAACAAAAAGAAACAGAAATGTCAAATCAATGTACATTCTTAACAAAAACTAACGTATCTAACTAAAGCAAAAACTAATATCTAAATTGCACTGTGACAAACACGCTTACTAAGAACGTAAAAACTAGTATTTACATTGGAATAAAGTACGTTACGTACGGAGGCACGTACATATAGGTGGATTAACGCAACACAATGATCTCTGCACTCACTTTTAGCATTCCCATAATAATAATAATAATAATAATAATAAATAACAATAATAATACTAAAGCACTAGCAGTCGATCAAATGTCAATAAGATATAATACATCAGGAGGCTGGGCTGCTGTAAATATTGTGCGAAGTTCAGATTACTAAATAGTGATACATGAAATGCATTAGGAAGCTTAAGCTCGGTGAGCACGTAATGCTGCTAGTTAATATGTAATTTTTCCCTACCGAGACCCCGCCCCACTACAACATAAATACGAGAAAATATATTCAACGAGATCCAAATGAAATACGAAAGATGCTCGGTACGTTCATTGTTGTATAAATTGAAAATAATATACATTAGTGCTTATCTCGTTGTCTATTGTTGTACAGGAATACGTATGAGTCAATGTTATTTTTATATCTGCATATGCCATTCCCGTAGAAAGCGACAATTCTAAATATTTTCTAGGCGCGCATGCGACATCTCGTCCTCTAAAAAAAATTACGCTTTTCTGCTCGCGTTCGCGACGTCGGAGGCAAATCAAGTCATTATAACGTGTACGAGGAGCGAAGGTTAGCTAAGAATACGCATGGTGAGGGGTTGAGGGGGACGTGAGGGGGGGGAGGAATAAAAGAAAAAAAAGAATCTATATCCAAGCGACGGTTTTTTTCCTTCATTACGTGGCGATCGGCTACGGAATCCGGCAAGTAAATAAATAATCAATGTAAAGGTAATGACGAGTAGGGGATAAATCATTAATGGGACGAAGAGTTGCGAGAAATTGTATTTTAGCAGTGCCGTAAAGGGTAAACAACGATAAAAAATTAGTCCCAATAAATAAACCGCTGGGGATTGCTTCCTGCGATCATAAATCGGCCGGTCTCGGCAGCACTCGGTCGACAAACTAATGAGTTTCCGAGGTAGAGGGCCCTCCTGCCCCTCCTGTCCCTCCTGTCCTCCTGTCCCTCCTGTCCCTCCTGTCCCGCCCGACTCACGTAGCCGAGCAGCATAAGATATGGGACGGCCACGAAAATCGCCAAACCGATGGAGAGTAACCGATCTCCTGCGGGAGCTGAACCCGTAAACGTGACAGAGGGCGTGGACGAGCGGGCCGGGGAGGAGGGAGGCCTATGTGGAGCACGAGCTCAACAGGGACGAATAATGAGCCGTGAAAAAGCGACATCCTCAGAGTCCAAACAAACGGAGGCCTCGATCGGGCTTCTGCGCTCGCACGCCCACGAAAGAAAGGAAGTAGCGAGGGTGGGAGGGAAGAGAGACACGACCCCCCCCTAGCCTTTGAGTACTAGCGCGGCTCGGCGGGAGGAGAGGTGGTTGCGAAGGATGGCGACGGGACGGGATCGGTACGGGGAGGGAGGTAGGTCGGTAGTTAGGTAGGTAGTTAGGTAGATAGGTAGGTAGGTAGGTAGGTAGGTAGGTAGGTAGGTAGGTAGGGAGGTAGGTAGTTAGGGAGGTGGGTAGGTAGTTAGGGAGGTGGGTAGGTAGGGAGGTAGGTAGGTAGGTAGGTAGGTAGGTAGGTAGGTAGGTAGGTGGGTAGGTGGGTAGGTGGGTAGGCAGGAGCTCAAATGGACAATTGGATTTTGTTGTTTGGAAGGCTCGCGCGACGCACATGCGCACATGGGCGCGCACGCTTACACGTACCTGTATCCGACGGGGGCTTACGTCACGACGAGCGCTCGGGAGCGTGACGCGTACGGTACGCTACGTACGTATTGCCGCCGCCGGCAGCCGGGGGTGAAGGATGGGGGAGGGGAGCGTTGTGCGGAGAGGGCTCCGAGGGAGATAGAGAAGAAATACTCGACTTCCGTTCGTGCCATTCTGCCTGATAAGGCGTCGGCGCTTTCTCATTGAAAATTGCCAGCGCTTCGGGCTCCGCTCTTATCGGCTCCGTCGCACGCCAGCCAGCCATCCAGCCAGCCAGCCAACCAGCCAGGGCGGGCATCACCCTGGCCCGTGGTCGTCGCGCATGCCGGAGCCCGACCCGAGGCGAGAGACGATGTAGGCGGAGGCGGCGAGCCGAGGAGCAGGAGGGAGAGAGAAAGTGCCAAGGAGACGGAAAACCAAATGGAAATCGAGAGCGCGCTTGCGCAAGCGCCATACGGTATACGGTACACGCTGGTATACGTGCCCCTTTATACGCCGACCCGTTGTACATTAACCCCTCGGTCCGAATATATAGGTATTCCGAAGATAGATGCGGATAGCTGCTCCGTTCGGTTCGCGGGGGGAGTAAGGGCGAGGGGGACTATCGGCTCTTATCCCCACCGGGCGAAAAATCTTTTTAAAGCGGCCCCAGCCTCCTCGCGATTATTGTCTTAGCAGGGAGATGAATTATCCGCTGTCGAGCGGAGCTCTCTACTCTTCGACCTCGGCTAATTATCAAGAGTAATTCTAGCCTCGCCGATGTATATATATATATATACGTATATATGCAGAGGGACATTTAAATTCGGTATTGACCTCCGTAGGGAGGCTGAGATCCAGGCGCACTGGATATGCAGGACCTCGGTAAGGTAATCGTCGGTAACGTGTCGACGATACGTAGATCCAATACGGAGATGTGGCCCGATTTTATTCTAATGACGAGAAGTGGAAGTGGCAGCAGCCGCTAGTCCCGATCGCGGAGTCTGCATTTAATTTTCATAAATTTCAAACTCCTCGGTTCATAAATAAAACATGCAATTTTGCAGATGAACGATCGTGAAGGAAGGAAGGAAGGAAGGAAGGAAGGAAGAAAGGAAGGGGTCGCGACTTATGCACATGACGGGCTGCCGGCCGCTAATGAAAATATATAAATCTCCCGGCACTCTGGAACTTTTCGGAGAGAAATTTCAGCGCCCGGCTACGTAGATAACAGGAAACAAAAAACAAAAAACAAAAAACAAAAAGAAAGAAAGAGGAGGAAAGAAAGAAAGCAAGCAAGCAAGCAAGCAAGGCAGAAAAAACTTTAAGCATCAGGACTTTGGCCGGTCTGCTTCGCATCTCGACCTCCACCTCGCATGCCGGCTACGCTACACGCTTTCCCGCTCTTCGAGTATCGCATTTAAATATCAACACATCGACCGAGCGTTATTTATTCTTCTTCGGCAAAGATTATTAATTCCTCCGACGGCAAATACGCCGCTCCGGCCAATAATACGAATCTAATCGTATCCACTTTATATTCCGTAACATTGTTACGGAATGCCCTCAGCATTGCTTTCTAAGCTCATTTTTAATCAGTACTGTTATCATTATACATACGTGTACGCGGATACGCGTACAATGGAATGCAAGAAGAATTTTTTTTTACGTAAAAGCTCTATAATGCCTTACGAAATCTTTTAAATCCATTATTCGAGCCATAAACTTGCTCTTGTGCTATTAACCGAGCATTGTTATAAAACAAAATAAAACTAAGTAAGAGAACAAAAAATTAAAAGGAAATAAAAAAAAAACCGCGGAAGATAGGACGGAGAGCATTTTTCTATCATTTTATTATTAAATCGAATCTTCGCGTGATTTGTACGTTCGAATTAGACGTGCTTGATCGAGAGAGAGAGAAAAAATAATAAAATTTATAGACCTCATGGCCAGAGAAAGAGAGTTAATAAATCAACATGTAACAACCATCAATCTTTGAGGCGATTCTCGAGACTTTTCCATTTTTTTATTTTGACTAGAAAAACTACATTCATTGCGTTTATTATTCTTTTGGCTGGATTCCAAAAGGCATTATTCCGATGTTTATTCAATAAAAATTCTCGTGTCACAAGTGTCTATCTAAGATTATCGATGAGCGCAAATTCATATCATAAAAATAAACTGGTTAATTTTGTTATTTGATAACGAGCGTCACTCACTCACTCACTCACTCACTCACTCACTCACTCACTCTTTACGTAATATCGTGAAAAAAGGTTTTTTTTTTGTTTATTATTACTACTATTGTTATGCATTCGAAGGATTTATTGCCATAATTTCTAAAGACGCTTAGAGTGATCTTTTATATGCGACTAAATGCCTTTCACCCGAGAAGAGAAATTGCAAAGAGTTTTAAAGTAATTTTAATTTAATGGAATCCGGTAGTCGGCGTTAAACTAATGATTCCGATACGTAAACATTACAAAATAAGTGTCACGGTAAACACGGCATTAAGTGATTCGATTATCTCAAATAATGTGATTGATAAATAAGACAATTAATAAGCAATTGTGGCAATAAAGCCGGCGACATTAATATGCGAATTTAATAAAGTGTTGGGACGAGCAGAGGCCTTTCAACGTAAATTTACCAACACTATGAATCACGGGAGGCGATTAGAGGAATTAAAAAAAAAAAAAAAAAAAAAAAAAAAAACAGAGAAAGAGAGAGTGAGAAATACACAAGATGAAGCAGAGGAGGGAGAAGAAGAAGAAGAAGAAGTAGAAAAAGAAAAAAATGAGTATATAAAGTATTTGCATAGTAGAACCGGTTATGCCAAAGTTATGTGCCCCGTAAAATGCAGGAATATAATAATTCGGTCAGCTTATACGTGTGCTGTGCGCAGATGTATTATATATATATTTATCCATAAAAGCGCTAATCCGCAGCGTGACGGAGCAGCCGATTTATGGAACATCTTGATAGCCGCGTTAAGAATGAAGCGAAAGAAAACAAACAAGTGGAGCAGATCATCGGCAGCGCGATCTCCGCTGTCAAACCACCTACGCCGTCTCCGCGAGCGTAAACAAACAAGCGAACGCGGGAGAGTGAATATAAAAGCGACAGGATGGGTTCGAAGAGGGACGAAGAGGGACGAAGAGGGACGAAGAGGGACGAAATGGGACGAATGAATAAGGAGACGAGATACGAGACGAGTCCTCTACCGTCCCATGTGAGACCCCGCCATCGATTCCCCTCCGCCCGCCCGCCCAACTCCCCAGCCAGCCCCTAACAATAATCCCTAGAGCCCATGGCATTCACCGTCGACTCGGCCCACCTACGGTCGGGGGGCTTCACCCGATCGTATGACATTCGCTCGACGCACATCCAGCTCTACGCAGCGCAACAACTCCCGGACTAGAGTCGAGCATACCTGCGAAACAACAGAGGGGGTGGGAAGAGGAGGATGACGATGAGGTCAGTCGTCGACGGAGCGTAGCACCGGTGGAGCTACGGCGGGTCCTCCTCTTCGGCTCGATCACTCCTCCTCACTGGCGCAAGAGAGGCCTCTCTCTCTCTCTCTCTCTCTCTTTCTTGGTCTCTCTTGCTCTCTCTCTCGGCTCTCCTTATCTCCGGGCGGCCTTATAACCGGCCAGCAGACGACGCCTTCGTCGGCGCATCCTCCTCCAGCATCGCGTTCACCGCCAAAGGACCGCACTCGCGCACCAACCTCGAGCGACGACAGCACCACACGACGCTCGGGCTCGCACTGCTCCCATGGCAGGCGGACGGATTTCCCAGTTACCACCGCGACGGCGGCAACGGCGGCAGAGCGGCAGCGGCGATGGCCACCTTTCCTCCTTTACATCGGCGCCCGGCTCTTCCGGGCGGCCTCCCCACGCCGCCCCATAGCGACCCGGCCCGACCCGCGCCACCTACCGCCCGACAGTCTCACTAACCGCTTGGACTGTCTCCGTGCTGCGGGAGGCCGCGTCTCGAGGATCCCACCGTCACCGCCACCGCCACCATCACCGCCACCGCCACCGCCACCGCCACCGCCGCCGCAACCACCGACACCGCAACCACCAGCCGCACCACCACCAGCACCAGCACCAACACCGCTGTTACTACGAAGGCGTTTGTCGTTGGAGCAGAGAGCGAGCGACCTTCTTCTTATCGCGATCGCGGCCGATACCTCCCCGATTCGCTCCTTACCTGCTTCCTTTCGTGTCCTCTCTCCGCTTTTACGCGACTCCCCCGCCACCCTCGCAAGCCCGTCACATCTGGTGCTTGTGGCTTTCATCCGCAGGTCGGTACGCCCTCCCAACGGGACGAAAGCTCCCTCGATCGCGCCTTTACTCCCATTCCCATGAACATTTCGCATCTGAGCGGGGGGCCCCCAATCATTTTTATCCGTCCTCTAAGCGGAAAGCATTTGGCCACGAATTCATCCAATCGCTCCGCCACAACAATTTGCTGATAAACACATAATTGTTCATCAAGGTAACGGGTCAATTGCCACCGATTACTTAAGCACTCCCACTTAATCCCATCGGTTTTACAAACAATAAGCTAATAGTGGCCAATCCATTATTATCATTGGCCTTGTGTCATTGGTCGCAATAATGACGTTACAGCCCTCCGCTACGTGGACATTACTCAATGGCACTATCGCAATATTATTATAACTTGCGCCCACCCAATTCGTACCTTTAAATGCGTATTTAGATAACGCCCATAAGATTAAGCTTTCGGAGAGATTACTTGGGAAACATGCACGCGAGCCCTCATATCTGTACCATAAATTTTAAGGACTACGTTTCGCACAAGCTACTCAACACGTCCGAATGTATCGGCCCCTCGGTCGGCCGTCGGCGGAGGAGGCGGAGGCGGAGGCGGAGGCAGAGGATTTAGATACTGAACGATATGTTTTGACACTTGGTGCATGGGATCAAGAGCTGTTCCTTTCTTTTTTTCACAATTTCCCCGTGTCTCCTTATCGTTTTCCCTATTCTCTTTATTCTCACGTACGATGTAACATGAACTTTCTGCTCCCCCCTCCTCCCCCCACTCCCCTTCGACTTTTATTTCTCGTGTTTTGATTCGCATTTACCGAGCGTTAGCTTTTATTGTCCTCCCCGTACTTGACGTCTGTCTTCCTGCCTCTCTCTCTCTCTCTCTCTCTCTGTCTCTCTCTGCCTCTCACCTCCACGCTCCCACACCCACACACGCATACAAATATCTGATGTCTTATTCGAAATATAGCAACTAACGAATGCATTTGGCTTTTTGGTACAGACGGAAACGACGATTCCCGCTGAAACGCTCGCGGCCCTTTTTTTAAGGCATACATGACTTCTTTCCATTATTTTCTCCCCCCCCCTCCCCCGCCCTCTCTAGGTCTCGAGCCATTGTTTGAGCCCCGAGGCCACTAGTGGAATGAAGGCCAGGAGTTCCCATTTATTTCCCTCCCTTCATCCGTCTTTCTGCGCCACTTTGCTCTTTTTTACCTTAGGATTTTCATAGAGTCGAGAGCTTTGAGCATTTCCCTTGGGGCCATTGGGCCGCACAGAGTACCCGCGACACGAATTGCGATTAAGATTAGAGAAAACCCATACGCGGCAAGTCGCTTTATTTTTACGGATTATCGATCGTCGGTATTGTAGGGATCGCGGGGTAGCTTCCGAATTCAATGGAGATTATGAAAACTACTGAGTAGATGCGATTTTTCCGGCAGGTGGCGACGCCATTGCCTCAACCAATGGATCGTGTCATTCGTGTGGATGGTGTTGATAATCCGATCTCTCGAGATTGACATTTGTTGCGAGCTTGCGTGAAAGAATGCCTTGAAAAACTTCACCTCCTTCAAAGCTTTTCCATAAGCAATTTATACTCAAAACCCCTTTTGTTTCATAACAGTATTATTGACATAAGCCAAGAGTATTTGAGATATTACATTCATTGTCATAAACTTATAAGAAAATACCACTCTCTCACTCTCTCTCTCTCTCTCTCTCTCTCTCTCTCTATCAGATTGTACTTTTAATTTTATCTTACCTTCGAAATAAAAACTAAACCACAATTTTTAAAGAAGTTTACGCGTTTTACGACTACTTCACTGCAAGTACAAACATTTCCTCCCTCTCCTTTTATCCTTACTTTTCTGCCCCACTATCTATATCTCGCTCTCTCCGTGCCCCCTTCTTCATTGCCCATCGCTCTTAATCACGCTTACTCTCATGAATCCAGTTATAATGTTCTCCATTACAATACTTTTAATACTAGTGGATCGGAAGTTAATACCTCTAAACGAAGCTTTCCTCATTACGGTAACTTCTGACAGACTGACTTGTAAACCCCTCATGACCTTGGAATTGATCTGTTTTTCCTATCCAAGCTGGATAATATCATAAATAATATATCTACTGCGCTTTCTACCTTTAAATTAAATTCGAAACCGTTACATATAAAACACGTTACATAGGACTTTTATAAAACGAAAAATTTACATCTCTACTAGAATATAATAGTGGATGTAGATAACAGTGGATGTGGTAAAGTAAATACATATATATGAGGTATTACAAGGCTATTATTATCTTACGATATCAATAAAATTATTAATAATTATTCCGAATATGTGCTGACGACTTCCGATGCGTTGATGAATAAATAAATATAGGCTTTCGTTAAAATGACCGGTAATCAACAGAAGATTAATGCAATAATGCAGTTTGGAATTTTTTTATAGATGTTTAATTAATTTTATTGAAACGTCGATTTCGATTCGCTACTTTCAAAGTAATGAAATCCAACTGATGAAACAAGATTCTAGAGTGTACGTGCAAATAGGACAGGACGTGTATTATAAAAACTTTCAAAAATGAAGAGTGAAAAATGCATTTAGGAAAATGATACGGTGCGTTTCGAAAACTAGAAGATGGAATAGGAATAATGTGGAAATATTCGCCCCGCGTACCAGTATGGATTTTATACTCTTACATCTTTCTTGTTGGGAGTGAACAGGTTTCCGGTATGTGTAAGAAATTCACTCAAGTATGCGTGCGCAAGGAAGGTTAAATATTGCATTGCAGTAAGAATTCTTGATAATTTCAAGAACTATGTCATTCTATTAGAGACATTACGTAAACGACTTAATATTGGAGTTGATCAGTCAGGATAAAGGGAAATTATAAACTGTCAATTTCTAGCAACAATAACTCATTTGATTCTCTTTAATTATAATCGTCTATTTAGATAATAAGCTACGTAACGTCATTCTGGGAATGTCGACTAACCGCGACGTTACGTTGATGAATCATAAAATGTGAATTTTGTAAATTATATGGCAGACAAGAGAAGTTAAGCGTATCAATAAATATGGAGGGAATATGCTATCTGTGTGTATTATTCTTCGGTTCAGCCAATCTCTAATTTCTAACGAATGCCCTTTGTTGGGACTTCGCTTTTGATTTCGCTAATGCAGCACGTCGCCTTTCTCAATTTCTAGACGAATAAAACGTTTACGATCTATCAAACACTTCATTTCATTTCAATTACTTTTCCTTTAAGGGACACTAATAAATAATGCACTTTAATACGAGCTCGAATATTGCATATTATCAATTCTTGTTAAAATAAAAATGAAAAAATATATTCCATTGACTTGTTTTACAGAATTCGATTAAAAAAAATTCAAGTCATATCGAAATAAAATATTGTTGAATTTCGCAGTCGTTTACCTCATTTTATGAAGTTCAACGAATACTAATTTTCATTTTACGCCCTTGTTACACAATAGATGACTTGTGTGTTATTTGAATAAAATAGTTTTCAATGCTATTTATATTAATGACGGAGGCAGGAGGCTTGCATTCGAGGGCCTTATTTGATGAATACAAATGCACGGCAATAACTTTGACTAATAGAGTGTTCCGAAATCTATGCGAGCGTGACCGCGATTGTTTGTTTCTAGATTGATTAAAGCAGAGTCTGATGTTTCATTTAATACCGATATCAAATATTGAAAAAAATTTTGTTCCCTCGATGTAATAAATCAACTATAGTTTTCCCCTTTCCCTCTACTAAATTGAGCAAGTCAATTTTGACAAACGTACCGACAATAAAACATCGCTATTTCAAGAATAATATATTTTAGCTATAAAAAACTGGGGGATGGGGGGATAGCGGGCGGGTTATTGGGGTTGCGGTTGGGGGCGGGAAGGGGAGGAAAGTTTATTCAATAAGAGTTGTATATATTCTTCTGCTTGCGATTCTCTTCATTAATTTTAAAGTAACTCCCTTAAGGAATCCCGGCAAATGACATAACCATGTAGAAAATTGCTTTTCCCGAAAGAAGAAAAAAGAATATCATTATTGCATTATCAGCATTGCAGATGGGCATCAACGTAAGCAGTATTTCGAGTTAAGCGACTTAGTAAAATTCATTTCAAGTGGATATTACGACTTCATTTTTACGGCTCATAATTGCTTCTGACCCTATAAACAATCATTGCGGAAATAAGGCTATTTTCCATATCTTATGCTTTGATTACAATAGCAAATAAATATATCTTCCAACGAAGAGCACATCATTGATTATAGTAATATTTAAGTTACCAATTTGTATTATTACGACAATATGTCTTTTTAATTTACTATAATCGCTCGATTCGCATTATTAAACGTCATAACATAGTTTTTATTTTTTCAAGCGATACTGTAACATAAGTAACATTAATGTCTACCTTTATTTTATAATAAACATTAAATATTTATTTATATAACAATGGACATCTGAGATAAATATAATTAATCTTGAATTTCATTTTTTAAAAGCCTTTTAAAATTACTGTTGTATTGCAAACCTCAAATATAAATTTAATCACATTACGTTCAATTACATTTAAAGAATTTACATTTAAATGTGCAAACTCTGCTTAAGATACTTATCTGAAATATAAATGAACAAATACAGTGATATACGCGTTTCATTATACGTATAATAGTTGTAAATAATCAATGGGCTTTGTGATTTCTATCTATAATTTTTATGAGTTCTGGCATTTTTTGTTGTAGAATTATTGTTAGTAAATTTCTTGCTTTTGAAAAGCTTCGGCAAATATGAAATAATAAATATTATTGTTCGGTATTTGTGAAATGCGCAATAACACTTTGAAAACGTGTCATTTACGTTCAAAGTACGTTATATATCATAAGCATGACATACTTAAAATCCTAGCATATTTCATTTGTTCGAGATATCGATAAGATATAGTAGTTTGGCAAGTATAAATGAAAGAGATAAATTATGCATTAAATTTTCAAGACCATTAGCTTATGAAAAGTAGATTGAATTTCAATCAGAAACATTATATTAGGTACTCTTTATTTCTTTGAGTACAAGAGAAGTACGTTGAATTGGAAGGAAGAATTATAATGAATGTAATTGGACGAAAATTATATAATACGCTGATTTTCATGGAATAGAAATTTTATTATATGAAAAATTTAACGATCCCAACAGACATTGGCATTATACGTTTCATCGGAATTCTACGGACTTAGGGATAGCATGGCAAGCCACATTCGTTTATTTTTATATATTCAAAATACAGTAATTCTGGCTGCATAGCTTCCCATTATCCTTACTATTCCACTAAGCATTTGAATGTCAAACATTTCTTAAAGAAAATAAAGTTATCAATTAATTTTTATTATATATAACGATTATAATATTAAACCGTCGAGTCATTATTTCTCATAAGCCTTATATTTAGTTATTTATTTATTTATTTATTTTTTATGAGATTATTAGATTTGGAGCGTTTATTTTTATGTATTCTATCATAAAAACGAAAAGAAATTTTAAGTTTCAATTCGTCAGGATTGATCGGTCTAAGCTTGTATTACCAAACTGCGTTATACGTTGCAAACGTCGACGGCCCGTCGAAATTGTTAAAATTAATAAATGAAGAGAATTAACTTAACCCCATAAGGACATTCATAAGAATAAAAGGATTCAAATATGCACATATATATATATATATATATATATGTGTGTGTGTGTATAAGTTACGAAGCATAATATGAAGAGTATTTAAAATGGTTTCTTAATTTTTCCAATACTTTTAGTCGTTCTAATAGCCAAAGTTATAAAATCCAGCGACAATTAAAGAATAACTTTAAAATTTTCTCGCCATTTATATGCGTGAAGGGCTTTGCTTCTGAAAAAACATAAGAGTTTCTATTACAATAACAGGTTTTTTTTTTTGTTTAAATCGACTAACTTCTTATATAACAAATAAAGCCTAAAAATTTTGAATTTAAATTAAACATTTTGTTAAGGATATAATATTCATAAATTCAAGTGATTCATAAATGAAAACTTTAAGACATTTTAGTATATTTTTATGAAATTTTATGAGATTTAATTCTCAATAATTGATTTATAATTAGAATTTCGGTAATAATACGGAATATTCATCGATTTTTTTTTTTTTTATTCATTCAATGTAATTTTTAATTCAAGAGATTTTTCCATTAAATTTTCATCACGCACGCTACTCAATGATTTTTTTTTTAATCGAAATCCCTTAATTACAGTGGTATTTATAAAAATAGTTTTAACAAATAACACTGGATTTGTTTAAGAAATATCGGTGAAAGCAGACGAAGATTTAAGTTTATTATTTTAAATCGAGCGTAAAAAAAATATCTTATCAATTGATTACCGAATAATCGTAAAATTCGAGAATAATGAGGGCACTCCGTGAGAAAGAAATGGGGGGAATTATTGCAAGGAGTAAAAAAAAAAAAAAGAAAGAAAGAAAGAAAGAAAAAAGTTTGAAATGTGGTGGTAGTAGGGGATCAGGCACGAACATCGATTTTCTCATACTACATTCGTACATGATCGAAGTTAATATGACATGACGACAGTGCAAGTGTTATACTAACACTATCGCGCCCTCGTAAAGTGTACTTTCGTATTATACATCGGCGAAATCTCATTCTACGGTCCATCCATTTCGAGCATTCGTATTGCTGAATTATTTTTCCTAATCGAGTTAAATGTTAAACTATATTTTCACTTAAAATACAAAGCCCGAATGGCTTCTTTTAAAAGTTTCGGAGATGCGAGGACGCGTTGAGCTGGCCCTGGGTAATGGAAAAGCGGAAAATCAGCAAATTATTGAACTTTCTCTAGAATAATCAGCGACGCAATGTATTTTCAATGTAAGCGTACACGCACGCAGACAGCCACGCGCACGCAAATATTTATATATACGTATATTTGTAAATTTAAAAGCGAAACTCGTGACGTATAAATGAATTCGATACGATATTTTAAAAGGTATTCCCTTTACATGTTGAGGTAACACGTATGCGCGCACACGCAGGCATAAATACATTTGAAGTTTTGTCGAATGTAGATGAAACTAAGCTTGACACGAGTATTTGGAATATATGAAATATATTATTTGTACGAATTTACGAACTTTAGAAGATATTTTTTAAATTTACATAGATTTAAATATGTCATACTTTTCTCGTGAAATCATAAAACTTGTTTATCTTTTGCGAGGAAATATATTATTTTCAAGGACTTTCGTTTCAATTGGGTAGCTTAGCATAAGATATTTTTCTTCTCATTGCAAAATTCTCTGCCAATTTTCTAGATTATATTGCTTGGACGAAGTTTTTATGTAATCCATGCAATACAACAATTATGACGTATGTCTAAGAGCGAAATGAATGAAGAACACTTTGAGAATGTATTGGTATATTAACGCACATTATGCGGCATTTCAATGTACAGGATAGATCGTAAGTGCACTTGTAAGCACCAGAAAGGCTCTTAATTTTAAATGTATGTAAAGAACATTACCGTCGCGTGTGGGGAAAGCTCGTTACAATTTTCGTGAAAAACTTACTGCCGCCGAAAGAGCTTCCGTAAGGCATTATTTTGCATATTACCGTAGCGTGTTTACGCGCAGGGACTTGAGATGGGTTGCGTTACGAGCTCGGTAGGTCGAAAGCTCGAATACTCGAATGCTCGAATGCTCGAAAGCTTGAAAGCTCGAATCTCGGTAACGGCAACATCAGCAACGGCTACGTGAGGGAGCAGGGGGCATAGGGGGCAGGGGGAGGGGTGGAGGAGCCAAGGAGAAAGATTGAACTCATCCATCCATTGTCGAACGAGGAAGGGAGGAAGGAAAGAAGGAAACAAAGAGTCAGAGAAAGAGAGAGAGAGAGAGAGAGAGAGAAATAAAGAAAAAGAAAAGGGAAAAAAACGACGTCCACGTAGATCGGCGCGCGAAAAACTTTTCCGCTCAGGTGCGTGCGGGGGTTCTCGCGAAACTTCCCCCTCGAGGTCGTCCTCGTCCCCGGGCACGAGTGCGCGTGAAAGTGCACTGCGGCTCTCGCCGGAGAGGCATAAAATGGTGGAGTAGGTCTCTTACAAGGTGTCGGCGGGAGGTGGTTGGGTGGTCGGGGGAGGGGGGCTACTCTCTCGGCGCCCAAGAACTTCTAAGCGGCCCCAGTGACAAACAAAGAAAATCAATGCGTGGGAGGAGTGCGAGGGACCACGAGCATTTTCTCCATCCGTTCGGGATTTTCCGACAGCTTCATTTCGCGGGGAGCAGAGAATCCCGAGATATCTGGCTCCTTTGTATGGGGGACACGCGCGATGTCGTCGCGTCGCCTCGCGGTGTCGTCCGGAACTTCCGGGGCACGTTTCGCAAACTACCTGCCCCTACGTCTATCGCTCGCCGAAGGACGAATGGCTTACTTTTATTGAGGGCGAACGTTCAAGTTGAGAAGAGCAAGTGCGTCTCCGCCGCTAAGGGTTCTCCTTTATTTTCCTATTTTCCTATTCGACGAGCGAGTCTGGCTTTATTTTAATATACTCGGGACGCCCAAGCCATCTTGTACGTATTTACTTGATTGCCGATAATTCTAATGCTCCGTCATGAAATTGCTGGATTCGAGGGGCCGTGCAAGGGACTATCCTCCCCTTCCTCTCCCTGTTTCTATCCCTCCTCCTCCTCCTCCTCTTCTTCTTCTTCTTCTTCTTCTTCTTCTTCTTCTTCGCCTTGCCAGACTCATCCAGTAGCATAATAGTAAATTATAAAGGCCGACTTTCAAAGAAATTACGAACTCAATAATTGTACGCCCCGAGAGTATATGGACCCATAACCTGACTCAATATCATCCGTCCATTCGACTTTTTAATACAAGAGAAAAACTTTCCCTACGATAATAAACGTACAATGTGCCCGACATATTTTTTTACTTATGCGTCCGGACGCATAGGCATTTAAAATTTTATTTCTCGTCTATTCGCAAATTAATCGATCACAGTGCAAATAATACAGAGTGCGTTCGTTGTATAATTTTAACTGCTTTGAAGAAGAAAAAACATAAATAAATAAATAAATAAATAAATAAAGCGAGAGAGAGAGAGAGAGAGAGAGAGAGTGAGAGTGAGAAGGAAATTATCGTGAAAGGACAGATGTTTCGTGAAAATTATATAAAAATATTTTATTAAAAAAATTCATTAAGTAGAATATATTTTTCGATAATAATATCGGCATATCAAGCCTTCCGCGCCCGAGTCTTCATTTTCCCATCCCAGTCACAGTCATAGGATTTGCCTACAACAATACACACTGACTCGTATTAAATACGAAATACAGAATATAAAGTGAACAACTGTTTTTTATTCATAAATTCTTCTTATCGCTAATTAATTCAACAATGCGGATGTTTAATGCCGAGAAGCGCGTTTTATTATAATTTCCCATTATATAGGATATTTAAATTTACGAATTCGTATCTTTGTAAATAACATTCTCAAAGTATTTGTAAATATTTTAGAGTTTTTGATTCAGTTTTTTTCACTTGGATTTTACGTAACCAGAGAGAGAGAGAGAGAGAGAGAGAGAGAGAGAGAATCGTTATATCTATGGTCGGTTATTCAGCGAATACTAGTCACGAAGTGGCTGGAAGAAAAAAATAATAATAAAAATAATAAACTTATTGAGTTTTAAGAAGAAAATAATTTTCCTCCAAGATTAAAACTTTTCCCTTCTAAAAGTATGCTAAAGGTGCAGGGGATTGGCTGGATTGGGAGAAGGGGAGAAGGGGTGGGTTAAGGCGAGTACGAAAGCCTAAGGCTTTGATGCCGCATTAGGATATTAAATATTTATTATAACAATAAGTTTCATAAAGGGGTTATTGGGAAAAGTTGGGTAAAAGAGTTGGGGAAGGTAAGGAAAAATCTTTTACTCCTTAAATGAAAACATTAATGGAGGATCGCACGTAGAAAGGTATCGAAAGATCCGATCCGAGCCCTTAAAAGCAGTAGGGCATATTCCAGCCGAGATTGGCAAGTCCTGGGACTCCATTACATCTGGAAGCCCGGGATCCGTACGCTCAATCCGATAAGGTCATTTGAAAAGTTTCTCCCCGCCACCCGGATCGGATTAAATGCACAAGCTTTTTTACAAATGATTATTTTATCAATAAGTCGAGGAGGGCTCGTTAAGCAATATTATCGTATTATCGTAGACGAAACGCACCTTATGGGCCGAATGGCTTATTGACTTATTGGGAAGGGAAAGCCGAGCCGCGGATAATGAGATACGATACGATACGATATTAAAAGTAGGGTAGTGGCGAGGTGGGGGCGGTGGTGGGTATCGGAGCGGGAGCGGGATCGGGAGCGGTAGCGGGAGCGGGTGGTGACGATGCGGATGATGCATGCACGTATTCTTATGCATAGGTGCACGTATAAGAATAATAGATTTCGGGGAAATTAAAAGCAGAGCGGGTTATGAGGCGCACAGGGGCCGTAAATTCAAAGGCAAAGCCCCCAAAGTAATACGTGGCCTCGGCTGTAAATTTTTCTCGAGCTCCATCCGCCCGGTATCCCAGACACTTGACATCGCAGCGGCCGCGTTGCCGCCCATTTCGAGTACACACGCTCCATTATATAGAGCTCTCTATCGAGCCGGGGAGAGTATTACAAGTAGCGCACTCGCACTGCATGAAGAAGCGGACGAAGAGCCGAGGAGCCGAGGAGCCGAGCGAAGAATGAGTGGATACGGGAGAGAGCCGGGTGAGAGTCGGAGCGGGGGGGAGGGGAGGGATAGAAATCACCACGGCGAGCTTTAAAGGTATTGAGGAGGAGAAAAAAATGTCACCCGTGTCGATCGCCGTGTCACGGATGCTCGAATTCGCGCCCCTCGTCGATCGCGGTTGGAGTGGCGCGGGCGGACGGTCGGTGAGGCCGGGCAGGGGTGTGCGCAGGTACAAGGAACGGAGAGGCGCCCGCGCCTACATTTTATTAGGATTCAGCGAGCCCCGCGTACGCGGAGACACTTAACGTCCCACGGATCTTCCTCATTTCCACTCATGCATACCTGCCCTGAATATCATCATCATCATCATCATCATCATCATCATCATCATCATAGTCGTCGTCGTCGTCATCATCATCGCCATCGTCATTATCATCATTATTATTATTGTTATAATAATAATAATAATAATAATAATAATAATTTGTAGAGGTAATACGTCGTTGTGCGGCACTCGACCGCTGGTCCTCATAGCGCGACATTTTCTTTATTATTCATCTCGCCTCGATGAAAAGGGAAAGGAGCGACTCGAGGATTTATCCGCGACGACAGCGTTTCCAGGCCACTCGAGTCTTCGATCGCCCCTTCATTTCTGACAATTGACCCCGCGCACAAGAGCGAGCTCCTTGTCCCCGCTGGCCTGGGCCTTCTCATCTGGGATGACACACGTGCGCCATCTCCCGCCGCCAATCTTCAAGAGCATCCCCAGGCAAATGATGAACGCAACCACAATCTCAAGTCTAATGCACTTTTACCCCTTTGGATATAAATTTCAAATTTTTATGATTAAGCAGCCGACCTGCCGGGCTGCTTCGCAACACAACCTTACTGAGCCACAGTTATTTTTAATCGCGCATTACACCCTCGACTACAATTACAAATACAAAACAATATCTTAAACGCAATGTTTGTTAATGCACTTGACTGTGTTTAACCTTTGAACTTAAATTACGAAGACGTTTAAGTTGATCCATCCTGTAGTATTCGTAATTTAGGAATAAAAAAAATAAACTATAACTAAAAAAAAAACATCACTCTTACTTTGTTATGAAAAATAATTAAGAATAAAGGACCAGTGAGGAATAGAGCTATAAGAGAAAAGAAAATCTTATCAATTGCATTGTCATTATTAATCGCTACTCTTGATTATAAGCGCCAATTCATGGGCGAAGCTCTTAATTGGTAGGTAATACATCGGCAGAATCATAATCATCGTGATATTCTTATTCGCCGGCATACGTAAAACAAAGGTCGGGGTGGGGGTGCTCGTACTAAAGTATTTGGCAATGCGCTGATAAAGAACAATAGATGGTTACAATCGAGCGCAATAGGGGCGGGGATACAAAGTCCTGGTTTAAAAAATATGGCCTTAAAAAGGAGTGGGGGTTGAACGTGTTGAAAGATACCGAGTATATTTTGTGATCTAGCATTGGCTAGATTTTCACATTTCACGTGCGCTGGGCAGAAGCAGGAGACAGCAGAGTTCACGTGTACTCGTCTGCTAAACGGTACTGGAATTTTCTCCCAGCCAGACTGGCACATACGACTGGCACATACGACTGGCACATACGGCTGGCACATACGGCTGGCACATAGTTCACGTACGTGAACCGGAAGTGTTTCGCCTCAGTATTCAAGGGATGTAGAGAGGAAGACGGGAACTCTCCCTTTCGCTCTCTCCACCCCCCCCCTTGTCATCTTTCCTCCTCTCCACCCAAGAGCCATTTTTATTATATCCTGGTACGCCCGCCCAACCGCCCCAATTTTTTTACCTCTTCCGTTCGTTCGGCTACGTTTTCTTTGTTCTTAGTAGCGGAGTCCCGGACGCGCCATTGACGCCCGAACGAAATTTACCTCTGAAAGGGCTTTTCGGGCATAACGGGGCTCTCGCCGGCAATAAATTTCGTGGTGAAGAGGTATGTCGAGGTATGTCGAGGTGGCCGAGAGGCAATTTCCACCGGCATTACGTGAATATTATTTAGACAATTATTCATTTAACCCTCCCCTCGTCCTTAACATAATTATTTATTTTACTTGTAATATCCACTTACCCGGGCCTTTGATGTGTGCTTGAGACCGATGGCTGGCTGGCTTCTGTTGCTCTATAATCAGACGAAAATACAGGAAATTAGAGAACTTCTTTGCCAAAGATTATTTTCTACGACATAGAATACGTTGTAAAACGAAAAAATTGCTAAAATTCGCCATACAAAATTTTTAAGGCTTGCAAAATAATACTTAAAAACATTTATGTATACGTTGGGCGTGGGCGTGAGCGTGGGCGTCGGCTTACGTGCGTATATATATATGTATGCATGTATGCATGTATGCATGTATGTATGTATGGATATAATGCAGGTAGGAGGGAATGCAAAATATACGAACGAAGACGCAAATGACGAGGTAAGAAAAGTTAAAGAGGTAAACCAGCGCAAAACGTGCAATGACGGCAGATACGTAGGTAGAAATAAATAAAAGTAAGCGGGTCATGCGCATTGACAAAAATAATGTTGATCCATTCGCAATCGCTTGGGATCTAAACACTGACGAATCTAAACGAAGTTTACCTCCGCCGCCTCGGGCGATTGCACGATCAGAGACGTCCTCGGCGGCTTCTCCGGGGGCACCTTCTTCAAGGTCCCCGTGAAGCAACTTAAGCTGGCCAACGAGGCCAGGCTCATCTGCGAGCAGGGCGCGCCCTCGACATTGTCGCTCGCCGACTGGGCGCGCTGGAGTTGGGGGTGCGAGCCCCTCGGCAGGACGTCGGCCCGGTCGAACTGCGAGAGGCTGGGCAGCGGCATTTGCGATATGTTTGGTATTTGAATGGAATTGTCGATGGGGGAGTCGTCTTGGTGGGCCGGCTGCTGATGCTGCTGCTGATGCTGCTGATGCTGTTGCTGCTGCTGCTGCTGCTGCTGCTGCTGGTACTGCAAGCGCGGGGATACGCGCTCAGAGCCGCAAAAGTAGCCGGCGCCGTGGAGCTGGGGCGGGCTCACCGAGTTCAAGAGGGACTGCTGGTAGAGATGCCTCGAGGCATTTATGCACTGGTTCAGGATCGATTTGTTCGTCTCCTCCGTGTCGCTGCTCTGGTTACTCAGCTGCGCGAACTCCAAGCTCTGCTTCTGGCTCTGCAGCTGCAGGTTGTGCATCCGGTTCTGGAGCTCGCTCTGCTGGTACTGGAACTGCGAGACCTTGTCCAGGATATCGTTTTGACTCTGCAGGCATTGTAGCTTCGCCTGCAGGTCGCACTGCTGGCGCTCGCACTTGCTCAGCTTCTCCGATATCATGTCGATGCTCTGCTGCTGTTGCTGCTGCTGTTGCTGGGCCGTCTCGGCCTTATCGCAACCTTGGTGCTCCGGATGCTGTTGCTGCTGCTGCTGCTGCTGCTGCTGCTTTCGGCCACTCGAATCGGAATCCTGGTTCCTTTGACTACGGCGGTGGCTGTGGATTATGTGATCGACTTGTTCGGGGGGCTTTGACGGGGCCTCGCTCGGCTCAGGATGGGCCGTCAACGCGGACTTTGCCTCGCTCGCGGGGACCTGGTGCTGGTAACAGACGCTCGGGCTCGCACGCTGAGACAGACCGCTCGTCGCTGGCGCGGTCGTAGCGGGCACCGCGCAGCCGAGGTTCGCGACCGAGCCCGTCGTCAGCTGCTGATCCTCGAGCTCTTTGCGCGCGAGCTCCATGTGCTTGGTGAGGTCGGCGCTCACGTGGCGCAGGTGACGCCGCTGCTCCATTATCGAGCTCGCGCTTATACTGGCGATCGGCTGGAAGGCCGACATCCTCGCCTCCGTACGCCTCTCCTCGGAGGAGTTACGGGAACGCGGGCTCGTCGTGAACATATTATCCCGCGACTGTATTATCCGGCTTTCCATATCCTGCCGCTGGCGCTGCTCCTTCCACATGGCCAGCTCAGCCCGGGTCTTTTCGAAGCTCTGGCCCGTGGCCGCCGCTACGTTGTTCGGGCTCTTCTGGCTCATCCGCTCCGGGGTGTTCGCGTCCCGTATCGGCACGAAGCTCATCGGGGATCTACGTATCTCCTCGTAGCGCTTCCCGTCTATGCTCATCGGGGATCGCCGGTGATCCTCCAGGTACTCGGAACGCCGGTTGTCCTGAGCGATGCCCATGCGCTGGTTCGACCCGCTCAGATTCGACCAGTCCACCGATTTCCTGTCCCCGGTAACGAGGAGGCCCTTCGGCACCACGGCCAGCGGGGGCAGCACCGGCATCGGCGACATGCGCAGACCCCCGCTCACCTCGAATATCCTCTGGTCTACGGGAAAGTCCCCGACCTTGGCCTCCGCGATCGGCTTTCGCGCTGTCATCCCCATAGGATCCTGCTGCTGATGCTGCTGATGCTGCTGGATACCAATGCCATTGTTGTCGCACGAGAAATTAAAGGTGAGGGTGTCGTTGCGTCTCGGGAAGCCGTTGCTCACGTCGACGGAGACGGACTTCCTGTGCTCGGACCTCGACACATAAATTCCGCAGTCGGCGTTGGCCGACTCGTTGCCGAGCGACTGCTCCCTCGGAGGTTCCCCGTTCGCCTCGATGTAGAGGCCGTCCTGCCTCGTGCGGGGATTCTGCTGGCTCATCGAGACCAGATACGCTTTGTCCGGGTGACTGTCTTGGCTCCCCTGCTCCTCGCCGGTGCCGCTCTCCCCGGGCTTTTGCGCCTTCTGCACCGGCTGAGCGTCGAGACTCGCTGACTTGCGATGCCCGGACTCGTGGGTTATTTTGGAACTGCCACGCGGTGGGACCATGGGCTTCGGACCACGGGACGAGCTCCTTTCGCTACCGCAGGAGGCGAGGCTGTGTCCGATGCTCTGTGCGATCGGCTGTATTATCGGCTGGGCCTGATACTGGCCCAGCTCCTGAGAATACCTCTGGGGGTTCGGCGAGTGCTGAGCCGAGGATGGCTGCTGTTGCTGCTGTTGCTGCTGCTGTTGCTGCTGCTGCTGCTGCTGCTGCTGCTGCTGCTGCTGATGTACCTGGTGGTTATTATACTGCTGGGGGTAGATGTTCTGCTGAGAGTTATAAGGCGCTGCTGCGTTCACTAGGGGCTGGGGATACTGGCTGTAATGAATCTGCGGGCCGAAGTGGACGTAGCCCGCGGCCATCGGCGCCGATAACGGCATACCCTTGCTCGTGTAGTAAGCCGTCGGCTGTCCGCTCGTCGACGACATTTGACCTTGGGATTCATGCTGCTGGACGTAGCCCGATTGGGCGACCGCGGCAGCCAAGTTCACGTTTTGCGTATAGAGCGCCGCCGAGTCCCTCAGACCAATGTCCCGCGAAACGTACTGAGCTTGACCGGCATTGTACATGCTATTGTGAATCTGCGCGTACTGGAGCCCGGCCTCCCCCGGGGCGGCGGTTATTATGTATTCCGGGGCGTACTGGGTCGCGTGCACTGGGATCGCCTGGCTCCCCGCCCCTTGGGGTATAAACTGCACTCTATCGATCACGATGTTCTCGTGGTGATAGGGCTGGGTGTGGGCGAGGAGGACCGGGACCGAGGCCGGTCGTTCCTCCACGTGCTGGTGGTGGTGCTGCTGCTGTTGCTGCTGTTGATGCTGATGCTGAACTTGCAATGGCTGTATCTGATTCTTGGCGACGGTTTGCTTCTTTTGGCAGGACTGAAGGTCGTTCGCGGGCTGGTTCTGCTGGGGGCGGGACTGCTTGCACCGGGACGTCTCGAAGCCGTTGGACATGTCGGGCTTGGGGAGCTCGGACATAATGTCGCTCGAGGATCGGCCGTTCTTCCGGCCCTGGCTCGACTCATCCTGCGAGAGGCTCTGGGTCCCGTTGACGCTGAAGCCGGAATCCGAGCCGGGCTGAGACATGGCGGGGCTCACCGGCTTCCCGCCGATGTAGCCAAGGATTCGCCCCAGACCGCACACCGTGACGTATTATCCGCTCCTTGGGTAACGAAATTAACGCGAGCGGCCTTGACGATGTATTCCTTGCGCGGAGGAGTAAAGGATGTAGGTGTCGCTGCTGCCCAGCATCCCCCGTTACCGATCTACCGGTCGATCGATCCGTCCTCCTCTAGACATTCACAGGCGCCTCTCGTGACGGGGCGGGGCATTCGGTAGGTAGTCGTCACCGTCGTCACCGTCGTCACCGTCGTCACCGTCGTCACCCCCGTCATCGGGACTAATAGCTCGGCGGGGCCCTGCTGAGCAAGCAGCCGTCACGATCGGCTCGCCTCCAGGCGCAAGGTCCTCGGCCTCGAGAGCCCGGGCGATCCATAATTCAGCGTTAAGCCGGCTTCTTGGGCGAGGACTCTCATCATCCAGTCGGGGGAGGAAGGAAGTCTCGCGTGGCGGACTTTCTTCGGGTGATCGATCGATCGAGCGAGCCTCGGACGCGCGGTGACGCCGGGGGGTCCGAAATACGGCTCTCACCCCGGCCCACGGGCTCGCGACGACTCAATTAAGCGGGACCCCGCGTTAGCTCACCGGGCCACGCCCAAACAAGTTTATCTGTGAAACAAACGAATGGCAGTTTAGTAGAGGGGCGACGGAGGCGCGAATCCATTCGGTCTGCACCGTCGTGTCGCTTCCGTGGAGGTGGGCGGGGAGACGGGCGCGTCCCCTGTGCATGTAAACACGCGTCTATTCGTATCGTTATTCCTATCGCCGAGTATACTTCATAATATAATAATCTAGTCATCTGCCAGTTTTCAAACTCCCGACAATGACTCCCGTCGCCGGGAAAACTTTCCACAGGCTCCGTAATAATATCTAGAACAACATTAACCGTGCTTCCCCCTCCCCCCTTATTGAACTTTACGCTCCGCGTTTATTTCGTAGTTACCCGAAGCCGTAAGCGGCCTCTGCTTTTGTCCTTTCGATTGAAAATTAGCCGAAAATCTTATCTTTCTTTATTTTATTCTTTGATCCGCGATCTTCCGTACAATGATTGGGCTCGTGGCACGTTGTCGAGGGGGGGGGGAAAGACTTTTCCCCAATAGTTTCGAAGACTATGGGATACGTATCGATTGCGGCTGGGACTGTCCGAATGACGTAATGTGATCGAGCCGAGCCTGTGAAATTGAAAGGAAAAAGCTAAACTGCGGCTCGGCAATGGGGGAAAGGGGACAGGGGTGGACTCCCGACTAAAGCGCTTTCAATAATGTTGAATTAACTGGTTGAGTTGCGTGGCGGTGGGGGAGGGTCGGAAGGGGAGGGCCTCTTAACAACAACTGCGCCGAAAGCTATAAATGGCTGGGTGGGCCGTCGGAGTTGGAAAAATAGCGAAGCTGCTGGAGTTATTGCGTCGGTGAGATATTTTTTTGTGCAATTACTTCCGGGGTCTTCTTAACCTAGAAAAAAACGAAACGAGAGAGAGAGAGAGAGATAGGAAGAAAAATGTCCGTTGATATAATAGAGATACGAGAGGAAGAAGAAGAAGAAGAAGAAGAAGAAGAAGAAGAAGAAGAAGATGATGATGAAGAAGAATTTTCAATAAAGAGTTTTAGAAAGAGGATAGACCGGGAGGGACGTTTCCGGACACACGCTCCCTCCCTCTCTCGGCGCGAGCCGACGATATAGATCTCGCAATCTATTGCGGTTGCCATCGAATCTAGAAAAGCGAGTCTATCCGCGGCTCAGTTGCCAGAAGAAATCCCTTCCTCGCCAGCGAGTATGACCCGCCTGTCGAGCGAAAAGTCATTTTCGGGCCGATTCCCTTAAAAACAACTGAAAATAAGGACTGTGCTTGGTTCGCCCCCTCCTCCCCCACTCCTTAGTGAAACCGATCCTAATCGTAATTCGGGGAGAAATCTGTCGACGAGCCGCCGCCGCCGCCGCCGCTGACGTTCAATATCAATTTCAAAATCGAGGAGGAGCTCGGAGGCGGATTATTTCTTTTTCCTCGGACAGAGATACGTCCTTACTATTGCTGGGAAAGGTTCCTCTTTTATCTGAAGCTCTCATCTAAGCTCTCATTCGCCCTAAACGGGCCGAATATGCCCCAGGAGCGGAGGACGCGCCTCGTGACTTCAGTCCAGACCTTGCGACCATCGGTCACTTTCAACGCTCTACGCACTCTTAGGCCTTATCTATTATACACCTTGCCATACACCGCCCCCTACGCCTGCCGGTAACCCCTGTCCGCCGATAACCCCCTATTGCCGTATCTCCCCAACCCCAGTAACCCCGCTATGTGTCGCTCCCTTTCTACGTCTTCGTAAAGTTCCTGCGAGAGTAATGGGCAAAGTTCGTGGCGCATTTCACGTTAACTTTCCTCAAGTTTCGGCCGATCGCAGTCGAGTGTCCGCCCTGCGACCCTCAAATGCACTACCCCAACGCCTTTAGTCGCGGACTTTTTATAATCCGCGAGCATTAGTCGATGGCCCCACCCACGCGCCGCCCCCCTCCCTCCCCAAGGCTGGAGGCGCCTTGGGTCGTCGCATAAATTCCTTAGAATCTTCTTACCTCGACTCTGGCTTTTCCGTACCTCCTCGGGTCGACCCGAGGCATCGTTTGTTTAATTCAAGTTCAGCGCTGCCCTGTCCTTCCGTGCCCCCGGACCGCTCGATTATTTATTTCCGCTGCGCCGAAATTCCGCTTCGGCCGCTTCATCGGCGCATTTGCCCGGAATCCGTACTGCAGGCTTTTCCTTTGATTGCAATTTACCTCGTACGCAACATGTAAACGGCGGGAGGGCTTTTTTTTTTTTTTAACGGGGCGCGTTAAATTAAATATTTCGAATTATTTGATAAAAGTAGCCTAGCCGCCGGAGCGTTGGATGCAGGGTGGGAGGGAGGGAGTGGCACTTTCTCTTTCTCTTTCTCTTTCTCTTTCTCTTTCTCGTCTACTTGAATGCGTAACATGCTTCATCGAATATTCGCCCGAGTCCTTGCCAAACGCATTAACTACGCCTACGCTAGCCTAACCTACAACAATCTACGAATAAGTTATTTTTTACTTGCCCTTTATTGTAATTTCGAATCCGATTGAAAATATATCGACGCTGAAAATATTTATCGAATACCCGGCACGATCGATTTCTAATATGATTTTTATCCCTTGGCAGGAAAGGGAAGAGGGGGAGAGGGTGAGAGGCTGCCGGCAACAATCTACCTCGGGGAGGAGGAAGCGGAGCTCGCAAGTTTGCAATATCCGTTCATCACGCACCAGATCTCGCCTGCACGACTGCCCTGAAAGGCTGGAGAAACGGGGGCGAGAGAAGGACAATAGGCGACGGTGGGGAAGGTTGACTACACGTAGGATCGTACCGATCCAGAAGGGATGAAATTTCTGGTTTTTCCCGCTTTGGCGATTCTCCATTCTCCGTCGGCTTCTTCTCACTGCTTCGTTTCGCCCAATGTACCCCCCGCTCCGTCTCTCACTCACTCTCTCTCTCTCTCTCTCTCTCTCTCTCTCTCTCATCTACCGCCACGTCCCTTTTTCTTTACCTTCCCCTACCCCGACTCGACGCGACTCAACATTCTTTCGTTTTCATCTTATTTTGTCTCCCTTGTGCGCTCTCTCTCTCTCTCTCTCTCTCTCTCTCTTTCTGCGCGATGGAACAGCGAAAGCTTTACTTGCTTTCAGCTGTGCCGCAACTAATGAGGCCCGACCCTATACCATGTGCTGCACGCATCTACGACTTTCTGCCTTTTACTCGAGCGGAAGATTGAAAAAAAGGAAGAAAAGAAAAGAAAATAAAAGAAATGAAATGATAGAAGAAGAAGAAGAAGAAGAAGAAGAAGAAGAAGAAGAAGAAAGGGATAGAAATAAGGAAAAGGAGTAGGTACGTAGGAGGAGCGCGGGAATAATGGATACACGGAGCCAAATAAATATTAGCAGCAGCGACTATTTCTTTTAATAAGAATAAGAATAAGAATAATAATAATGAACCAAAATGGTTGGCTTCTCTTGTGATAAATATTTTAAAACGTATTAACGGCTCAACCATATGACTTGGCCAATGCCGGGAAATTGCCTCGTAAACAAGTTCCACCCGCTGTATGTACTCCCTCCATCCATCCCTCGCCTGCCCCCTCCCACATCGCATCTACGCATAAAATAAATTAAAACCTACTCCCTCTACTTTCCATGTCCGTCCGGAATTACCTTCGGCTAAATATTCAATGAATTTTAACGATTTACACGGTGAGGGCGAATCTCCATCTCGAGCTCGGTTCGCTGAACGCTCCTAATAAATGAAAAAGTCGCCTTCGATTCGCAAGACTACCCATCCCTTTACCAGTGGTTGCCAGTAATGTCAATGCATCGACTCATCCCAATATGACAATAGAATTATATGAATACCCGCGAAATTAATCTATTAGGCCTTCGGTAGATTCGACCGACGCTAGATGTCGCCACTAACGAGCAGCTGCAGAGTATCGGTACCGACATCCATCCGATCGATACTCCCGCCTCTTCTTCGGTCCAGCAGGGATGAAAAATGAAAAGTTTCACTCTTAATCGAATCCGAGCTTGTTTGTACGCGGGTCATTATGCGAGGGGCGAGATATCTCGGTTTGGTCGGCCTGTCCGCGGGAAGAGTGAAAAATCCAAAGTAAAAAATCGAACCGAAAAATTGATGGATCAGCGAGGCTCGGATCGAGCATACCCATCCCTTTCTCCTTCTCTCGAGTCTCTGTACATTCTATCGTGATACCGCGATTACTGGTCAAGTCGATGATTTATCCCGTCCCGAGTCCCGCTTATCGATCCATTCGCGTCTTAATCATGACGTTCGATTTAGCTCGACGACAACGCGTGACGTAAACTCCATTGCGTAACAACGAATCCTTCTCATAAGTCTCCGAAAAATAAAAATAGGGGGAAAACAATACAACTCCTCCGAGACTGATGAATCCGACGTTGAAATCTTGTTGAAAACTAATCAATTATATAGCATTTCCTCGAAATTTTCAGTTTCGTATTGACATTTTCACGAGGACTGGCCCCACGGTGGGGAGGAGGGGGGGGGACATCAAGAGAGCAAGGGATAACATTTATTTCCTACCTTATATTCTGGCCTTTTACGATGACCTTTGAACGATCAAGGATCTTTGAGCGTCTCTATCGACTATTATATTATTCCTGTATGCAGCAAAAAGGGCTCTCGTTTGTATAGAGCATAATAAGAATTTACAATTTGTTTATGAAATTTAGTCCTCCGCCTAATGGTTTGCTGCTTCCGAGAATCCATAAATAGCAATTGATAAAAGGATAGGATTTCTGAGAGGCTTCGAAGCACGGAAGGAAGCTATTTTTTTTTTTTTTTTTTTTTTTTTTTTTTTTTATAAAATTAATAAGGCCTGTAGAGTATTGGGAAGTTTTCGATGGTCTGCATGTCGAGGAAAGTGCTTTCAATATGACCTCGAGTGAGTTTTCCCTCCCACGAACGAGATGGCTTTACTCAATTTCCATATTTATCAGAGCGGGCCGCTTCACCTCGGCCCATCCTCCCGACTCCCGACGCATTTTAGATGGAGCGCACCCTCCCCCTCCCCTCCGCCCCTCCATCAACGAAAGAAATTGTTACGTCCGACCGCGTGACGATGCAAAAATATTGATGTAATGCAACGGCTGATAAAAACATTTTATCACCGCTCGACCGATAATGTCGAGACTCAAAATATCCTACGATTGTTCACCTCTGCATATTTAATGGGACCGTCATGGGAGTGTCCTTGCATTAATTTACCCGCTTTCTTTTGCTTTCTTTCTTTCATTTCTTTCTTTCATTTTCCTCTCCAAGGTAAATAAAGTCTATAATTGATCATCGGGCCTCGGTCAAGTGACGACGTTCTATTACCATCCGACGAATTCCCTCACTAAATACGAAATTCCCTTTACGCCTTGGAATAATAATAATTGTAAGATGTCGGGCCATGGGTTTTTTTAATAGAAATTCAAATTTTTTCCCCTCCCTTAAAATTTATATTGCGCGCGAGAGGAGGGGCGGGAGGAGGAGGGGGGTAGGAATATTAAATCGTCCGAGCCGAATTTTTAAAGCAAGTTATTCATCAAATTATTCCAATCTCCAAGCAATAAATATATATATATATATTATTTTTTTTGAAATTAAACGATAATTGAAATCCGAAAGCGCCTACATTTATTGTAGATTATAAATTCTTTTATAATCAATAACGTAACCGACCTTTCCGACCGTTTCAAGCAATGCTTTTTCATAAAATGCATTCCCGTTCAACCGAAGCGACCTGACCAATCCGATATCATAACTATTAAAAGATAACAATCTTGATACTACTACATTAAAACTATTGTAAGAAGAGTAAATGACAGATTTCTATTCCATTCGCGCACGTATAATTCATTGGAAATCATTTTTATCATGCTTTACGTTTCGCTGAATTCCCTTTATAAGCTCTCTTGCGAATTGTCAAATTCATGAAACAACCAGGAGCTCCTTACCGATGCTTTACGTTAATTTTGTTAAACTTACGTATTAGTGCTTATTTATTAAAGTCCTCGTTGCATTCGATTGGATATTATCTGACGTTTTTTTTTCAGAACACTCCTTCTCTCAAACGCGGTATTCGTCATATTGAGAGTCAGTAGGAATGTCGATGGCTTTGTGGATACGATATTAAAACCATCGTATTTGCGAAAGAATTAAAGCGAGAGAATTTCATTATGTCGTCGATCTGATTCGAATAAATGAATGCAGTGAGGCCGACTGCTTACGCCTTAGTATGATTTATAATTATAAACGAATTCATTGAAATTCGACTAATGCACATTTATTGTCATTAGTTGCGAAAGCTTATAAAGTAAGTTACAATGGGGCGGGGGGGGGCAGGATTATTTAATTTCAAAATATTTTATCCTCCCTGTTTATTCTTTTGTGCAATGGCCCCGCAACACGTACAGGCATTCGTGTATACATGTACATTAAGGTAAGCCTAGTTGTGACTCCCTTCCAAGAAAGTACTTTGAAGAAGCGTTTGATTGCAGACATAAAGGAGAATTGTACGGGATTTGAGCGTGTGCGCGTACGTGTGTGCGAGTGCGTAGTCATGCTTGACAGTAGTCGGTGCCGTAAAGAGTATCGTAAAGAAAATCAAGCAAATGAAAAATACGTGGCCATTAAGGGCCTGGCATTTGCCAACATGGAAGGCAGGAATAAGAATGGAAAATAGCAACAAACTCGCGATGTTTGCTAAAAACAGGAATAACTAGCACAAATGATGAGCACTATGAATATTAATTTATTCAAATGGGACTCGTGGTAATTAAAAATGAACCAAGGAAAACATGTAAAATTTAAAGACAGCAGGAAAACAAATTTCCCGTTCTCTCTTTCTCTCTCTCTTTTCCCTCGAGAAAAAAATATACTTTTTTTTTTTTAATTCTGTCGTTCTCCATAAGTATTTCTTCTTCTTCTTTTTTTTTTTTTTTTTGTATTTGTAACTGTACTTTGTAGTAACGTAGTTACGACAAAACCAACTTACTTTTATTTTAAATGAATTTTTAATAGAAAAAAAAGCAGTTTTGCTAAGTTAGTATCTAGTTATGAAGTTCTTATGCAATTAAATTATCGTATTTCTTAAGTTAAATCTTATATACATGCTTACGTTAAATGTGTAAGAGAAAAACATGATTAATAGACAATGACGTATCTTACGAAATAGTCTAAAAATTTTCTAATATTACTTTGTCTTATATTGCATGAATTGAATAATATCGTCATTAATTAAATAACGATTAAATATTCTCTGTGCTGTTTCTTTATAAGAATTTGGAAATAAAATTTGTACTATATATATATATATATATATGTACACAATTATTAGTTGCCTAAAATGTATTTATGAATAAAATTAAATGAAATAAAAAAATGTAAAGGACTTCTCTCCACAGATTACTACATTTAATATATAACTGAATTAATTTTAACGTTAAAAAACTCAATTAGAACTTCTATGTCTTTTTAAAATATCTTTAAAGGAAGCCGTTGCATTATCTCCAAGTTTTTACAAAAAAACTTGGAATTTCTGTAAAAAAAAGAGAGAGAGAGAGAGAGAGAGAGAGAGACAGAGAGTGAGAGAGAAGACACGTTAAAATACATTTAATAATAAAAAGTAGTCTCGGTACTGTGGCTGTAGCATAAATCAAGTCTGGCCTTTAAAAAGTCTATTAATTTGCGAATCATTAAAACTAAAGACTCTGTCCACGTATACGGATTGTATAGTTGTACATTGTAATTAGCGCGAGCGTGTTTTTGGACATGTAGTATGAAATATCTGTAAATTGAAAGCTTGGAAAACTGGAAGCTAAATATATATCCATTGATTCGAATAGTTTTAGTTTAAGCTGCGGCTCTTTAGAAACAAAGATCGTTCGATTAACCAGAAATTTGTTCATCGATTGAGCCGAAGGGGGGCCGAGTCCACGTAGCAATGGCCCGTGAAGCCCTAATGACTTTTAAATTCTTTCTTTAAATCGATATGTTTGTCTGTAAAATGATAGTCTTTAATGGCCTTTTATTCGCTAAGGAAATTAGACCCGCGCCGTTAACCGACGTAAACCGACGGGTGCTAATTATTAATTCATTAACAGTCACGTTGGACTATTAATTAAGGGCATTGCGTAACCTCAATTATCGATTTGGGATAGAAGTCGGTCGGTCGGTCGGTCGGTCGGTCGATCGATCGGCCCCGAGAGGTGGGGGAAAGCCTTTTTAAAATTATCATTCCAATAACCCGATTGATTGCAATTTCAATTTGCCTCACTCTTTCATTTCCTTGCCGCAGACGATAGGAATCCGCTCGAAGATTAATGAGAAACTAATTAAAACAAATAGAGGACTGCGAGCGCCGTATTTAAGTATAAATGATCTAGCTATCCAAGCAGAGGTAATGCACTGGGGCACAAATCATCCGGAGGAGACAATCAGCTCGGCTTAACGACGTTAACGTCAAAATAGCGAAACTCCCGGTACGTAAGAGACGGAGACGGAGACGGAGACTCTATCTCTATCTCTCTCTCTCTCTCTCTCTCTCTCTCTCTCTCTCTCTCTCTCTCTCTCTCTCTACCTATCTATCTATCTCGAATCCGGAATACGCGATTTTAAGAAGTTCGCCTCTTATTTCGTTCGCGTGCGCGGCTTTAGCCGGATGCGCGCCATTTTCCCGGGGATAAATGGCCGACGTTACCTAGGATTTCCGTTGTTTTCCCGGGACGGGGACGCGAGGAGGAGCGGGCGGGAGATTAAACGAAAATAGCTTTGTTTGCCGCGCGGTGCTAGGCTTAGCCTAATTCAAGTTGTTGTACGCTCTGATTTGTCATTAGCGAGCCTCGGATGATCCCTCGCGTTGCTGGATCGTCGTGCGATCATCGCCGTCGGCATCTGTCGACCCGACGATCGCGTTATTTTCCCAATTCCGATTAAGATCTAATCGAAGTGGCGAGCCCTCGACGGGGGTCGAGTGTAAATTTTGAAATTGCTTTCGACCACATTTTCCACGCGGAGGTCTTTTTGTTTTCAGTGGCCGTCGTTCAATGCCGATCCCGAGATCGTTCGGAATCACTTAGCTGGATTTATGTACCTTGACGATTTTATAAATTGTCAGTGCTCGTCTAGATCATTGAGAAGCTGCACGCTCGGACATTTACATCAATAGATCAGCATCGCGCTAGAGTTATTACGTTCAATTTCGTATGTAAAGGCAATGTAACCTTAGTATCTCATAATTTAGAATTCCGAATGAAAATCAATATGACCGCTGCTGACTCCAAAGGCTCCCCGCCCCCTTCCCAGCCCCGCATCGGCCCTTAACTTCAATAAGTGTACGGGCATAATGATTCATATTTGAAAATATGGATCCGATACTATGGTAGAAATTTTTTATTATAAAGTTACAAGGAACTTCGTATAAGTTGTATACCAACGCGTCCATCACGCTTATTATGAAAATAATATTTGTATTATTATTCGTCGGCTGCGATGTTGTAACCTGTGCATACGTATTATGCGTATAATTTACATAAGAATATTATCGCCTTCGGGATACGTAATATCTCGACAACGATATGATATGTCAATGAGGTTATAATAATAATAATATTATTATTATTATTATTATTAATAATAACAATAACGTCTCATATTGTTGTGTTTTGTTTTGTTTTGTTTTGAACGCGTACTTGAATCCATTTTCCGAGACAGCTATTAAATTAATAAATTTCAATTATTAAAGTACACGGCCAATAAGTCACTCGGAGCTATTATTTATTTTTCATAATATTTTTATAATACCGTACGAAATTTCATTATCCGGTTTTTATTACACGTATCGATAATTGATAAGTGACGATATAAAAGTAATAGCGACGTTTTATGCCCAAGATAAAGAAAATAAATGTAATGAGAAACATTATCGTAACACATTAAATACAGATGATTTATAATCCATATTGAGAAGATTAAGTAATAATGATCGATTAAGTAACATTTAAATGCAGTTTTATGATACAAACATTCGTTATTGGAAAACGGGAGGTAAATTGGTACAATTGAAAGAATTTCAGATAATAAAAGACTGATTTTCTTAGGCGTTACGATAAGAGAAGCTTTTCTCAATAAACCATTCATGCTCTTGGATGTATATAAAAAAATAAATTATGTTCAATTTGCTGATTTGTAGGATAAAAGTAAAAACGACTTCATCTGACTCTTGGCATTGAGAAAAGAAAAATAAAACAAATAAAATTCGGAACGTTTATGTTTACAAAAGATTTCTTATTAATCTTTGAGGCACGGAATCGGAAACGAAATCGCTGACTGACTTTGGAAATTTTTTAAATATTTAAAATATGTATCAGCAATCTAGGAAGCGATGGGAAAATCCTTAAATATTCAAGTTTTTCATGAAAAATGCTTCAAATAATAAATTATTAATGTGACATCGACAAAGTTTCTTACTTTTTGAAAAATGGGGAGAGAAAAAAAGGGGAAAAAAAATCCCCTTTCCCATATTAATTTTTCGATTCGCTATTTTATTTCCTTTTTACCTATTGCCGGAAGGCCAGGAATTTATTAAAGGCAAATTATACAGAGAGAGAGAGAGAGAGAGAGAGAGAGAGAGAGAGAGAGAGAGAGAGAATAATTTAGACATTTCAATTTGATCCTAGAAAATGCTCTGAGCTTTCATCACAAGCAACGGCATAAATGTCCAAATGCAGCTAAACGCGGGATATCGCGTACGTATATCCAAGACTAACTCCAATGATTTTTTTTTTGTTTTACTAAACGTACTCTTTTGTTTTGGTTTATATTGTAATTACTTTTGAAAATTCACGAGCTTGCAGCCGAGGATTATTATTAATTATCTGGGAATTATCACGTCATTAATTGACGTGCAAACTTATCTTCGTATTTTCTTAAGTTCTTCATGCTTTTCTCTGATTTAGTTGTTTAAAATAAGTTTGATATTAGTTTCTAAACTAGTCTATAAACTCAAAGTTCCCAGTTGTTCGTTATTCTACGTAACCTGCTTTCCTAGCCAGTCTTCATTTCGCAGCTTATCTTGAAACTGCTTTGAATGTTACTTATAAATGCATTTTTTTTCCGTTCGATTGCACTCAAGCAGGCAATTCCGTCAAATGAGCTCGCGGTACAAGTTTTCCCGTGTAATTGGAAAATTACAATTTTCTGATATTAACGGGTACTGCGCGCCAAGTTGAAATTTATGCAGATTAGAGTAATGAATTTTAATTTCCAATGATTATCAATAACCTTATTATGATAATTAGTAAATCGGCAAATGTCCTTGTACAGCATCATTACGATATAGAAAAAGTTAATATTCGAGGTCTTTGGTCTCTGAAATTTGACAATGATAATGGTAGGCAGTACGCAGGCCGAGCAACTCCAACAACTACTAAGAAATATTGCTCCATTTAAAACTTATGAATTCTTATTCCGTTGAAGGATTATCTCTGCGGCTTGAAAAACTTCTGCTCTCCGAGGTCGTTTTAGTCTTAAGCGCGCTGTTAAAGAACTCTTACTTAGGCATATCAGGATTTGATTGTGCTAAAGTACTATTGAAATGATGGGCGGGGGCGGGGCGGAGGGGGGGGGACTGCAGCCAGCAGCGGCAGAGGGGGCGAAAATTGGCGAATGCTGGAGCGAAAGCTTTTTTAAGGAAGCAAACTTATTATCGATAGGTACTTTATGAAAAGAGGGGTAAAGGGGCCGGGGGAAGAGCTGTCCCGTAGCGAAGTTTACTCCAACGACCAAGTAAAATCCGCTTAAAAGCTTGCCGCGCGGATACCCGGGCTGGATAGTTGGTAGTGGTGGTAGTAGGTGGCGGCTAGGTGGGGCCGGGGATGGGATGGGATGGGGGATGGGGGATGGGGGCGGTGTAGACAAGGGCCGGTGATTAAAATTTACATAAGGACGGAGACAAGTAGTAATTCTTGAGTAAACTCGAGCTCGAGGCCGAAGGGAGTGCAGCTGGTCGGTATTGAGTTGAGCTTATAACGTCCCTTCGAATCCGACGTCGAATCCGATCTAGTAAAAGTGCGAATCGGGCCTTCCGGTCAATTTTGTCCCCCGATCGTCGGCTCGGCGATGTCCCGCTAAGGCGGACGGTGGCTTCCCGGCATTGGCGGAACGTCGTCTTCGCTGTACGAGGAACACGTTCGACATGAAGTCGGCGTCGATTAATTAATTTACGCTCTATTGATTTTTCCACCGAGCTTCCCTCGACGAGCTTTTCTTTGGTATTCCCGCGTCTCGCGACCTCGAATCCGTTACCGGACGGGGCCCAACGTCCTTGAACAGAGTCTAAGTCGTTTCATTACGTATAGGGAAACGTTAATGGCCTCGAGGGGAGGAAATTTTTGTCTCGCTGAACCCACGAAGCCGATGAAGAGTATTAAGATTCTAAGAGCTTTTTCTCGCTCGATGTATTTACTGGATTTGTTGGCAAGGACGACGCAAGGAAATCTTTTCAATTACATATCTCGGCTCGTTGGAAAACAACGCCATTACCGAGATTATTAAATAATTCACTGCAGGCTTTAGTTTGCTTTTAACCGCTATTACAAAGACTCTTTCGGCATTAACTAATAAAAGAATAATACGTTAGATGGTTTATGTTTTATCGTAATTTTCATTGAATTGCGACATTTTAATTATAAGAGGAAAGACCGAAGGAACAAAGGATAATACATTCGCCTCGACATCCAAAAACTAAATAATTATGTTCCGTATGCGTGCGCAGTTTGCAGAATCAAAGTTTTCACGACCCACAGATGTGCGAAATTGTATTTAGGTCTCTACATAAACGAAATCTCCGAGCCCTTTGATACAAAATACACCTCGACCCTGCCGACGTTTCGAATATCTTGCTATAATACCACATGATTTCCTACGGCTTAAAAGGTCAGGGTGGACCGTGCGCCCGGAAATTGATTAAGTCTGGAAAATTTTCTCATGAAAATAAACTTTATACTCGGGAGATAAGATAATTTTATTACAAGAACGCGTATACGTATACGCATACGTATACGTGCATACGCACACACACACACACACACACGCGCGTACATATACATATAAGATATAAATTGCGGATAATTACGAGAATGACGAATTTTCCAACGGAAAGCTTAATAGGAACTCTTGTCTCACATCGACTTCTATGAAATTCCGTATCGAGTTATTCGTTACGTTACGTTGGTCAAATGTATCGAGCATTTATTGTAATTTCGAAGAAATCTGCCAAGTCAGCAAGAGAGTTGCTAAGTGATCAAAATCGATGTACGTAATTGGAATATCTAATTTTTCCCTTTTCCTATCACTTTTTCTTTAACACGAACAAAGATTCATAATTAAAAACTTTTTATTTCAAATTGCATGAGCGATTACGAAGCCGAAAGAAAAGCTCTTTCGCGAAAACTTTATTTAAGATTCATAAACATAAAGTTCATTATAAACACTTAATTAATGCTTTTATTATAAATGTAAGAAGAATATAACTCTAAAGCGTCCGTTCTTCTTGAAAAATTAATTCTCATAATTATTTATAAATAACCGTGCGTAAAAGTCAAAATAATTATTTCAATGAGTCATATAATTTAATGCGCAGGCACACGTGTACGCGTACATTGAACACCGTACCTCAAAGCTAGGAATTTAGGTATCAAAGCTGAAGTTCAGAAACGATATGTCGAAACGGCAAGTTATAAACGAACAGTCATTTTCGCAACTTGACGTTTAATTCTTAAATGAAGAAAACCTTCGTCGGCGGATATATTTTTCCATTCGTGCCAAGCGTATCCGAGAACAATTTACGAAGTTACGACGATGAAATCATCAATAAGAGTCAGAATGTATTATTCACGCGTATGCCGTCGCGCACGATACCATACACGATAAACGCCGAACGTGGATTTAATTTTATGAATAAAATCCCCGTTATTAATAAGCTCGTATCGATCGCGCAGTAATTTTCGTCCGACATATTCCGAAAGCCTTGTTCGAGCGTATGGTTTAATCACGAAATAGGCTGGGACAAGTAAAAAAAATAAAAAAAAAACTCAATTTAGAAGCAAATCGAAGTTCAAACGAGAGGAGACGTACATCGGGTGGGTGTATTTAAAAAAAAAAAAAAAAAAAAAAAAAAAAAAATAATGATTCGGATTAGTTGATGATGGGGGCGATGAAAGCACAGCCAAGTGGTTATTTTGGGAAAGTATTCGAAAGCAGAGTAACGTTAATGCAATGAGAAATTGAAGAGTGAAGTAAACATCGATGGAAACGCTCGTGCCTTATTCTTCAAATGTTTTGTTACCGAATAGCTCTTGAAGTGAATGATGTAGAGAAACTTTAGTCGAATATATGTTAAATATATAAAACGAGGGGAAAGCTGTGAATAAATCCTTCATTAGGGAATCCTCGGCGTCGCAACGAAGATGATTTCAAGGAGATTATAAAAGAAGAAAAGAAGAAAAAATTCGTGCTCGAACGCGTTGTGTTTTAGAGAAGTTGCTTTAATATTTGAATGCCGGGCGCGCATTAGGGGCGAGAGTGAAAATTTTTTTAGGGGAAGAACGTCTAGAGAGAGAGAGGGGACGACGACGACGACGACTACGATTACGACGACGGTGCATTATTATCGCCTGGAATATTTTAATGCCCAGAGTACGAGGAACGTTGTCAACATTGTCCCGGCCCCAAACAGATGTAATTAAAGCTCGGGATGCTACGAACAAAGTTCCAATGGAAGCAAAAAAATCCGGTCAGGAAACCCTTTTATTAACAGGATCATAGTGGCGGGGAGCGAAAGGCGGGAGGTTATTTGGGTTGGGTCGGGGATGGGGATGGGGGATGGGGGGAGGGGGTGTATTCGAGACTAAAGTTTCGCGATGACGAATACAGAGGAATACGGGTGGAAAGGAGTTAAGCTGCGCGCAGTCGCTCATTTACTTGCTCGGCTTCACGGAGATTCCGTAGTCGTAACGAGAAACTCGTGGTGGTGGGGTGTGGGGTGGAGGGGAGGCGGGCGGAGGGAGTATCTCTCCGTCTTGGCTCTGGGCTCTCTCCTAATGGCTCATCGCGCACTCGTCATGCACCACCGCGGCGCGAGCTGCTGGCATAACCAAAAGAAGCTAATGGACATTCGAGAAAAATGACTCGCTGACGGAAAAAGACTTTACTTCTAGAGTTTCGAAAACTCATTTGAATCTCATCATTTTAACGATGGCGAACGGCACTCCTACTTCGCGTAAAAGATTTATACCCCACCGATGAGCTTTTATAATATACATATATATATACATATGTACGTATTTATATAAGCTCGCATGGACCTTAGATCCCGAATAATCGGAAACTTTTGGAAAATTAGCCGAGCTATCTGGGGGAGGGGGGGAAAGAAAGTGCTTATACAGAGAAAATCCTTAATGACTTACATTCCTTGTAATTATCACGGGAGTTAATTCGAGCTCTCTCCCGACCCTTTCGGAAAATCTTATTTTAAAAGGTATTTAACCGAGAGGAGGCTCGATTCGCCTAGTTCTCCTTAAATATCAGCTATGCAATTATAACAGAATTCCATTACGTTAAGAATATAGGATTGCATTAGGTATAAGTACATTAAGGGCTCGGGCCCTTATCGAAAGCCATTTAACAAGCATACGTGGAACAACGTCCTTCAGAAATAATTAAGAGCTCCATCTTTCTACATTCTCACCCCATCTACATTTAAACATTTAGCCAAGTTTTTTTACCTGCCCTGTAATGAAACATTATTTTACAGACTTACAAACTAAGCCATACTATAATGTGAAATAAATTTAAAAGTTCCCCTTTATTTCCCACCGAGCGTTGCTCGCTCATCCCTTCGATGTTCCCATTTTCGTTCCTTTACAAAATTAAAGGACATTAAGGGCTTACATTGTCTACATTATAAACCTCGCGCTTTCCCGACTTTTACAATGTTAATCAATACTTATGTACGCGTACATGTGCAAGCATGTAAATATAAGAAGTTGCGAAGAGTTGGTCGGGTATCTTCGGTTTTCGATTTTCGTTGGGGATTTTCGAAGGAACGAAACGTCTTTCGGTGGATCGCGAGATCTCGCTGCCCACTTTTGTCAATTAATCTCGATCTCTAATCACTGCGGCATTAATTTTTTTTTAATCTCCCATAACGAGGGCAGGGCCAAACGTGTATTTGATGGAATATTTGATTTCTCCTCGCATATTCGTGCATTGTACGAGCGCGAACTCACGAGAGAACGAGGATGTGTAAACCAGCGAGGCGGGACGATACTTCAAATTTTAAGTAAAATTTTAAGCATTACGAAGAAGAGGTCGCGTCTATGTATCCTCAACTATGTACGATATTTTTATTCAAACGATCAGAATTTGAAAAATATTCGTTACGGCATTCTTATTTAATAACGAATTTTAAATTTCACGGCAAATTTCTGGGCTTTTACAAAAATGTCACGTACAATATCAGTATATATCCGTATTTATATACGCATACATACGTATGCATGTATTGCTAAAAAAAAATAAAACGATAAAAATTTGTAAAATCGGTACGAGATAAAAGAATGTAAAGTGAATTTTTAATAATTACGTCACATTACTTTTATTGTCACGTAAATTAACATTACGTTATTATTATTATTGTTGGACGGTAAACGACAATGCTGTTGAATGACGCTATTGCTCCAATACCTGATATGGCGCAAGAATACAGTACTAATTAATTAGTATTGTACTGACGGACGGTGAATAAGTTAAAAATGAAAATGGGTGTTGGAGGCACGAGAGAGTAGGATTGCGTTTAGAAACACAAGGTGTTGTATGTATGCAGGCAGTAAATATGGAGACTGTGTAACATCATCCACTCATCTGTGTAATGCATTTTGAAAATGCATTCCGTTGAGTAATAATTAATTCTCGGGTAATTTCTTTCTCGGGTAATGACGTTCGGCGAGTCTACACTCCCTACTAGCTCCCTCACACGCACGCACACACACACGTACATAGAGAGAGAGGGGGGTGGAGAGAGGGGATGGAGAGAGGGAGGGAGACACACGCGCGCGCGCGCGCGCGCGCAAAGCAATCGAATAAGGGGAGCAATGGTCCTCCTTATATAAATTCCGTACAGGTCAAAGGTTGTTTACAAGTATCGAGTACTCGTCAATATAAAGACGCTTCTCATCCTAAACAAAAACATTTACGCTCTCGAGTATTCAAATGACTTGGCGTCGGCGGTTGAGCAGCTGGCGGTCCTCAAGTCATCAACATACCCCTCCTCGCCCGCGCTTTCACACGCGCTTCTTCGCCCTTGTATTCGCGATCGTCGTGCCTCAATTACTCCCTCTTAGCGACTCCCACTCGATATCGAGCATATTTAGTAGCACTCGCACTACTTTCGCTGACACTTCGCACTCTGTAAGCGTACCTAGGAGATGATGGCATTCTCAAAAGCAACACGGAGCATCAATTATCCGCAAGTTATCGGGTATTTCACCTAAGCGTCAAATAAAATGTATTTATTAAAATGAAGACGAAACCTGAATAGCGAATGCAGACACGGGGATTCGAAACAAGTGTTCGTTATCAGAGCTTCAAACTACTACTCGGGCGTAATTGCATTCGATTTTCTTATTACAATGTCTGCGGAAGGGAAAGGGGGATAAGGAAAAAAAAAAAAAAAAAAAAAAAAAAAAAAAAAGATGAAGGCGAAGAAGAGTGAAAATTTGTAATAAGAGAAAATTGGCTCGAAAGGGATAGGGCATTCGGTTTGATAATAAATGAAAAATTGCACGTCCATGGATAATTTAGAGTGAAAATGTCAAAGATTCGTGTAATATATTAAAACTTGGTCAAGTGTAATAGTACGAGTTCTCGGATAATCTCGTAGAACGTCATTGCGGGAGCTTATCAATCCGGAAAAAAATTTTCCTCTCCGCCCTCCCCACCCCACCATTGGCGATAGAGGAAAATGACCCCCCCCCTCTCTCGGTCACTCTGATAAGCATTTCCCGAGCTTTGGGGAGTCCGTGTGTAACGTCTCGGAAAGCTCCGGATGAGCCGTTTGTAGAAGAGACAATTTACAAAGTCCGAGTAATGTAAAGTTTTTAGCATTAAGGAGAGACGTCCCGAAAATAATAGGTGCGTCTCTCGAGCCGAACTGTCCTAGACAAAGGGCAGCGGTAGCCCTTTCGCGCCCCTGCGTCGAGGGAAAATTAAAAGTAAAGGTCGCGCGCGCGACGAAATAAGTTATTACGTACACGCTGCCACGGTGGGAGCGTGGGATGCCAGGCTGGAGAAAAGCTATTATCCCCCCCCCCTCATCCCTCCAACCCTCCATCCACGCTCCCACCGTCGCTGCGTGTACGTAAAATAGTGGACTGGTGGACGTACGGGGGCAGCGGGGGTGAGAGGGAGGAGGAGAAGGGGGGGAGGGTGGGGTGAGAGGGAGGAGGAGGGGGGGAGGGTTACGTTGTTATTTTCTTTGACGTATTTTGTCGCTGGGAACGGTGCGCGACGGTTCTTCATCGATCTATCCCGCTAATAGCAGCTACTGACTCCCCTCCCCGCCCCGCCATCAACGCCACCGCTATCCACGTCCACGAGGTGTACGTCTTCTTTTATTCGGCAGGTTTCTCGAGAGGTAGCCGCCGCCGCCTCCACCGCCGCCACCACCGCCGCCACCACCGCCGCCCCGCCCCCTTACGTATCAATGTAATTACGAGGACGGGGCTTGACTTGAAATTAATAATTCGCCAATTTAGTTACCCCGTGCGTGCAGTGCATAAAAATTCCTTACTTTCTTTCGAGGCATCGCGAGGACATTGTACTCTATTGTACGCGCCAACGCGAGAAATTAATTGAGTAGGCCGATTTATAGGTAATTTTTAATTTTCCGACTGAGAGCAAATATCTCATATAAATTAGCGAAGGAGGGTGAGGAAGTAAGTGCTGGGGCGGGTTGGATGCGCTTACGTATCCGAGGCGCGCGCGCGGGCAGCTAGGTTACGCCGTAGATTTGAGGATATTACGTTGGCTGACCGAGAGGGAGACGTTCCGAGCTCGTATATTGACTCGGCTAATAGGATCTATAACGCGAGCGAGTCGGAATACGTCGAGGCCGCGACACTTTACGCGCTGGATGTTGTTACGTCACGGCTACGAGAAATATAGGGCTATAGAAATTGACGGCGTTTTAATAAATGCGCGGCGGGGCGGGGGGAGCGAACGAAGAAGAAATGGGAAATATAAAGCGAAGAGTTGATGGGCGATCATTAAAGGCGCACTTGTCGATCGATCCTCATCAATTCCCTCACTTTATCATCGCTCTTTGGCCGGCCGAGCGATTGAAATTCCACGAGTGCTGATTCGATTCCTCCGACGTCGAGCGCACATGCTAACAACAAGAATAATTGTACCATCAGTTGGCATTCCTCCGCTCTCTCCTCCCCCTCCTCCTCCTCATCCTCATCCTCCTCCTCCTCCTCATCCTCTACCTCCCTCCACCACCACCGCTACCGCCACCACCGCCACCACCTCGCGCTCCTCGACTCCTTGACATTTATATCCGAGGCTCGCACTTGGATCCTTCCCTCGTTCAAGTTAAGTGGAATTGTCCTTAAAAGGAAAATAGCACCGACCAATCACTGGCCAATCGCATTCCGCTATTTTGTTCTGTAATTCCGTTCATACCGACAGTGTCGCTTCGTAATTTTATTCATTAGCGCATCGGTTCTCCATTCTTTGAGCGCAAAGAAAAACAATAATATAAATCTTCGTTATTATCCAGCTCCTAGCGATGACTTCCTGAGCTCCTATCAAAAAGTTTCCCCAATAACCTTTACCAAGTTAAATAAATGACATTAATTTACAGCTTTGTTTACTCCTCAAAACCAAATTATAACGGCTTTAACGCATTCGTTTGAGGCTAAAACGCCGTTGAAATTCAACGTGTGTTCGCGACGTGACCAAAAGTTCAATATTAGACATCATTAAAGTGACGAGAGCCTTTCCCTCCTTATTCCTTCATACGCATTTAATTCTTTAAACAAACAGATTCTTTCGTTACAAATAATTTACGTAACCTGTCATTTTATCCGGTGATTTTCACCGATAACAACTCAAATCCACCTCTTTACCGACTATTCGTTTCATTAGTGAGAATACTTTCAAACTATTTGGTCTCAAAACAAACTAACGCTGCTCCTATTTAATTTCTCTAAATTAAATCAGTATTTTAGACATTACTTTTCCTACATAAGCATGGACGTTCGACCTTTCATCCAAAATCCATAAAAAACACGCGCTTCGTTGCCTTTGGCTCTTTAATAGTAAACAACTGTTTGTTCGATTTGATTGTTCTGCATTAAATATGGCAATTGTAAATTGAGACGAGTATCGGTAAACGAAATGAAAAATTAGGCCGTTAGCTAAAGCTCTGTACCTGCGTGCGCGTATTTCTGTATATACGCGAGAAGGCAATATACTACTTCCCTTACTGGATAAACACGCGCATGTGTTGTATCTAAATAAATAATAAAATTCAATACGTAATTTGATTTTTTTTTTTTTTTTTTTTTTATTGACAATACAGTTTGAACGATTCATACGCGATAAGCATTACCATAAAGTACGTGAATAATAAATAATAAATAATAAATAATAAATAATAACAATAAAGTTTCTTCTTTTATGTGTTTTCATCACCTTGGAAGATTTATATGTCAATGTCACTATTGTAACCCGTGATATTTTTTCGCCATAACCGAAAAGGTCATGAAACGGCTTATAAAACTGCTTTCAATTTTTCTTCTTCTTCTTCTTCTTCTTCTTCTTCTTCTTCATCTTCTTCTTCTATTCATTTTATGCCTTTTCACACTCTGTCTCTGCGTAATAATATTTCTTATCAATCTTTGTACTTTTTATGCATTTTATATTTATCGCTGCATCGCCTTTATATCATTAAAAACACAGAACGAAAGAGGAACAAAGTGAATTTGAAAAATTATAAAGTATAACTTTGGTAATTATAAATGAAGGGAGAAGAGCCGAAACAAATGAAAAATATACGATAAGTGGACCCGCGGAAATTTTTCACGGTAAAGTGGCCCCGAGAGTTGTCTGTCCTGACCTAAAAAACTTTCAACTGCGCTTTATAAAAAAGGCGGTCTAACCGTAGCGGCAGGGAATTTCTGCACAACATTAATACAAACGGAAAACATTGTTGACATAATGGTGTGCGATGAGCTTACAGGATTGAATGCTTTGGAAACGTTTCCAAACGAACGTAAAAAGAAGCGCGCGGACGAGGAAGTACCGGAGAAAGTTTGTAAATATCGTTATGGTCGCAAGTTGCTAAAGTAAAACAAAACGAAGAAAAAAAAAAAAAAAAATTAAAGGGTTCATAAATATGTGTCCATTATGGTAATGGGACGTTTAAGGTAGAAAGGCGCGATCGGTACATATATTACGTATATTACGTGTAATAATAAATCCGACGTGCTCCCTTAGGCGATACAAGTACACTCTAATAAAAACTGTGATGATAAAGGATTTGCAGAATCAATACGTATGTATTAGCACGGCTAATAAAAGAAGCTCCCGTGGAAGCTATTGTTGAGGTAAGGGGATAATGCACGTATCCGGTATTTCGTGCGAATATTAGCGAAAAGTAAGGGAGTGGAGGAGCCGCGGACGACGACCGAGCGGATGGGAATTTTAAATCCAAATAAATAGATCGCTCCCGTCGTATTCTGATCGCTCCAAGGATTTCCAAAGCCGTATTTATCCTTTTATTACAAGGACGTGGGAGAAATATACGCGTTACCCGCGCGCCTTTCCAATGCCCGCGTCGAATTAATAAAGACGACTTCTACATTTTTCCTGCACGTATCGACTTATGAAAAATACGCCGCGCATTTTTGTAATATATTGTTAATAAGGATATTACGCGCTTGGGGCAAATCGAGCTTGCTTTGCGTGTTTTGGGTTAACTAAATTACCCGGGCGAATAAATAAATGGATAAATAAAAAATATAAAACATTTTTTATTAACCCCGCCATTTCGGTGGAGTAACTTAATAAGTAGATATTACGTATTGCCTGTCTATGTGCATATATGTATACGTACATATGTATACGTATACGTGTGTGTGTGTGCGCGCGCGCGCGCGTGTATATATATACATATATACCTTCCGGAACTTTCGAGGCGCAATTAAATACATAATATTTATTTCTACTGGCCATCCAAGTACCTAAAATACAAATTCGAAAATATTTGATTTCGAAAAGCAGTGGAAACTTGGCTTGAATATTCGTTACTTTAGCTTTAAAAAATAGCATTAAATCAATCACGAATAAATCGAACTGTATTACTAATATAATATAATGGGGAATGTTTTTCATACGAAGCGCAAATTAGCGCATGATTCCACGAGCACGTACATAATACATGTATATAATACGTTATAGACGATATAAGCGTTCGTTACACGTTTATTCTTATTTCAATGTAAAAGTATAAAACATCCTCTTTCATAACTGAATAAAGCCAATTTAATGAGACCCGCACGATACGCGTTGCGTAAGAGCTCGTTAATTATTAGTAAAAATTAAAATAAAAGCCATAAAAGCTTACGTAATTCCGTTCGTTTTACAAATTCATTCCGACGCGCAGTTGGCGGCCGAGTTAACCACATCCGCGATAATCTCTGACAATTAGTATAACTGCGATAAGACGAAGCCGTCCTAGCGTCTTACGAACGGGACGGACCCTCGCCGAGTATTAGATTATCCAGATGAGGGCTCGAGGGTCCGTATTCGGGAAGAATTAATCTACGGGGCGATTAGGAAAAAAATTAACCGACTTAAGAGGAAACGTCGCGATTTTACAAAATATGGAGATTATTCTTACGGATGAAAAAGGCGCGAGAGGGTAGTCGTACTAACGCATATGCATTTTATGATAATCTAATTTATCCAGTGCACGGCTTAAAAGATTACGCCGATAAAGTAGGGAATTTTAGAGAAGGGACGGCAGAGCTTTAAGGAAGTAGTAACACGGCCTTTTTATCTTTTAGCTCCGATCTTCAATTACATAATAATAATGTCCCCCCCCCCCTCGGCCAGTCTTCCACGCGGAAATCCGAATTTCTGCATATTTATTTTGATTTTTAATTTTATTTTTAATTGCCCTTCCCTGCGCGAATGTTTTATGGAATTTAAAAGGACATAAAGGACAAAGTTCAAAAGTCAATTTTAATTGTACATAATTTATAAAGACTCGATGGCTTTTCCAATGGGGTTATGTATTTCGCGAATACTTAGCAATTCGCAGATGTAGATGTATTTTTATAACGGAGTCTCCGTTTACAAAAGAAAGTAATCAATAAAGAAAGCCCCGAGACAATTAAAGCAGAATTAGCCGGGATGAAGAATATTTTATTAAAGCTTTTGGATATTGAAGTATCGAAGAGTTTTATGGAAGAGAGCCGTAGTAAAAACGTTATTTACAAGCAGTCGAGTCAAGGAAACGCATCTCTCTCTCTCTCTGTCTCTGTCTCTGTCTGTACGTAGAGAGAAAGAGCAGATCGTTGCCGCTTCTTACGGATGGTGTCCCATAAAACTTTGTTTACAATGATCTGGCATGTAATCCACCTGGAAGTTGGAACTTGAAAAGCCGATGCAGCGGATTGACAAGCAGATATAAAGTTCTTTAAAATACCCGAAAGTTTTGAAGAAATATGAGGGGACGGAGAGAGGGGCGAAGAGAAAAATGACTGTGCGAAGGTATAAATAAGTAGCTCCTCGCTCGGAGCTGCTATTGACATTCCTATCTCGTTCGATTTTCTAGTAAAAACGGCAGCAGCAGCACCACCACCACCACCACCAGAGGCTATTCATCACTTGTCCTTCATTATCCTTTGTACCCTACTCTCCTTTATAACTCGATAACCTTTTAATTTCTTACCAACCTCATCAGCGCATAATGCCACGACGTTAATTGTTACTCCGTATTTCCGTCCTAATTTCTTGAGCTTCAAATTTTTTTTTATTGCCTCCGCGTACTTAATTGTACTCAGCCCCGAGGACTGAAGGCTGTTATCAGGATGGGCTTTTAAATCCGGTGAAAAAGAAACAGAGACGATCTTTAAAGAGTTCTATGAATGTATTAAAAGGAAGAAAAGAGAAGCGAATGGACTGCTTTGTCAAATAACTGTTGGAAATATTTCTCGTTTGGGGCGACGGGCTCACTTATGAAAGATCGGTAAAGATGGGGGGGAGGGGTCGGAAGCTGCACCTTCCTCGTAGTCGGGGACGGGGTTACAGCCGATCTAAAGGATCATAAGTAATACGTTTGAAGGGCCATCATGGGGGGGTGGCGGGGTGGAGGGGCATCGCGCATTCATACGTATTATCTATACATGGGGTAATAATATATTGGCAGTAATGTCCGAGCTCACGAGCCTCGATAGCGATACGAATACAAATAAGCAGAAGTAAGGAGCTCGGCTGTATAATCCGTACAATTTGTTGGCCGGCTTCCTGGCGAATCTCAATTCCAGCACACGTACGAGCAACACATGCATAAGGGAGCGAGCGACTGGACCGTCGCCTCCGGGGAGCCATCGAGCTCCGGGCTGCCGAGGTATTCGATCGGGGTCCGAGCCCGACTTAAAGAAAGCTGCTTCGCTCCTGGAAGCGCCGGCCGAGCTACGCACCCGGGACGCACTTGCCACGCGAGCCGGATCGTCGTCCGGAGCGACGCCCAGAGGATATCCGCACACGGACACGGACACGGACACGGCCGCACAAGGCTATCGGCGAATATCTATCGGATCCTCGGGGCATTTGCTGACCGACATTCCGACATCGGTTGGGGCGGGGGCGGGGACGGGGCCGACGGCGGCACATTGGCAAATTGAATCGAGCTGCGCCGGAATTGTTCCTCGTACCCTCCGGGAGGTTGCGGAGACCTCGAATCTCTCTAGCCGGGCTGCGCTCTCGAAGAGGAGGCTTCCAACATTTCACCGGAAACCCGGTGTCCTAATAATTCCGAATAATAACTTAGTCTCGGGCAGTTTTTTTTTTTTTTTTTTTTTTTTTTGGCATTCGACCGAGCAACTTTGAAATTTTCATCAAATCACCTCCTCACGGTACTCGCACTTTAATTATATTCCCTATATATATAACCTATCAAAAGTTCCATCCTGTATACCGAAACCGAGGTCGTTATTCGTCAATGCTGAGGTTCCGTGTCGCTAATGGTACAGCGCTGATCTTTTTCTTCCTGTTGTTGTTATTATTATTATTATTATTATTATTATTATTATTATTGATTTCTTTATCTTGCTTTTATTTTATGCAGAGAAAAGTCAGAGGTTATTTTCGTTATCGGGCTACAATTAAAAGGTGCGTAACCTTTAATAGTCCCAGACCGATGTCGCTCATGTCAGGGTAGATTCAAACGATGCTCGCCAACGTCAAAACGGCTTAAATCATATTCATTCCATTATTTACCTTTGTTTTCTTTTTTACGTTTAACCTTTCTGTACGTCAGAGCCAGTCAACGTTAGCCTACCCCTTTTTCTTTTTCTTTTTTTTAAACCAAAATTAACCTAAGCTTTAAATTAAACCAGAGATCACGTGACTCCTCGTCTCTAGAATTTACGTGTACGCGCATCTCCGTTTAAAGTTCTTTGTATAATCAACAGATATTTACCTCGTGCCGCGTTATCTTTATAAATAATAAGAAAAATCGTGCTCTCTAGCAACTGTTTTGGCAAACGTCCCCTATTAAAAAAAAATTTCGTTAAGTTTCCTCCTTAGACAAGACTTTCGCCGCGTAAATGAAATATTCATTTAATGTGGACGGACTTTATTTAAACGAGAAACGTTCCCTCTTTGTCACGGGCATTCCGTGAAATTGGAGTAAACTCGCCTGGGCAGTGGTCGAGACATTCCGTACACGAAATAAATTTGATAATTAAAAAGCTCCGAGCTGCAAGGACTCCTACATGTTAGAAATCCTTAAGGGAAAGATACCTATACTGCTCCTAGAGGGCGCACATCCCTATAGTTGAGTAATGCATCGATAGTTACGCGACAATCGGAACCGCTGATGATCTTTTTTTGCTTTCTTTTTTTTTTTTTTTTTTTTGTTCTTCTAAAGCACCTATAACCTCCGTAATAATTGGCGATTCAAAGAGGAGAGAGCGCCTCCTGTCTCTTATTTAGTTCAGCAGGTGGGTTTTGTATTCGTGAGGTGCACTTGAATTATACGTTGGAGCATGAGCGATCCGAGCAGTCGATCTTTTATCGTCTCGTTTCGTTTATCACTCGGCGTTATTACTGTGGCGACCACGAGAATATGAAATAAGCTAGGGAACGCGGAACATTGTCATCATCCCGTCACCGAGCTCTACTTCCTGCTCCTGAGGGATTATATGAATTTAATAACCTATAAAGATCCATGCTTATCCGATTTTAATTAATACGCGTATTCGTGAGGTTATATGTATTGGATACCTGCGGGATACCGTCCCGATATACCGGGAGGAAAGATGCAGCCAATTTCACCGGAGACGTGCACCACTCTCAGAAAAAGTCTACTGGTTTTCATTAAAATCGTGTGATAATTCCGATACAGTATTTCCATCGTATGCCGAATAGTAAACTCAATGTCAAAATATAAATTACACAACACGTACTTTTGTCGGCGCCTGTACCTCTACATATGCAGCTAAATGCGAATGTGCCGGTACTCCAAGTTTCATATTGTTGTATTTCAACTGAAGCAACGTTGAGTTATTTACGTTTAATATATGCATTATACAAAGTTTATAATTACTGGGAGAGAGAGAGAGAGAGAGAGAGAGTTGCAAATAACAGCGATTTAATCTCAAGCAACTTCGTCTTGCTTACGGATGCGAAAGGATTTTAGCCATGACGTTATTATTTTTTAAAACTAAGCCGATCGATGTGGAATATTTTGTAATGAAAAATAAATTACAAAGTAAACTGCACGTACTTACGGGAATATAGTTTATAATAAATACAGTTGCGTAAAATAGGCGTCGATACCGATCGGCAGAGTTGAGCTCAATCTATACAATTAGAAATACCGAAAAGACCAGTTAATCATAAAAAAAGTATAAGGTCTTTCTTAGAAATGGATACTTGAGCTGATTCTGATTAAAGAAAAAAGAATGAATAGTAAAAGAGAAAGAAGCAGCTGAAACAGTAATGTTTTTAGAGGAGCTTAGAAACACATGTAAAATATTGAATAATGATCCGTATGGAGGAGTAAATCCAAATTCTTGTCTAAGTTTGAGAGGTTCTTTCTGTAACCGAAATACGAAAAGTTGGAAGGAATCTATTATTCAAAGTGAATTTTTTCTCTTTTACGCTTGAAAATTCCAACGAAATTTTATTATTATCGAAATAAAGTTTCCCGGAGATACGTTTAAGTAAGACTGTCAATACGAGGAATTTATTAAGCTCGTGAAAAATAGTATACGAATCCATTAGAGGGGCAGAGATTCATACGACAATGTTTAAATGTAATAAATTAAGGAGGACAATTTTAATGTGAAAAATATTACAGAATTTCAAATTCTTTGTCTTTCGGCCGAATTACGAATGAAATTCGTAAATTATGAAATGAAATTATGAAGCACAATTATTTATTACGCTCGGCTAATACCTTTGCTTATTGTCTATTAAATTAACGAGAAATCGTAAAACGAATAAGTGCACTCTTTACTCAAAACTTAAGCCTTTAACTAGGCATTTCATAAAAATTAAAATATTTGTTAATTTTTTAAAGGATCCGTATCGACGTAATATCGCATGTTAAATAATTAAAAAAAAAAAAAAAAAGAAGAGGAAGAAGAAGAAGAAGAAGAAGAAGAAAATCAAAGCACTTTAGATAACGGATAGTTGGGGAGGAGTCGAGCCCTTAAAGATATTTGCGGGAGGCGGGGGTGTAATTAAAATGCTCAATTATAAGTTATTCGGGCAGTTCTGACGAGCCGAGCGGAGTAATAATAAAAATACTATACTCTAATATCGATGTTAAAGTAATTAGAGGCTCGGTAAGTAGGGATTGCGAGGGGAGTTTAAAGTTTTGAAAAGAGAAAAAAAAAAGACCGATTTCCGAACGAGATAATAATGGAGGTGTCCGGAGGCCGATAAGCGGAGCTTCGAGACGAGACAACAAAGCTCCGGGATTTTTCGGACGACTCCGACTTCCTCCCCCAAGGTCAGAGCTGTACTCGGCCATGTAAGCCTCCCCACCCCCAGCCGGTCCTCCTCTGCGGATCGATTCCGTCCCTTCCGAGGGCGGAGCTCCCCCCCACCCCCCACCCCCTCGTAGCCCGGAGTCGACGCGGGTAATTTTGTTAGGTCGATGACGTGTCCTTTGGCGGAAGAAAGGGCCCGACAGGCACGTCTCTCTACTCCCCTCACCCCCAACCCCACCGCCATCGCCGCTACCACCACCGCCACTCCCCCCCCGCGCTAATTACCGGATTAATAGAAGGGAAGGGTGCGCTCGCACACGCTCGGCAGCGCTGACCATCGGCTCTAACTTATTCGTGAGCTGCTCGTTCTTGCGTGGCGTTAAGGGACTAAGAGGGGGCGGAGGAGTCTTCGTTAAGCGCCGTTTTCGACCCTCGGTCCGAGCTATTTTAAATACAACGCCAAACAGGAGTGCCGGCTCCCTTGACTCTTTCTTGTTTTTATTTTGTGTGCGTGTTCTTTTGTGTGGCGGTCTCTCTCTCTCTCTCTCTCTCTCTCTCTCTCTCTCTCTCTCTCACTCCCTCACACACGCACGCACGCACACAGTGCGTGTGCCTGTGCGAAAAAAGCCAATGGAGCGGCCGATCGAACGATAAAAATCCGCAGCATCCGAAGCTTCTTCTCGCATTGATATTTGACAGTTGACTAGGACCTACAGGCGCGCCAATAGCCATCGATCATCGTCGCTCGGCCTTGTTTTTACTCACGATCCGATCTTACAACGACTTAAACATTTGCTTTTAGAAGTCTCTCCTCGACAATTTATCATTCATCCGCGCGCTCCAGACTTTGACCAAGTAATGGAATACGACCTGATAAGCTCTTCCCGCCTCCCGCCTCCCGCCCCCAACCGCCTATCCGACTAGCCTACGTAAAAGCCTTCCGCGATGCCGCGTACCTTTAATAACACGCAGCATCGTCTCGAATAAAATCCGTAGCACACGTATTTAGATCCGGATGCTTTATCTCTCCCCCTCCCCTCTCCCTCTCTCTCTCTCTCTCTCCCTTACAACCGCTCTCCATCTTTCATTCAACGTTGATTTATTAGATGGCGACGTCAACTCTTAATTACCAGGCCGCCAATCATTAATGAGTCTGTAAACAATTAATTAGGAAAATTGCCGAGCCGACCAGACAAAAAAAACCGCTGACACAACACTGGTAGTTCTAGGGGTAAAGAAGCCCGATTTTTCGCTTCCGCGCTACGTAATACAAATATTCATAATTCAACGGATATTAGTCTTACTCGCGATTCGTTATTCGGATCGTATTAATCAGTAGACTTGTTCAACGAATGAGCTGACAAAATACTAATCAGCCTTTCGTATCCTGGAATTTTTAATTTTACGAAACTATCGCGATAATAAAGTACGCGGCAACGCCACCGTATAATTAAAACTTTTTCATAAATAATCCGACTCCCTTCTCTCTCTCTCTCTCTCTCTCTCTCTCTCTCTCTCTCTGTCCGCGTATACATTTATGCAACTCCGTATACGTGCATTCGAATTTGCAATACGCAAAATTTCCAAATCTAATACGCGTTGAAAATATCTCTGTGAATGATCGAGTCGTGTAAAAAGAGAGGCGACAGGCCATTCGATCCGACTGCGGTATTACCTCACCGTCAGAAAAGTAATAATAAATAACGTATTCGCAGCAACTGACAAGACATTCTTATCAACGGATGCGCTCGGTCGTTTACTTTTAATAAATGGACAATTCATTTTCAATAAATTTACTTTTTCCAAAAGAAATTCTCACCTATTATTACACGTTGATTGTACTTAGTAAAGAGAAAGAAAAATAGATAGAATTACCAGAGTTAATTTGTTTATTAAGGGTTAATACATTGACTATTGTATTTAAGTAATTAATTACTTTGTAATTAATATCTAGTGATTCCGACGCATAGGCGTACGTGGTATGCTGAATATAATATTATAACGCGGCCGTTATTCCTTACCAATAGAGATCCACCTCCGCCGTTAATTTTAATATCAATATTTATATGTATTAATTATACTTTTATTTAATCATATAGAATACAGCGTTAATAAAATTATTCAAATTAAAGTATACGACGAGGGTCGTACGGTACAGAGTATATAATTTTATGAATGTTAACAGTAGCGATGATGATGATGATGATGCATGCGCAGATTGAATTTAATTAAAATTATAAATCGACGGACTTATAAATTAGTTTAATTTACCATTTATCATAAATAAGAATTAAAAAATTCAGCACTTTAGGCGGTGGAAGGGGCGGCGGGCTTCGGGTGAGGGGCGAGGGGCGAGGGGCGGGGGGGTGAGAGGGGCTGAGGGGCGAGGGGCGGGCGGGTCAGTTAAATTAGTATAAAAAGCCGTTGGTTGAATATAAAATGTAGGTTCTTTGTGAAAGAGCGAGAGTTCCTTTGTCGTTAAAAACAATGGGATGGATTATTTAAAAAAAAAAAAAGATCATTCTTTCGTCGTAATTCAGAGAGTTGGAGCGTTATCTTCGTTCCCTCGATTTAAATACAAGTTATAATAATGATGATAATAATAATAATAATTATTATTATTATTGTTGTTGTTGTTGTTGTTGTTGTGCGTGTGTCATTGTGCGTGTATTCAAAGCGACTCTGCTGCGTATTTAATTTCGCGAAATTTGTAAACACGTAGGGCTTGTTAGTGGTATTGGATATTAAGTAAGCGAGTGAGTAATGTGCAATGGAGTTGCTCGGGACCGGATTGAACGTATTGTAATGAAAACTTGAAAATGACTTGTCCGGACGAGGTATCCTGATTCTGAAGGAGTCGCGCGGGCTTATACGCGCTCGTATGGCTTTTGCAGTAAGTAATACGCCAGGGTACGCGACGGGATTGGACGACAGAACTAGAAAACTAGGAATCGCTCGATAGTGCAGAGTCGTTGGGAGTATTGTGAAAGTTGCAAGCCGTTCGGATTGGCCGGCAAAGAATCTGTAATCCAATATTACTCGAGAGCCCGTGCTTATAGCCGAACCGACGGCATCCTCCACTGGCTTAATGAAAACGCAACAGCGGCGGCGGGGGGGGGGGACCAAAACAAAAGCAAAAAAGGAAGGGAATAACGGGTTAATTGATCGGTCGTATGCAGGACGTAGATTAATTTAAAACAAAAAACAAAAGCAAAACAAAAAACAAAATAATAATAATAATAATAATAGTATTGATAATAAATTCGAGCCGGTCGTGTATTATTGGAGGTTAGGGCGTTGGGAGTAAACGAGTTGTCAGTGCCCATCGCATGTTAAGATACGGCGTGATAATGAGGATCCGAGGCGAAATGGCATTCCCGTGTAAAAGATTGTCCATTGGCATTAGTTGGCGGCTTAGGTAAGGCAGGCAGGAGCCGGCAGAGATGCGCGAGGCTTCCTTTTCAAGGAAGGCGTTGAGTGGGTGCGTTGATGGGAAGGATGGCCGGTTATTGGGGTTATTTGGGAGGGGAGGGGAGGCGGGAGGTAGGATGGAGGATAAAAAATGATAACGCGCGGAGCTAAAAAAAAAAAAAAGTTTGCAAAAATGTCTGCGAATTTTTTCTCTTCGGCTTTATATTATATCAAAAGATTTGAATCTGCGGGAGGTAAGTTTGATTAAGGCAAAGCCACACGTGATATTTCATTTCCTCGTAATGAAACGTATACGTGGCTCTCGTCGAGTGGGTTGGCGCTTAGGGGACGGAGGAAGGAGGAAGCGGGGTTAGCCGCGGCGGCGTGGGGGGGGGCGGAGGTGGCGGGGTGCATTAAAAGCGACCTCGGGGCTTTTACGAGAACGAGGATGAGATTTTATGAAAATACAGAAATACAGGGAAGAATGGGAACGGATTCACGTCTGGTGATCTTGTGCGTCGGGGGTTCTGAAGCCGAGGAGCCTCGATTTTCCAGCGTATGACGTATAAAAATAAAGGAGCCGCGGTAATTGACAAACAGCGGCCGAGCCAACGTTTATTTTACATTTGGCGAACAGTACCCGGGACTCGATAGATAGAGAGGCTCGGACGAGTGGCTCGGTGGAGAGGCTGCTCGAGGAGCCGGGGAGCGAGCTGGCCGAGCGAGAGATGCGGCCACCAGATCGTAAAAAAGGCGACAGCAGAGACAATTGGTTAACGCGGCCGGATGCGGAAGGATTCTGCGGGGCAGGAGAGAGGCTTCCGTCATGGTTACTAAGTGATGCAAGTGGGTCATGGAGAAGGCTTCGGCGGGGCTCGAAAATTCGCGGTATACTCTCTCCCAGCCACCGACGTTCGAGGGCATCGATATCGATTTGGCTTTTATACCGACCGGGCGCCTCTGCCCCCCACCCCACCCCACCCGGCCCCCGTAACCAAGTCTATGTATCTTTCCTGGGCCTCGGCGACGGCTCCACGAGGACACTCCGCGGGAAGCGTCGCCCGTAAAGCCTACCCGGGGGACTCGTTGTCCCTCACTACGTAAATTCATCCACGTAGATTTAAATATTGTCCGCTCGAGCCTCCGAATCATTGATATATATCCGCGTTACGTGCGATTTTCGAAATCCCCCTTTCCGAAACTCATATCTCTTCGTAGCCGTGAAGACTAGTTGCTTAAGCGCTTCCCCATCCTGTAGGCCAGTCGAAGAACCTGCCCACAATGGACTCGAGGAAATGTTTTCGATTAATCTCTTACTTGTTTATTGCAATTGCGAATGCCCGGTATTAAAATTATAAAACCCTCGAGAGTTTCCCTTTAGTTTATTTAGTTAAAGTTTCGTCGGCCCGGAGTGACGAGCGTTATTATTAATTACATCAATTAATTAATGGCTATGGCAAAATGTAGTTTATGGGATAATGAAATGAGCAGTTGACTAATCAAACTTCACATCCATCAAGTCTTCATCATCAACTTCAATTAGCGGGGATTTTTTTAATTTTCATAACTGATATTAATATTCGTTGGTATCAGTGCGGTGCCCGGGCAGTCTCTTATCGTATCTAAAACACGCATACGCTTACACGCACGTTCTCTACGGTCCTGGTGGTCGTGCTGGTGGTGGGGGCGGCGGGAGAGGGGAGAGGGGAGAGGGAGAGAGAGAGCAGAGATAAGATGTTGAGCACGTAATATTAATGCAGAAAAGATGACGTGCATAATTTTATGATACCGTAATTTGTCCGTTTCGCCGATAAAACGTCAAGAACGTTGTTAAAAATTATACGAAATGAATCTGTCGAAGGTCTGAGTTTTATGCAACAGCAGCAGCAGCAGCAGCAGCAGAATCAGCGAATCATTGGCCTTTCTGATTTCTTATGAAAAAAAAAAAACCCGTTAATTTATTTAATCGTATTTAGGTATAATGGGATGTGCGCTAGATGGCGCTAGTTCTCTATAATTGCGTATAATGCAATGGGTAGAACGGGTGAAAAATGAACGGGATGACACTGGAAGGGGTTGGGGGGGGGGTCGTTAGCAGTCGAACGACAAATCACGCTTATTGTACGGCCGGGAATTCTCGAGAGGTGTTCAAACCACGAAAGACGTAACTTCAATTTATGATGGCGCGGCTGAAACTCATTAGTTGCAAATGTCTTGGGTCGGTTTGCGCTTTAGTCGCAGTACCGGCCAAACTAACGGGCCGCGGCACGGATTTCAAATTTTTATGGGAAACGGCACGGTCTCCAGCACCGAGACACTCTGTGCGGCTAATAATTCAGTCGGGGGCATGTTACGCTAACGGGGCTGCTGAGAGGGGGAGGCCGATGACGGAGTATCCGGCTGCTTCGGGAATGCGCGGCCTCTAACGCATCTCTAACGAAGGATTCCCTCCCTCCCCCACCACCGCCACCACCCACCCACCGCCTATCGTCATCACATCATCGAGGACAGTTGGCCCGCTTTTTCTCCGCTCCATCTCCATCCCCCTCGCCTCGTCTCGCCACGGCCCCTTCCCCCAGCCCCTCCTCGCGCCCTTTCACTTTCACGCGAATGCCGGGCTCGTAATAAAAACTTGCGTCCTGTCCGAAAATCCATTTCAACTTTTTTGCTCACTCTCCTTCATTCTTTTATGGAGCCACAAAGAATCTCATATCCCTGCCACTTTTATTTCTTACCTTTTGACTAGGAATGCCATCAGAGACCCAATGACAAATACTTACAATCCCTGTCCGAGCGGACATTTTAATATCCTCGACATATCCTGCCCGGATTTTTATTCCGCCCCGCTCCTCTAATAACGTTATACTACCCTTACATCGGAGGACGACTGCTTTTACCCTTAAACATACAAACGAATTTATTCCTGCACTAAAACTCTGCTCCCGAGTATACCAACTTCCGGAGCAATTTCGTGTAGATGATGCGCTTCGTTCGGTAAATTATCGCAAACGTAGGGCGATGCAACTTTCTACGCTTCAACGTCATCGCTCACTATAATGGAGCTCAGCCCTTGAAGGCTCCTGTCACTTTACAGGCAGATACAAAATGCACAGAGCGAGAGTGAGAGAGAGAGAGAGAGAGAGAGAGGATGAGAGGCTAAAAAAAAATTGCTCGTCATTTTTTAAACGAAGCGGTATCTCCTTTTCGTGACGGACGCCTCACTTTAAGCTGTAATACTTCTTAAGAATAATGTAAATGGCGATTTATTCATAATGGAATCGTTGCGAGTGTACGGGAGGGTCCACGCGATAAGTCTACCAGTCTCGCGTGACTTATATTCCCCATAGCGCTTGCTTGTTTTTAAAAATTGTGCCATTACTCAGCCATTTATCCTCGAAGGATAATTTACATAATTGCCAAAAGAAGAGGATCGGTGCATGATCGATAAATTAACGCCGCATGGAATCCAAGTGACAAATCTCTATGGTGTTTAATTAATTTATCACCTCAGCTTGCCTAACGTCGAAATTAATAATCGATGGGCATGGAAGAGTTATTTTGCCGGACAGTAGAAATAAATAAAAGTGCGCGAGTGCGCGTGACAATGGCACGTTTATCACTTGAAATAAGTATGGAATAACGAGGAATCTTACGTCGTTCTCTCTCACTCTCTCTCTCTCCCTCTCCCTCTCCTCTCTCCCTCTCTCTCTATAATTTAGTAATTTATATTTCATGGCTCTGCAGGAGCGAGATTTAATTTTCATTTGAAAATACAAAGCCGTTAGCGTGGTTTATTGGAAAATAATACTTGGCCTCGTAGTAATAATAATATTATTATTATTCAATTGGCAACAAGGGTATGTTAGGAGTTGTTTAATTAAATTGGGATCGGGAAGTTAAAGGGATAAGGCAAGGGCCGTAGAGGCTGACTAGTGTAGTTATATTACTATAGACGTAAGAGAAAGTATATTAATCGAAAATGAGGGCAGACTCGTTGTAACAGTTTTATGAAGCGCTCGTGAGCGCTGGATACGCCGGGATACGCCGGGATACGTCGGGATACGTCGGGATACGTCGGGATACGGCGGCTTAAGGGCTGGTTTGGACGGGTTACGGCGGGTTACGGCGGGTTACGTCGGGTTACGCGATGCAGCCTACGTACTTGTTATGAACGCGATGAAATTTACGTATCGAGGAGGTGGCCGTCAGTTAAACCAAACCAATTACGAAACTTTCATCAAAGTCCCATAAATACAGTTTACGCCCTTTTGCTTTGTAGGGAGCTTTTGCCGAAGAAAGCTCGAACGAAGTAAAAGGATAAAGAAAGCAAGAGAGCGCGAGAGCAAGAGAGCAAGAGAGCAAGAAAGAGGGAAAGAAAGAATAAGAAAAAAGAATGAGAGCAAAGAACAGGAAGCGAGGAAGGCGTTCTCTCTCTCTCTCTTTCGCACCGGAAGTAAATTAACTTGGGTTAATAATCTTTTAATATCGAGCCGAGCCCCGAGGGAGTTCAGGGTACGTTCGCGTTAAATAAAAATACGCCCTCTGCAGGTTTATTTTCTTTATGCCGCGGTTAATTAATCCGCCGGAAATATTCATGTTGCGTGTAACCGTTTCCAGGGTGGCGGTGGGGGTGGGGGTGGGGGTTGCGGGTGGGAGACTAAAATTCATTTTCACTTCGGGGAGAAACGTTTCCCGCCGAGCGGAGCCGCAATCGCAAACTATCGCAACAATAATACTTCCCACCTGGCAAAGGCTTCGTTTTTATTTTCCCGGGGCTTAAACCGACTGCGTCAATAGCAGCGGTCCTTCGTTATATATTTTCCTTTGACGTATAAAAGTTAACCGGAGCAGGGAATACAAGTGCGGCCGGCCAGCACTGCGCCTTTACGTATTCGTAAATGCTCACACGCTCGCGTGGCGCGGCTCGTCGTGAAAATTGTCGTGCGCCGATGATTATCCTATCCGCCGACGCTCGCTAGTGTGAGGGGACGGACGGACTGTGACCGAGAGCCATAAAGGTTTTTTTTTTTCTTTCATTTTTTTTCATTTTTTTTTCATTTTAACCGAGGGATCAAAGGGAGGGAAAGGGTAATTAAGTGGGAGGGGGGGGGTAACATTGATTCCAAAGCGGAAAGAAAAGCTCTTTGTTGAGACTGTTTCTTCCTACAAATGTTTCAATAGCTAAGTTTTCTTTACCCATACATAGCTGATTTCTTCTCTTTTTTTTTTTTTTTTTTTTTTTTTTGTTTTTGTTTGACTGCCATCATCGAGTGTCAGCGGTCGCCGTTAAGCGTTATTTACAAGCTTCACCTGTAACGCGCCAAGGCACGTAATTGACGACTGTCCGGATTATTGGGGGGGGGCGAGGAGGGGCTGGGTGGGTAAGAGATCGACGATAAGTCTTGTTAATTCTCGTACACGTCATTGATAGACGCGGTTCGATCGTTTATTTTTTGCCGAGGCGTAGCTGCTATCGAGCTGCCTCTGTAAGGTATACGTAGAGCAGCGTCGGTTATTGGGAGGATCCGTGTGACAAAGATGACAGAAGGGCCGAGTGAAGTATAATACGAATTAGGGAAAGAAGGTGAGGTGAGCGTATTAGAGGTATTAGAAAACAGGGCCGAGTGGAAGACGTCGCAGATAGTAAGCCAGGGCGGCGGCTGCCTCGCGTTCTTTCCCCTGTCGTCCCTCGTATACGTTGGCGAAATATCCATCCGTCCCTCCTCCTGTCTCGCTCGCTCGCTCGCTCCTGCTAATTAGCTACGAGCCAGCAGGCTGACTAACTAACAATGAGAGTTAATTAGAACGTGCGTTAGAAGGGGCCAGCCTACGTACCGCGTGCCTGCTAAACTTGTCCGCTCCACTTCGTCTGTCCCTCGATCCTTCCTGCCCTTCCTACGAACCCTTGCCTCTTTCGGTACCGACAACCCTCCACCCCCTCCCCCCCCCCCCCCTCCCCAACCCCATTAACCCCTTGGAACCAGCGCGCTTTTAGTCACGGAGCACGACTGCAACGCACTGACGTTCGATCCTCTGCGCACCCCGCGCACCCACACCCACCTATCGGATTATCAAATGATAAGGTTAAACAAACAGGTCCATTGTTTACCCTATACCATAATTTAGCTCATTGAACTTTGACCTTTTATAACATTCTTTCTTTTCGTTCCGTCCTCGACGAGTGCGGGCCGCTTTCAGCCGACCTCTGCTTCCGATCGAATCTCCTGCCGTCGATCGAGATGCCGCTGCTCCCTAGTGTTTGCACATCCTCCGCGGCTAATAATTTTTCTCACGAATTACGGCCTCGCTCTCCGACTCGTGCCACTTATCCCCACCCCCCATCCATCCGAGCTACCAACGATCGAATCGTCCGATCGAATGGCATCCTTTGTTTTTTCGCTAATGTTACCTTTACCTCCGACCGACCGTCTACCCAACGCACCGCGATTCCCTTCAAAGTCAGGTATTTCTCGACGACCGGAGTCTCTCTCCCGCTCCCATTCTTTATCCATTACAATTACATGCGGCTATTAACTCCTGTCATTGTTATTGGGGTTATTGGGATTATTGGGGTTATTGATTATTGATAAACTTTGTACGTGTGGAGCATCGAGAAGGCCGGTCGCGCGAGATCTCGAGTCCTGTCCGCGGCGAAAGCGAATCGTTGCTTTAGAGTCGCGTATTCGTAATTTGGCGGTTCGCCGGCAGGTGTAGGCGCTCGCCCGTCTCCGTCGGCCGTGATTGTTTGCGCAGCCCCGTCTCTTTTATCTCGGCGGCCCTGCCCCTCAAGCCGCACTTTTCATTCTCCTTTTGATTCCCGCCCGAACGGATGTGGGCCGCGCGCGCGCGCGCTCGGCCCCTTTTAATCAGAAAAGGCTGAAAATTACTCGCGGACCAGCCGAGTGGGCACTCCCACGAGGAATTATCCGCGTGGCGAGTAAGGAAGCAGCCGAGTCATGTTTTACTTTTAGTTTCCTGGCTGAATTCTTAACGCTCACGATGATAAATGCGACGCGCTCGGATACCTGAAAGAACCTGTCTCCTCTTGTGGCCTGCCGTCCTTCCCTTTGCATTCACGGCCATTTCAAAGGACTCGGGCTTTTTAAGCATCGATCATACATTCGTCTCTCGCGATCCCGCCCACCCTTCCCGCCGTAGCCCTATGAATTCGTTTTGAAAAGAGCTTAGCCAAGGCGACAAATACGCTCAGGTTACTTAGAAATTCGGCTTTCACGAAATATTCGACTAATGAAATTAATCGCGACTTCTTGCCGTTCCAAAATAGAAGCCGTAAACGTTAAAACAACGCACGTACGCGAATCAAAAGATCTCTTCCGTCCCTTCCTGGCCAAGAAAGATTACATTCTTCAAAACAAGACGGATTTTTATTAAAACAAGGTTTTAAAGAACTTTTTTATATTTTACTACTAAATGGAAAATCTTTCATCGAAATGACTCTTCAAGACTCCTTTTTCTTATTCTTCTTCTTTCTTTAATGCTTGAAACCAATTTTTAATTATGCGCAAGAAAATTTAATGAATTTCGTAAAGAAAACTTCTTTCCCTTTGCTCTTTTTATTTATATTTTTATCTTACATTATCGAACCCGTTTAACTCTCCTTACATATTCTTTACGATAGTTTTAAACATTTTGCAATCGAAGGACTTTTTCGAATATATATATATATATATATTATAGGCTTTGCACGTGCATGCAAGCGCTATATGGATAATGATATTAAGATTTGCCATACTCAGCAGGTTTGATATATTCGATTTTTATCGATTTACATTGAGCAAAGCAATAAATTTATTACAATTACTACTTATGCATTCGTCAGCGAAGGACTTTTGCGTACTGTTAGTTATAAAAATAAAAATGCTCTTATTAAAAAAAGATTGGATACACGTGGATTAGAAACAATTTGTCTTTTATAACGAGATTTCAAGACTCTTATGTGCTTATGTATGTGTCGTGAGAGCCATACTAAATATGAAATAGCATACAAATTTTGATTACTCAGTCTCCTTAGCTCTAAAATTATAAGCCTGCGGTGGTTACCAGTCTACCGAGAGGGTTCACTTCCAAGTTTACTATAAGCTAATATTGTTATTAAATGCGAGTGTCTGTATTTACGAAGTACTAAATAGAAATAGAGGAAATTGTAATTCTAAGCAGGAGTAGAATTTTCTTCGGCTAATCTAATCGAAGCGCGAAATTACGTTAAATCGTATAATACCTAACAGTATTTACATGTTTTAAATATGAACGGCAGGTCCTTACTCCGTTGCGAAATTAACGTTGAAATTTTAGGTCGAATGCTGACTGGTTGTTTCGGCGGAAACGGAAAATGCGGATATCAAAAAAAAAAAAAAAAATGAAAAGAAAAAAACGAATTATTGAATTAATAGAAACATTGTTTTACAACAAGCTTGTATTTTCGTTTCCCGTATTATTTGTATGGTGTAATAACGTCGGGATATTACGGTAAAAAAAAAAAAAATGAAAAAGAAGAAGAAAAAAAATATTCCGAGTAAAAGTGATGTTAAAAAGATGATTAAAATTCGTTTGGAAGGAAGGTTGAAAGGGCATTTTCAAAGTATTTAAAATAACTTAAATCTTTTTCATATCAAAGCTAAAGTAATTTAAAATAAAATTAGGTTCGAAGGAAGTTGAAATAAGATGAAGAATCCGGTCGAAAAAAAAATGGATTCCCATCATTTTTCATTTTTCGACCAGAGTTAAGAATAATTTCGAAATTCCGTTCGGCAAATTAAAGTCAAAATTAGCTTTTCAGTATTAAAAGAAACTCGCGGCTGGCTTTTATTGGTTAATTTGAATATTTAGTGGTAAATTATGGATGAAAATTTAACGTTGCCTGCTCGAGGGAAGGACAGTTACTACTCGTAGCTGGATTTCCTCGACCACTTACTTTTCTTTTTATTATTACAATAAAGTTCGGTTTATCATTGGCCGTCGATGTACGCCTCGTAAAAGGTATTTTTTTTAATTTTTTTATTTTTTTATTTTATTTTTTTTTTTAGAGCCAACCGACAGAACGTTACCCATGGCCTCAAGGAGAAAGGGGTTTACGTTAGACGCTGCCCATCCTTTCTTTCAACATTTATGATTAAGTAAAAGTCTAAAACTGATAAGTGAGTTAGTTTTTTTATCCGAGATATACAACGAAGAGGAGGGAGCACGTGACATGATTCATACGTGTGACAAAACTTGTGATTCCGGCGCGCTCTCGGAATTCACAAAATGTCCTTGAAAATGGTTTCACCCCCTTTCGTCGGGCCGCATCTCCTTGAACGCTCGCGCCGCTAATATTATATTTCGATCGTAAACGATCGACGTTTCCTAAACAGCTCCGTTTGCCAAGGGCCAATAAAGTTACAAGTGAGCCCAATGACATTGGGATTCCCGCTCTCTTGCTTACAGTTGCGCGACACAATGGCTCACAATAATCTACATTACACTCACATTCTATTCTACTGTATTCCAATCCTCATCGATGCATCTAATCGTAAATTCTTGAACTCCCCCCCCCCCCCGCCACCGTTCTCTCGTGGCTTGTAATTTATTATCGATAGTGCCTCTACTACGTGCAGCCGGTGAATTTATGCGCCAACATACACACACGCGCGCGCGTTCGCTTGTAATTTACTTCAATTCAATTTCCTGCTCTGGTTGCTATTATAGGGCGTCGTCTAAATCGTCCAACTGTTTAGCAGATTCGATACTCGTCGTCGACTCGTTACTAAGACGTAGACGAACAATCACTTCCCTTGCCGTGGCATCCACTACCGACCCCCCCCCCCGCCCCCTCAAATTTACTTTAACGACCTTGAGCTCACTTTTCATTTTGCATTCTGACCTTGTATTTCACAACTCCGTCCGACTCCACTGAACATGTCGTTTCATTCGCCGAGAGTATAACAATGTACTCGCGCAGTACCGATTTCATGTACCGCGTGCATTACCCCAAAGCCACGTTAATTAATATTCCGTTTACATGGCTCATTATATACCTGACACGTGCGCGTAATGCTCGATTAAGTACTGTTTGTTTATCTATCCGCTGGCTCGCTCGGCGCTCCTATCAACGTGTATCTTGACAATCAAAAAAATCATGAAAGAAAAAGAAAATGAAAAAAAAGGCCCCCTACCTCCCCCTACCTTCCTAATGAATATTTTACGCCCGTGGACGGATAGCCGAGCTTATTTTCATTAGCAGGCGACGTTGCGAATCGAAGCAATGACTTCGCCTCTACGTTATCAGGCACGAATTTTTTTCCTATCAGCCGATCGGTGTCCTCGAAGGAGGTCTCGCCAACGCCAGGAAGCGTAGCCGTCTCTCGCGTGATTCCTCGACGCTCGCATACATTATATCAGAATCGCAGCGAATCAAATCAAACGGCAGACATTCGGAATATCGCGATTTTCGATTTCCGAGCGAAATTTAGGTAAATATGCTTTCCGCTCTCGGTTGCTCTCGGCTGCTCTCGGCTGCCCTCTGACGTTTTCCCTTATCTTATCACGTCGGCTTCCAAAGCATTTAATTAAGTCATTATCACGGCAAATAATAATGGAGGTCTCGCTTAATGGCGCGCTTAACTCGAGAATATCGTAAATATTTAAAGGGCGGATACATTTTTCAAGCGCGCGCCGACAGAGGGCTTTAACGCTTCATACTGGATTGATGGATTACATCTACCGAGTTTACAGAAAAATTTTTTTATCCCCAGCTCCGGCTCTAATCTTCTCCGAGGAAATCTCCCGCACGGACGACTCAATTACTTTTATAATAATGTCCAAGAGCGGCTAATTATCTTTAATTAACAAAAAGACGGGCCGATCTAGTGCGATCCATCAACGTTCCTTCGGCTTTCCTACTTTATCTGTATAAATAATACGATCCTAACTCGTCATCAAACACGAAATCATCTAGATGATAATATTTATTAGCTTCATCGCCTTGACTCGCAAATATTTTTGTATTCAACGATTGCTTATAATATTCGATTTTTAAATGAGGTTTCTATTGGCAGAGCGGCCCACTTTATTATTATACATGAATATCAGTGGCTTTTATAATTATGGCTCCGGCTCCGAGCAAGGAGCTTCCTTCCAATCCATCTCATTGATTTTCTCGTGATATTACGATGATTATGTAGATAATCGATACTGCTTGCGTCCCTATAATTATGTTTCAATTAAAATATTCCATTTGTTTGAGCTTTCGTCTTTTAGGATGCCAATGGGAATTGGCCACCCATCGCTCTTCTTCTCCTAAACCCACGTATAAATCTCCTTTTAGTATGTAGCCCTATAAGTACGGTAGATCATTATGACGGGGAAAAAAAAGAAAGACAGAAAGAAAGAAAGAAAGAATGAAAGAAAAAAAATAGAACGTCTCTATAATGCATAGCAAACCACTACAAAGGCTCGTCTACAATGCTCTGAGATTTCAAGTTTAAGAGTCCGAGGTATCAAATATTTAGTAGATTATCATCTTAATAGAGCATAATAAATTTATAAGGAATGAAAATAAAATGTAAAAACGAAATGAAAGAGAGTTTCGCATTGTCCGTATTGCTCATTAGCTTGCTTTTTATCGGTAAGTTAAAAGCCAAAGGAAAAGGGAAGGTGTGAAAGGGGAGGTGGGGAGTGGGGACGGGGGTGATCGGTACGGAGAGGGAAGCTCTAGATCTGGACACGGAGGTCCAGAGCTGGCTTTCATTAATATTGCGAAATGTATGAAAGTACTTTTTACGGCCATGATCCGGCACCTATCGCGGAAAAGTATCGATCACTCGATAGGGGCTGCTTAGCCGACTCCGGGCGGTCGACATCCAAGCATTAGTTTCCTATTTGGTAATGATAAGTACGCACGGGCCCGTGCACGCGAACGTTTCTTTATTATAAATAAACGAATAAATAGAGGAGCCGAGCCCCGGTTCGGGGGATGATGAACGAGGAGCTTTTACGATAATGGATTTATCATGGGAGCGTAAAGTTTTATAATCCGAATATTCGAATGACGGGAAAGGAAGTCCCCGAGTACGGCTGGACCCGAGAGAAACTTTACGGCTAGACGAGGTTGTTGGGCCCGGGGGCGGAAGCAATGCACAGCTCGACTCCTGGTGCGAAGCCGCACCCTGCACCCGCAGCCGGACCGCCGATCTAATATATATTTGTATTTATAATACAAGCCCGTCGGCTCGTCTCATTATCATTGTCCTTACGTATCGGCTCCTCCTCCTCCTCCTCCTCCTCCTCCTCCCAACAATCCCCAACACCCAAGCAGCCCGAAACATTCGAACTCGTCGTTCGACGGTGGAATTATAGTCATAGTCATGTCTTAGCGGCACCGGGGAGCGCCTCGCCTCGCCTTAACTCCGAGGGGCTTCGATCCCTCGATATCATGGCGCTCCTCGTCCCCGGAATTAAATTCGCGAAATCGCATTCGGCATCTGTGCGCGCGTGCGGATTTCGCAAGTTGGCCCGGGCTTACCGATCGATTCTCTCCTTCCCGATAATTTAAATCTTAGTCAGTGGCACTCGCCGGTACTCGGCCAGACGGCGTCCACGCAGACAGCGGAGGCCGACAGAGCCGTGAGTGGATGGTCGGCGGGGGGAGAGGAGCACGCCCCGCATCACCTCGGGAATGTAACGCGAAGGCTCCCGAGAGGGCGGACTCTTAATGGCTGGGGCTATTCGGCCATAAAACTTCAAGGATAAAAAGATCTTGGCCGATTTACGCACTCCCGAGCTAATAAATATTTAACGATACGTATTGTAAAATGACATGGGGCCGTGATTTAATTACTTTATTACCCCGAACGTCCTGATCGAATTAAAAAACGACTTTTTATTTTCTTTGTCTTTCTTTCTTTCTTTCTTTCTTTCTTTCTTTTTTCTTCTTTTTTTCTTTCTTTTTTTCTTTCTTTTGAATCGACGCCGCGGGACGTCGAGTCCCGATAAAACCAAGAGCGTCTCGAATTATCCAGGCGGCATCGCTAATTAACCCTTTATTTAATAGATATTTAACAAAATTATTATTAAGCTCTCGATAACATTAGCTGCATTATCGAAATCTATGCGCGTACGAATATTACGTGTACAAATAGCCGGTTCGAGATTCGAGGTCCGAATTCACTAGCGATGCATTAATATCGGACCTAATGGAATTTTGGCCCAAAAATCCATCCCTGTATTTATAATTATTATTATTATTGTTGTTGTTGTTGTTGTAGTTGTTGTTGTTATTATCAATTATTAATTAGCCGGCCGTACGAAATTACATTTCGATGCCAGGCAACGATGAAAAAAAAAGTGCACGTTTTATTACTCGTCGATTACGAAAGGCCAAAATTATCAATGTCCTCGCGGTCCCTCTTCTCTTACTTTGTTCAGCCTTTTATACAACAAAATGTGCTCCGAATTGGCTTCCATTAGCTTCCGTCAACTAATATCCCCACAGAGAAAATCAATCGAAATGGATTTTTAAAGCAACAACAAAAAATCACAATCGCTCTAATGCCTTATTCGTCAACGAATGCGTAATCAGTATACGACATTCGCTCGAATTTCAACCTTAAAAGGCTTTTTATGATATATTCACGTAATCCACTGGAGTTCAGAGGATACATTTCTTTTTTCTAATTCTCGAACTAAGGCTGCACGATGCGCAATTTAACTTAGAGACGAAGAATATTAGCTTACGTACATAAAGACAGATCGTTGGATGATTTATCTATCATCTAGGAGCCCCTGATTCATCTCGCGTATGTGTAACTTAACTGGATTCCATCGCTACGGATTTCTTCTCAGACGACAAACTGCATTGGAAATAAGTTGCCTTCGATTAAATCAATAACCGTAATTAATAATGCCAATGCGAAATGTGGCTCGATTTAATTTAATTTTCTAAATCAACCTGATTGGTTAATAATAATAATAATAATAACAACAATAATAATAATATTTATTATTATTATTATTATTATTATTATCATTATTATTATTCTGTTCGTAAACAGGATTCATATTTTTATATTATTATTATTTATTATTATTATTTATTATTATTATTATTATGAGTGCTTGTTATAAAGTTGTGTAAATCGTATCGAAAGTCCAATGTTGACAACAAGTTCTATGACGTGAGCAAATAAATTTATGTATCCGTTATATATTCGAAGGAGTTATTTAAATTTAACTTTTCACTCACCCCGCGCGAGTAATTAAGCCTTCGGCCTGTTAATTAAATTAAACGGGTATAATTTAAATGAGTCGATTGGAGCCATTTCTCGAAAATACGATCCCTTCATGCGCTCGAGGACCGAGGCGAAAATTTCTGCTCTACGGCATTCTTAAGTAAGCCTGCCAATTATAAATTATATGCAAATAGTATCGAGAAGCCCTTTTATAAACGCGCCCCCCCCTCCCAACAATCAAATTCACGACTGAGCTTATCGGCCTACGTCAATATTGCCAAGTGTCCCGCTTATTCAAGCGCAAAGTTTTACAATAAGCCAAATTGCTCTATCCTCTATTTGTTTTACTTATTTGATCCTTTTTTCTTCCCGATGACCTATTTTTACGATAAGATCTATATTAAGTTGCGTAACTAATGATAATAAACCGCAAACGATAGCTGTCGAGGGTGGAGGGTCACAAGACGCAAAGCTTTTCTGTTTGATGGAGAAAAAACAAAAACAAAAAAACAAAACAAAAAAACAAGCAGTTTCTTTTAACGGTATAAAAATTAAAATACGCTGGAAAACTTGGCTTTCGATTATATTAAGGATTTTAAAGGCTTCGGGGGAAATAATATAGATCAGTTAGTCGAGATAATTTTATAATTCCGGCTGACTGGTTACAGGCTCTACTACTTGTTTGTCGTATCGCGACGTACCGTTGCTATAATACCGAAAAGTATTCCCTTTTACGGCATAAACTTATCAGATCTTTATTTAACCACTTAAAGACGAAGTATTTGTCTCGGCTGTGCTGATAATTTTCTTTCCTTACTCCTGCAATTCGCTGAAATCCCCTAAGAATATGAGAGCAGACATATTTAAATTGCATTTCCTATTTAACTTGAAATACATGCATGACTCGGCTCCGGGATCCTTTCAATAAAGAAAAATGACGCGCACTTAATGAAGTATTGAAGCAATAAATCTCTGACCTTCTAGCTCCGTCTAGCGGTTCGTTTCCCATTTTCACCAGCATTTCCGGTAGAAACCGAAACCGGGCTTCCAAGCAACGAAAGAACCTATGAATTACAAAAGCAGTGACCGAAGGTCGAAAACTATCGAGCTCACTCTCTCTCTCTCTCGCTCTGTGCCATTTATGAGCCAGTATTACCTCTCCTGGCCCCTCTAAGCCCCGCGGGGCGTTACATGCATGCGGCCGGTAAAAAAAAAAAAAAAAAAAAAAAAACACAACTTGGAAGCGCTTGGAAATTAAAGTCGTTGAAGAGTTATTTCTTAACGGCGCTGCTTACACAACAGCAGAAGTGAAACTGAAATGTTTACATCGAATATTGTTGGAACATCCGTCCTTATTTCAAGAATGCCTGTAAAATGCAAAAGTTGCGAAACGCTGAATTTACTTTGTAGCGGAGAAATGCCGAGGTAAGGCGGACATAAGCTAACACTATAGGTAGAGGGAGAGAGAGAGGGAGAGAGAGAGAGAGAGAGAGAGAGGGAGATTGCTCTCTTTTTATCTGTTACATTAACGGAACGCTGAAGGATATTTTAAAATAACTGATGGCGCACTCAATGTCAAACTAGAAACTAGTCGTAATTAATTTTTTTTCATTAAATGTTTTAATCCTTATGGGGCTCGGAGCGAGCTTTCCTAGACAACGGGAAGCTGAAATTGTTAAAGCACCGTCGACTTCGAGCACGGGGAATATGAATTTCTTTTCATTTGAAACTTCGAGCGGGCGAATGACGGATAACGATACGAATGATGGATTATATTAATCGAAACCGTCCCCTTTCTAATTGCAATATAATTCCATTTAATGCTCCTTTAAAATTAACGAATCCTCTTGTCGTAAGTTTTTAAGGCTAAGCATTCGCCCCCTACGTTCTTCAGTCGATGTACGTGTATCATCCGTAGGTGTGAGCGACTGGTAAGCTTCTTTAACTTACGTTTTCTCCGTTATTATTTAATGTTTCGTTAAGTCGGTCCAGACTCTTCCGTTAAAACATACACGCTCAAGTGCAAAATATTCAATGAACATTCTATTTCATTTCACTTGCCAAGTGCCCCTAATACAACTACTCACGATTATGAGTAAACTTTTACTTTTTTAATTATAACACCCACTTTACAGTAAAAAAAAAGAAAAAAAAAATACACGAAAAACTTTCTTGCTTTAGGAACTTTTATTCTTGTCGTTATCGTCTTTTATTTCGTAGCGTCAACATCTCCGTTTCAAACAAGTTTCTCCTTTACAGGCGAGTATTTAAATTTAAAACGGACTATTATTGGCTAAAATTTCATAAATTTCAATAAAACAAGATCAACATAATATTTTACAACTTATATACGTCATTTGCTTATTACTCGAAACAACTGGAATCCGAAAACGTATGTATTATCCTTAAAATTCTTTTTAAATATTTATTAATTTGAAAAACGTCTCTGAGACTCATTAATTATTCTCATTACCTGGTTTAAGATCTGGCATGAGACGTTTAAGGGAGACTCCAAGATCTAAAGTCAAAAAAGTACAAGCTACTTCGTTATATTAGTGCAGCTAATGATCATTCCTTCCTTTTCCCATACGGACGGCATAACAAAAGAGTCTCATTTTTCTAATGAATTCAATTTTGCGTAATTTCATAGTGAAAAATGTGTATGCATATTTTGAGTAAATAAGAATTATTTTAATTTTTAAGTATTTATAACTGTAAACTCGACTATGATTAATTCGTATTCGTAATGTATGTAATCGTTAAAAGAAAAAACGTATGTTATTATTCATAACATTTGATTTATTGCATAATATTGATTTGCATATAAGAAAAAAAGATTTAGATGTAATAGCATCTAATTTGCATCGCATTATCTATTTATAATAAAATACACGGATAATGAAAACACCTCTTCTTTTTGTACCTTTTTTTTTTTTTTTTTTGATTAAATGTACATTTTTGAATATTGGATGAAAAATGTAAGTTGCAATAGACCTGAGCTGAAAGAGCCATTATAGTTAAAAATGGACTCCGATTCCTAATTATCAGAAGTAATTTATATTTTGAGAATATATATTTGGATTAGCATTGGCAATTAAAGCTGCTTTGAATTTAGTATATTTGTGCGAAAGCTGTGCAATTTTCCGAATGAATGATTAGAATGACTCTATATAGAAGAGAGAAACAGAGAGAGACAGAGAGAGAGAGAGAGAGAGCGACGGATAGTCCAGCAAAAACGACAAATTAACTAATAATGATTAGAGGAGCCTGGGGAGATCGATTGGATCCCTCAGAAAAAATGTTCACTCTCTGGGAGAGAAGAAGAAGAAGAAGAAGAAGAAGAAGAAGAAGAAGAAGAAGAAAGAAGAAGAAGAAGCGGCTCGCTGGGATTTAATTTCGAGTTTAAACAAAGAGCCGAGGCGACGGTCGACGGTACCCACAATGTCCAGCAAACAGATGAAAGGCCGGTTCCTGCATTTATTAAAATCTCACGGAAGCGCGATCGGAAATGCAATCTAACGAAAGTACGAGCTCGATAAAAGCGTCGTGTAATTCATCCGAAATACTATCGCTGATCCGCTCCTCAAAGCCCAGTTCATTTACGCAACAGCGGATGAGTGAGGGGCAGGGGGGAGGGGATGGGGGAGAGAGAGAGAGAAAGAGAGAGATAATACGAGCCGAGTACCGTCCTGGGGAGCAAAGGTCGCCAGTGCGAAGGAGCAGAAGGATCCAGCGTACAGGTCCGCGATATCGATTACCGATGCGAGATCAATGACGGCTCGTGTCGGTGCACCGGAGCTGCTACGGGGCTCGGGGGTTTCATCTTTCCGTCTTTGGTGAAGTCGCGGCCGCGACTCGCGAAGAATCTACGGCGGCAGCCAGAGGCCGGTAAATTCTAATCGGCCCGTCCCGCGAGCCCCTCGTCCGCTCCCCGCTCCGCCCCCGACACCGACCATTCGTTCGAACGCAACGAGAAAAACAATTGAGGACGAGGAGTGCGGGGACTCGTTGACGGACACTCCCTGCCCCCGCTGACTGGCCCACCTCAGCCTGAGGCTTTAGATCGCAACGCACCAGTAGATTCGAGAACCGAGCGGCACTGACAAACTCATCCCCGAATAATCAGCCTCTCGCCGCTTATCAAGTCACGTTATCGAGTACCACGGAGCACTCCAGGCGATCGGTTTCCTCGTCTGATTCGTTGAGCTTTTAAAAATATAGACAGTTAGACAAATCTAAGGAGGCTCTTGTGTCAAAGGGACAATCTTTGGCAAAGGGAAAATTTAGCGATTGCATTCTAACGGTCGATGAAAGCGACGTTGTTTGTTACCGAGGGGGCGACATCTAGCGGATTAAGCTAAACGAGCAATAATCGACGATCTACGCTCCTCCTCCTCCGCTACTCATAGGCGTGATAATTATAATCGTCGTTGAATTATTATAAACCAATGCGGGCTGTCTAAAGCTCGAGTCGCAGCGGTCCCCGATTATACCTTGGGCGCGCTTGCTCCGAGCCCGTAGCTTTACGTGGCTTTACGCGGCCAGGTCCGGGCCGACCGGCTCGCACGGGCACTTGTGTTTACCTTTGAACTTGGCCGGAGCGCAGAACTCCGGAGGCGAGAACTCTTCTGACACTTGGCTTATGCGAAATACAAACAAATGCAAATTTAAATGCGAAGGGGGCTTATCCTCGGCTTCCCTCCCCTGCCCCGCCCAACTAGGTGTAATTAATGTCCGAGACCCGTTCCGCGCTCGTTCCCCCTCCTCCTCCCGCACCACCGTCTTCCCGGCTCCGACCCCCCCGTCCACCGCTCACCGACCACCGCCCACCGCCCACCGCCCTCTCCCGCCAAAGTACTTTTGGTCTCGCGCACGGCCTTAATTATCAAAGCGATAGCATTGTACTTGAGAATTTACAGTTGCCAGTTTCTAAGCGGCCCCCCTAACTCACGGATTCAACAAATTGTACACCATTTTTTTTTTTTTTTTCACAATTCCCAGCCAAGTCCGAGTGAGTTTCCAGCCCTCCATCGGCAATTTTAAATGTCTGCCTCTCTGGACTTCTCCGACGGTACGAGGGATCGCGGGCAAGCTTACGCTTATCCGTTCGCTAAAATTGAAACGCGGATAGGACGACGTTTGATTAGACTAAGCTCTGATTAAAAGAGCTGCTGCGAGCAGTCTAGGAGTGTCTAGGAGATTCATCTCCTTTTCGCGAAGGGATATTGAAACTGCACGCCGATCGGCTCTCTTCCCTTTTATATTATACTCTGCGCTTTATATTTGTTCATGGTTATCCCTGCTCTCTCTATCTCTATCTCTCTCTCTCTCTCCATCTCCATCTCCATCTCACTCAAGCTCGGAGATATTTATTATGAAAGGGAAAATATACAAGCAAATAAATATTCCGTACAAGTGTGCCGGTTCTCCTACAACACGAGAACATACAAAATCTCATCATATGAGAGCTTATTAAAGGAGCGCGCGGCCGCGTTTCTTAAACCCATTCCTCCCCCATAAAAATAATCCAATAGATAAGCGGAGGATATTCGATTGAAAACTCGGAGCGTAATCTTTAATATTCTCTAACCGAGAACGAAAATTATAATCAATTATATAAAGAGCGAACGGGACGAATTCGTCAGCCACAAGCACTAAATGAAATTACTGCCGTTATCTTAATAACAATTAACTTAAATGAATATAAATTATCACCCCTTTCGCTGATTAATAAATCAACTGGAAAGTAATGTCCTCTCTTTATCTTTACCTTTCTTTCCTCAAATTGATTTGAAATTAATAAAGCGGCAATGAGGACGTAATTGTAATAAATCACTTGTGCTTGGTGACATCTCGCTGGACATCTCAAAGAACAATAAATAAACTTCAGCTATTTCTTATTACGTTTGTTAATCTCATTGACAAAACGAGCTCATTAATTATTCAAAACATTCTCCCTTGAAAATCGCCATTCCGTCCCCGAAGAATTTAATATTACAAATATTAAATTCCCAAGAAAAATATTCATAATATCCTAATCTACTCCTAATCTTATATTAACTCGGGAGGCAATAAATGCTTACGTAGCTTACGTAGCTTACGTAGCTTACTTAGCTACGTGCGTGAAACATTCTTTGAATCCAGTAAGATAAGTTTTTCTGTACATATTGCAAATTGCGATTCCATATTAAATTGAATGCACGTTATTAACGGGATTTTATAAAGCCGGCAACATTTTACTCCGACGATAATAACATTCCTGCTTGTGCTCAGGGCTCGATAACATCATCGACAACAACAATTATCATAGCAATAGTAATAGTAATTGTAATAGTAATAGTAAACCAGATAGAAACAATGCGGTGACATTACAATGCACAGATAATGCCCCCAAAAACTTCTAAATAACCTCGGGAATAAAGTAATTTATCGAAACGAAAATAATGTGCGTTTATTTATCGTGGATTCTCGGCGTTGCCCCCGGTATATAAGAATTTATTTAATTAACCATCTTCTACCGAGTTCACCAACGATCTTAACGAGAAGGAGACAGACCACCTGACTTTTTCTTTTCATTTTTACTTTTCGTGAAACGAATGAAGATTTCGGTGCCGATGCTAAAATTAATTAATTGCCATCCGAGCGATCGGATTACGCTATATCTCTGACAGATAGAGATAGAAGAGAGATAGAAGAGAGAGAGAGAGAGAGAGAGAGAGAGAGAATTGAGACGAGCGCTCTTGGTCGCTTTATGCTCGAATCGATGAGTTGAAAAATAATAATAAACAATCGGAGAGGCTTCGGTCGCATTGGTAATGATCGCCGCTCGATTTTTGCAAATTGCGCAGATTCGTTTCCGCACGTCGTTATTTTCTGTTTGAATGTCCCGACAAAACGCAATTCAAACGCTCCGCTCGCCATCCTGAAACCGAGCAATGATTACTTATCGGATTTGAATTATTCCGTTTAAAATGATTTGGCGATAAGAGCTCGTAGTTCAAGAGATCGCCGTAATAACCCCAATAACCCCAATAAACCCAAATAATCTAAGTCTGCAAGGTTCGTGAAATTGCAACAAGACGAACAAAAACAAATGACAATGGTGGGGTGGGGGGCGGACGTTCCCGTTATCCCTCCCGTGCCGTAATTCTTCTACAAACGCGAGTTTTTCTTTCAAGGTGAACCCCGGAAGGTGCAATGGGGGGGGGGTGCGATAAAGGTGTCTTGAGCGCCTATGCCTTCGTCCCTGGTAGCGTCCTAAGTAAAAAGTCTTTCAAAGCACCCGAACTTCAGTAAATTTCAGAGGCTACGGGGCTCTCTAATGAATTTCGCTAGCGATTACATGTAGTAAAGGGGGTTGTGAAATCCCAATAAGTTGTTACCACTTCCAAGAGTTTCGACAGGAAATCATTTACCATTAATTTAGTAAATTAATCACGGGAATGTCGTTATGCCGGGACTGGAGTGGGATGGGGCGGAGGAGATACGAGCGCATCGTTATTATTACCACGCGACTAGGACTAGGTTTTTTCTCCCCCCCCCCGCCCCAACAACCCCCAACCCGAGTCGACAGGCTCGTTCCCGTGCGTGCGCAGTGATTAATTAATTTGTTAATTGTGACGTGGACAATTACGTTGGACGCGTAGGCAAATTGCAGCTTCGGCCCCTTCGCGGTAGTCATTAGAGAGGCGCGAGGAGGCGATTGGTAGCGAGTCTCCAGGTACTGTTAAGGACCGTCACGACGATTCCAGCATCCGGGAATGTAAGTTACCCGGAGTTACCCGGAGCTACCCGCGACCAAGAGCCAGTTATACTCGTCGAGATAGGGGATAGCGAGGACTTTCGCGGCCACTGTCGCACCCCCTGCCACCCCTGCCCCGCGCCCCCATTGATAGCACGTTAGGACCGAGCTGCTTACGTTAGCCCCTGGAACGGATAAGCGGGGGTGGGTAATTGTTGCGACCTTCGGGTCCGTGGAGTGAAAGGTTCGCATGCCGGTAACGAGCTGCGGCTCCGTAAAGGAGGACGTCCAATACGGAGAGGACGTCGTCGCACGCGGCCGTCGTGCCCACCCACCTCCACGCGGTACACGCGTAGTGTCTACGAGGGTGTGCGGTCCCTCGTTCAACTTGGCGCCGGTACCTCGCACCTCACCCGGCTGCGTCTCCTCCCAAGGTGTGGTGTTTGATGCTCCCCCACCCACCTTTTCTTCCCCTCCGCCGTCTCGAGCCCTCTTGCGCCTCTATTGGCAGCCTCTGGTGCTCCGAGCGGCTGCGGGTGACACGGGAGCGAGCTTCCTTCGGCGCCGGGGCGGCCACGTGGGCCAGACCGGCTGTGGGCCGGCGGGGGAGGGCGATCGGGGCGGGGTCACGCACCAGCTGCGTATGCACGGGTAGCTCCCGACCTGGGCGCACCAACCAACACACCAGCACTCGCGCACAGTGAGGGACGGACACTCGGTTGCCAAAGCCACTGGGGGGGGTGGGGGCCGAGGAGATACGGGGACACCGGGCCGGGCCCACGGCGCGGCCCCGTGACTCGGTGCGTCCACGTGACCGGGATCTCTGGGACACGTCGCGCACTCCCTGACGGTGCTCGGCCGCGGCTCGTCGAGGCGACTTCGCGCACTGCGCCGCCGAGGCCACGGAGCCAGCGAATCCACGCACCGCCGCCGCCGCTGCCGCCGCCGCCGTCGCCATCGCCGTCGCCGCGACAGGGACGACGCGGACATGCGCGCGAGGTGAACGCACCGTACGGACCTCCCGGCCAGGGGAGCGAGGGACAGAGAGGAGAGGAGGGTGAATCGAGGGGAGAGGCGGCTACACACCCCGTTATACTACCCCACCCGTGGAGGCCAGGGTGGCCAAGGCTAGGCAAGGATGGCTCTGGCCGACAGCGCCGCCAACAGACGTCCCTCTAGACCGCGGGGGTGCCCCACCTCGCCACACTGTCTGTCCCTGCGTCTCCTGCGGGACGAGACCCTCTTACGGGCTGATTGGCCCCGCCGCTCCGCGCTTTTGGACCCGGACGCTACCCGGACGCGACGGCGATCCCACCTTCCCGTGTCACCCCGTCCCCCTTTTACGAGTCCGGAGCTCCGACGATCATATTTTACTGCCCGCGCCTTTTTACGCGAGCCTCCCCCCCAACTACCCTCTACCCTCTACCCTCTACCCTCCCCTCCCCTACCCCCTCTACCCTACCCGCCCTACCCCCTCTTGAAAACCTGGCCGATCCAGGCACTCGTCCGCTCGTTCCCAACTTTCCGATGGCACATTTGCCACGTCGGCCTTTTACGACCCTGGCCTCCGGCATCGTCCCGACTCACCCGCGAAAAACCGTAAGCGCGACCGACTCCACTCCCGTCAATTACTATCACCAGCTTCCGAAAAAAAAAAAAAAAACCAAACCAGGAGGCCATCCTTATGAATGAATCCATAAGAGTAATTCGTAATCCCCCCGCGACCCAACCCAACAACCCCAATAACCCCGCCGCGCCGCTCCTCTACGAAACTGAAGTCAAGAATTTAAATTTCAGCTTGTCCTCCAGGAAATGCCAAATTCGCCCCAATAACGAAGGAAACGGGACGATTAAATAAGCGTGTAATTTCGTATACCTGGACCCCCCCCCTCACCGACCCACCCACCATCCCCATCCACTATTACGATCATGTGGGGAACAAAACAAAAAAATGGAGAGAGAAAGAAGCAATCGATGGGTTGTCAATTTTGTACAAATGTCCCCGTGTAGTTTTTACAGCTTCCCCGCCGATAAGGGATGATATTCCGATTATTGAGCTTGGCTAACAAAACCTCTCGGCCAGCAATGACATTTTTTTAATATATTAAGCTTAGCGTGGCATCGATATCCCGTCTTTTCCTACTTCAGCAGCCTGGCCGTAGTAGAAAAATAGAGAGAGAAGAGAGAGAGAGAGAAGAGCCAGGGTGGCCATGGATTTTATTTTATTTTTTTTTTATTTTTTATTTTTTGAAAGAGGGCTGCCGAGGTAAGCAAGGGCTACCGGGACCATCGGCTCCACTCGATATTTCATTAAACAATAATTAAGGCAACTGGAGCTTTAAATTTTAATTAAAATCCCTTACACGCGCAGGCCGTCCCTCAATTCTTCTCGCGTCTTTGGCCTTAACTGACGCTCCCCTCCCCTTTTACGTGCCTATATTGTTTTACTGGCTCCCGCTCGGACCGCGAGCTTTTTCAGGTTTTTCATCCCGAATTAATCCGCCGAGTATACCTACCGATTGTCGATATTATCCCGCGACTTATTTATCCCCGCCCCTCCGCCATATTTTTACGTAATATCCCGGGCGGGGATGCCCCGCCACTAATACCTCTAAGATACCAAACAGTCGCTCGGCCCCTAGCGCAGCTTTAATAATTAATGCTTCCCTTATTATACGAAGGAGAATCGTAAGAAAGAAAAAAGAAAAAAAGAAACAAATTCTCCCATAAGTTGTGACCAATGTTAATAGAATCATTGTTTCTTTCCTCTTCCACTCTCTCTTTCTCTCTCTCTCTCTCTCTCTCGCCCCTTTCCTTCCATTCTCCTTCATCATTTATCCTTTTCTTTTTTCTCTCAACTCACTTGAAATTGCACACTTTTATTCGTGCTATATATATATATGTTATACACAGCTATACAGGCACGCGCTCGACTAGTCAGCGTCGAAAATAAGTGGATTTTTCGACAATAGTCGGACTAATCTCCACTTAGCCCTTGGACTTTTCTTTATTTTTCGCCAGAACAGGTATTCTCCCGTAAAATTGACGCGTAGCTGAATTATTACGGAATACCGATGAGGTGAATTTCATCATTACACTACCCCCCCTCTTCCCCCCGATATTTCTATGCACTACGTCTTACTGAGAGCCACTCGATTCGGTTGCCTTCCATTTCGATTCCCTTGCCCTCCTTGCCCCTCCTTCGATATTGTCGTTTCGTCGTTCGGGGCACCCATTATCTTCGTATTGTTTTCAAGTTCACCGGATCTCATAGATAAGGCCGCGGGTCTTAAATTTTCCTCTCGTTTAAATTCAAAAGAGTAAAGTACAAATTCGAATAAAGTAGACCAGGAGTCCCTTTGATGAAACTTCCAACGGTATTGTGCGCGTCTGTATCGTCTCGTACGATACAATACGATCAGTCGTATGTATCGTATCAGTCAGAAGGTTATTGGGATTAAAGGGGCGCGAGTCCTTGGCTTCATTCGCGCGCTCTGATCCGCATAAATAAAATCCATCGGATTTCTCATTAATTGCCTCTGCACTTTAGCTCCTAACGACAATTCCATAAGCTCCGCGTAATATTTTACGGGCAATCTATGCGACCTGGCAATCCTTCTTCGTAATAACAATTATTTACGCTTCCCTCGCGAGCGATCTGCCATTAAATACACCCCATTCGTACCTCCTCGTAGCATCTAATTACAAATAAATATCAGCGTGTAGTATCTCGTAGCCTCGTCCTACGGCAGCGATTTGGCGATTTTACGCGTTTTACGGTCTCGAAAGCCAAATACTTCGGGACGCTCCGGTCCTCTTTGACTTTCCGGATAACTTTGACTATTCCGATTGTTCGGTAATCGCCCTTTGACGGGATTATTTAAGGATCTGTGTGGGCGGGGGTGGGGAGGAAGGGTGGGGGTGGGTGGGGGTGGGGCGAGACGAAAGGCTCGGGCATTGTCACAGGTGAGTGAATCCCGTGCCGCTCTCGTCTCCATCTTCCTGTCGACTCCTCTCATAACCCGCTTTTTCAACTCCTGCTCTACGGTCCCGACTCTGACTTACTTTGAGCTCGAGCCGAGGTGGGTGGCTTCGGTCTGTTTATGCGAACGGGAAGCGAGACGGCGGTGCTGCCACGACGTAGTCGTACGGCCGCTCGTGTAACTACTGCTCAACCCGTCGACGATCGAATTCTCAATTGGGTGGGAGTGTCGCGAACGAGATAGACACAGACAGAGACACAGAGAGAGAGAGAAGAGAGAGACAATGGGAAGAGAGGCCGGAACTACGGCTGGAGCACGAGTAGGGCCGAGCGATAAAGACTAAAACGCGAACACGCGTTAGAAAAATAAAATTAAAATAAGAAGTAGATGAAGAAGAAAGTCGCGAGATAAAGAGCGAGTGGACGGCTTCGTGAAGGGGTTGCTAGGAAGGAGTCAGGGAGACCGAGGGTGTCGCGACGCTTCTTTACCAGGTATTGTGTGGGTAGACGCCAGCAGCGTGTCAAGGGTATAAAGGAAGCGCAGCCCGTGCCGCTGCTTTTGTTCCATGCGTTAAGGTGGCGGCGGCCGGGCGGTGAGGAGCGGCGAGGAGCGTTGAGGAGCGGTGAGGAGCGGCGAGGAGCGGTGAGGAGCGGTGAGGATAGAGGGAGTGGAGGAGGGACGGGGGACGGCACGCGCGCGCAAAGGTCCTTAATGATCTTTGTTGAGACATCCCGAGCCCGTTGAGGGTTGAGTCTTAAGCGGACGAGAGCACGAGCGGGACTGACGTATTCATTGGCCGTGGCGACATTGTTGTTCCCGGAAAACGCTTGGTTGTATTAGCTCGTATCGCTAGTGGAAGGGCGGGAAGGGCGTTAAGGGCATCCTGGAATTGCAGAATAAATTTATCAGTAAATTACGGATTAGGATTACGGAGGGGTCGTCAAAGAGGCTCGAGATAGCGACGGGGGCCCATTGTTCCGGGCGCTGGGACTCTTCGGGGACTAAGAATCGGAATTCGCTTAACGGGACAAACGGTCTCGCGCGTCGTTTACTTTATAAATGCTTATGATTGTTACGGTTGCGGGGGTTATGGGGTTATTGGGGTGGTAAAGGAAACGGGGGCGTAAAGGAGGAGGAGGAGGAGGGACGAGGAGACACGAGGAGTCACGAGGTGTGGACAACTCGTTCGAATGGCGAGCGAGGGAGTGAGGAAGGGCGGTAGAAAGGGGTAATTCGATGGAGGCCGGAGACGTCGCTGCTCAGCCGTCAAATCCCTCGGGAGCCCGAGTTCCAGGGAACTATGCGCTTACGTCGGAATCCGCAGCGGAGTTGCAAAAACAGCAGGACGGCCGCATCCGTATCGGGAAGATGTAAAACTGCGGTGCTCAAAGTCACTGTTTTACATTCTTTTACGAGATTTATCGGCAGTGGTGGTAATAAAGCGAGGTCGGCCCCGCGCTCTCACGGCCATTTTACGCGACACTCGAACCCCCAATAACTCCCAACCCCCATCCTTCCTTTCCCCTACTCTTACTCGCCGTTCGCAGATGAGGCTGTCAACTGTTCAGGTATTTTTAGCGGCGACGGGGGTAAGGGGACGGCTATTGGGCTATTATTTGTCAGGAGCCGAGTGGCAAGATCGCCGCAGACGGTCCTTTCCTTTTTTTTTTATTAGACTTAACGAGTCCTTAATGGATTTTAGCATCCGCTGAACTCTATTCCGTGATCCCGACACGGATTCCTCCCCCCTCCTCCACGGTAATTGATCGTTAGCCAAGAATTTAGGCCATTTGCCATGAGCCATTCCGGGTGAAAGGAGACGAGAAACTTCCGAGGGAGAGTCCCGCTTTACGCGCCTGAACCGAAACTCCTCTAACGAAATCATCGTACGTCATGAGAAACAAGATGCAGCGTTAAACAAGCCTCCTTACCTCCTTGCCCGCCAAACCCTTTCGACTAATTACCCCAATAATCCCCGGACCCCCCCCGCCCCGCCCCGCCCCAATAACCTTCCTATCTTTTAACATACTGACGCAGATGGTCGTAAGTTGTTTATGAACCTCGTGAAAACCTCGTGAAAACCTCGTGAAAACGTCGTAGCCCCAATAACACGTAGGACGTACACGATATCCCGTAATTCATATTCTGGCGATGCAATTGTGATGAATTATCGAGTTTAATCTTTCAACAAAATGGAATTTCAAATGGACAGCCGACCTTATCGACGAAATAATAAATACCTAATAATATTAAATTTTATCCGTAATAAACATAATAAAGCCATTACGTGCATGTAAAAGTACATATAATCAGGGCGATTGCATTCTCGCGTTATTACGTTATTATTAAATTATCATTATAATGCGCGCAATTAATGGGAGGAAAAAGAAAAAAGAAGAAAGAAAAAAGAAAAAAGATTCCCGGGCGCATTAATGATCGATGAATGAATAAAGCGAGTCGTTCGATTAAAAAGTATTTTCAATCGAATAGCAGAGAAATTTTAATCTACAATCCCTCTCTTCGTTTTTTCATTTTCCTTCGAATGTCAGACTTGGGAATCCCTGAAAAAAGTTACCCTTCACGATTTGATCGATGCTGATTAATATATCCAAAATCCCTACCAATGGAATAAGGCAGCGCGCTCGCGCGCTTAAAAAAAAGAAAGAAAGAAAGAAAGAAAGAAAGAGAGAAAAGAGTTTAAACGCTAACTGTCGGTCCAAGTGACGCAGAAAGCACGAGATTTGGAATAAAATAATAAAAAGAGCGTCATCGCAATTACGTTGGGGGCGGGGAATGGAGCCGGGGACAGATCTATTAAGAGCTTACGCGGCAGATCTATTAAGAGCTTATGACTGCTGATTACACGGCGATAGATAATGGGTTTAAGGTAATAATAGGAGGGGCTCTGATAATAACGGAGTTGACGAATATAAGTAAATAAAGATAGAGACGCGAGTGAAAATCCTTGCTTGGCAAAAGATAAATGTCGAGAGAAATTTTTCACTTAACGAGTATATCCTGTTTAGTTGATTATGACTTGGTAGTGCAGCGGACGGTTGTCGGGCAATTATTTATTCCAAATGTACCTGGATTATGTAAAGGCACGTCTGTATGTAGGTACGGGAGTTCGTGCTCGGTTACGGACTATTTATTCTCAGGACGCGTCCCCGGCACTCAAAGGAGAATAAATTTTAGATGCCGAATTCCTGATTATTCCAAAACGATGCATCTCCCCCTTATCCTGGAAAGTTCGGGTGCATATGGAACTGAGAGGAACTCGGCTGGTTGGCTCGGCACGTGATGATGGACCGGCTGATTTATTGGCATTAATCACTTACAGTGGGTCGCCGACTAGGTCCGGTCCATCTCAGCATCCGGGATTACCGGCAAAACTCTGGGCTCACCCGGTCCGCGTCTTACTGCCTTACAAGCCATTCGCTCGACTGGCCACCATACAGCGCCCGAACCGGCTCCAACCGACTTATTTACAATGTAAACGTTCCTCGACCTTAGCCCGCCCTTATATTCCTACGCCGAGGCCGAGCCAATGCCACAAGCTCGTAACGACGAGATAAAAGACGCTGGCAGTTTGCTTTCGTACTTGGACAACGGTATCTCGAACAAAAAACAAACCGACATGCTCAAAGTACAGAGAGAAAAGTCCCTCCGCGTCTCCTTCCCTCATTCTATTATTTATTCTTCATTACAATTTTTATTATCTATGCTCAGTATTGCTTCGATAGATCATATTACTCGGCATTTTTATTATAATCGGATACGTACTTTCCAATTTGCCATTTTCCCATTCCATTCGCCCGTTTGTTAAAACCTCTCCCCCCCGCCCCTCTCTCCCTCTCTCCCTCTCCCCGTCTCCTCCCCTCCCTCCCCGCCTCCGGAACCCATTGTTAAAGCGGACTCGCCCATGAACTGGCAATAAACAATTTACGTAAATTAAAACATTGTTATTTTTATTCGACTAGGCAATATCTCTAATTGCCATTCTAGCCGAATAGCAATAGTTATTATCGCAGTACTATAATTTCAGTATTATTAGTTTAATGGGCCCTCGTTACAATATTAATTAAGTAAACGAATTGATTATTGATTAATTATAATTATTTATAATCCCGACTGCGAGTAGTTCATTATACCTACGTATAGTCTGTATAATAATCGTACGGTTGCCATTGTTGAAGTAATAGTTAGTTAGCTTGGAAGTAGAAAAAGAAAGGGAGAAAGAAAGAAAAGTTTGGAAGAGACGGGACGCCGGTGCGGTATAATAGAAAACGATTGAATGAGTAAAGGACGTGAAGTAAATGCGCAGATAAGGGAGTTTAAGTTCAAGAATTCGGAGGACCCGTCGATTGAATGATAATGGTAAAAGCTTTTGGTCTACTCATCTGCTCGATTAAATGCGCCGGGTAATTAATGTGGAAAGGCGACTGTATTTATGGATTAATGGAAGGAAAAACAAGCTGTTGGTGAGGCAATGAATAAGTAATGGGGCTAGAATTAGGAGCGAAGCCAAGTCTGGAATAACAGAGAGGATCAGTAGGGTCGCGTGGCTGAAAGACGCGGATACGGTGAAAGACGATAACGTCTTCGTCAACGCCACCGCCACCGCCACCGCCCGCACCCTAGTCTAGTCTAGTCTAGGAAGAATGCGAGCAGAGAATCGCGGAAACGCGCGTGCGAAGGCGCGATCACGACCTCGACATAGACTCGGGTCTCAGTCTCGAAGCGCCATCTTCCTGGCTTCTTGTAATTAGCTGACCCGGGCCTCGAGCAGCCCAAGTTGCTCCGACCAGACTAAGGAGGGGCGCGGGGACCAGGTGGAATCGCCCACAGAACGGTTATCCACGCTCGCGTAATTTCATCGGCCACTCGTTCGTTGTAACCGGGAAGCAAGGGCGAGCGCTCCCCACCCACCCACCTCCCTGCCCCGCCCTGCCACTCGCCTTTATCGAAATTCCCCAGTTATGACCGATTGGTAAGGGCTTATCGCCTGTTGCACTTGCAGAGTCCTGCTCGGCCTTCCAATAATATTCAAAGACTCCCCGCGACTAATGGAGCGAGGGGCGGGGAAGCCGCAAGTTAGCCCGCATCGCTCGGCCTATTCTAATAAGACATGAAACGCGAGCCAATCCTGTTACTTTTACCGTTTTTCATAAAATGCCTAAGAATAAAGACCGGCGTACCGAGTGGCATGCAGTTTTTACACATGTATACTGGTATACTGGTATACTGCAGCAGGAGACGATATGCCCACGCCCCCTCGCCTTCACTCATTCAATTCAAGTATATTCGGTAATGAAGCCGTAGCTTTTAACAGCGAGTACTCGCTCGCTCCTCCTTCCGTTACATTCGCCGCTTCTTTTTATATTTAATAACTACGAGTCCCTCGGACGACAAGGACCACTTACAGGACGCATTTACAGTGCCGATCTGTCGGCGAAGGCGGAGGGGGGGAGTAACACTCGTTGTTAATTTAGTTAATTAATTGCGGGGGCGTATCGACGTCCTTGATTTTCATATCAAAGGACCGGCGTTCTGAAGTATTTTGTTTTTCAAAATAACGTCATTTAGCGGAGCCGCGTTATTCGACACTCGATATAAAAGATTTATATCGCGCACATAACGTCGGGCGATATCGTTTCTTTTATTATTAAACCTGGCGGGAGAATTATTTGGGAATAAAAAATTTCTCTCCTCGCTAAACGTCATTCTATGACTGCGAGCTGGAATATTCATTGAGAAGCTGTTCGACCGAAGTCCGCGTGTCTTTTATAAAATTCGCTTTATCCGCCCGTGGGTGGGTGGGGCGGGAGGGGTAGGAGGGGGGGGTCGACAGGCTCAGGGCGAGCGAGCTTTTATTAGAATCATGAGGTATTAATGAACGGAATTTGTTGTTTATTAGCTCGAGCGGTGGTTCGCACGGGGACTTTATCGGTCGGAGACGAAAGACGCGTAGTGAGAGAGAGAGAGAGAGAGAGAGAGAGAGAACACGGTTAATGCTATAAAAACGCAGAGTGGACTTATATTACGCATTGGGGATTCCGAAGCGAAGAGTGCATGGAGGAGGTGTCGAGGGCAGCTTCGCCCCCGCGGATCATCAATTTTGTTGGAAACCGTTAACTAACGCAGGAACATTAGTGGCGCGTGAAAAATGATATTATAGAAAAACAATTGGAGAAAAGGCGTAAAGAGGCCCGGCTGCGGACTTCGCGTGCCGAGGCATGCAGCAATCGACTTAGAGACGCGAGGTCGTACAGATCGAGTGAGAATACAGAGCTTTTTGGGCTTCTCTCTTGTTTCGAGTGAGAATCAGAGCTTTTTGGGCTTCTTCTCCTTGCCGCCAAGGTCGAGTTTTTCGTATAAAATCGACAAGAGTTGGAAAGGCGGTAGGAGTGCGACTTGCGGATTCGAGTTACTGAATAGCGCTTCGCGAAGTATTAAGTGTTAGTATTCGCGTGGTGTCGTGGCACAGGCTGGTGACAGGGGGATTGAGTGACAAGAAGCTCCTAATCCACCCCAGGGGGAACCTTCCCTGGGAGCCGAGAAACGACTCCCGGTGGCCGATCCAGAGGACAGAGACAAATAGAGAGAAAGTGAGTTCCTCTGCGGCCGGGTCTGGTCTCCAAGACGTTGGAGACAACCCGGTGTCCGCACCCCACACACCGATCGGCCATCCAGACGTCCGAACTGTGTGGAGTTCGCGACGCATCGGTGTCACGGCGTAGGGCGGAAGTCCAGCTGGCAACAAGGTACCGTACGTACATTCCTTCACGAGAGCTCTCCCGCGCGCGTATCGCGAAACCGTCTCAATTAATATAATTATTGAATTTTTGCTATTGTATATTTGCGTGCGTGCGTCAAAAGGCTTTTTTCCTCCTTCCCGACGAAGGAGGTTTTTTTACGCCTCGCGGCGATTAGGGCAATTTAAATTAAATAAAGAAAATTCTTTTTATCTTTGACACTCAACCAACGACTTTTATTTTTTCCCTCTTCCTATCCTTTATTAATATCTTACAGGACTCACGGAGATGGTAAGTAGCGTATAAATTGCTACAAATTTATTAAAACGAAAACAATCATGCCCAGGTCGGGATAGGGGTAGAGAAGGAGGACTGGGGAAGAGGAGGGGGGGGTTCATCGGGAAAACAGGAACCGAGGATTGGATGTGAGGGGGAGGAGGCGTGAGGTCCGTGAATGAAGAAGAGGCTGGAGGCCGTTTCTCTCCGAGGAGTCGAGAGTCGACCTTGGAACGCGATTGGTAGCTTCGGAGGATCCTTTGGTCCTCCGGGGGAGGTAATATCTCAGCTCGGTCGTGTGCCTCTGGGCCTCGGTTTTCGTGCTCCTTCGGCTGTCCATTGCCTGAGGGACGTGGCCGGAGTACTCCCTGTCCCCCCCTCTCTCTCTCTCTCTCCCTCTCTCTCTTACTCCAGAGAAAGAGAGAGAGAGCTGGCGACCTTGGCTTGGTCTATTTTATCTCGGAATAACTCGGAATGACAACTCGGGTCGATTGTCTCGGCCGCGAGATCAGCCGCGAGATCAGCCGCGAGATCAGCCACTCGCCGATAAATGAAACGAAAGGAACGAAAAAAAAAAAAAAGAAAAGAAACTTAGCTATTTGTGGTCCCGAGCCCCAATAACCTCCGAGACATCGTTTTCTTAAAATCCTTGTCGCGCGCGGTCTTGTCTCCTTTTGTAAGCGGCGCAGGCCGGCACTTGGGGGCCAGATTCCTCGTCGGAGACGGGCTGGAGATCACCACCTCTGTGATTGATTGGCTACCGATTGCATTAGTCTGCTCTATTATTTCACCTCGTCCCAACCCCAATAACCTCCAGCAGAACTGCACCGCAAGCTCCCAATAAAGTTCTTTCGTATTTTACGAAACGAGTATGCCTCGAAAGCCCTCGAGCCTTTCCCTCTCTTACACGGGGACTTATCCTAGCGTCACTTGCCCCCGTGCGACTCGGCAGCTCATTAATTCTTAATAATCTATCCAAAATTCACTTTGACCGACTTGCCTACTATCCGAGTAAACGTTAATAAATGTTAACCGACAACCTCCAATGTTCTCTCCAATGTTTTCTACGACTCTCAAGCATCCCAATCCGATGTTTCTATTTCCCAGCAGATATTGTCCGGTATCCTCCTCCTCCTCCCCTCCCCGGCATTCCCCCGCACACCCATTATGAAGCAATTGTCGAGCAATTGTTTCAAGTGAAAGGGATATTAAGAATTATTCTCCGCGCTAGGGCGTAGTGGCGCTTTTGCCCCCCCTCCACCGCCCCTCTACCACCCGTATTATAATAATGCCCGTCGGTACCATCAAAGCATACGCGAATAAGAATAAAGGAACGCTGATTGGACATTTTCGACAGAGGAAATTGTTCGTAAAGCATTCCGTAGAAAGATTTAACCGTCGGGGGGATAGAAAGACAAGGAGGGCGCAGGGGGCTTCCCTCTGAAGGGGCTTCTTTTTTTTTCTTCTTCTTTTTTTTTTTTAATATATTTATCCCGGTATTTATATTAAAGCCCGTAGCCGGGAAGGTATAAAGGGCATAGAGTTTGCTTCCCTCGAACGTCGCATGCGTTATTCGCATTATCCGAGCGACCGCTGCCGAAACTCTGAACGAGTCCATCAATGCGGTCTTGCGTCTTCGTGACCGCGAGGAGAAAGCAAAGCTCTCCTCGAGGTCGGTTCCCAGCTGGCAGACAACCACCGGCAGAACGTGGACGTCGTGACGAACGCCTCTTACCGGGAAGCACGAGCACGTAACTCAAGAGCTTCCGGCCCGTCGTCAACGGGGCGGCCACCTGGACCAAGGCTTTTCGAATCCTCCTCGTGTCCCGTGTCCCGTGTCCCATGTCCCGTGTCCCGTGTCTCTGGTCCTTGACGAATTTTCCGCTCACGCGCTCTCTCCCATCCCCACCCCCACCTCCAACCCCACCCCACGCCCCCAACTATCGCGTAGTGCCTCGCGTAAGGCAAGGGCTTCGACTATTCTCCCTTCTTCCCTTCGAGGTCGACTCTCATAAAATCACATCAACTTAGCTACTCTGTGTTGATTAGCGCCCCCTCGCCCTCCGGAAGTCAATGTTCATCCGCGCAGAGTAATTATTAGAAGTACATGTTGTGCTTGCCGGCGCCGACATTGTTTGCGTAAAATCGTAAAATCACTGAAGCGCGTCGTTGCCGAGTGGATCGGATTAAGGGGCCGCGTGAGTCAGAACGAAAGATGTTGGGCCGCGAAGTGACGTTGTCGTCGGTCAGGAAGCCGCCATCGGCCTCGATTATAGATCGTCACTTGTAGCCCATGAATGTATTATCATCTGGTTAAGAGTATTTTATATCCGATTAATAATTCAAAGCTTAAGTGACTCGTAAAGGTTATTAGACGAAGGCGCAACTTTGTGCTAATATAATTTCATCCTCCCCCCTCCCCCCTGTCAGGGTCAGGAAAGTGGAGGGGTCGGCTTGTAGTTTATAAATAAGAATGCCAATGAAACTCGAAGGGGATGAATAGTTAAGGACGTCGATGACTGATGGGCGACGTCGCGCCCGCTAAATCGTCCGAATCCTTGGCTTTTTACTGTTCCCGTATCGGCTACGGTGGGCAACGTCTCCTCGAGCAAATATGGGAAAAGTGTAGAGACTGGTCGGTCGATCCGCGGCAAAAGGAATGCGGCGGATTATAAGGGAGCTCTTGGGGGGGGGATCGTGGGGAGGTACGGGGTAAGTACGGAGTTGAGAAACAATCTGAGCCGAAGGGCGTCCGAGGCGAGAGGGGGCGCGGCTTCAAAAGATCCATTATATCCCGGTTAAATGTCTCGGTTCTGTGGGAGGGATGGGGGACGGGGTAGGGGTCCCGCCGCGGGGAGAGAGACAATTCCGGCGGTGCTGGTGAAAGAGGAGGGCCGCGGCTCGGCTATGAAGTGAGGCGAAGGGAAGGGGATGGAGTTCGGGAAAGCGCATCGATTGCCAGCTCCGACGTACCCGGGGTGTGTACAAAGTTCTGGATTTCGGCGTCGAAGCCCTGCCGCCCCCGACTTGGCTGGGCTCGCGAGGCGAAAGCCGCGGGTCTGCCGGTGACGTTGATTCCGCGGATCGGGGGCCCCGCGGCAATCATCCCGTTACTTGCCAACTTCCACCGGCTAGACGATACAGCGGCCAACGACTATACTATTCGTCAAATACTTTGTTAATCCCCAGGGATCCCCGGGGCGGGGGTTCCCACTCTAGGAGGATACCTTCCCCTCCGACCACGTAGACTCGCCGCCCTCCCTTATTTATCGCTTATTTATCGGCTTTCTACCTTCCTTACTTACTAATTATTGATACGGTTGGCTTCCGTTGCAGGGGTTCTCAACCCCACCAGGACTCTCCTTTCTTCGGTACTTCTAAGCTTGTTATCCCGAGACCGATACTCTCCTCTTCCTCTTCTTCTTTTTTTTTCTTTTTTTCTTTTTATATATATATCTTATAATTACTCGCGTGCAATCGATCGCACGTTCGTATTTTTACGCTGCCCTGTAAGTGGTCTGCTCGAGCCTCCTCGCAAGTACATGCTCATCAAACGCGCTTCAAAGGCTATTTTTATGTAGCTAAATGCTCGTCTGCCCCCTCTGCCCCTCCAACTCTATATACATATCATTTCTATCACTACTGCAGGCCTGCATGCTTACATTAATAGTATAATCGCTCATTGAATTTTGTTGCCCAAATGCGAATTACATTTATTAATTTATTGATTTTACGGGACGCCGGACGGGCAAATATATATATTAAAAGGCATAAAGAAATTTCAGATTTTACGAGCCGAATTTCTATGTACAAAGTGCCTATAAAATATAATAAAACGTATAAATGGAGCTTCAGTATTTACTATGCGTGTGCATATTTTTGTTAAAAATTTCACTGTCCACATGATGCATCCTTGACGTAATAAAAATAGCGCATTGTGACGGCAATTTATTAATATTTTTTAATATTTTTTCTTTTCTATCCTTTTCTTTTCTTTTCTTTTCTTTTCTTTTCCTTTTAACCCATACGATATGCGCATTACATATTACCTCCAACATAAACAACGAGCTTTATTTACCGTTTAAAGAATAACATTTTCACAATCGACAGTAAAATTTGTATTTCATTAAAACTTATATTTTTTTTTCGAATACGCGCGCACGAAATTCAATTCGTTCTTAAAATAAAAAAACTTCGCGCGTCTCGCGCACGACACGCGAATACACACGCAGACGGGGGCGCGCACACGCGTCTACTCGCTCGTTTGCTTTGATCGAACGGGACGCAGATGAAAATTTTTATGAAACGAAATGTCACATTATGACGTAGCCGAGGGACAACATTAGCATTACAAAAAACCGAAGGCTTTTAACGTTCATTTGTTACAATTGATTATAATGGAGACCGTCCGCAATAAGTATTCTGTCGGCATTAATTGCCCGGACTATTTTATAGAGAGAAAAGCCGGATGAAAAAGGGTCATCGCTTGGTCATTATTACCATACGGGGGACTCTATGAAATCCTGTATCGAGACGGTAAACGAGATGAGTATGAGGAATAGGCTCGACAGCGGTATCGACATTCAGCCAGTCATCAATTAAAATTTGTCATCGGTTGGTGGATCCATTCGGTACATTCGGTTCATCTGTATTCAATAATACAAAAATGTACAAGCACTTGCGGGGGAGCAACTCGGATGACGAGCACGATCTTCACGGGCAGCGCTTGAGCCTAAGCGACGTAAATTACCAATAAGCCCACAGGAATCACGGGTTTACGTGAATATCCACGAGCGATCTGTTGATTTTTCTCGTAACAACCCGTGCGGGGATCCGTGAGCCGAGGGTGGCACTGAGTCGACGAGACAGGCCAGCGAAATACACTTAAGCTGAAATTATTCGACTAAAGAGCGAGTGGTATTATTCGTCCTCGGCTCCTAGTCATCCTTGTAGGCTTATTTGTATTTTGCCGAGAAGCCGAATGACGCGCGCGCGCACGGCCGTCTGTGTACTACCTACGTATGTATACAAAGGTGTATATATAGGTCAGCCCGCGGACGGCTCGCACCGTAAACATCTTCATTCTCACATTGGTTCACTCGAAGCATTTGCTCACGCGGTGCGTAGTAATGTAAATAAGAATGTCAAGAGTACATTTAATTTAATAGACGACGAGTGTATCTCATTAACAAAACGAAAGGCGTATCGCATAAATACACCCTCGACCTCAATAGACTCGAATTCGTATAATAAAATAAAAAGCCGTAGATACGTGCGTGCGGGTGTGCGTGCGTGTGCGGGTGTGTCTGAATGTGTGTACCGTGCCTATGGTAGATATTTTATGCGCCTTTGCTCGTAAAGCTGCACGAAACATTTATAATTACTCCGTGTAAGTGCAGTTCATTATTTAACCTACTGTGCGAAGAAATGTATTGAATAATAAATACATTTTTACATAAATTTGTGGCGCCGATGCGTTCGTGCGCCAAAGGAAAACCGAGCGTAAATGGATTAAAATTTTCATCATCCAGTTACTGATAATAATAATCGCGACGCCAACGCTCCCCAGTATAATCTCGCTGCTGAGCATGCGCACGCGCGCAAGCCTCAACTGACATTATCGGGCCAAGTATCGGATGATCTACGAGTTCAATAGATTCTCGCAAGTTACAAGGATCTCGTTCGTTTAGCCATATCACCTGACAATAATTAATAATGCAGTAATAATAATAACAACAATAACAACAATCAAGCGAATGAACGTAAACTTTTAATAATTCAGGCGATACATCGGTAATTTCTTTAATTAAAATTAATTATACGAGATATGCCGATGGACTAACGTATCTTATGGGAATAAAAAGAATATTAGGGAAAATTAACTGGAAAACGAATGTATGCGTAAATTCTCTTGTAAAGCCTCTGTAAACCTTTAAAATAAAATATTAACGGCCGCCGGAGAACGCACGATGAAAAAGAAAAAAAGAAAAAATAGTTGCAAAAAGTAATCAAAGCCCAAAAGTTATATTAGGTGGGTGGGGGGGGGCGGATGCTTAAACGGCTACCAAATAACGAGAATTTCATTTTGGTAAATAATTTCATGCTTCTCGGAGTTATTAACGCAGTTATTAACACAAGTACATTAGCCTCGCTTAACGAGGGTAGAGAATTTATTTGAAAATTATTTACTCGGATATTTCCATAAATGTCCAAACGGTCTTTTAATTCGGTCCTTTGGAATAGACGGAGGCTGCCGCAACCGAAGTCGGCCATCCGGTCCTTCGTAACGCCACGTCGATATCGTTGTCGTCTAATTACGCAGACGCTTCGCCAGTCCCATTAGATTGGTACGGGGATTACGTGGTACGGGGACAGAGCCGAGGGTCCCAAGAACGATCGAATCTTTAAAAATCTCCGGCTCCGATTCACCTGCCAAAGAAAGTCGCGAAGCGGTCCGCGGCATCGGAGCATCGGGGGCTGGAGGGAAACGCGGAACAGACCCTCGGGTCAGACATCGTCCCCGAAAATGCCCGGTGCCGATCTTGATGCCAGCAGTCCTCGATCCCTGTCCATTCGCGGCAACTGCTTCCGAAGTTACTCGACAGATGGCCAACGCGAAGGACTTCGTCCAAGGCCTAATTTACTTAACGCTCGTGCATCCGTTGCGTAATTAAGGCCCAGAATAGCAGATAAGCTCGCAAGAAGCGCTCGTCGATGAAATTTTCGACTCCGATGTCGTTGCTACTTAAGACCCTCCGCCCTCTTCCCCCCTCCCACCGAATCCGATAAATATTAGATTCCTAATGGATTTGGATTCCAATTGTCGAGTACGCTCCGATGCTCTGCGTCGAGCCAATTGCAACTGTAATACATCCTCAATCAATGAAGTTTTCAATACCTCTGCTCATAAAATTCACGTAGAGTAGAAATATTGAGTATTTTAAGGACGATCGTTCGATCGTAATACACGTTCGAGCATCATTTCAAAGAAAACCAAAGGAAAAGTAATTATCCAATGTATTATCTGGGATTAACGATGGACCCTTTTGATTCCCGTATAAAAAAAAAAAAAAAATGAAATCGAACCTTCGCAGGGATCGATAGATTTTAAGAAAAGCTGAAAAAGTCCCGGGAGCTTAAATAAAATAAAACTTTCGTAAGGAAAGAACTGAAAAGAAGAGAAGAGAAAAGAAAAGAAAAGAAAAGAAAATGTTTCCACCCTAATAATGTAACGCGCAATTAATGCGTCATTCGAAAGCTTCGAGCAAGCTTTATAATAATTTATTTTCGCCACGGTTAAATAAGGTAATGGAAGATTAAGCGCAGCTTGTGGATGAACGTGCCAAGTAAGAACTCGCGGTTCCCCCTACGTAGGAGTAAGAAGGTATCGCCGAGGTGTATGCCTTTCGAGATACCTATCTCGTCGGGGTAAAAGGTGTCGGTAAGGAAGACGTAGAGGAAGGGACATATACCCGGAGTAAATACGCTCCTTGTAATATACGTTTATTGAAAAGTTATTATTACGATTTGGATCCCGAGGCCAGTAAAGGTCTGCGCATAAAATTCAAGTCTACTCTCCAAGAAAGGATGGAATTTATTTTTCTATTAAGCCCCCCCCCGGGGGGGGGTCGGCAGCTTACAACCGGTCTATCTATACACGAATTCCCAGCCTCGTTAAAATCAATGTATTTGCAGGTAAATGCATAATTAAAATGCAGGTCGAGGAAAAGGCATCGGAAGCGCCCGTTCCATCGTATCCGCGGACTCGAATTTCTAAACGAGTCGTTGCATGCGCGCCTGCGATGATGCGATGCGGGAGCGACGATCGACGAGTGCGGATCAGGAGCGGGGTTCACAAACTCTTGAAGACATCCTTAGGTAATAACAGAAGAAAATAAGTATAAATAAAGAAGGAAAGACGGAGGGGCTACGAAATATGCAGATATGCTTGCCGAGGCTAATGGTCTGTAAAAAAAAAAAAAAAAAATTGGCCGACGAGAGGTCTGATTAAAATAAAAATGAAAATATGCAGTCTCTGAATGCGGAGGGACGGAACGTGGAAAGCCCGTGGGACGATTTCCAGGGTGGCTGGAAAGCGGGAGGATACGCAGGCTCATCAGATTCCCTATTTCCAGCCTTTGAAAAAGTACTTGAGCCTTTGGAAATCAGAGCTCGAGAGGCTTCATCTCTCGAGCGCTTTTCACCTTCCGAATCTCTCTCTCTCTCTCTCTCTCTCTTTATCTCTCTATCTCTATCTCTATCTATCTATCTATCTATCTATCTCTCTCTCTCTCTCGCTCGCTCGCTCTCTCGCTCACCTACCGACACAATCAACGGCCCAACACGAATAATAATTATATCGCGTCTGATTAATAAAATGCTAATAAATATTAAGCCGTAGCCGCCCTTCGTACCTTTTCCCTTTAAAAGCGATCTCATTACGTGCCGGCCAATAGAATGCTCGCGTTGGCCCCGATTTTTTCCCATTATTTCCGACGAGGAGTCGATAGATGGAGCCAGTAATCGAATCCCGTTAACGCGATTAATCGAAACGCCCCTGCGCAGCCCGTGAATTTTTCGATAAAGCCAAACCTCATCTTCGGCCGATCCGCGTTGCTTCTTTATAAATTTTAATTGCACCGAAGCCTTCCCCGCTCACCGATACCCCAATTTATCAAATTATAAACAAATTACTTAACCCTAATTATAATAACTTCGAAACTTCATTATAAACCTCCCGCTGCATTTTTTTTTGTTTTTGTTTTTTCTGTTTTCTCTCTCTCTCTCTCTCTCTCTTTCTCTTTTTTTCTTTACTTTTATTTACTAATACGTATTATCGATATTCGATTAATATCCGACGACCCTCCGCCCCCCTCCCGCCCCCGCCCCGGCCCGCAACTCACCTCCGTTCTCACAATTACACAATCCCATAAAATTCAAAACAAAATCACAAAATCAGTTTACTTTATCCGCTCGCCGGTAAATATTTTCTTTAATTCCGTACACCATTTGAGCGCGATCCGTGTAAAAATCATTGGCTACGGAAGCCGCGTGACTAATTAATCGCAACTTAATTCGTTCGTGTACGCAGTCGTGGATTAGGAATAATCGGAAGCTTCTTTTAAGCGCAAACTTATGATCGGCGGATAACTTTTCCGCAAACTCTTTACGAAATAAACTGACGACTCGAGCGTCCGAGCAGCACTTCCCGCCTATTATCCTGTCTGAGTGGAATTATATGCACCGAGTGACGAAATATTTTCCGAACGTGGGCTGAATTTTCCGAATAGAATGCATTATCCGGGCGGGAAGCGTTCTAAGCGGCCGTTCAACGCTATTCGCCTCGTTGTGTTGCATAAGTACTCGGAAGTACTCGGGACTTCACGCCGACTTCCACGCCTTACCCTTATAAAAGTCTATTGCACACGTAACAGACACATTAAAGGCTTCATTTACTCACGTTTCAGCGACATTAATTTTTAAATAATCGCCGTTTTTTAATCGCTTATACTCTTTTGCCTAAGCAAGTGCTTGGCGACGTTACCCTCCCCGTCTCCTCCCTCGCCCCCATGCCCATTAACGGAGAGCGAGCTCGCATTCAGAATAAGATAATACTTTGGAAGGGCTTGATTATCAGGACTATTAGTACCGATGGCAGTCATTTTTCTTCCTTAAATTCTTCTCTTACGTGCACGAACATTTTTAACAGCTCGTAAACAATATTGTTCAGCTCTCTGAATAATAGAAGGAGAGAGAGAGAGAGAGAGAGAGAGAGAGAGAGAGAGAGGGATAGAGAGAGCTAATACCTTCAGCTTGTAAATTGTTAATACGTTCGCTAGTCGCTGAAAGTGCGTATCCCGGAGGAGAGGAGTCGACCTGGTGTCGAACGATGCCCGATAGTCAGCAGGAATGCCCGGAATGGCTTGGGATAGGCGGGAGGAGGCGCGCGGGCGCACGGGGCGAGGGAAAATAATTCGAGGCATCCGACGTATTTGTCGCCGAGTCGACTTCCGAGATAGACAATAAGGAAGAAGGGAATGAGGCTTATTGGTCGCGCCGGTGTCGCTAACCGCGACAATCGTCCACGACGCGCGCAGCGTAAAAAGTTTTTCCCAATTATACACGATTTTAATTACTATTTAGGCTCTTTTTAATTATCATTGCGGCTTTCGCGGCTCCTGAGCGAGAATTAAAAGTTCGGCTCGGGCCCGCGTATCCTCGCCGCGCTCTTTGTTCCGGGCTTGCGAGCCGCTCCGATAAAACTTTATGGGGGACATAAATGTGCGCACCTGTAGGTGCGAGTGTTTTGTTAGATTTTCCCGTCTAGTCAACAATAATGGGAAATATCGTGATTGCGCGACTGGCGGCATTAACGGCCAAACGGCAAGCCTCCCTCGGAAACAGGTCGAGATAGACTTTCCACGCACCCACCCGCACCCACCCGCTGCCGCTAATTTTTTACTCAATTATCAAAATGCGCGGAATACGTACTCGTACACATAGTTTTGGAACATTTTTCGCACATGACCCGCTCCCTTATAAAACCTTATGGCGATATAACCATTGTAGGCAATATTGCATTGTCTGTTATGTGAAGCTACGATTCTTTTAGATGAGAGAGCCTAACGGAAATTGTATTTTTAAAACTAATGTTTTATATTATTGAATCTAATCAGTATTAGTATTAATTAGATAAGAAGAAGAAAAACCACGTTGGCAATGCTAATAAACAGTCGAGGATGAGATTAAGGCATTTTCTAAGATCGAGGCAGAGGAAACTCCAGTGTCCCCCTCCCCCCCCCCCCAGGAGTTGCCGAACACCGCGCAATAACTGTACCGTGCACGCACACGTACAGCATATCACACTCGCTTTTCTGGCAAAAAGTCTTTATCCGATCCGATCTCTCTCGGATACACACGGGCACCTTCTGTGCACTCATCGAGAGATAAAGATACTCGGATGCGGGTCTTCCTGGGGCTCAGAAATGGCTACTGTCCGTGACGATCTTACTCGTCCCCTTGGCCACGATTACTAATCTTAAGATATAAAAAAAAAAAAAAAATGAAAAACGTTGGAAAACTTTTACTTACCGACAGAAGGCTTAATTAATAATACAATAGAAGGTGAATAATAAGATGATTTTTGAAATTGTAAGTTATTATTGCATGTTATTATTATTGCAATGGAGATTTTATTTATTCGATCGAACGTAGTGCACAAATAAAAAAATGTTGCTCAAACATTTTTTTAAAACATTTACTTTAAAAAAAGGAAGGAAAAAGCATCGCAAGGATAATATTATGTAATGGAATGTCACGATATACGTTATTTCGATTGGGATTTTTAATGGTTTAAGCGACGGTGGCCGGGCGTATAGGAAATATATTCACAGTCACAATAGTACACGTTTACAATATTACATATTTATGGGTATATTGGCGAGGGTATAGAAATGAAGAGACAAAGGATGAAATTAATTAATTCGATTAAATGACAATCCGTGGAAGCTAATAGAATTGACCCAAAGTACTAATTGATATCGATATCACTCTCTTCTCTCTCTCGAGAGAGAGAACATTATGCAGCTTAGACGGCAAAGCTTGGAGGTCTAAGCCGAATTATTGGATTATAACCTGGATTCCCATTAGAAAATCCACGTTAATACATAAAAATTGCTACTGCTGAAGAAATAATGCGAGCGTTGTTTCATTTTGACGGTGGAATCGGAGCCAACCCGATGGGATGAACTGATCAATCGGAGGGTCCCGCGCGAACGGGATAAGCGAGTGCGCTAGTACGGCGGAGGGGAAGGGGGATGGGGGCTGCTGCTAATGTCGGAAATTAAGAGTTCGTGGCGTCGGAAGCCGAGGCAACTAATTCGCCGACGATACCGAAGAAAGGTGGGGAGGGGGTAGGGGGTAGGGAAGGAAGGGTGAGCTCTTACGATGATACGCTAACGTCCTTAGGTAATAGAATACATTTGAAATTTATGGCCAAGGAACGAATTCGGTCCTGGTGACGAAGGTCACCGCTTTTTAGCCCTGTGTACGTTAGCCCCGCAGATAAGAGCTGGGAAATGTATTGAAATTTCCTTTGAGATTTACTAATAAAGCTGGAAGCGCTTCTCGGTCGCTTGGTTATCGGTAAGGGGGGTGGGGTGGGGTGGTGGGTACGGGGAGTCCTGTCCCGGAGTAATCGATATCGTCGAGCCGGAGGGAAGCGTAAATGCGAGCGGGCGGCCAGAGACGAACGCAATTAAGAAACGGAAGTCGGGAAAGCCTCCGCGGTAATCGAGTTCCCGGGAGGCAAATGAAAAGCGTCCTCGGCGACCGCTTAAGCACCGAGACCGACGGAGTCGCGAAAATTCAAGACCTGGCGCCCAGCGGGGCTCGAGAATCGCGTGCGACGACCGAGTCCACGACCCCCACGACGAAAACATGGAGTCGGGGATCGACGGACACGGCTACGCCACGGATAAGCCGCGTTTTAACTTGGACCCCCCGACGCCGCGGTTCATTTCTGTCACTGGCACTCGAGCTCCCTCCCTCCCTCCCTCTCTCTCTCTCTCTCTCTTTCTCCTCGTGCTCCCCACCCATTGTACTTATGTAAAGCGAACAGTCTCCGGATCTTATAGCGTGATCGAACGGAGCCTGACGCGCTTATACCGCCCTCACGCCTGCTTCAGACGTACGCAATAACTCCCTCAAATCATCCTTTTTCAAGTTATAAACGTTTTATGCGCCCTTCGCCGGAGGTACTGCGACTCCAGTTTTACCACCCGATTCAACATTTACCTTTCCCCGGATCTTTTAATTCAATCCAACGGAACTGTAATTATCCTCCCGACCCTCTTATTATTATTATTGTTGTTGTTGTTGTTGTTGTTGTTGTTGTTTCTGCTGCTACTGCTGCTGCCGCTATTGTTGTTGGTATTGTTGCTGTTGAGAGCAGTCGATTTATTTATACGTAATTCAAGAGCAAATGCAATTCGCGAACGATCAAGTTGCCAAAGCCCCATTAATTTACTAAGAACGCATTTCGCGCTTATAATTAGACAACTAATAATAATTAAGGTCGGCGTAGCCTTACGGAGTATTCATAGTTAAAGTTACATTCGATTTATTATACGGAGTGTAACGCCATTGGCAACGAAGACAATTCGATACTTGCGGGATAGTTAACGTAAATATCTAGGAGGAGAAGCGACATCTAGCGACTCACTCTAGTATCCGTAATAAAAGTAACATGCCAATAAAATGGCTAGAGGAAGAGGTCGAATGTCCTCCGAATAAGCAAGTACGCGCTTACCAGCGTCAACTCTTTTCGCCAATAGGAAAAAATCAATCGGAAAAGTCTTCGACAGGGAAGGGGAGATTTAAATTAAATTCACCTTGCGGATCAAGGATATTCGTCAATTAATACTATTCGCCCCCCCCCCTGTGAACTGGAGGGGGGGCAAAGGGTTTACTTAGAAGTCTAGATGTCTAGATGTCGGCTGACCCGAGCACGGAAATCACCATAAACAGTCCATGCACTGACAGCGTCAAATCCAGTCCTCGTATTGTTTCAAGATCTACTGGCTCCGATTGCATTTCCAACCAAGGCAATACTCTCGCAGCCAAACGGAGAATTTCAGATACGCGTGATAACTCTTTTCGACTCCCCGACTCGATAAATCTATTCCATGCCGGAAATATCGTATCTCCCTCGCTCAACCCCCCCCCCCCCCATCCCCTCCCTAGTACTCTGTCGCTGTAAATCGTAGTATAGAGGATCCACTGGGCAGCGAATATCCTGAAAAAAAAAATACTGAAATACTTAAGAAACCCCTGAGACAAATGATAAATACTTAAAATTGACTGCATTAGAAGGATAGAAATTTTATTCGAAACGCAATGAGAAATTGATGTCCATTATATTGGAATGGAAAAACGATGAGAAAGTTCAGCTCACCTCCAGGCAATAATTCTTAAAGTCAAGGTAAACGACGTCGCCATTACGTTTTATTATCTGACTAAAATTCTCCTTGCACCGGAATCAATTTATTATCATATTATTTCACTGTATCACTTTCTCGGTCATATTTGGGAAAGAAATGAAGCTGTCCTTTGAAAATCCTTAGTCTTGAACAAATGACGATGATCCCGAAGCGTGACTAAAACAATTTTACTGCACAACTCCGTAATACATTCGTCAATCGTTAACATTTTACTTCATAATGCAATAATAAATTTGTACTAAATATCCTACGAAATGCCCATTTGTATGAAAAACAAATATATAATTTGACGGTGCTCGTTCGAATGACAAGAGCGAGGAAGATGTCAAAATTTGCCGAAAATGTAGGTCGACATGATATAAATTAACAGCCAAGACAAGCAATGGAGTGCAAACAAGTGGCAAGTTAAAAAAATAATAACGCCTGTATTACGTGTAATCTAAACATAAGGGAAATTCAACGTTAATTGAATATCAACAGTAAGTGAAAGAGCCAATTATTAAACATGCAAGAAGCAAAAGTGCGCCATACGAGCATAATTAAGGAAAAAAAGATGTAATTAATAGAGGCCGAGGAAAAATAAGAATTTCGGCTGCGATTGGCTGGAACGAGCCGTAAAGGAATTCATTCTCAAGAAATATCAATGAGTACTACGTTCTCATTAAAAATGTAATTAAAATGTTGTAAACTGCTTCGAAACTGGTGGGACGGGGAAGGTTGTACGCAATGTACTTTCGACTATTATCTGGACTAAATTAATTTATGTTTCAGCAATGCTCGATTGATCCTGAATAATTACGCGGAATAAAATAAACAAATAAACAAATAATAATAAGCAGAGGAAGAAGAAGAAGAAGAAGAAGAAGAAGAAGAAGACGAAGAAATAACATTGTAATTGTAAAGGGGAGTGAAGGGACTTGTTGTGTTTGGCGTTTGTCGATGTGCCAGGACGATTCATACAAGGGGGCGTGGGATGGGTGGGGTGGGTGGGGGGAGGTCTTGGTTAAGTTGGGCCGAGTAAGAAAAAAAAAAAAAAAAAAGAAAAAAAAAATCTCAACGAATGCATTAATCGATATATTGGGTATCCCGCGGCGGCAGGAGGACGGGGGAATGGGTAGTCGCGTAGGGCAGTCGGTAAAAGGTCCCGTGGAACGGGGGTTATGGAATATGTTATAGAAAAACGAGTAGAAAACTATTGGAACTGCTTTTTGAAAAGCCGACGAGATACGTATCCGGAGCGAGGAGCATCAATATTGTTTTAAGCATGAATTTCGTTTTGTTTTCGTTTTCGAATACGAGTCTACAGTATTTCACTAAGAGAATATCTTTTATCGGATAGATAACAGCTACAAGCCAATTACGTGGGATTCCGCCCCCACTCCTCTCCCCCCCCACACACACACGCACACACGCCACCACCACCCCAATAACGCCACTTTGCTTCTCTCGCCGTCGCTTGGAAAGCCGGGTTCTCGACCGAATTTCACCCTCTCCGCCATAGGGTATTTTTTCCCCAAGTTTATAATGGTCCGGGTGGGCGCGGGGAGTAGAGGCAGCCGATGACGTGGACACGGGAAGCGTAATAAGCGTTCGCTTATTAGCTCCGTAGGAGAGGGCAAGCAGGGCTTCGCAGCATCCGCGTCTACAAGGTCCTCCAGCTCCTGCAAGGTCCTCAGTTAATTAAGAGTGACTCACCTTTCCGGAGGCGCGGGAGTTGCAGAGTAGGACACCGGCTGCGTGGATCCTGTACTCCTTGTCCAGCTGCTGGTGCTGAGCTTGTATTTTCCTGTAGAAGCAAACGACGCCGGTCAGTTAGTTTTCCGACTTATTATACTAATTATCCTTCCGGCTCCCTCGGCTCGCTCCCCCCGCCGGGGCGTACCCCAATAACCCTCGACAACGTCATTAACCTTCATTAACCAAGTCTAAAGGAAATACCGGCGGAGGTACCTTTATTTTCTTCCATTTTCGAACAAACGCGGAGCAGCACGAAAGACGTAATGCTTAAAACTGATCCCCTCCTGACAGATCGCAATGGCAGCAGCGCCTGTCCTGACCTTCATTCCTTCGGTCGACTTAATTTCCAAGCTTATTTGTCCTCCATTCCACTCTCCCGGGCACTCCATCGGACACTCGGCCGAGCGAGTTACACGCGTTCAGACACAGATCGCCCGTAAATGCATTATCCAACATTTTCCTTCCCCTCGTTCGAGTTAATTAATTTATTGAGCCGCGAAGATCAAAGGTCGCCCGCGCGAATACCCGCGCGAATTTTATTACTCGACGAGTAAAAGAAATCGAGTAAAAGGGCAGCGTGTCCCCGGAAGCTTGCCTTATTCGGGAAAATCTGTCGGCTACCGTGTCCCAGGTTACCCTAACGAAGTCTAAAGAAGACCCGGAGAAGCTACGGGAGCGACGCGTACCCTCGAATTCTTTACAAGCGATTAAAGTCAGATAATTGAAATGAGGTGTCGGCCGATTGATTTGATATTGAGGACGAGTTGCGACGGTTATGCACGGTAGAATAACTTTTTCTATTAGCTATGGAAGTAAACGAGATGTAGCATGACATGGTCTTGGTTTGCAATGCTTAGGCTCAGCTTGAGTCTCTCGCTAGAGAAACGAAGCGGCGTTTGACTCTGTATTCAGAGCGAGGAGCGAGGAGCGAGGAGCGAGGAGGTTGATAAAGGACAGAGCGAGTCAAGTAAGTTTATGAAATGGTAGCTCTGGATCGCAATGATCGAGCGAGGATCGAGAGCGCGTAGTAACGCAGCGCGATCAAGCCTCAGGGGTGGTGAGGATAATAATAAAAAAAAAAAAAGAAAAAAGAAAAAGAAAAAGGAGCCTTCGGAAGGGTCGAGTCAATGAAAATCGTAGGGTTAAGGGAAATAGAGTTTTTCCGCGCAGCTTTGGCCGAGTGAAGGGCGTTTTCATCACTCATTTAGAAAGGATACGTAGAGAGGGTAGTCGGCCGTCTTTGATCGGGAGGGCCGGGAGTCGTATTAAAGAGAAAATTTTCGGCCGATAGGGCGCGAGCTCATCGATTCTCATGGGGTCCGCGCATGTACATTAACGTCTCGTCAGGTGAGGCTCGTCGGACGTGGTGGGACGAGAGACGCGGCCGGTTCGTGAGGGGTGGGAGTCTACTCACGATATGGCGTGCAGCAACTCCTGACGCTGCTTCTCCTTGACTTTGACGCTGCCACCCTCGGCGAGGGCGGCCTGGAGCTCCCGCTGCAACACCGCCAGCTTGCGACGCTCGGCTTCCAGGAGCAGCGAAGTTACCTGCAACGTCCAGACGGTCACAGTTTAGTTTACCGACCGATGGCACTATCTTACGTCTTACCTGGCGGCGCATCGCCACCCTATTAACTAACGCTAACGCCCGCTGTACCATCATCCATTATCTATCTCGTGCCACATGGTCTTGAAAACGGAAAAAACGGAACCCAATGACCCCACGCACTTTTAATGCCTTTTATTAAATATTATTACTAAATACTCGTCACATCGGTATTAAGAAGTTAGTTTTTAGAATTTCTTCGAGCCGCGCAAGTTCGTGTTCTTGCCGATAATTGAGGCTGAATGAGAAAGTGCATTGATTATTGTCTATATTCAAGGACTTCGGTACGACCGCATATAACACGGTCGATAAAGTAGCGAATTTTAAAGCGTCATTTCCCAACTGAGCGTTCGCGAGCCACGGAGGCTTCCTACCGTAACAGGAGTCGGACATGCGGGAATCTTCTTCCTACTACATACGAAAATAGTAAAGAACCAAAGACCGCTATTGTATGGACAAATTTCGATAAAATATAATAATAACCAATGGCCACTACTGTATACACAAATCTCGATAAAATAATCTCGTTGTCGTAAGGTCGAGCGGACTCAAGTGAAGCTTTGAGGAAATATTGGCAAAAACATTCTTGACATTTGCAACGTAAGCTAATCGAAATTTTACGTATAAATATGATAATAAAAAAAAAAACGCGTCAAACGACAGGCGCGCGCGCGAGCGTAATAATGGCTACGATTAGCAAGAGCTATTGGAGAAATGAGCGAGATAATTAATATTAATGGCATTACAAAGCGTTAGAGACGGCGGTTTAAAAAATGTCAATTACGAATGAATTAGGATAGGTGATCGACGGGGGCGAAAGTTTATTAAATTTATCGTAAATCTTCGGGAATGTTATCTAATTAAAGAAAAAGGTCGCCTCGGCCCCTTTGCATTAGTATCGCCTTAGATTTCCGTCGGAAGATTGAATTTTACTCCGCTTCGACGCTTTTTTTTTTCAGCCTCATACATCATTCATTGGAAATGAAATACGCTGTGCGTGGTATCGAATTCCGTGTACGGCACCCGAATAACCCCACGCGGCAGCGTAATCCCGCGACCTACCGACAAATCGCGTATCAATGATCAAAAGAAATGTTAAGAAATTAACGTACTCGTTACGTTAATATTGAAAGAGTGTGTGTGTGAGAGAGAGAGAGAGAGAGAGAGAGAGAGAGAGAGGAACGGGAAATAAATAAGGGTGTAAGACATAGGGTAGATTGTGCGTAATAAATGTGCGGCCCAAGCGGTTTAAAGAGCCCCTATGAATTATCCTTAGTTTTTATTCCTTGTTATTGCGGAAAGCGCTGGACTCGATGCTCGATTTCGTGCGCATTTCGAAGTACGGCCGAACGTAATTCATAATTAAGATCGAGAGGAGGGACGGACCCTGCCTGGGCTAATTTATGGTTTTAATCCAAACACAATGCATTATGAAAGAATCGAATAAAGTATCATTTAGTCCGGTGTGAGCCCTTCACATCCGGTGCTGGAGTTAGGTTTGAGGCTAAAGTATCGCTTCAACGCGACCTTCGATCTCATATTCACCTACGTGCCCTGTAATTACGCCACAATTGCATTCTTAGTTGCGAGGTCCGTGCTAATGATGGGTCGTCTTACCTACCCGGGCGCATGCTTCTTATGATTATTCCGTATATTCTGACCTAATTATATTAAATAAAAGCCAGCGCAGCGATGGGGGGAGGGGGAGGGGTGGGGGTGAAGGAGGAGGAGGAGGAGGAGGAGGAAGAAAAACAATAACGTAATATATTACGTCGGCATTCGGTATAAATGAAACCTGGTAGAAATGACGGAGCCCAGCAGCAGCTTATGCGTCTTTATAAAAAAAGGTATTTGTAAAATAAATTCATAATTTATACTCCCTAGGTCTGATATTTCAGATATCCGTTTTAATTAGATACTTCATAAGATACGTCAATTTAATGATAAAGTTGAAGATTCAATTCGATCGGCTCGACATTAAGGCAATGTTAATAAATTTATTAACTACAATCACTATTTATTTGACAATAACAAGGAAGTTCAAACGAGCGCATCTTGTATTTCCCTTTCGCCTTTTTTTTTTTTTGTTTTTGTTTTTCCTTCTTTTGTTTGATATATATAAATCTACATTGTACGGCGACTGGTTGAGAAATCTAAATGCTCCTTTGTAAGTGCGTTGACAAATTAATAATACTATTCACTAAGGCCTGTAATGAATTCGTTTGAATGACAAGCATCGACATTATTTGTTTGAAATTAAAGTGCTTTCTAACGGGCTGTAGATATTAGAAACTCGTGGCATCACGAAGGATGACAAAAGCGCATAAATCTAAATAATCATTCGATGCCCAGTCGGCGAAGGCGAACAGGGACAGGTAATAACGCGCGGCATCGGCGACTTGGAGATTGCGCAGAGTCGCGAAATGCGCGAACACCTCGAGGAAGGGATAGTAGAGGAGCAAAGGTTAAAGGCGGAGAAAGTTTATACGGACTCGCGAGTGCTCGGGGTTATTGGGCTTACTCGGTGCCGCGCACCAATGTCCTTGCAATGATACGTAAATCTCCCTGACTTTGAGCGGCAATCGTGTCCTCGAGCTGACCTCGCCAGGGCAACCGATTAGATGTCGGCCGGCATCGATCGCCCTGTCACAAAGAAAAACAGCGGACTCAGGAGGGGGATGAGGGGGAATAAGGCATGGGGGGATAATGGGGGGAGGGGATGGACAGCCAGGATCATAAGTATCGCTGACTCTAATTAACTGGGCGCACTTGCATTACGGGCCGATATCGTATGACTGATTAGCGCGCATCCGCGGAATAATTCGTCACGCTCGAGTCGATCGGCTTTTTCCCGGCTCCCCAATAACCCCGCGCCATATCATAAAGATTCGGAGCCATGGCGCGGCCGACGTTAAACGGCTATAAAGGGGCTGTTTAATGACCTGACCGCGGATGCGGATGGTAAAAACGGACCCCGAGCGATCCATCCGTCGGGGCCCGCCTTCAGTCGGCATCCACCGCCCCCCCCCCGGCCTAATGACACTGTACGTCTCTCACTCCCCCCCTCCATCTCTCCCGCCCGTCCCCTACTCCTCTACCCCCCTTCTCCTACTCCTCCTCCTCCTGCTTCTCCTCCTCACCCACGACCACGACCACGACCACGACTTTCTAAGACGTGCCCGGTGCTGATAGTCGGCCTTTCCCACGGGACAGTCGCACATCGCCTCGACAAGATGGCCGAGGGAAAATTCAGCTCGGCACTTGTATTCATTAGAGCAGACGAAAGCTCGAGTATTTCCTATTACCCCGCCAGCCACCGAAACCAATTGAATCAGAGAAATTTAATTCCGTTTCTCCACGCGGATTTATACAGTCCCTTCTTACTCCGCACACACCCACACACACACACCCCCCTCGCCGCCCGTCCGAGCTCCCTCTAGGTGATTTAGCTCAGGTGCGTGGACTCGTAAGGAAATGTTAGCACGGCTGCCGTGCGCGGATGCTGCGTGTCGAGATTAGGAAGAAATTCTCGCGAGAGAAGCGGGATTCGCAAAGTCTATGACGATCGACAATCTCCTGTCGAGCTGTCCCTTATCTCCGCGGGGAAGCTCCTCCGGAGTTTCGCCAGAGACTGCTGCTGCCTTTATTGGCGAATCTCCAAGGTCGGCGGCTCGGCGTAGGTGGCGGGCGGGTCGTGGCGGGTGTTGGCGGGTCGTGGCGGGTGATGGCGTTAAGCAAGGCCGCGGCGGTGACTGTCGGGCGGGTTTTTAATTTAAAATGTGAAAGTCCGTGGGTCACGGATCCTTGGGACACGTCGGAGGGTCGGGGGTGGGCGAGGGCTTCGATTATATCGACCGGCCGTCGGATCGGGAGAGGCTCGCGAGCTTCGATATGGGACACGGGGAGCCCCGAGAGTGCTCATTCATATTTCATAGAGAACTCGTCGGCTGCCTAACCGTGAGCGCGAGGGAGGGCGGCAGGGAGGGGTGTACGACGAGGAAGACGGAGCGGAGTTTGGCAAACAACGGGCAGGTGTACAATGTAAATAAGCGGCGTAATTTGCGCGTCGGGCACGCGAGTGGCTAACCGTAGGCGGAGCCTCGGTATCCGTATCCGAAGGCGCGATCGCTCGCTCTCGGGCCCATCGATCCACGGCCCGGGTCCCCGTTGCCCCCGGAGCTCGGCTTCGGTAGTATATCGCCCCGGGCTTATCGTGGCTAGCCAATCTTGGCCGGCCGGTGTTATTATTGCCCCGGAGGTAGCTTTTTCGCGAAACTCGTTACGCGCCCGATCCCATTACCCTTTCCTTGCCGACGTTTTCTTTTTCACCGAGAACCGATGCACGTCACGACTCGCTCGGTTCGAGCGCAAAAAAAAAAAAAAAAAAAAAAAATAAAATAAAAAAATAATCGCGCTTCCATTCCTTCCGGAGGGGCGATGCGCGCCGGGAACCCTACCTTAACCGTAATATCATTGGTACAAGGCCGACATTAACGCGGCGTACTCGTTGCGCCGCTGCTCCGTGTAGTCGATCGATGCTTAAGGCAGACCAGACGGACAGAGTGAGAGAGAGAGAGAGAGAGAGAGAGACCGTTCGGTTAAACGCTATCGATGTCCGGAAGCTCGCGGCCCAGCTCCCTCGCGTGCGGCATACGCGATCCGGGCGTATCCTGGAGCCGCAAGTTGTATCAATAAGCTCCGACAGTTCCCACCGCGACCGGCGTTTCGACACGCCACCCCCTACCACCGCCCCCGCCGCACCCACTTCAAGAAAAGATGAATGCGAACGTTCAATCGCGCAGCGTTCGTGATTATTACGTAAGGACAGCTTCAGCGATAAAGCCGTGAGCGAATCTTTATTTGAGCAGCCTCGGCGCGCTTCTTGTAATTATGGTAATGAACCCCTTACGGGCATTATGGATAAAAACAAAAAATAAAATAAAATAAAATAAAATTAAAAAAAATGTCTTCGGATGCGTGCGCGGCTAACGTGAATTTATGCCTCGCGTATCCATTTATTTAAGCCATTGAGCACCCGAGTCGTTGGAACCGCTTGGAATTCAAGGCCATCGCCGTGTTTATCCTCGACTTGCGTAACTAACTCTCCACCAAAAAACAAACAAAAAAAAAAAAAAAAGAAACAAAAAAAAAAAAGCAAGACGGACAATGTTTTTGTTTAAAGGCGAGAATTATGAAAATGAGGTAGGGAAAATTGATGGAGAAATGATGATCACGGCTGCGGCATTAGCCGATAATAATTACGAAATTACCCTATTAAGCGCGCTCGCCGGAAGTTATTGCGGAATATGGTCAAGCCGAGGGCTTCCCATTCAAATGGGACTTTAACAAGAGCTCGAGTGCGAATAAAGATACCCCCTTGCCTCCCTCGTTCCAGATCTCGAGTCAGAGCGCCCGACGAGAGATGAGCATTAAGACGCAGGATAAGCCGGGCCTCGAGACTTTCGTTCGACGCTCAACGTGTTCGTACGACGGCCCCGGGACGACTCGATGACGAGGTGGAGTCTTTCCCTTTCCTCGTACTCCTTCGCTCCACTGCACTCGGCAACATTTACTTACGTCGATTCGGCTTTTCCGTCCCCGCCACCCCCTCGCTTCCTCCCTTCTTCTTCTTATTCTTCCTCTTCTTCTTCTTCTTCTTCTGAATACTTCTGCTTATGTCCCCGTTACTTTTTAAATCGCCTCCGTAGACAGTCGACGGCCGATAGTCGATTGATTATTCGTGGGTTCCTCGATCGCGCGATTCCGCGATCGCGTATAAGTGTCTTTTATACTTTCTGAATTCGATGCGGTGCGTGCGCGTGTGTACGTGTCTGCAAACGTGCAGATGCGCACGCTCCAACACGCGGACCTATTAAATCCATATGCCCCATGTAGCTGGAGATTACGAGCTGCTACGAGTCGGGTGTACATGCCTGCACATGCATCCACAGACAAACACGAGCTCCCGTATCCCTGTCCAAAGGTAAACGCGTAGTGGGGTGGGGCGGGACGGAGCGGAGGAGGGTGTTAATGCGTAACGATATCTGTATAGGTACAGAGGTACAGAGGCACGCGCAAATATGCGCGAATGCGTAATTGTATGCAAAGTGCAGGTACATATGAAGGTAGAATTGTTAAGGAAAATACGTGTTATTTAATTTGAAATTGCTTGCATAGCTGATATTACAATAAATTCCCAGGATGTGAAATGCACAGCGGCGTATTATAAATATTAATAGTCCGAGGACTGATATTGCACACGTACCGGGAGCCACGTGAGCTTTCTTTGTATTTATCGGAACCTAATGAATTCCAATATTAAATATTTGCTTCATTTACTACGTAATGCTAACGAGTTATCCAATATTATTTAAACAGCTAAGAGCCGCTTCTAAATCAATAAAATAACGACCGGCCGAGCATTAATTGAGTCGGCCGTCGTTATTGTCGTTATTATCGTATTATTTTATATGCAATTACGTAATCGTGAAGAAGTGACGAATCGAGGGAGGCTCGCGCTACCGATAGGGAAACCTTGTCATAAATAAGAAAAACAAAAAGAGAAAGCCACAAAAAAACAAAACAAAACAAAAAATGAAGAATATTAAGAAGCCTTCGCCCGTTATTTATTTTGTCGGCAGGCTAGGTGCGCCGCGAGGCGGGGTGGGAGGGGAGAGGGCACGCGGTTAAGCATCGCGTGGAGCTATTATTATCGAGTATGGTAAAAACAATATCTGGTTGATTTGCATTGACGAGGAGAGGGATCGAGGAATATCCTCGCTGCACTGTTGAACGAGCTTGTCTTCCCACCCCCCCCCTCATGTACGATACGGATAGAGAGGGAGAAAGACTGAAGTGCTTTGAAGTTGGAGATCCCGAATGAAAATAGGGAATGTCTTTAAAGGGTCGAACGAAGGAAGGATAGGGTCGTTGGTCGTTGGTCGTTGGTCGTTGGTCGTTGTCGTTGTCGTTGTCATTATCGTTGTTGTTGCTGTTGTTGTTGTTGCTGCTGCTACTGCAGAGAGGCTCGAGCGTTTCAAATTCGGGCTTTCGCTCGGACGCTTAGCTGGTAAAATTCAAGGATCGTGGGTGTGCGGGTGGATGGAATGGGGGGGGGGCAGACGAGCAATGGGGTCGGTCAAGTATTTAAGAAACTCGGAAAGAAGTGAGAGAGAAATCAATAGAGAGCGGAATAGGTGGAAGTAGGCGCGCGCATTGTAAAACGGGGAGCCGAGGAAGAGCTAACGAGCGCTAAGCCAACGTATATTTATCTAATATACTGATACGGTGGGGAACGAGGGTGGGTCGGCCGATGGAAGGTATGTCCCGGAAGGGACGGAGGGAACGTCGCGCACAAGTTCCTGTCTCGATGGTAATTAAGCGTCAGCGGAGGGATTACCTAACGATGACCCGGCTCGATCCCTCCCCCTCCCACCCTACCTACCACCCTCCCTCCCTCTCTACTAATCGTCCTGGTCCTGAGCGACAGTTCGCGGACGTCCTGGCAAAAAGCGAGCGACGAGCTCTCTCCCCGACATATAAGTACGAGAGGAGCCCGAGAGTCGTTGGCTCCGTGTATCCGGAGTACCGGACTTTTTCAGTCGCGCTCACCTTGCCACTCATCATTACTGTCATTGATCCTCGTTAACGCTATTAGCGCACCTTGGGCGTAATTCAACGGCCTCGTCGCCTGGGAACGACGCATTCGGCCAAGGCTCCGAGGCTTCCCCTTGCCATCCCCCCCCTCTCAACGACCAGCTTATTAACGCTCGCTAATTCTTCAATTATCACCGGGTCACGCATCGCCCGACTCCTTGGAATTATTTATCCATCGGTCGCTTCAACATCTCTGGGAGTACTTTTACGACTCGTATCCAGGCATTTATAAGCGTCCGGCTTTTAAGGGATGCCGAGAACAATTTTAATAGCCGACGTAAACCCCTCTTCCTCCTCCTCTTCCTCTTCTTCTTCTTCCTCTTCTTCTTCTTGTCGTCGTCGTCGTCGTCGTCGTTGTTGTTGATCTTGATGTTGTTATCGTTGGAAAAGTTAGTTTACTAGCAAGTACGGAGTTGTTATGGAGAATGTCAATGTAATCTCGGCTATCCTATGAAATGCCCGTATCACGGGGTCACGGGACAGGAGCGGTGGAAGGAAGGTGGATGGAAACGAGATGAGCACTCAACGCTTAATCTCTTCTGACAAACTTGGGATCTCACCTACTAACATCCTTAACGATAGGCTCGGAACAACTCGGAACAACTCGGAACAACTCAGAAAGCAACTTGGGACTGCAATAAACGTAGGAAAGCAGGGGATCGGGGGGAGGCGAGGTGGGAGGAAGATTTTTAGCGCGAACAAGAGGATTACGCGCAGCCAACGATCGAGCACTACTACATTCTCAAAGCCCCTATTTTCTATTCATCGATTCTTCATCAATATTTATCAATAACGCTACCCGCTGCATTTGAATACTAGAATATCCCGGAGCTATTTTTTCCTTCTCCGGCTCAGAGATTTATTTATAAAATCCTACTTCCATCGAATGCTGGATTGTAAATCGCTGTATCACGCATTCGGATCAGGCCAAGTATTGTAAAATAATATTAATTTCCTTAAGTAGTCTCTCTGGATCGAAAGATGCAATCCGTCCATACAATATATATATATATATATATATATGTATATATAGATGTGTATATATACATGTACAGTTGTCGATACTTCAGCCGACGTTTTCTGAGTTGAACTTTCGACATGGTAAATAAACACCTGCGATGCCCGGACTACCTAACCTACCAGTACTGACACCATATGCCTTATTTTCTGGGTCGCCTCGTAACTTCTTCTCTCCACCATCCAACCCCACCCCCTTCCCGCCCCTACCCCTCACGCTTTTACTCTCTTTCTCTTTTGAGGCTTACGCAGCTCATGTTCTCGAGCTACTGCAGTTTACGCATTAGTATTCCGTTCTCGCTTTTCTTTTTCTCACTCAGTCAGTTACACGCGCGAGTTCACGCACACACACATTTTCTCTCTCTCTCTCTCTCTCTCTCTCTCTCTCTCCTTCTCTCTTTCCTTTTACGTATTCCCAGGTCGTGAAGTGTCTGGCTATGCGAATGTCCCAACTACAGCGTGTCTTATAATACGAGAAGTCTCGTCTGGAGTTAAACAAGGAGCGGTAAACTTAGATAGATAGATAGATAGATAGATAGATAGATAGATAGATAGATAGATAGATAGATAGATAGATAGATAGATAGATAGATAGATAGATAGAGAGAGGGAAAGAAAGAGAGAAAGAGAGAAAGAGAGAAAGAGCGTGAGAGAGCGGGGCAGGGAAATGAGAGAACGGAAGTGATAATGAAATGACTGTGACGGATGAATTTGGACTTGTTTTCTAAGTTGCTCAGAGTGTAATTTCATTCCCAAGGAACTGGGATTTTCACTATATCTATTGCCCTCTTCTTCCATTGCGGTCACCATAAATTGTTACGCACGACAGATGGAAAATTTATTCATTATTATAAATGGTAAGAATGAAATATACGCTTGAGAGAGGAGCGTTTGATTAATAAAATGTTAAATATAAACGAAATTGGCCGGAGTGCTCCCTGAAAACCATTAAAATTATACTCCGAATTAATAATAGCGACGATGGTTATTGATTATAATAAAGCAGCGTCGACTCGATATTTATTTAATTAAGGAAAGACTATAAGGTAATTTTATATGAAAATAAATTTACAAACGAAATATTCATTTAAAGGCATATTCATTGAAATATATTCATTAAAAAATGTAAGACGAGACGTCTAGCATTCCATTAACGTTAATATAGAAGGACAGTGTGTGTGTGAGAGAGAGAGAGAGAGAGAGAGAGAGCGACGGGCATAGCCGATGAATAGCTGAATAACAGATTCAAATTTTGTATACTTTACATCGTCTAAGCATGTGTTTGCTGTATGATTATGACAAGTCTTATGAATAATTTAGCACACTAAAAAAGACAGGACGTGAAACGTTTAGCCTGAAAACTAAACTTTTATATGTATTATAGATGTATTTATATTAGAAATTATAACTCGTTTCGTTGCGATTGGCTCGATGAAACTATTTTTTAAATCTCCATTTGCATTCCCTCACCCTCCCCCTCTCTCTGTCCCCTAATAATTAATAGATTTCATAGTATTTTGTTTCTCTTGATGCATCTTAAAGAAATAGAAAGATAACTTATCTTATATTCCATGAAAGCATTAAGTGTAAAGTTAAATCTTAGTATAAAATGAATTCATAAGTGGGAATATAAAATAAAAGGAAGGTGCAAGTAAGTGATCGAAGAAGAGGAGGAGAATGAGGAAGAAGAAGAAGAAGAAGAAGAAGAAGAAGAAGCAGAAGCATTGAACAAACTTGGAAAAGTGGATTATTAAAGAAGTATTGTTCGAAGCATAGCCTTTCGGTAATAACTTCGACGCTTCTTTGCAATTTTACCGTGAGTAGCTGTAGGGCACTTCCAACGAATTAATCTGATATAAGAAAATTAGTACGAGTCGTATTCGATATATCGATTGTTGCAATTACAACAAGAAGTAACACGATTGACCGATTTCGTTTCAGGTACTCGTCGCTATCAGAGTTTGCAAAGTACTTTCGAAATGCAAGTCAATGAGGCTCGTTCGGTCGTCTCGGAGATATCGCTGACTGTTTACTGCTTTGCTACATTGACAAGTGTCCTCCGACTACCCGAAAGCTCGAGGTAAGAGAACAACAACATACAAAAAAGAAGAAAAAAAAACAAAGAAAAAAAATGATAATTCTAAAAGCGCTGTAACGGGAAAACGAAAACTAAGGACAATTGCAATCTCGAATGGGGAATTGATGGGCTTAAGTGCCAAGCTTCGACGAAGATACCGCAGATGGCGCTCGCAGTTACTTGTGTTTTTCATTTCATTTCATTTCGTCGCACGAATGACAATACAAATAATAAGTAATGCATCTGTGTATTATCTGTTCCGAAGCGCTTGATGTCATGATAAAAACAGATGTGCAAATTAATTTAATGCTGTGAAATTTATTACGGACAACGCTTCTTGACACATTTAGCTCAATAATTAACAAACTACGCGTAAACATTTTTTTTTCCTTCATCTACCCAGTCCACGAATAAAGCCATTCGTTATACAAAGTGAATATAAGGAAAGATATATAGATATATATTACGTACTTGTTTATAAATTACATTTAAATTAATGTGAAGAAATTACTATAAATTATTTCCGAGGCTGTTAAAATTATTCCGCGATAAGGAAAGTATGCTCCGAAGAACAAGTCTTAAATAATACACTTAATTAGTACTTTATATTTCTGACGTGCATAATAAATTTAATGTTTATTTTATGTGTCGATAAAATGGTAAGTATATTTGTTTTGTAATATAATGAATAGTTTGGAAAAATTAAGCTTCGATATCTCGATGGAGGCATCTTGCGTTTCAAAAACGTTTTCCTCCTTATCTGATCCTGGAAAATATCAAATTTAAAAAGTGCCGTAACATAAATATCTCTCTCTCTCTCTCTCTCTCTCTCTCTTTCTCTCTCTGTATATATATATATATGTACATAAACAATTTCAATAAAGCATTTCAATAGATCTCGTTGCTCCATTTAAATTTGAGGATTCTTTCATATTTAATGACTATTTAATCATTATCGGCACTTGTCGATTATTAATCATTACGTCCCGGAATGGAACAAATTAGCAATTTCAAAAAGCAAAGGAGCTTTTCCTTAAACTATAAATGCTTTACGGTCGTAAAATCCATTAGTTGATTTTCTTGAATGGTATGTGAAAAATAAATTTATCTTCTATAAAAGCTTGTAAATCATAATGTAATTCTTTTACGAGTTACCCATTTTCTTCCCCTCTTGATTAAGTACAAGGAATTAAATCGAAATTAACAGCAAAAGGCGAAAGTGTAACATTTCATGGGCTTTCAAATAGAAGATTATTTAAAGGCTTTTATTTTTATTAATACAGCTCGTTTGGACATAAAATTGATTATATTTTATAGTATCCTTGTAAGCGTATCTGTAGTTTCTATAACGTTAGATCAGCTCCTTATATAACGATCTCAATAAGCGATTCATTATTGTCAATAAAGCATAAACAATTTTATAATTCGTAAAATTAGTAATATCGGAAAGAAGTATTTGAATTTAGCCTAATAAACGTATTCGTCTAACGTAATGATTAATTGGTAAGAGGCAGTGTTGAAAATAACCGATAAATTCAGTAAACGCAACAAAGTTCGACTACGCATTGCGTAATTATAACAAGAAATTAAATACGAACGAACTTTTACGAATCTTAGTTTAATGTAATAAAATTACGATGAATTTAATTTTATTGTCCGATAATGAACTGGTAAAACCATAAAACATATTTCGCAATTAATATCCGGCAATTATAAAAGTACGTAACAAACTATAAGGAAGAGAAAGAGTGAGAGTGCGTGAGAAGGGCGGATGGAGGGGCGGAGGGAGGGGGAGGGGACGGGGGGAGATCGTAAAAACTAACCATTTTATCGAAATAAAATTCCGTTAAATGACAGTTGATCTATTACAAGCCTTACAATTAATGCTTTGCCAATGCGAGGAATGAACTTCATTCGAAATTCTTAACGAAAAATAGAAATTGAAAATTATCTATGACGATTATAGACGTTTTCCGTACAAAGATCTACCTCGCCCCTCCCAACCACCCCTCTCCTGTCAGCGCGTCCGCAGAGTCTGGATGAATAATGTTCAATTAAGTGGTCCATTTAAAAAAGTTCTCGGCGCAAACGGAGTGCCAAAAAAAAATCTGCCGAGCCACTAATGCCGGGTGAAAGCGATGCTCTCTCGCCCCCCCCTCTCCCAGCCCCCGCGCCAACAGTGAGAATGACCCAATACGTGTGTTATGTTGCAGATCAACGTAAGTGTGTGTTATACGCGGTGGGCCGGCGAGGTGGAAAAGCCGAAGTAAGTAATGAAGAATAATGATTGCGTCCCCGTAACCTTTATTTAAGGTTCACAGGTTCGCAAAGTACTTCGGATTGCCTTTTTAAATGCATTAGGACTGCGGAGGCGCACCGATAGCCCCGGTTTGCATTCGCATGTATGTAGCCGGGGGGAGAGATAAGATTCGCGTCCTCCTCAGAATATTCTCGTTACCGGATGGCCAAGCAGAGCCTTCAACTTACGCTTTCGATCCTTCCCAAGGATCGCCGTCCTCTCAATCAGCCTTCTTATTAACGTTATCGTTATCGTTATGATTGCGTAAACTCGTTTGTCTTAATTTTTCGTAAGGCAAAGGCAGAGAGCGGGAAGAGGGCAGCAGCCCGTGAGCGCGAGCATTCCCTATTACGCTTGAAATCCTCATGGAATACGGTTGGTCATAGCCCACTTACCTTAACTCGAATTTAATATTATTCTTACGAAGGAGGTTCCACGTAGATCATATAAAAAGGAAGGGGCAAAAAAAAAAAAGAAAAAGAAATAAAGGAAGATAAAAAAAAAGAAAAAAGGAAACCGTTCGTTGCAATAAAAATGACGGGGAAAAGTAGCGCGTAGGGCATTTAATGAATATCTATCTGGATTCCGGGGAAGGCATTACGAATGCTGAATGCTGAATTTTATGCAAATTTGGATTTTTGAATAGAAAATAGAATCGCAACCTATATTTTATTATTAAAGTATTCCCCGGCTGGGCCGGAGCTCGATCTAATGCAGAATGGATACGGACGAGCAGACTGCCTTCGCCACTTAATGATTTCAAGATATTGCATGTACTCTCGCTTTATTGCCGCGAGAGAGGGGGGAGATATATGGTGGGAGAGAGAGAGAGAGAGAGAGAGAGGGAAATAGGGTGTTCTCGTATCGAGGGATAGGGAGTCTGCTGCGGTTTATCGAATTTAAATAACGAAGCGAATGAGGAACCCTCATAGTTGGGTGGGGGAGGGAGGGAGGAGGGAGAGGGGAGGGGTGGGGGTACCTGTAAGCCAGCGAGTATCCAACTTACCTCCAATTGCACGCCAAAGAGATCCCGCGACTTCCCAGGCCTCGGCGCATCCAAATCTTTCATTTCCTTTCCGCGTTCCACGAGACCCATTTCCGCCTCTTAGAAATCTGAAACTGAAAGAAAGGGCGCACAATGAGTGGATGAGTTGGCCGCAGCCGCCACCGCCATTGCCACCGCCACCGTTATATCGCTGCCAAAATAAGTGCGGTCGTGCAGGGCTGTGGCGGGGAGGGGGGTCGGCCTGGTGCTGGCGGGTAAGACAGACAGAGGGTGGGCGGGTAGGATGGACGGCTTCTTGGCAACCCGCTCTCCGTCGTCATTTTTTTTTAATCAATGGGTCGAAGCGATACCCTCACCCCCGGAGCCCCCGGTAAGCCCGTACCCACAGACATACGCTTTTCCGCAGTCAGTCAAATCACGAAAGGGAATGGAAGGAAGAAGAAAAAGAAAAAAAAACAAAAAAACAAAAAAACAAAAAAAAAACCGTCGCTCTGCATCACGTGCGAGTATTTTCGATTAGGCGGGGTAGAACTTTTCAGCCCAGTGAGGGAGAGGGGGGAATTACGATTCCCTTCGTGAACCGTATAAAAATTCATCATTTGCTTATAGTTTTTATTCGGCTATGCATCAATGCGGCTCGGGGCTCCCATCGATCTAATCGTAACGTATGTCTAATGTACGCCTGCGGCCGCTCGCGTGATCGCGTGTGTGTTTGTGCGCGGGTTAAGGGGCTCGGGATACCATGTACACCACCATGAAATTAAGCCGTAAAAAATCGGCCGATCGAGATACGATAGTACGAGAAAATCATCAATCAACGTCAGTCGTAGAAATTAATTTATTCAGAGATCCGAGGGAGGCCAAAGCTATTACATACGAAATTATTATTATTCAATCGGGAAGGATTCCCCCGCCCCGACCCGCAACGACTATCCGCCCACAACCTTAATCCACTAAAGAAACCCCCTGGTAATTAAGCCGAGTCGCGTATAACGAGATCGGGAAAAATTACTCCCTCGGAGCATTTGACAAAATGCTTAGAATTAAACAGAGATCCTTCTAAAAAGTTCCTCCCTCCCCCTCCCCCCGTTCGATCGTTCGATTGAACGATCGATCGATCGAAACCTCTCCTGCGACTTGAACTTTATTATTACGAGCCCCTTCCACCTCAGCTTTTATTACCGAATTATAAACATTATAACGTCTTTGCGGGGCCCGAGTTATAAATATCCGTTTGCCCGTATCGTTCCGTTCCCTCTTCTTCCCTCGAACGAGTCCCTCGTAAAGATTAACATTATTACGTAATTAGTTTGATGTTACTGCGAAGCCGAGGGAACGAATGTACTTGAGCGCGTGGGTTGTAAAGGGGCGAGGGAAACAATAATATTTCGATTAAAGGGTTTCGGGAGCAGGACTTTTTCTTTCTTTTTTTTTTTTTTTTTTTGGAGGATATCCCCCGCCCCTCGAACCGATCGCGTCGATCATCGTCGTCGAAGCACCTGGGCGCCGATAAGATAGACCAGATTGCGCAAGCGCGGGTCGTGTCAATCGTAGATAGCGCTCGATCAAGGCCGTGACGCGGACAGTCGTTCTCGCGAGGAACGCGAGAAACGTCTCCCTCCTACGAGGAAGCCGCCCTCGTTATAACCGATGTGCCGAATTCTTTCCGTTCGCTCTCGTCTATTACCCTCGTTATTAAGATCTCGAAGTAATTTAGCTTTTATTAGCGGTCATGGCTGAAGGAAAGGCTCGCATAACTCCTCGTCAGGGATTCCTTACGAGAATTTTCTAGGGTAATACGAGGCCCGCAGATCTAATACTGCTTCCCCCTAATTCCTCCTAATTATATCGTCCGGGGTAACTCAAAAGCTTGTCGTTCCTGCCGCGCGGAATAATGGCGCTGCTGCATTTTTTATACGCTAGCCGCCCTATCCTGGTGCAATGCGATCCTAATGCGAACGTACCATAACGAAAGCATTAATCATCCAATGATTAATTTTTAGCCGTAAATACGCCGATTTATTAATGCCGACGTGTTAATCCGGCCTCGGCGATCTCCACCGTTCGATCCAAAAGATATTTATTTACTTGCCTTCGTTTTGGAGGGCAGAGCTTACCCAGCGCTCCCTATAATTATTAATTATTACCGAGAGCGGACATCGTAGCCTCGGATTAGAAATAAGGACCGAATCCGCGGATTTTTTTTTTTTTTCTTTTGATTTTTTCCCGTCTCGGCCACCGCTTCGGTCAAACGAGAGAAATCAATGTACACACGTGTTCGATTACAACTTAGCAGCTGATGTTCTCGCATATCCCGTTCCCCGTGCAACTCGTACATCGGGAGGGGAGGGCGAGGGCGAGGGCGAGGGCGAGGGCGAGGTGGTGGAGGGGGGAGGGGGGGTTCAATTATTGCAAGCCATTAGGCCGGCAAACTCATCAAATCGTTTCCGTTTCACCGTGAGCTTCACATCATTTCTCGCAAGCGAATCACGTCTGCGTATTCAATTCGACTCGCTAACGCATTAGTACTAGCGTTCAAGAAAACAGTAAGGCGAATAACAGGTTGAGCCGAAAAAACGGCGTAACGCTCTCTCTCTCTCTCTCTCTTACTTATAATACCTATCGCGTGAGCGCCCCGAACAATGACTTTGGGGTGCGCGCCATTATGCCCAGGCAGCGTGTACACCGTTATCAAAGGCGTACACAAGACCTGGGCGGAGAGGGCTGGGTGCTGGTGGAGGAGGAGGAGGAGGAGGAGGAAGAGGAGGAGGAGGTTGGGGGATGGGAGGGGAGGGAATAATCTCGGCGTCTAATTATTTATAATTAATCGCCGCGCTGTGCCGAGCGCTGTAAAAAAAAAAAAAAAAAAAAAAAAAAAGCCTGGCGCGAGCGGGACGCTTTATACATTTAGCCAGGAGTGGGGGTTTTTGCACGTGGCGCCTACGCGTTTCGCCTCTTCCTTCCCTCGTTCAAGGTGCATTGACTTTCTCGCTGCTTCCGCACCTATTCGCTTTAATATTTAAGAGAGAAAAGTACATGCACTCGACTCCTTATTGCGATTAGTACGCTGCTGGTCCCTTCCCTGCCGCTCGCCCGGCCGCCCCTTTCCTAATCAGCTCCTCAGTCGCGCCTTTACAAACATCCTATAATCGAGCCTCCCCCTCCGATCCTTTCGATCCAATTAATTTAACTACACCAACAACAACGACAACAACAACAACAACAACAACAACAACAACAACAGCAATGGCAACAATAATAACGTAAACAGCACGCCCAGGTGCTCCCTATTTACATTTATACGAATGGTACTGCACACACGCGTGCGCGTCGCTCATGTGCACGCAATTAAATGACGTAATTAGTAAAAACTGTAATCTTTTACGAGTTCGTTATCGTGTAAAATTTTTACAGCCAATTTTGTTATGCGAATGAGCCGTAATGGATGTGCGAACCGGTCACGTATCGGAAAATAATAATACTACTCCACCAGTGGCGAATGAAAATTAAGAATAACATAAAGATAGACGAGATTCGTTATCCCGGGAGGTTTTCCCTCTTTCGGAATCGTTCTTTTTAACCTGAACGTTACGCAATAAGCTTTCCGTGAAATTTAATAACAAGATTTTTTGCAATATCTTCTCCGGCTCCCTCCCTGGCTTTTCTAATTTTATTCCATTTCTAGTTGTTTCCCTTATACGTGAACCGGCACAAGGAATGGTGTGTGTGCGTGCGCGCGCGCGCTCACTCACGTACTGAATAAAGACGCGGAGGTCCCGAGTAATGGGAGGAAAAAAATATAATACGAAGATAAATGTGATAAAGGCGAAGATTTAAATGCAACAATGGCCGATTACTTAAATAAAAGTTAAAAGTTATTTTAAAGATGTAAGGAGGCGGTTATAAGGAAATTTACAATCCGCAGCTCTCGGGTCTTATTCTCGGGCGTACAAGCGGCTTATCTCGAGCGAGCGGCCCAGCATATCAACGATTCGTTATTCGCTTTTCATCGCCACGAGGTGTGACCGCGACAAGATTAACAGATTTTACGATGCGCCTTACCTCCCTCCCTCCCTCCCTCCCGCCCACCCACCATCACTCACCAAGCTCGGCCGATAATTTCATTTTTACCCATCAATTCAATGTAATTTCATAATTATGCCGTAGCAGGTTGGGCGAGGGGGGCAGAGAGTCTATCGATCCGAGCGGAGCCGAACGGATTTTCGAAGTGATTTCGACGATACGTGCAGGAAGGAATGAAGGAAGGAATGAAGAAAGAAAGGAAGTAATGAAGGAAGGAAGGGGGATTGGACCTCTTCCTGGTCCGGATAGCCGATATTCCGATATTGTTTATTTAAGATAAGCTCGGCTATTGCGATCGGCCGGCAGGTCGCGCTCGAATTAAACATCACGATTAAATAGCGCGTTTAGGCTCGAAAGTAACAATGGCCGCTTACGTATTATCCTCGGGAACGTACAAGCTCCTCATATCACGCATTAATTAACGAATGAAGGATTTACGAACGCGGCCTCGGAGCCCCCGGTAATCTAATAAGGATCTCGGCTCGCTCGCCGACTCTACGTCCCGCGCGCTTACTTATTAGATAATATTAATGGACAATGAATGGCCGATGGTGGGAGTTGTTGTTGTTGTTGTTGTTGTTGTTGTTGTTTAACGTTGCTGTTGAGTGGCCTGACGGCGATTCAATTAAGCGAGCGGAGCCAGCCGAAAGCGGAGGAGCCCTACGGTCCCCACGGGATGGGGCGGGCTGGATGGGTGTGGGCTATTGGGAGGGGGCGAAATGGGGGAGGGGGGAAGGAAGAAAAGGAGAAAAGGGTTCGGTGAAGTGGGTAGAGGCGAGGAGATAAGATCGGGCGCTCTCTTAAAACAATCGCGTTCACGGAGGCGACGTTAAAGGTTCAATTCCGTCCCGGCGACACTCTATCGTCCGATCGGCAATAAAGTACCGGCGTCAAAGATAACGGTCCCGCGGCTTTTCATTGTACAATGCAGCATTGTGCTCCCGCGATTCCATAATAATACGGAAAGCGAGTGACCTCGGGGACGGGGAGCGGACCCTCGCCGTCTCGGGGCGGGGGTAGATTCCTCGTACGCCTCGAGAACGTACGCGGGGAATGCTGATAATGCCGAGGGGCTCACCTCCTTAACGAAGGCAACCCCTCGTGTCATTCACGGGCTTCCGAATCCCGTATTCGGAGCTCGGCTCTCACTCGCGTGTACGCGCGGGTCAAAGGAGCTGAATTATCCGGGCTCGGTATGCAAAATAGCGAAACTAAGGATTTCGCGTGCGAGGGAAACGGTGTCGGCTGCCGAGCATCTGGCGAATAAGTAGACACCCGCGGACTCTCTAACGCAATTTACGAGAGATAGATAAATAGATAGATAGATAGAGATAGCGAGAGAGAGAGAGAGAGAGAGAAGACAGAAGAATTGGTTCTGTGGAGCAAGGACAAAAGGAATTCACACGTGGAGCTGTGAATTCAAGAGCCGTGAACGAACCCGTTGAACGGCTGAGCCGTCTAATTAAGGGAATAATTTTCGCGGGACGGCGAGGGACGGAGAGGAGACGAACGAGGACGAAGAGTGGGACTGGTTTAAAGGGAGGAAGGGATATATGTATCGAAGGAGGCGGTGATCGAGGCCGGCTGACCGGAGCCAGCGATAGCTGTTTCCTTTGAATGGAGTCGCGTCCTTGACAGCCGTCAGTTGCGTAACGGCTTCAAGGACCCCGCGGCCTTGAACGATTTCCATTAAACGCGGGGGCCCGTGGATTTTACGAGGGCAGGGTCAGGGGCGCCCCTGGGGGACGATACTCGCCGATACTCGCCGATACTCGTCGGTCCTCGTCGATCCTCGTCGATCCTCGTCGATCCTCGCCGATTGTCTTTACGTCGAAGAGGCCGTGGCTCCGGAGGCTCGGGAGTCGGGCCCGGCCCACGGATCATTGTTCCCGAGGCCCACCGTGTACCAGCAAGATGAATCGCGTTGTAAATCATTGTCGGGCCCCGGCCAGCCCGCGCGCCTAATCTTCCTCCCGGCGAGCGATTTCTACTTCCTAGACCCGGACCGTAATCCTCGTGGAAGCGCGATAAAAAGTCGATCGCTTATCTCCAAGCTAGTTTCGCCGGTAATCAGATAAAACCGGCCGTGGCGTGGGGCGCACGGGGCTGCAGCTCGGTTTGGTGGCATCTCGCAGTGGTAGCGGGGGGGGAGGAGGAGACGGGACACGGAGGGATGTATCATTCGCGAAGGCGCGTACGCCCCTCGCCACGTCGGGCCTAAGCGAGAGCCGATAAGCCGTTTCTCGTACCGCGTATCACCGAGATAAAGGCCGCATAATGTACGGATCTACACGACGGCATCTACGCTTTAATATAATATATAGATCTGGCAGCATGTAAGAGATGTTGTGTCGAAAGTCATTTTTCCCTTAACTGATCTAAGGGGCTTCGGAGCTTCCTCGGAGCTTCGGCGGAGCTTCGGCGGAGCTTCGGCGGAGCTTCGGCGGAGCTTCGGCACCTCCGAGCCAAAGGATACCTTACTTCCTCATGTTATCTACTCATGTACACTGTCATCTGAATGGGACTTTTTATCCGACCTCAATGCCGTTTAATCCTCGGGAATCAAAGATCAAATTAATAAATGACCATTATTTAGGGAGAAAAATTCAGCTTTCATTGCTGGTACCTTTGAATCGGCATTTCATTCCTAATTACGATTTTATCAGCTCCGGCTAATCGTATTGCCGGTCCATTCAACTTATTAGAATAAATGAAGCTCTTAGGATAGGAGGATGGCAGGGGAGGATGGGAGATGGTAAGGGGGTAAAGGGGTAGGGGGGGAGTGAATGACCTTTCCCTCAGTCGATCTAGAAAATATATCCCCGATTAAACGCGCTCGCATGTTCGAGAAAATAATCATCGTCTCCGCAATAAATCTATAAAGTGCGAGGGAGAGGGAAGGGAGGGGAGTCGGATCGGTGGAGGAGGACCGCTAAATCTCCCTATGACGCTCCGTACGAGTGCGCAGCCTTAACAGTCCTCCTAACGATCCCTATCGTCCCTCTCTGTCCCGTTAAGAGCTCGAGAACGACTTTTCTTCCGCGTCGCGCGAGCGCGCACCCACGCGTTCCTTCCTTCCTTCCTTCCTTCCTTCCTTCCTACCTACCTACCTTTCTTCCTTCTCTCTTTCTCTCGTTCTCTCATTCTCTCGTTCTCTCCGTCCCACTGTCACCACCACCTTCACGTCGATCGGCAACGAGGCCCTTACACACGACTGCCGGTAACTTTAGCCACAAGATCACGATCGAACGGCAATGATCCGATTTCGCGGGGTGGGGTGGCGAGGGAAGCGGAAACCGGAACGAGCCCGTCTATCTATATCGAAGTCGATTCGAAGCGACGCCATCGACTACTCAGACAGCGTTCAAGGCACTCGGAGATTCATATTCCGTGACAATTTCACCTCTCCATGTCCGTCTCTCCCCCTTCCTTCTATCCCCTACCCTGCCTGTTACTTGCAATTCCAAAAACAAAAATAACAACAACAACAACAACAACAATTCGTGTATATGCGCAGCGGCGTACAAGCACCGATGACTATGACTCATAATTGACGACACGGGCCGGTACAAGTACACCTTCCTCTCGACCGTAATTTCAATATCAGGCAAGTACGTGGTCGAGACTCGGCACCTACGCACTCGGTCTGCGTCCCCGTGCAGTTGTCTGGCTTCCCGAGCTGGAGAAAATCGGAGAAAATAGGAAAAACCGGTTTCGGGTAGATAAGCACTCGGAGCCCTCCTCCCCCCCCCCATTCCCGCGGCTTCGTCAAAGCGTAAATAAATGTGTTGGGTGGAGCCGAGGATTGGCGAAATGTCGTTGGCGCAACGCCTCGGGAGCTCAGTGGCCCGATTAACGGACCATTCGTAATTCGCGGAAAAGTCGATTTTCCGCGGCGTGCACCGTTCTCGCGCCCTCCCCCCCCTCAACCTCTCTTTTCCATTCTCATTTCCCAGGGAGCAAGGCACCCGGGGACCGACTCGAGCCACCCGTATCCAATAACGCGTAATTTCAGAAATTAAAAGCCACCGTCCCGCTCACCTCCTCCTCCTCCTCCACCTCCTCGATCGATCGTTCCGTTTCCGCCTCCCTTCCCCTTTTAACTGCCAAAACGATTTAGAGCTCTCGGAAATCGTCTCTAAATCGTTATTAAAGCAACGTAAAAGAGAGAAAAGGGAAGCCATTCAACAGCCTTTATAATTCACTTCCCTACAACTGTAGAAATTACGAGGTAAATAGCCCCTTTGATCCTTATATAACATCTACGGACGAAACTTTTATTTGCTTTTCCATCCTTTGTTTTCGATTATAATGTTATTTAATGTCACCTCGTCTCGTGCGCCTACTCCGAAAATCCCAATAATTATTCAGTATTGATGCGTGCGTCGTCCAAACTGCTTAAACGTAACGCACTGACCAAGAAAATCCAGCCTACGGAAATCCGGAATTTTCCTCGATTACGTCTAAAATTACATCCCCTAAGACGCGAAGCGTTTATTTCATATAAAAGTGTTTTGATTCTTAAAATATGTAATTTAAATCCTTGTAGCGCGCGCGCGCGCGCGCTTTCGCTGTCGTATTGCATTATTATTCGTTAGAGTTTCCATCTTGCACATTCGAATATGAGATTTATTAAGGGTGACAAGTTTAGACGTGCAAGGAAAAACTGTTTCCTTGCGTTCAGACAGGAATAAATAAATCCGTGTTATTATAATCTGGCCATGTATTTATATAATAATGCAAACAGCGCTTCAATTACATGTAATAATAAAACGTACTCGGAAGAGATGAGAAACGCTTTCTACTGAAACTCGTCATTTCTCGTTGCGTCATTTTAATGCTGAAATTATTATCAAGTTATTGCTATCCTGCACGGACTTATACAGCCAAGGATAACGATAAGCCCATAGCGACGTACTTAAGACATGACTGAATGCGCACCGACAGCGACGACGACGACGACGACGACGACGACGACGACGATACTTGGGTATCTGCAATACCTCGATCGATCGAGCTTTAAGCTACGGCCAGACAAACGAAGAATACAGACTATTCGCCTCTAGAACGATCTACGTCATTACGTGTCATATTGCCACTACAAGCTTTTTAATACCATAAACAGTGCCAGACAAGTATAGAGTATAATGAATAAAGTCATTTTAAGGTTCAGTTAGTAAAATTCACTTTACATCTGAAAGGTATAACTTTATCACTTCGCTGTTAACAACAACAACAACAACAACAACAACAACAACAACAACAATGTTATGTGTATGATTTAGTACGTAGACCTGTGAGTTAGTAAATAATTAAAGAAACGGTACCACTCCTCTGTAATATAGGAGATTTATCCCAGTGACGCGTTATTGAGATGCTTCGCAGAGGCATTTATAAAATTCGAGACGTCGCGAATGTATTTTTTTATTTTTTGCCTTTTTCTTTCGACTGCAGCAAGTAGCGGCGACCACGTGAAGGTAAATTCGACAAGTCGGAGCGTAAGAAATCGAGATTGATGGAGACGCAGACGTTTTCCGAGAATGCGCGAACACTAAATTCCACAAAACTCTACTAAATTCAGCGAGCGAGCGAGCGAGCTGGAGAAATAGTTAGATAGACAGAGAGAGAGAGAGAGAGAGAGAGAGAGAGAGAGAGAGGGGGGGGAGAGAGAGAGAGCTAGAGATTGATTTATTGAGACTGGGGGCGTAGAGATCTTACCCGAGGATTTATCGAATATAGAGTACAGGGCACTGATAAAATTAACAGTTGCGTTAAGAGTCTTATCCTATAAATCACGGAAAGGTTAAATAAATAAGAGAAGCCCCGTGAAAACGCTCAACTATCGGCACGAGCTGAGCTTATCTCTCAAATTTTTCGCTTCCCTCTGACATTTGTCGCCTCTTTCGCGATACTTTCTATGGCTTTCCAAATGGTTTTCGAGGATAAGCGCGCGGCTCCTTCTCACAAGGGCTTGTTTTTTTTTTTTTATTATACTGTGAGAACAAGAGGAGGATCGATCGGCTGGTTCCGTAAAAATTCGTCGTGCCAATTTTCTTACTTAACGCTAAATGACTTTGTAGGTTTGAGGGTCAATCGAATAAAGTAGCCGCTGAGTTTCTATTTTGGAATCGAGTGATAAGCATAAGCCCGGATAAAGATTTTATGCAAATTTATTGTACGGCTCGCTAGAGTGGGAAGGCATAAATTTACGGGACATAGTGTGGAAGATTTAATAGGGGATCGAACGGTAGCGCGCGCCGCTGCTTGCGATTTCGAGGTAAGAGAAAGAGCCTGATAACTGAGTCTGAACGCGCTACTATCATTCCTGGAAATAAATATCCTTGAACCTCGTCGCCCTGCGCTCGCTCGCTCGCGTTCTCGATCCGAGCCTGCTTAACGTCACCCTCCCTACCTCCCTACCTCCCTCCCTCCCTCCCTCCCTCTCGTAACAATCTCGACTGCCACTTCGTACGTTAAAAAAATGCAGTTCGATGATGTGTGTGAGGATTATTGGGAGGCCCCGAGTGCGTCGCGAGTTAAGGTCCGCGGGAACAATGAGATCGTGAGAGTGACGAGAGAGGGAGAGAGAGAGAGAGAGAGAGAGAGCCGGGCCTTGGAATATAGTCGATCATACGTCATTATCGTGGCAAGGCTCGACGTCGGTTTCCGGCGCGTATCGATGCATTGGCTCGGAGCCACGGAACGAAGAAGCCACGAAAATGGATGGAAAAAGCAGAGAGCGGCGGTGGTGGAGGAGAAGGTAGGTAGGGAGGGAGGGAGGGATGAGTGAGAGGCGATGGTACGGCACGAGCGGCATCATTCGACATAAAAGGCGGCTAAGAAAGAGTCTCCTCCGATCTGCACACACGCTCGAGAGACGTCGAGAGAGAGAGAGAGAGAGAGAGAGAGAGAGAGAGAGAGAGAGAAAGAGTGAGTGAGAGAGAGAACGGCGATCATTGATTTCCTCCGGGCGACTTAGACTCGAGCTGTCGCAACTGGGTCGCCGCAGACTCCAGGAGCCTCCGCGAGACTCTACGGGGACTTTTGTTCAGCGGCCCACTCATCCGGACTCGTGATCCGCCACTTTAAACAGTCACCCGCCCGGCTTTTTCTCGCGAGTCCCCCGCCCCTCTGCCATCCGGATCTCTTTCCCCATATTCAGATTCAGGCTTCGAGCGAGAGGTCGATCGAGATTGGCGATCGGCTCGCCGGATCCGATTAGACCATCCGGCATTCCGCGCACCGAGATCGAATGTCATCGTTTTACGGTACTCTTATCCGCAGAGCGAGCTAGCTAACGCCCCCCGTCTCCTCCATATTCCCCCACGTTATAATAATAACAACAACAACAACAACAACAACAATAATAATAACAATGATAATGATAATGATAATAACGATAAACATCGATAATTCGGTATAGCTGATGCGACCCGTTTATGGGAGAATTCAATGGTGGCCTCCGTCGATAAGGGCTATTATTATTGAGCCTCGGGACCGTGCAGCGTCTCGGTACCTCATCATCAGAAATTCTCCTTTTTCCGAAACGATTCTCGACATCGTTCTCGCCCTCATTTTCACCCTCATTTTCGCCCTCATTGTCGCCCTCATTTTCGCCCTCATTGTCGCCCCCATTTTCGCTCTCGAGGCTCGTTAACGGGCCACGAAAACACCTCCTCGTTCCTAATCCTCGTAATTCCCTTATGATTAGGATGGCCAATCGATCGATCGATCGATCGGGCCGGCCTTTATGCTTCCCGGATACAGAACCATCCTCAAGTTCCTCCGTCGGTGAGGTAATACGCGCGAGCGCGAGTCGCGAGTCGCGCGTCGCAGTTGCTATGTAACTAAGTAATTTGCCGTCTCGGCGCGATTGCCGGTCTCGTGACCAGCAATTTTGCGCCGCGCCGCGCTCCTTATACGCGTTCCCCTCCGCGGCCCCGCTCCCTCCCTCCCGTCCCATCTATCTACGCGGGGGATTTCCAGGGAAATCGTTTACCCGACTCGGTTCTTTCCATTTCGGCCGTTTAAAAAAACTGACGTGATTTCGTAGGGAATCTCAGTGGCCCCCTGAGCGCGCGGCTTTTTGGGGGGCGGAGGGGGACGAATGGGGGGAGGCTGAGGGGATGTAGGGGGTGAGAGACTCCGTTACGGAGCTTCCTTCCATTTACCAATCTCATTATCAATTCAGGCTTTTACCTCGATCTCTCGCTCATACTACTACCCCCTCCCCCCATCCCCCTTCTCCGCCCGTCAATCTCTTTAACGCGAGACGTAAAAAACAAAGAAAAAAAAAAGAAAAAAAGAAAAGGCAGAACGAATGAAATAAAGACCGTAAGAAAATGGAGGAATTATTCTCATAACGACACGACGTAATACGTCATTTTTTTCATTCGACCGCATTTTTACGTCCACTTTACCCGTCGCTTTTACGTCAATGTAATTGATATTACAAGGAATATTTTTAGCCTCGCGGCCGCGAGTTCGATAGCTTTCGTCGGCCTGTAATAAACGCGACCGGTAATATATGCGATAATGTATGCGATAATGTATGCGGTAATATATGCGGTAATAAATGCGGTAATAAACGCGATAATAAATATCGATCGCTCGACTTGGTTTAAGGATTAAAGCATCTTTCCTTATCGTCGACCTGGTCATTCCCATCCTCCCCCCCCCCATTGTATAATCAAGCGTGAAGCAGCAAGAATGGGAGCCCGCGCAACGGCCCCGTAATAATGTAAATTTATAAAGAAAACGGATAAAATTTGATATTACGATCCTCGGGTCAGCGGAAGCAACCTCGGAAAACTACCTAAGAACTACCAACCCCATGTCTATCTCACGCCCCACTCCTGTCCCCCCCTCCCCATGTTCCCCTCCCGAGAACCGCCGACGCTTTATAACTTGGCTATACTCTCGCCCTTAACTGCCACTGCCATTAGGAAACGTCGGCTCCAGAGCGTTTAACCGATTTTTATATTACATCCCTAATTATATCATTTGGGGATAAGTTTCAAAGAGATCCGCAAGTGAGAAACTTTGACGATCCCATGAAGCAAGCGTTAAGACCTGGCTCGAGTATTCCTCCCCCCCCCTCCCCGGGTTAGCCAATGAAGGAGCATAAGTTCAACGTATTATTTATTACCAGTCGCGAAATTACTTATTACTCGTCAATTAGAGGATCAATTAGAGGATCAATCCGGATTAGCGCAATTCATCCGACAAGTGATTAATTATTGATCCGGATAAACAACGGTATCCTCGGACGCGACTGCACTCATTCCCGAGATATTCCTATTTATCCGAACGGGGAATATAAATATTACGAAGATGATTCTGTAATCTTTGAAGGTAATACATGAGTTTAAGAAGCTCGAGCTATTTCAATTGAAAATCCGGGATTTAAATAAGACAACAAGGTACGGGAAAGACTAAAAAGAAATTGGACCTTCGAGCGCGAGCCAGACACAGAGACGCGCGCGCGCGCAGAGTCACTTGAGCCGCAGAAATCAAGTCAACGCTTCAAGGCCAAGAATCGGGTGCCTTATTCCTATAAATATCTAGCCAAGTAAAATCCTAAAAAATGCGTTTCGAGTAGCAGCATTACGATGTACGCGTGTGCACGCGCCGCACGTATATGCCCGCGGAGCTAGAGTAGAACCGTTTTTCCATGTTATGAGTAATAGAAATTGAATAATAAAGCGATACTCGAGCGAAAAGTCAATATTGAAAATTGTTATTATTTACGGAATAAAATTTACCGGCAAAAGATTTCATATGCGAGTGTACGGTATTTGGAAAAATAGAAGGGCTTATGAAAATAATGTATCGCAATGAGATTACGAGAATGATTTTCAATCGTCGCAATTTCGCCGTCTTACGTTCTTTATCGTCTGATCCGCTTAATCGAACCGACAATGTTTACATGTACTTTTACGTTTACACGGACTCCATTACACAGATTTTGTTTTATAATAATGATGATGGAAAAGTCCTCTCGGTCGCCTTTCCCATTTAGTTAAATAAAATGAAATTATATGTTCTTTTATACCTTATGTGCTTTTAAATATACAATATTATTCGCGACGTGGTTCCTCTTGGCCCGTCTCTGAATTTTTTTACCCCAATACTAATACTGTAATAATTGCGCGAGAGACGTCGTAGTAGAATAAAGTATGCCCGATAGCTGGTCTTCAATGGCAGCCGGTTCAAAGGTCCTTTATTAATGCAAAAGATAAATTGTAAAATGTGGGAAAGCGTGGTGGAAAGCGTGGTGGAAAGCGTAGTGGAAAGCGTGGGGGAAAGCTCGCGGGGAACGGCATTTCCTCCGCTGGTAAGTAAGTAAGTAAGTAAGTAAGTAAGTAAGTAAAAGATTAGAAAAAAAAATCACGAATGACCTTAATCCATAAGATCGTATAAAGTTTAAAGCTTAGTTAATAATATTGTCGATATTATTGGTAATGGAAAATAAAGAGGAAAAGTAATGTTTTTCTCTGAAAAGTAAAATTCCAGCTCGTGTCTCATGCGGCAACGCGTGGAGACTTTCACGAAATCTTTCGAGAGCGGCAGGCGATAATAAAAAAATACTTACGAGCGCCGATTAATAAGGAATGCCATGTACGTATATAAATGGTGAGTTTGGATAGACGGGGATGTCGTAATCGGCGAAGCGCTGAATCGTGGCTATCATTCGATTGCATAGGGAGGGAAATAAGTTCTCGGCGTCCTGGAGCGGCCATTATTATAGTTAGAGCCGCGTCCATGTAATTAGGGGGCCGGCGCTCGGGAGAGAGACGTACGCTCGTAAGGAGGGAGGACGGGGCCTCCGTGACCGCTCTGACCGAGCAATTACTCGGTAAATGGGTCAGTGCGATGCAGCATCGGAGGGAATCTGCGGCTTGACCTAGACCCGGACCCGTCCGCCGACCCATCAGCGTCAACGACGGAGATTCACCGTCGCCGGCGAACCGGACTGACCGGAGGTTCCGCGAGTCGTATTACATTTGGCGGTATTTTTGCGTCATAGCCATGACGCGGCAGTAATTGAAAGGATTAACGAGATGATGAACTGGAAACTGAGCTCGAGAAGACTTTCCTCCATAAGCAGGAGCGACAACGGGAGGTTAAACCCCTGCCGTTACCGAAGCCCTCGGGAGCATCCATCCCCCTCCCCCAGCGCTCTCTCTCTCTCTCTCTCTCTCTCTCTCTCATTACATTAGCGTAGATCCTATTACGATAATGGCTTACAATTACTCATTTATTGTTGACAAGCGGATTAATACTCCTGAAAGTTAATTAATTCGATCGATGCACGATCTCCTGTAACCTCAATTATATTTCAACAGCGTCGCCTAGGAGTAAAAGTACCGACCCGAGGTATTCCGGTTTTCCGAATTTCTTTCGAATCCCAGAGCCTCGGTTGAGCCCTTAACCCTTTTATCCTCACACCTTTAGCACGTGCACTCGATGCAATGCCCCAATACTCGGGCTTTCTAATCGAGGGCTGCTTACGCAATATTGAGCACCTGTGCGAGGATCCGATCGAAATTCATGACCTCGTGTCTCAAAGCGCCCGGCTCCCTCCCCCACCCCTCTCTCTCTCTCTCCCAATGTCTCGCAATGTCTCTCAATGTCTCGCTCAGTCGTACGAGGGAAACGTCAAAGGTCTTTCCGAAGCTTATAGACGATAGATCTCGCATATCGATACTTCCTGCGTTGCGACTCACCTGTACGTGAGCTAAAGCTCTTTCTCTATTATTATTTAATGAACGATTCATCAAGAGGGCGAAAAATTAATAAATAAGAATAAAAAAAAAACATCGAGCGCTGGCCTCGGACGAGAATACCCGACTTCTTATAAATCCAGGCTCGCGGGATAGACGCTAATGAAAAACCAATTAGAATATTCCTGTTATTGGGTATTAGTACAGTTTGGTTTAATGCACCTCTCGGTCGGTCTGTCGGTCGGTCTGTCGGTCGTCTGTCGGTCGGTCGGTCGGTCGGTCGGTCGTACGGTCGGTCGTACGGTCGGTCGCTAACAGTTACTTCCACCGAGGCCGACCGAAACAAGAAAGAAAGAAAGAAAGAAAGAAAGAATGAAAGAAAAAAAGGAGGGAAAAAAAAAGAAAGAAAAAAAAAGGCAAAACGCCGGCGATAAATATGTATTCGCCATAGTCACCGTACGAACTGGAACGTCGCTATCGACTCGGGCCTCTCCCCCCGGTCGCCGCGCACGTGAAAAAAACCCCCCGCGGGAGACGTTACAGCCGTAAGGTGGCACTGGGTTTGCCGGGGTCGGTGAGGGGCGGGACAGGGGGACGTACGAGGAAGGGAGAAAAAGGCCTATACGCAGCCTGTATTGGCATTGAGCCCCGTATTCTTTTATCGCCGCTTTAGCCACACTTTCGGGCGCTTCCATCTCGTTTTTTGTCTTTTATGGATATCGTATGGATATAATATGATGGACGGAAGGGTAAAAAGAAAAGAAAATCGAAGGAAAAGTCAATGGGTTGTCGGGAGGCGGCATTGCACCGGCTCAGCTCACGCTTATGCTAATGTTACTACCGACAATCAATTCTGCCATTGTCGGAGAGGTTTCAGAGTTTTCAGAGGCTATCGGCCTACGGTGCCTGGCTACGATATTATATATATATATATATGTCCCATAACGTGTAATAAAGATTTATTGTACACGTATCCTGCTCGCGGATCCGAGCCGATGCTGATAATCCTCTCTGCAATTATATTCGTAAAGACTTCCGCTGGGCTAAATCTGACTTTGTCTTGCGTCGAGCCGAGTCAATGGCGCGAAAAAGTTCCCCGACTACTCGCCATTTGTTTTCACGTGCGAACTCGTCAAAGAGGCGCGTGGATAGACGAAGGATCGGGTAATCATGTGAGACCTAGCTCTTCGTTTCTCCCAGCCCCAATAACCCCGAACCCGCTAGCGATAACAGAGAAATACCGTAACGAGAGAGAGAGAGAGAGAGAGAGAGAGAGAGAGAGACTCATTATGCCGGGAGCGTTGCCGGGATGATAACGAGCTCATGTATTCCATGAGGATTGCTCGGGGAGGATAACAACGGACCACGAAAGCCGGAAGCCTATTTCCTCGAGCTTCCTCTTGGTTCTCCTAGCGAGGGAGGGAGGGAGGGAGGCCGACCTTTGGCCCCTCGAGAACGCAAAAATCACCGTCCTTCCGTATTAGCAGGGAAATCTCGGCGTCGTGGCGCGAAACCGGTTAGCGCAAGGCCCTCCTTCCCCTCCGCGCTGTCGCGCTAAGCTCTTTATTTAAGCCTGGCCCATAAATATCACCAGCTGGCCTACGCGCTGACGTTTATTATTCGTAATTAGTTATTTATCGGCGGCGAGACGTTGGTCATCATCGAGCCCGTTAAAACGTCCTTTAAATTTATCTCTCGATCATCAAGCTTCATAACTTCTTCTTGCCCTTTTACCTCTTCCTATCGGACGACGGTCGTAAAGACCAAAGTTCGCCACACCCCACGCCCACCCCCGCCCACCTCCGCCGAGTCGGTGGGTTAAGCGAGATATACAGAGAGAGAGAGAGAGAGAGAGAGAGAGAGAGAGAGAACAGGAGAGAAGGTGTTGTTAAAGCCAATCGGATAATTCCGATGGTTTCGCGAGAAGTAGAGAAGAAGGTCACACTGGCCTAGATCGATAGCTTCGTATGTAAATCACGCGCGTGAAATTGTCTATCATTTAGAATTATAATGATTCCGAACGTGCGAACACGCTTCTAACGCCGACCGGTTCTTTTTCCTCAAATATTTCATTTACGAGCTTAAAACAACTCGTCACCACTTTTGCCGACACAATGTTTTCTCTTTCATTCGTTATTTAATAATACAAATTGAAAACAAAAATCAGCTTCTTCTCTACATTCGTTTGTGCGTATTGAAATTGAAATGACGGTAATCGGGGCTAGGTAGTAGATTTTCATTATTCGTCAATTGATTATTAAAGAAAATTTAATATTAGAATAAATCAGCGAACTTTACGAGGCAGCTCAATGGAATTTGTATAAATTAAATAATATCAAATGAATCAGGCACTTACATTGTACAATAAAACTCTTTGATATATTATGCTCAAACGAAAGCAGTTAAGCTTCCCCCCCCTCTTCCCACCCCCAGACTCTGAGCGCATCTTTTTTTTTTTTATCCTTTTTAATAAAAATAATTGTTTCGTTTGAGCTGACTTTTACTGTCTTAAAGTCGGATACGATGAAAATTATTGATATAAAGTAAGATTATTTTAAAGAAAAAATTTCTCTTTGTAATAAAAGTGAGCTATAGTTTCTCTTGGACGGTCTGATAAAATGTTTCTTTATAAAGAGTGTGTGTGAGAGAGGGGGGGAGGAGGGAGGAAGGAAAAGAAAAGAAAGAAGCGAATGAAACGATCGATAGTAGTGTAAAGATGAGAGATAAAGATATCTCGATGGATCTGGCGTGATTCGGTTATATTTAAATTTAACTATATTTAGTCAAGATTGCTAATAAACGGCAGAAGACCTTAAAATCAAGCTTATCTTCCCGTCAAGAAGTGCATGTGTACGCGTGTGCACTGATATTATTGAAACGAAATTAAGTGATTATAGAAAAAAAAATAGAAAAAAAGAAAGAAAGAAAGAAAAAGACGTAAAAAAAGTGCTTGAGAAGCGAACCGATGTTCACACCGAATGAATACTGGATTTAAGCCAATATTGCCACATCTTAAACGTATATATTTACTTACTCCCACGTAAAATCAATAAATAATCGCAGGATTCATACGCGTGTGTGCTCGTATGTATAAAATGCCGGCAGGTGCAGTGCAAAATTGCAAAACGTCCGATTGGGTGAAAAATGTTGGGAAGCCCGGAGTTGGGTTCGTAATTTCAAAATGGCATTATCGGATACAAGAGAAACAGAAGAAGAAGAAGAAGAAGAAGAAGAAGAAGAAGCGGTTAGAGTTTCTAGAGCGTCTAATTCTTATCTGTTCGTTGTTATGACGTTTCAATTCTAAAGCATTAGAGAATAGACGATAATTAGAGGGGCCAGTTGAACGCCAATGTCGCGGTGGAATGTAATTGAAGGCATAAGGACGAGGGAGGAGTGGGGGAGGGGGGATTCGAGGATTAGTTAGTAGTCGCGCCTTGGGTCGAGGCAAGGATGAAAGATCGGCGACGGGTAGAGGGACAAATGACTCGCCTAGGGGAAGGACTCGACGCCCGATCTCCTATTTCTCTCGAGTCCTCGAGGTCGTCTCTTCGACGAGTGGGGGGGGGGCGCGACGACTCTGCCCGAGGGACGGAATTCTGATCGTCCCCCACGAGAAGTAACGAAATCGTCGGCAGGTCTCGTAGCGGCGACCATCGCCGTCGCCACCACCGCCACCGCCACCGCCACCACCGCAACCGCTGCCACCGCCGCCACCACCACCGTCACCACCATCGCCATCGCCATCGCCATCGCCATCGCCATCGCCATCGCCATCGCCACCGTCACCGCCGATTTCCCCGAAGAGAGCGTCGCAACGCCGGCGCTGGCGCAGCGGCCTGACCCCAAAAGCACGACGACGGAGATCGATAGAAAAAGCCTCGCGACACGTGACCCTCTCCGGGACGTACACGTCGCTCACACGCCGCGGACGTTGAGCCTCGCTCGGTTCTCCTGCCCCCGGCTCTCCACAAATTTTCAACCTCCGCCGCCGAACTAACGTCCAACCGCCCCGCCCCCCCTACCCTCATCCCATCCGTCCCTCCACTAATCCGCCCCCTTTCGATCCCGACTCGGCTTATCAATTTAGACTTTGTGGATCCGAACTGAGACCTCGTTGCCCGAGCTCCGAACCTAATTCAACTGCTATTTAACCAATTGAGAATCGCTAGCGCCCGATAAAAAAATCCCGATTACGACTAGCTTCCCGACGCTTCTCATAGCGGCGACGTATATCGCAATAGAAAGCAGCCAGATACACTCGAACGTGCTCGGGGATTATTACTTATTTGCGCCCCAGACCCTTTCGGGTCTCGTAAATCCTTCCGAAGTCGGTGGCGGCGGTGGCGGTGGCGGCGGCGGAGGGGAGGTGTCCCGCAGAGAGATCTGCGGGAATGTCGTCGGGGGTTCGGGATCTGGATTGCGGACGGAAGCTCCTTTCGGGAGGCGAGACTCCCCAGGATGAATCTCCAAGTGCGGCTCGGGGAAGCTTCGCTCGTAGCTCGGCCGGGTGTCGAGGAAAACCGGGACGCGCGACTTTCCCCCATGAGCCGCAGTGCGGAATCGCTACTGCCGAGCGAGTCATTAACCGTCCGCGACACTTGTTGGTAGCTCCGATTACGCTTTCATTACTCCGAACGTTTTATAGAGACCCGGATAATAATTGCTAGTAATTCGGCTTCAAGGTGGACATTACCCTCCTCGATCAAGTTATTACGCAGATATTGATTTTCTCAATAAGCGAGCCACCCCCCCCCTCTCACTCTCTCTCTATCTCCTTCCGACGCATAGCTTAATGCCGCGATCGGCTTTCATCGACACTCCGATTTTTATTAAAGGGAAACTAGAAAGGGAAACGCTCGCGGATCGGGGACAATTTCCTTAAACGGCGATCGTTTGAAACTTACACAGTCTTCTGGACTGCAAAACTCCAAAGTACTTGGTGGAAAATTTAATCTCCCGAGTGCGGGAAAAGTCATGATGGCCGAGATAAATTTCGTGAATAGATCAGCGCAGTGTGTGTGTGTGTGTGTGTGTGTGTGGGTGGGTGTGTGGTATACGCGTAGAGTTGCGCCGAGTTTGGTCAGCCGCAGCGACCGTAGCGGCTGACCAAACTCGAAACCCGTGTGCGTATTAAATATAATAGTCGAAGCTCTTGGCAAACTTTGACCTCCTTTCCCTCTGTTTTTAGATATATATCTATATATATATATATATATAGAGAGAGAGAGAGAGAGAGAAATTTTTTTCCCTATCGCGAGAGGATTTAATTCTACGGAACGGTGGAAAGAGCCGCGGCGGGGACGGATCATTACGGTACGTATCCCCCATGTATTTCCAGAGAGTGAATCAATATCGCGATGCGGATGAAGCTCCGCACGAGCCGTCGAGACTCGAGTAAAGAGCAAAAGCAAAAGCAAAAGCAAAAGCAAGAGCAATAGGCAGAGAAAGAGAGAGAGGGAGAGAGAGAGAGAGAGAGAGAGAGAGGGGGAGAAAGAGAGAGACAGAGAAGGGAAGGGAAAAGGAAAAAAGCACGGGAGGTTGAACGAGTGCACTAGAGACGCTAGACACACGGCAACATGAAGGAAATCTCTTGAGCTATAGTCGGCCTACCGAGACCCCATAAAGAACTCGATGACGGAGGCAATTGTGCTGGTAAGTAAGAGATGGAGCGAGTGAGGGCGGAGCGGGAGCGGGACCGGTGAGGGGGGGGGCATTGGCTCAAGTAGAGCACGCCATGTATGATAAGAGTCGGCCGTGCACAGCAGCAACATTATTTAAGTTATTTATAAAACAATAGGAAGCGAGTTCTAAATCATTTCGGGGAAAGCATTTACGTAGGTATACACCTATGAATGCGCGTATACGTATAGAGGGTCAGGTATCGGGAAGGCAAAGCAGCGCTCGCCCGGAGCTGCGTACGTACCGTGGACGTCGAAAAAAAAAAAATCAATACACTGTTAGCTGAAGAGCGAGGAATATTTATTTAGTGGGTTGGGTCGGGGTGGGTTATTTGGGGGAGGAGAGGGAGAGAGGGTGTAGGGGTGGGAGAGGCAGTGGAGGTAGTGATTTCGTCCCGGGAAGGAAGGACCCGAAGAACGGCTTGAAACCACGCGGGTTATCGGAGGGTCTCGGAGTCAGTCGGTCCGGGCTCGAGAGACACGACCTCGTCGAGCTCACCTTCCAGAAGAAACGAGGAAAGGAGCCGGTGCAGTAGCTTGCCGTGTCGGGGGCAGTTTTCGTACCGTTTTACAATCCCTCCTTCCGACTTCGCCTAGCGCCCGTATGTATTATTTACCTCTTATCCGCCTTACGCGGCTCCGTGTAGCGGGGCGTCGGGGTAGCGGGGACTGGGGGCTGGATACGGTAGGGTGGGCGGGTCCGGGGAGCCGGCCGGGCGGGGAAAGTTTTATAGGCAATTAAAATTTTAAATTCGGCCAGACTTTATGGGATTGGAGTACGTATGTAGCCACTTCCCGTGGCCGCCTCCATTTTTTATGCAATTACTCGAGGATTTGATATTCCCCGTTGTTTAGTGAGCCCCGATGGCCGAGCGTCCTTGAGAATCCAGGGGATTACGGAGGAGCTCGAGCTTTCTCGTAGATCTCCGTCGCTGTATCACACGCGAGGCACTCCCACCTACCCACCTAACCCACCTACCCATCCATCCACCCATACACCCATCGCCCTAATGGAAATAATGCCTTAAATTCAATAGCTCCTGCTCTCTCCCCCCCCCTCTCCCCCACTCTCTCTCTCTCTCTCTCTCTCTCTGTCTCTCACTCCTCGGGCCGTTATCATGCACCGGGAGGATTACCCGTTATTAGCCGACGAGGCCTCGTCTCCGTCGATGAAGTTTCACAAGAGGACATTCGAGCTCTAATTGTTCGTAGAAACCGAGCTCCTCGGCCACTTATTCCTACACATCAGATAAAAATGGCGCTGAAAAACGAGGAGAAAGGGAAAAGCAGTAAACAGAGCCGAGAACTCTTTTAGATGGATTTCGTCTTGAAAAGTATTATGAAACCCGGGCACCTTCTGCGCGACGACTTTCCTCGCTTCTCCCTCCCTCCCCCCACTCCCCCACTCCTCACCGATCCCCCACCCCACGAACAGTTGCGTTCTAAAACTTTCCGTATAATGTTTTCAACGTTTTCACTAATAAAAATATACCACTCGATTGTATCAGCTCGCCGATTTCACGGAAAAGTTCTTTCCCGAGTACGTGCGCGCGCCTATACATACATAACAAATCATAAGCACGTGACGTCGCTTTTTATCCTTTATCCTCGCGCGGAATATTTAAAAGTTTCTCTGAGCTTTATGCGCGTGTGCCGAGGACGGAAGCGGCATCGAGAGAGGCAGCGACAAATTTTCTATTTCCTGTATTGGATTTATTTCAAAGTAATATGAAATCGCGAGCCACCGTCCCCTCCACCCCCCCTCCACACACCCCCACTCCGCCCGTCTACTTTCCTCGATTATATAAATATTCAAATCCCAATATTATTATTTCTGTTCGATTATTTTCCTCCATTTAATGTACAGGTATAGATCCTTATCAGACATAAAAGGGAATTTATTTATTAACAAAGACGATATCGTCATCGTCACGATGGTCACTCGTCGTCTTTGGCGAATAAAAACGAAAAAAAAAAAGACGAAGAAAATTGGAAATAGTAAAGATAGCTAAGCCAGGATTGTTAATAAGAGGATAATGACGCTTTGTAATGTATTTGCTCTCGGGGCCGAGTAAACGCATGTTCACCGATAATCCTTGTAAAATAAAATGGAAACGGACGAATTATTCACAGAATCCGTAGTATATGAAGCAATAAAATGAATTATAAATTAGTATCGGGGGAGTAATTAATTTAAACATTAATGGGGCGGGAAAGGGGAAATGGGGAAAACGTAGAGGTGGAAAAAGACGGGGAAGCGGTCAATTTCGTTATTGTTATTGTGCTGTCAGTGCTGTCACTGCTTTAGTGCAATTATCCTTTAGCGTGCTTTTCCAGAGCAGACGAATACCTTCGATGTCTGCGTCGAGTCGATAAATACCGAGGCGCCCGGATCGTATCGATCATCATCCATAGCAGTATCTGCGCGGCATTAAGAAATTGCGTTATCTTGCTCGATACGATCCCGGCAGACGAGCGAATGCCGTCAGTCGGACGTTTTTCATTATTCATAAACTATTGAGGCCTGCGATTATTGAGCCGCGGGCCGAAATTACAGTATTTATGCCCTTTATTCGCAACCGGCCTCGCCGCCTATTATTCGACTTGACGTTTTCATCGAGTAGTCCACGATAATGCGTAGCTCCGCGAGGCGAAGAGGAGCTGCAAACAAAACAAAAAAAAAAAACGAAACGAAACGAAACGAAACGAAAAAGTAAAACGGCGATTGCACTACTTTGTGCTTCACTCGCGGCGCAGAGTAATTTTCTCCCTTTGGAAATTGTACGATAGAAAAGAAAAAAGGTGGGGAAAAAAGAAAGGAGATAGAAAAGGGAAAGATAAGGACAGAGGCAGCTCGGAGCTTTGACGACGCCGGAGAACATTAATCAAACTTTCTCACCCCAAGTCAAAGGCCGGCCCATCCAGTCTATCGGTTATTCCCCACATATTCTCTAAGCTATTACGCGTCACGCACCTCTCGGCTCGGCTCTCTTCAAACAAACAAACAAACAGACAAACAAACACACAGACAGACAAACACAAAAAGAGACTCCCTTCCTCGCGGCATCTGCCCTCGTACTAACAAGACTCATTACCTTGCATTATTACGCGTGCAATGAGAGGAAGACATACAGAGAGAGAGAGAGAGAGGGAGAGAGCAAGGCTATACGCGAGCCAGTGATCCTAATTACGCCATGTTAAGTGTAGTCCGGGTTCGCGCGAACCTCTTCCTCCTGAACTGAACGAGCGTCTCTGCCCCTGCCCCCGTACTCCGTAACCCCGCTCGGAGGCGTCCGATCGCGCGCGGGATTCACCGAGCCTCACGACACCGACGATCCTTCGTTCTCCGTTCCACTTTCCCCCGATGCTTTGTGCACAGGGGCGGAAGCCGCTCTTCGTTCTCCCGGCCCCCCCCCGCCCCCTGCCAATAATCGGCGACGCTGCACGCCCTAAGAATTCCTGCGGATCCCGGCTCGTCGATGCCGCGCCAACTTTTCCTTTCACGACTCAGGCTCGTCGATTCCGCCTATAATTGCCGAGCTCGCGCCAAGGAAATTAAGTTTTCCCTTTCGCTTCGCCGCCGGCTCGTCCTTCCCAGCACGATTTCACGCCCCGTGTTCGAATATCCCCGAGACTGTCGATCTCTCGTCGCGCTTCTGCCAATCCCGTCAGCCCACCACCACCTACGAAATTACCAAATACGTGTAGGAGTCGTGGCCGTTCGGGACCGGAGCTGCGGATTCGATAGGCTCGTGTGTCACTCGCCGGAGGAGGAGGAGGAGGAGGAGGAGGTGGAGTAGGAGAGGACCGAGGAGACGCGCCGGCTGCCCCCGGGGCGCGACAACTAGGGCGCTGCTTGAGTTTTTTTTCGCGAGCGGAAATGACGCGCGGCCCGCGAACAAAGGCCAGCCGAGGCGTTCCGCTCGCCGGCGACGGGGTATCAGCTGTCTGTCTCCCCGTATGCCTGTCCGGGTCGGTCCCTCCTCGCTCGGCCGGCCAGTCCAAGGTCCCCGGCAGGTGAGCGTCACGCACGGCAGGAGTCGCGAGGCCCTGGATCCCTACCGGACGAGTCTCTCGGTATCCGCTCTCCTGACCTCCGCGACTGCACCTCCGAAAAACCCTCCCCACCGTCCTCACTCTTACCTCTACAGCTCCTAATAGCCTCTACAGCTCGGCGACGTACCTCCACTACTAATCACGACTCCGGACTCCAGGCCAAAAACCTACCGACGACCTTCTTTCGCTCCTCCGAGCTTCTACTGGAATTACACCATTAACCCGGGAAAACAAAGGCATTTTCATTTCATCCCCCCGAGGCTGCATTCGCGAGATTTTTAAATACTTCGCGCGTTATATAATGGAGGCCCCATACCCGAGTCCAAACGGGCAAAGAGCCGGGAAGCGCGCCATTTCTATGAAATATTAGGAAAATAAAGGAATTTAATGCGCCCCGGGCGATCGAGCTTCCTTCGTCTGGATCGGCTTGAAGCCGTCGCGAAGCGAAAAAACGGGCGGCGAAATAATGCGGAGCTCGAAACAAATCAAATATACGACAAAGGAGTCCATAAATAAGCTGCCCTAATGGGCCGAATTCACAACGAGAGCGAGACTCAAATGAGTTGTCCTTCATCCGGTGAGATATGCGCGTACTCCATCGCCTGAATAATTATTATCGCGCGAAAAATAAGTCGGCTCAGGCTGTGCAGGCTGGTGAGTGAGGGCGGCGGTCGGACGGAGGAGGAAGAGGAGGAGGAGGAGGAGGAGGAGGAGGAGGAGGAAAGATAAAATGAAGAAGAAAGAAAGATAATAAAAAGGAGAGGGAGGGAGAAGGTCCGAGCGCCGCCGACATTCCGAGACAATAGTATAGCTGAAGGTTATTCATCGAGTATCTGGTTTCGTTAGAAAAAAAAATTTCCCGAACAAAAGAAAATTCAGTCGGAGCTCCTCCCCTTGAATGGGAAATGAAATCGGCGTAAGCCACGAGCGAGCGATTGTCCATAATAGCGAGCTCGCATTGAAAACCAACGGAATTTCACGATCTCATAATTTTAAGCCAATGATAGCGACGGATCCCTCTTAACCCTTCGACCCCCCCCATCCTTCCCGATCCCCCACCTCCTCGTCTACCGGATTTCGTAATGTTTTTACATTATACCTTTTTACGTCCTTGGATGGCCGGAAAATCCGATAGACCGTGCCCAACCGCGCGATCCTCCCGTCACGACAAGTGTAAGTAATTAGTCGATTATACGACGCTCCCTCCCTCACTCCCCCCCTCACTCCCCTTTGCCATCCCATCGGCAAATTGCGAAAACCACGTGCACGGTAATGCAGTTTTCGCGAGTACAAGCGTCGGCGGTCCCCCGTCCCCCGATAAGCCTGGAAACTATCGCTCGAGACAATCACATTAACGCGAGCCACAGAATTTATTAGTGTGTTGGTGGCCGTTGGCCAGTTTCAACTGCTTTTTCATTGACCCTCTGGCACGCAATATTAATCAGCCGATGATAATCAGGAGCTCGCCACCTATTGAGCAACCTCTTCGATATTATTACATCCGAGCTTAACGTAATTATTACTCGACATGCAGCGCTCGGAGCCGAGACACCTTAAAAGACGTTTCTGGCCCCGAGCGCGCTTACGTTCACGTTCACGTGCCACACAATGAATTGGTCACGAGCGGGAGAGGGAGAGAGAGAGAGAGAGACGTTGCCTTTTTCTCGGTTCCCGTGGCGGAGTAAGTAAACCGAACCGAATAAAATTTCAAGGCAAATGTTTAATCGATAAGGGGTGCGGGAGCGCAACGGGGCGACTGCGGGGCTTGCGAGACGCGGGGAAGGAAAGCCTCGGCACGAAAAAAAGGATCGTTCCCTCGGCCTGTATAGATCGCGGACGGTTCCGTAGTTGTAGCAATATTAGTAGTAGTGGCAGTAGCAGTAGCAGTAGTAGTAGTAGTAGCAATATTAGTAGTAGTGGCAGTAGCAGTAGCAGTAGCAGTAGTAGTAGTAGCAGTAGCATCAGTAGTAGTAGTAGCGGTAGTAGTAGTAGTGAAGTAATGACGAAGCCTACCTCGGGATCTATTACTTAGCCCGAACCCCCCTGAACTTTAGCCTCTCCGGCTGACTTGTAATTCCATTACACACAGCTGCATTGCAGATCCGTTAATGCCCAGGCGCCTGTCTACGTGCGTACGTGTGCAGCTCTTACCTCCCCCGCAGCTCGTAAATTTAAAAAGCCTCAAATCGGCTTTTTCACGGAGTCGGAGCTCCACCCGACGAGGATCATTGACGAGGATCATTGACGAGGATCATTGACGAGGATCATCGATGCAGGCTGGCCGGCTCGATACTCCCGAAAACAAATACATTCCCAGCCGAGGCTAATTATAATTAGAGTGCACCTTCCCCTTCCTTTATTTACGATAGAGCCTAATTAGCAATTAAAATAACCTTATAAAATAGCCTATATCTTATCGATTATTCATAGACGATAACGAAGCTGTTTTTCTCCTTTCATCTCCCTGCTTTTCCATTGAGCCACAGTCACGTCTCAATTCCTATAGTAGTCTGACGTATTTCATATTTCTCTTATGATGCGGGTCAGTTACATTAGGAAGCTGCACGTGAGAAAACAACAGAACATTGTACGGGCTACTGAGATCACTTTGTCGGCAATTAATAGGCAATGAAAAGTACTGTGGTGAGGGATTTATGTAATTTCAAAAAGCGTCCGACCGAGTCAAGAGATCGAATCTTCAAAAGTAACGATGCGAAGGGATAAATCCTAAAGTCGATAAAACTTCATCGAATATGCCAATAACAGGTATTTGGTCATTAAGGCGAAGGTTGATGTATTGTACTCGTGGGCACGATGGAGTTGCGAAGCTGCAGGAAGAAGACGAGGATACGCGGCATATTCATCTCCCGGAAAAGCGTGGCGAGCGAACTTTTTTAAGGCTCCGGAGCGATGGTCGGTTTACTACTTCTTCTTAAGTAAATTCTCACTTGTCGGGAGCGCGATAAGCTAAAGTTTGGCTCGGCCACTGACCGAAGAATATTCATTCGCTGCGCGTAAAGGAATCGCGGGCTCCGATGTAACTACTTAAAATTCATCAAATTATCCGCAACTAATCTCGACTTCATGCGCAAACTCTGGTTATCGCGTCGGAGATTTTAGATTTTTGATAAAATTCATCTCTTAGACGTAAGCGAATGGTCTGCAAGTCAATAGGCGACCCGAAATTTATTTATCTACCAGAGAGAGAGAGAGAGAGAGAGAGGGGGGGGGCGAACTTATTCTTTAGCAAGCGATTTAATAATGCGTTTTTTCTCGCGGCCTAGCGCCATTCCGGATGATTAGCCCAATCAGGGCCGCGCAGAAAAGTCTCCTCCGGGTTTCGGTTTCGAGATCGGGTCTTTTCGAGCGACAGTCGATGCACTCCTTCGTGGAAATTTGAGCTCGCCCTTGGAAGGAGAGCGACAGACAGAGAGAGAGAGAGAGAGAGAGAGAAGGAGCTAGCCAAGTTCGAGACTTTCTAAAGACCAGCACTCGAGCGATTCCCTTTGAGAGAGTGAGAGAGGGGTTGGATGACGGGGGGAGGGGGCCGAAGCCGGTGCAACTCGGTCAGTAGAGCCTGAAGCAGCCGCATCTTGAATTACATCGACCTCAAAAGCTTTCATCGATTGGCAAGCCTGTCCGAACTCTGTTCTCCCTACCCCCCTAACCCTTCCTCCCCGACCCTCCCGAATCGCCGGAGCGATCGGTCATCTCCCCCATCCCGGCATTCCGACAGGCAAACTTTTAATAAGAGACGAATTAAGGGATCGGCCCCTCCCCCGCCCGTCACTTCCTCCTTCCTTGCCGCAGAACCCTTCCGGTCCGGCATCTTCAAAGCCGCTCGTACAGCGATTAACGCGACTGCGGAGCTACCCGAATTCATACCTTAACGCGCGCCAGCCCCGGCGATTCGCATTCCGGTTTATTAACGCGTCCGTGTAAAGGCGACGATGCGCGGTATCGCTTATCGCTCGAGGCAGCGTCCGCTTATTCGCCGAAGGTCGTTCGCTTACAGCCGTACGGGTACTCTGACTTTGAAAATTTCAGGACCTCCCGGGGAACGGGAAAGCGGATGCTGGTACGGTCCTGCCAGCTAATACGATTGGCGCCATTGGAATAAAAACTGGGCGGGCCCAGCAGTCCTTCGTCTCCGGTAGTCGGGTAATCTTGTTTCGCCGATACCAGGTCTCGAGTGTCCTCGGCTCGGCGGGGACGACGGTAACGTCCCCCAGGGCTCGAGTATATCGTTAAGCGCGGGGATAACGAGGAAAATGAGCGGAGAATGACCGAATGGCCCTTGAAGGAGCAGCGAGTCGAGGGCTCTCGCTAGTCGGGGGTTGGGGGTTGGGGGAGCTTCGTCCGAAGGAGCTGGAGTCGCTTGGCTCGTGAAAATAAATATAAAAATAAAAAATATAAAGAAACGAAACGAGAGCGGGAGTGGTATAGGGTGGGGGAGAGGGACGGGGGAAAGAGGGACGAGCATGAAAAACACTTTCCCAGGGCTTCGGGGGGACGAAAAAGGGCGCACGAGCGGGGCGCGTGCGACTGTTTGCACGGACGTATCGATCGCCGCCGGCCAAAGTCACAGGTAACGCCGAGTCGAGTCCCTCCTCCCTGCATACCTCACCCCGCCCCGGTATCCAGAGCCCGTCGCCAGAAGCGATCGAACGGCAAACAAACGGCGAGGCGCGCGACCCCGAGCCCGAAAAATTCCTACTCTTTTAATGACGCTCGCTTCTCGTTCGCCTTTTCATCCTTCCCCAGCCCCTTTACGAGGGGACGAACCGCGGCAGCGTCGACGGCGACGACGGCGACGGCGACGACGACGACGACGTCCCCGTCCCCTTCCCTTATACGCAAGTCACGGCTTTTAACGGCGCCGCTCCGAAGGCCACCGACGCCCACGCCTCGACAAGGCATAATTTTACACGGCCATCGCATCACCGGATGACTTTAAACGAAGCCAGCTTGGCTCCTACGTCGAGTCTCCGTTTCTCTCCCCCCCCCCATCCGAATCTTGCCCCGTCGGTCCGTCGTTCGCAATAATACGTGTCCGTGAAAGGGGCTAACGATTTTCCGGCGAAGCTCGTCCCTCCGAAAGGATCGAAGTTCTTGAGATTTTCGAAAGCCGAGGAAGGGTTGTCGTCGCGTGGGGAGGGGAGGCGAAAGGTCCCTCCGGAGATCCTCGCAGGGCCCGGGGGATCGCGTGCGTCCGACCCGGGCGCACAGGTGTGCGCGAGCCACCAGGAAGCGACTAATCACGCGGCCTCGGCCATTATTCCGAAACTGCGCCCGCCAGCAAGACGAATAATGCACGTGCGTGCGTTATGGGCCGGGGCAGATGGTGGGGGCGGCCGCGTTGGGGTGCGGTAGTGGAGCTTGTCACCGGATGGCGCTTTTCCGATCGGGGCCACCGACGTCTAATGAATTCTCCTTCGGGGGCCAGGCGAAATCCAGGCCGCTCCTCCCTCCGGATCATCTCCACTGGCATCCGAAGCTTTTTGCCCTCATTCCGCTCACCCGTACACCCGTCCACCCCTTCGCAATAATATCACAATCAATCCTACATAACGTAATCGTCCTTACCATACCTCCCGAGCCCGCCTTTAATCTACAAGCCAAGCCTTTTTAATATTTTTTTTTTTTTTTCAAGCGATTTTCACGAGATAGTGCCGATAACGGATTTCACCTCGACCACTTAATCCTTTATTCTTTATTTAGTACGTAACGTACGTATATTTAGTACGACTCGGGCGATTGTCTCATTCTCATCGCCCGGAGCTTTATTACCCACTTCAGGTAAGGGCAATTAAATTCGATATTATTCGGCTCCGCCGCTGCCTCGTTCTCTTTTCATTTTCAACGTAATGCGCGCGATAATGCATTAGGATAAGCAACTGCTCGTGCACGAAGCATACGTACTTCTTGTGATATTTCGCCCGAGGAGAAGAGAGAAGGCGCGGGGCCAATGTTTTCCAAATGGCTAGTAGGACTGACTTGGGAGCAGCTTTTTACGCGTACAGAGTTTCGTTTTTCGAAAATCTCACTCTGGAAATACAAGCGAGCGAGCGACGAGCTCGTTGAAACGTCGATTTTTACAAACTCCGTCTAATAACAATGACGATGGTGATGACGATGACGATGGTGATAATAATAATAACGATAGTAATGATGATAATGATAATAAGAAAGAATGAGTTGCGGCGTCAAGGAAGAGTATGTATTAAGTAAATGAAACGAGGGATTACAAGGAGTGACTCGATCGAGGAAATCGGGAGCTTATCATCGGACTGGAATACTGCTCTAGCGGTAGGCGTCGACGTCGCAAGAGTAAGGGCGAGAGCGGAGCAGCCTTCGATCGAGTAAAACGGTGAGGATCACGGTCGCACCGGGTTCTTAAGTAATCGCGGCGGCGTTGGCGGGGGCCGGGAGCCGGGGTAGCTAACGGATCAGAAGGGGCTGGCTCGTGATCGCGGTCTGAAATCTCGCGGGCCGTCGTCGTCGTGAGCTCGTGCGCAGAGTACGACGGGGCCGGGGGTCAGATGAGGAGGAGAAGGAGAAGGAGGAGGTGCAGGAGGAGGAGGTGCAGGAGGAGGAGGTGCAGGAGGAGGAGGTGCAGGAGGAGGAGGTGCAGGAGGAGGAGGTGCAGGAGGAGGCGCAGGAGGAGGCGCACGCGACGGGGGCGGCGGTCGGTTCCGTGCGCCGCCGATGGGCCGCGACACGCAAACAATGGGCGGAGATTCCGAAAATAGAAGCGTTAGGGATAAGAGCAGCGCCGGGCGCGCCAACCTCGATGCCGGCCGATAACCGATACGGGGATGTCGGCTCTTCCGAGGGCAGGGCCGCTTCCGAGAAGCCGACCGGCCGGCCCTGCGAGCCCTCGGCACCCTCGACACCCTCGGCACCCTCGGCACCCTCGGCACCCTCAGGGCTCGCAGAAGTCGCGGGAGGCGCGCGCGGCACGCGTCCAGGAACGACCCGGCCCCCGGCACCCGTTGTTTAATGGGAGGCACGCGAGTGGCCCTCCGCCCTTCGGCCCAGACACTATCTTATCGCCGGCCCCATCGCCCGGAGGATAAGAGACCTCGGCCTCGGGCTAAATTCGACGCGGGGAGGACGCTCTCGAGGACGCATTCGAGGACGTTCTCGGGGACGGTCTCCGCACACCCGGGCTAATCAATCGTCGAGCAACGCTCGTAAGCTCTGAAAAACCTCTTGGAATGCGTCAGCTTTCACTCATCCCTCCCACTCCCCCACCTCAAGTCAGCAGCCTCAAGTCAGCCTCGATTCCAGCGAGACGGATGTCCTGATTTTTCGTGCACTACGCAAGCTCGAGACACGGGCGACTCTCGTCCGTCCATCACGTGACAGCCTGACATGATTTGAAAATATTCGGCGGCTCGACGCGATTCATTCCACTCGAACGTAACGACTCCCGTCTATGATTGAGCAGCGGCATAACGAGGATTTACTACTACTACTACTACTACTGGAGCCGCAGCCTTGCCGCTTAACGTGGAAAGTAAACGTAAAATTTAACGAGATACGCGAGTTACGCGAGTTACGCGAGATACGCGAGAGCGCCAAACGAGCCCGACCAATACTATGTCGGCATTATATTTATTAAGATCTTAATAAATAATTCTCAATTAAAGGCGGTTGAAGCCGGCGGCTCCGTTTCTAGCGAAATGAATTAGAAAGGAAGGAAGAAAGAGAGGTAGGAGGTGGAGGAGGAGGAGGAGGAGGAGGAGGAGGAAGAGCGCGGAAGGCCGCATAACTCGGAGCGATCGTACATCGCGCTCGCAATCCAACCGCTTCCCTCACCACTCCTCATCGCTCTCCTCTCCTCCCCCCCCCTCATCACTCTCTCGCCAGTTCTCTTCATCCTCAGTTTTTTCCGTGAGCCGCTCGGACTTTAACGTCGGCTTTTATTGCCTCGTACGTGGCGCAGTTCGCGGCCATTACGTACCCGGAGCTTGTGCATGTGTCCGAGGAAAGCAAAGGAGGCACTCGATTCTTTTTTCCCTACCCCCCCTACCCCTACCCCAACGCCACCTCCTGTTAATTTTTTTCTTTTTATTAGGAGGCCGAGGCTCGTTTCGCCTCAATTTTTTTTACCACCAGCTTTCCGTGTTGAGCCGTTGCGCGACCGGAATAAGTCGCGCCCGACGATAAGGCCTTTCCTTCTCTTTCTTTCCCGACGCCGGCTTTTCCTTCCGTAACCCCAATAACCCCAAGCCGTCCCAACTCCCACCCCCCCCGACCCTTAAAACTCCTTGGTCGCCTGTTATTACGTAACGGCCAATTGTCATTTCGGATGATTTGGCCCGAGTCACGGTGTCGTTTTTCCGATTGTGCAATGACACGCTATTGTAATTACCTCGCATTATTACTAAAAGCCAATCTATCTATCGGCTTGCTACGATTATCCCGACGATCTTAATTATTTTCAACGCTTCACGACCACGATTACTCGGCTTTTCGACTATGTTTGCGCCTTCCATCTCTCCCGATCACCCGACCTCCGATCCGGCAATTCGTCTCTCCCCCGCCCCCCATCTCTCTACTCCCTCTCTCTCGCTCGTCTATATGATTTCCGTAGAGCGGGCTCGCTCTCAGCAGATGGAACAGTTAATAGCAGCCGACACGAGCTTGCAAAATTATTAGAAAGCGCGCGGTCGGGAATTTAAAGGGACGGCCGAGGAAAACAATGTTAATCGAGCCCATTATTATTCGGATCGCGGTATATATGTATTCTCGGTAGCTAAACTATTGTAATTCACGGCGTCAAGGAGATCTGACGGGGGCGGGGGCACTCGTTATTAAATTACCCCCAAGGCTTTATAATAACGTTTTAATAAGCTCGAGATATTCGATTATTAAGTTATAAAGACTAATTTATGCGCTTCTCTAAATCAATTTCCAGCATTACGTATAATCTTATGTAAAATCGTTAAATCGGCGATAAACGCGCTTATTACTCCCGTGGCGGCCCGAGCTTACGATGTAACCCGATACTAACGATACCGCGCCCACGCTCGCTTCGTCTCCCCGAATATAAAGAAAAGAAAAGAAAAGAAAAGAAGAGAAAAGAAAGTAAAAAGAAAAAGGGAGTTTTATACGGGAGGCGAGGGTCGCATGAGAATTTGAGTATACGCGGCTTCTGGAGCGGATGACATCGAGGCAAAGACCCTCCTCCTCCTCCTCCTCCTCCTCCTCCTCCTCCTCAGCCTCATCCTCGTCCTCATCCTCGTCCTCATCCTCGTCCTCAGCCTCATCCTCATTCTCACCCTCATCCTCCTCGGGCGCATCGACGAGCGATTGGTCGCCGTACGCATCCTCGAGCCGGGTCATTAAGTCGAGGACAACAAAAGGGGGCAGCGGAACGGCGTTAAGGCCGCAACGTCGGCCAGCCGGACGATTTCGATTTCGACTTGGCAACCACGCCCGAAGCCCTTAACATAGCCGGACAATTTTTTAGGGAGAGCCCCGCTATCGGCCGAGAAGGTCGGCTTCATATTGCCGGCTGGCTTGTCCGCGGCCTTGAGGTCGATCGCGGGGATCAATCGGTCCCTGCCCGACGCCACCCCCGCCCCCTCGGTACAACGGCCGATCTACAATGTCCTTGCGTCAACGCCCCCTTTCGCCTCTCACGGTTCCCCGTACTTTTTTTACGGCTTAGCGGCCGCGGGCGGGTGAGAATACGTTGGGCTGCCGGTGCCTTAGCGCTAGTGGGGCGCATGCGCCCCACTACTTAAGGTCATTACTGTTTTGCAGTGCTTCATCGGTTAAGTCGATGCCGGCATTCTCTTGTATCCTGGGCCGACTTCTTCCTGCCCCGAGCATACGAATAACTGAAAACAATCGAAAGCCCTCCTTCCCTTTTGCCTTTTTTCTTTCATTCTTTCTTTCTTTCTTTCTTTCTTTCTTTCTTTCTTTCTCATTTCGCGTCCTCGTATACCGCCTCCGCCTCCGCCTCCGCCTCCGCCTACGCCGTCCTTACCCCCGCCCGTCCGCCCGCTCCACTGCTAACCCGACCGGAGCCGAGCCGCTGGCATTTCAGGGCATATGAATAAAGAGGAATTGCAGCTCCGCGTGAAAAAGTATGTCAGTAAATCAGATCGGGCCGTGCCATTAGGGGATAACTGAGCCAAATCAACGAGTCGACGGTAGGGATACTTGCTCAACGTTCGCTTAAGCTCCCTCGGTAAATTATTCCCCGCCCTGATATTGATTTCGTTTACTCGTCTTGGGCTTAACGAGGTAGGAGAGATGCGATACACGGCTACGTGATACGAATGGGCTCCATGAGAGGTCATTGGGGTTATTTGGGGCTATTGGGCGGCGGGGGGGGGGAGCGGTATGGAGTGGCATGAGTTAATGGGGCTGCTGATGACTATCCCTCGCCCCTGCGCTGGTTATTCTGCTTGTTTTTCCAAAGCGACATTAACTCGACGGCCTGAAAATTTCTTTGCCGGGGAGAGGGAATTTGCATCGCTACCGGTAGCTTTCGAACTGTTATCTCTCCCTCTCTCTCCCTCTCTCTCTCTCTCTCTCTCACACTCTCTCTCTCTCTCTCTGCTCTGCTCTGCTATGTTATGCTCTGCTCTGCTCTGCTCTGTTCTGGTCTGCCAATCCATCATGAGGCATGCGAGTCTCGGGCAGGGAGGTAGAGGTTTAAGACGGATTGCGAGCCCTCGGAGGACCTCGCTGCTCCCGCGATATTATTTACGTGGCGAGAGAGGGAGAGAGAGGCAGGTCACCGATGCCGGGGATAGAGGGGTTGGACTTAATCGCCACTCGGTCCGACCGGCGGCAAGAAAAAAGTAAAGAAGGAAGGATAAGAGAGCGAATCGAGCTGGTGGGGCGGGAGGGGACGGGAGGGACGGGGGGCTCCGAGCAGGTACACCGAGGGTAGTAGGAAAGGCTTGAGCGACGTTTCCATACGAGGAAATCGCGTGACTAAACTCGCGGATCAATAGTCAGCCGAGCTGGTCGACCCTCCTCTTCTCCTCCTCCTCCTCCTCCTCCTCCTCGTCCACCCGCGGACGGTCGACCGCCATCATCACCATCCCACCCGCGCCTCAGCCATGGCCGTCTCGCGGATCGCGCGGCCGAACCAAAGGGATGACGGTCCGCGATAGGACTCGCGCCCGCCCGCCCGCCCCCCGGCCCGGTAGGAAGAAAATCTTCCCGATCCGAGGGCCCGCTCTAGGCCTCCGTTACCCACTCCACCCCCCGTCCCGTATCAAAGGCATTTTTTTCCTCGTGCCATTGGTAACGTCGGCCTGATAAGGAAAAGCAATTTGTAGCTTCGCGGTCGATAGAGCGAAAACTACCGGATCGCATGCTCGAGCATTTTCGTAACGCTAAAGTCGAGAGGAGGGATTGAAAATCCGATTGCAGATATAACATTGGCCTCCTCTACAAAATTGGCTTAGAGGCTCTTAAAAGGAGGGAAAAGGAAAATTTCTTGACGGATTGCCCGACTGCGGATACCAGTCGCTCTTTATCCCCCCATCGTCACGTGACGTTATTTTTCTTCTTTTTTTTTTATATTTTTTTATTATAGACGATGACGACGACTAAGACGACGACTACGGCGATAGCGACCGTAAAATTAGAATTAATTTTAAAAGCCCCCCCATCGCTTGACTTTTTACGATAATCTCTCCGACCCCGCTTACCCGCTCTGTCTCTCTCTCTCTCTCTCTCTCTCTCTCTGTCTCTCTCTCTCTCTCTCTCTCTCTCTCTCTCTGTCTGTCTCTATCTCTCTGTCGTAATCTCTCCCGTTAATGCCGTCGGCTTGCGCGACTTCCCTTTCAATGGCTACGACCGGCCACGATTACTATTCGATAGACTCAATATACATCGATACTTCAATGGAATTCTGCCTTTATGTCCTATTTCAACATTAATAATATTTCAATAAAATATTCTAATTAGCTTTGGGCGTAATTTGTTGGCTTTAGCCGCAAGTTTGCTTATACTTTTTTTTTTATCGACCGATTTCCTTTTATTGCTCCGCTGCTTTTTTTTAATGACCAATAAAAGTGTATTAATTTATATGTATATATTTGTATGTGTGTGCGCGCGCGCGCACGCGTATGTGTATTACCTTATAATTACGTTTTGTAAAATAGCTCGTTCTTTTCATTTATTATCGTAAAAGTTCTTAATTTGAAGTAATAATCCCTTACCAGGCGTTTAATCCTCTATAAAACGGCGCAGATCTATTACGAAGAAAACGAAGAATTATAAAATAAATTAGTTTCTCACAGGTCTACCTCACGTACACATAACAATGAGAGTCAAAGAAAGTTCTTTGTCCTTCTTATTTTCTTGGCTCTCTCGCTCACTCGCTCGCTCGCTCGCCCGCCCGCCCGCTCACTCTCACTGTCACTCTCCTCTCCGCTACCCCCTCCCCCGCCCTCCTGCTCCTTCTCCTCTCATACCGCTCATCCCATCCCTCGTCGCCCCACCAACGGACCCGCGAGGATAATTCCTTTGCCAATCATACACATCATTCATCCGAATACGTATTCTCGGAGCGTATTCTTCCGCTCATTGAGGTTTGAGGTCTTGTGGCCCATTGTATCGGATCGCGAAAAAAGGAAACGCCGAACCGAATGAAAGGACAAAAAGTCGGACTTGCATTTTTCTTCGTTTTTTTTTCTTTCTTTTTTTTCCCCCCTTTTATTTTGCGTCCATTCGCCGGCTTATTGAGCTCGGACATTTAATTTGCAGCCCTTGCCGCTCGCGACCGTCTCCTGCACGATATATAACACCACGTGCATACATATTTAAAAAAAGGAAAGAAAGAAAGAAAGAAAGAAAGAAAGAAAGATAGAAAGATAGAAAGAAAGAAATACTCTCGGGCACCTTCCACTCCTCGGCGAAATAATAAACGTTTCTCAGCAAGCGTCGAAAATTTACATGGAGTAAGCGGGAGGAGGGAGTCACGGGCCGCGTCATTAAGCCACCTTTTAACATAATACTTTCCTTATCTGCAAAGTCCGATTTAAAATATTGCAAAAATGCAAATACACACGTGTCGTATCGAGAAATGAATTTTAATTTTATTCATATATCGGGGCGAGGTGTACGCGCTGATGATAACGACGGCAAAAGCACGAACAAAAACAACAGTAAAACAATGTAGTAAAAGTGGAGGAAAAGGAGGGAAAGGAGGGAAATAGGTAAAGGTCCTCTTATTTCGGGAGGAGTTACGAAGCCGAAAATCCGAACCTCACGCTCGAGCGCATTTTTTGAACAAATAGATCGGGGGCCGAAGGCCGATTCGGTACAATAAGAACGAACGCGCCGAATAAATCCGACAGTCCTTCCATTCGCGGACGTGTAACAAGTAGCTTTAATATATTTACGAGGCTAATGAAATTTTATCCACTCCATTGTTGTCAGGGAGGAATTCGGTGAGCGCGCTCACTTGGACTCCGAATTTTAATTAAATTCCTCGGCGACAGAAATATGTAATAAAAAAAAAATAAAAAAATAAATGAATAAATATAATTGGGGATATATAATAATACGATAGAAATTGAATGAATGCGGGAGTAAAGGGGCGGCGAGGGGGAGGACTCGCGACCGAAATCAATAGATAACGTGTATTTAAAGACCTGGCGGACGGGGCTATGGGTGTGGGTGTGGGGGGTCGATTAGCGAGGGCAAGCGGGATAAGATGAAAGTCGCTCTTTTCAATAATAAAAACAAAAGGTTCGGTGAACTCGGTATGACTCGCGAGCCTGCTATAAGTAATCTGACCTTATTTCGTTTGCGCTAGTTACGTGGAACTGTATCGAGCACTGCAGACTTACGTCGAGGCGCTACGCCCGCTCCACAACAGACTCTTCTACGAGGAGCCTGCCTTAGACGAATATTATTATTTCTACTATTATTATTATACTATCATTATTCGGATTATTTAAATTGCTAAGCTTTGTTATTCATAATCGAATGTGACTGTGTAGGTTATTGGGGTTATTGGGGCCGGGATTCACATTGTTGAGGAAATGTTTTTTTTTTTTTTTTTTTTTTTTTTTTTTTAACTAAAGGCCGCCGGGTGACTCATCAGCGCGAAAGGATGCAAAAAAGAAATGAGGGAGAGAGAGAGAGAGAGAGAGAGAGATAGTGAGAGATAGCCGAATATTATACGAGAGGAGCTGCGGGTCCCGATGTAGCCCGGGACCGATGCACCGGCGGCTCGTCGAGGAGAGATCCGGGGGGAGGGGGGGGATACCCGAGTGCGGACGCTCAACCGCCCTCTGGCGTCACCGCTGAAACACATTCGGGGTGGCACGTTGATCCCGAGGGCTCGTTACGTCCCTCGTTTGTCCTGCGGCGAGTCGCGAGGGAGCTCTTCCACCCCCTGTCCCCACCCGTCTTATCGTACGTGCTCGTCTACCCCCCACCACCCACCCCCGTCACCCCGGCCCTTATTACGCCCGTCTCCGATTCCCGGCTCGTCCGTCATTTTTACGTCCTCCCACCCTCTGATTTCGCGCTCCGGCGCTCCCGCACTTTTTCATCCTTACGCTCCCGCTCCCGTCCCACCCGCCTCTCCCTCCCGGCAATTTGGCAGCCCTGAATTTTGCCACCTTAATCGGCCCGTAGGGACGGCTTTTTTCTACTTCAGAGGGCCCCATTCGCCCTGTAGCCGTTGTATTAGTAATGAGCCCGGCTCGGTGCTCGTCGCCAAGCCTCTCCGCGACCCCTCCCGCCAACCCCGTCCCGCCCGCCGCTCCCGCAGGTCTTGACATTACTCTCGCACGATAACTTTCCTTTCGAATTTAATGTCTCCTATTGACGCGGCGTATCGATATACATCGTCCCATTGAATTAATTAATACAACTTCCCGCGGCTTTATTATACCGAGGTAATAAAAAGAAAAAAAGTGGCATCTCGGTTAGGGGAAGGTCGTTTTAAGCGCTAGAAACAGAAATCCATTAAGAAGAAGAAAGAAAGGAAAGGGAGTCAATTATTTCTTTCTCTCTCACTCTCTGTCCGTCTCTATTCTTCGTCCCTTGACATATTACCACGACTAATTACTTATGTTTTGCAAATCATAAAAGCTCTGCGAGGCCGTGCATATTTAGCGGATCGCGTGATTGTCAATAAGTGCCTCTGCCTCACCCCAATAACCCTCCCGCCCTTAGCTCTCTTCCCTCTTTCACTTATCCAGTTCGCTGGGCGCTTCTGTGCTTTCTCCGGGAGCAGATCGACTTGGCGATTACTTGATTTACATAATGACAGACTATCCCGAGAAGTCACAATAAGCATAATGTTGGTAATGCTGGTAATGCCGGCAATGCCGGTAACAATGGTAATAATATCGATAGCCCATCTAGGCGAGATCTACCGGCGTATTATAATATTGAAATTCGCCGTCGTAGAGGGAGGGCGACGGGTGAGGGCGACGGGGGTAGGGGGCGGGGATAGGGGAAGACGGCGCCCGTTCAGAGGCTCGCTGGCGTCGCGAGGTAAAAAATTTTAATAACGGCCTACTACGAGAGTGGCATGCACGATTTTTAAAGGGTAGTTTGAACTTTATAGCTCCTAGTTGCATAATGAAACAATGCCGTTGGAAGGGCAGATGCCGTGCCTGCGGGGCAGAGCAATTCCTCTTAGGGTGTTAATTAAATATGGGCTGTGGCTTGAGGGAGCAGTTGCACACCCAGCGAATTAAATAACGATTCCGAGCGGTTCCTGGCGATAAGATCCGCATCGGGGATCGAGGTTCGAGGTCGAGCCTCCGCGCCGCGCTGGGATCTTCCTCTGGGCGAGCCTCCGACTCGGCCCCGGACTCCGGCTCGGAATGCCGTCGATCGGCCGGGACCGATAAGCGACCACCCTCCCTACCGGACAGCCTACACACAGCCCTATACAAAAATCCCCAGGTATTTTCAACTCGCACTTCTAATAGCATCGACCCTTTCATCGGATCTACCGGTTATTATTACGTCTTTACCCGTTGCCCGAGAACATGCCAGAATGGCCAGAATTATTTGGTTCAACGACCTACGAACGCCCCTCTCCCTTAACCAAGCTTTACGCATGCTCTCCGAGCCTTGCAATTATTTTCTAATGCCGTAATAGGTGCGGGACCGAGTGCGATCGGAGTCGGATGCACCGTGTATTACGCAAAATCAGCGATAAGAGACGCGGAATTGATTCGACCGGAGGCTAGAGGTGGCGCTTACGCTCACCCCCCCTCCCACCTCCCGCCCCACTCTCTCTCTCTCTCTCTCTCTCTCTCTCTCTCTCTCTCTCGCGCTCTCTATGGCCCAGCGATCGATTACCCCCGCCGGCCGCCCACCTCCACCCGTCGCTCCTCTTCGCGCACCGGCATGTCCCGCCGCCTGGGACACGTAGAGAAAATTATTCGGTTCACCGAATCACGTGGATTGTGGAGCGAGGAGTCGAGCTGCCCGGAGCTGCGAGTGCTCCGGACTCGTGGCCTCGTGACGAGACCGGGCTCCGCTCGACAATTTTCTACCCACCCGAGACAACGGCTACGAGCACCATCGCCGCCACGTATCCCAACTGCGCCGACTGGACGCTCCGCAGCCCCGGAAAAGGAAGAGGATGCGTGAGAGAACCCGGGGGGGAAGCCTCGGCTTCCGCGATCCGAAATTGCAGAAGGTTCTTACGTGGCCACGCTTGTTCGCTTGCTTTAGCCGAGGAATCGGTGCGACCGAGAGCCGACCATTAGGGGGGACGTGCTCGCGCTTCCTCGGAGTCGTTGCCCACCCGAGGTCGGGCTGATTCCTTATCCCGGACCCCCAATAACCTACCTATTAAGCGATCATCGGGCCCCTTCCGCATGATTTTCACCGGTTCCTCTTCTTCGAGTTGGTCTACGAAGGAGAGCAGAGCGGCCGGGTCGAGGCAAAATCGAGGCCTATCGATTATTTGGTCGGAAGGGAGAGGGGCGACGGGAACTCGGGTGCCGGGGTGCTCATAAAAAAATCAAGTCAATCATTGGGACGAGGGAGATACCGAATCGAGCACGTGTTAAAGGAACGTAGGCGGTGGGCGGGGGTCGGGGCGCGAGAAATAAAGTCGAGCAAGATCAATGATAGTATGAGCAACAGCAGCAGCAGCAGCAGCAGCAGCAGCAACAGCATCAGGAGGATAAGGATAAGGAGGAGGAGGAGGAGGAGGAGGAGGAAGAGCATAAGAGGAGGGGAATGAATAAACTAAGTCAAAGTCCTTTCTTTGCCGTTGGGGCCCGGCATCGTGGTCTAGGCGGCCCTTCCCCGACACGTTATTTTACAAATTGGCATAATTCGTAAAATAAAGTCCCGCTGTCCTAACGAAGAGACGGTCGAGAGTCGGGAGGAGCGAACGTCGATCTCTGCCCATTACGATCGATCCGAGCGAGTGGAATCACGGAATCGCCTCGTGCATCGATCAACGACGCTCGGAGGAGGCGGAGGCGGAGGGGGGGGGCAACTACGCATAGGAGGGACCCGCGGTATTGCGGCGTAGAGCGGCCGTGACGCACACGGACTTTAATTAGCGCGAGGAGCACGTCGACGGATAGGGGGCACAGGGATCGGGAGGCGGGGAGGAGGGACGCGTGGGCGTCGGGGCCGCGAGCTAACGACGGCGGGCCGTCAATCGCAGGTAAGAATCGCCTCGTTAGCCGCGAGGGAGCGTCTCGCGAGCGGCAGGTGGGACAGGGGGCGAGGACGGCGAGGAGGCATGGTTGGACGGGGGAGGGAGCCGACGAGGGGAGTAGGGGAAACGGGGGCTGAAAGAAAGTCAGTGTGTACGAGCGCGGGAGGCATGGCAACGACGGGGTGGCGTTCGATATGGACGAGCCCCGATATGCATCCCGCCCCCGCCCCCCACCAACGACCGCCGTACCGCCGCCCGGCCGCTCCATTGCCCGGACACCTAATGCGATCGACACCTCGCGAACGAGTTGATCGATGCCCACGGCCCTTTCGGCCCTTCCTACGCAGCCCGACCTCGGCCCATCTCAACCTTTCTCTGCCTCGACTCACTACTCCTTGTCCCATTCACCGTCCCTCGCCGCCCCCTCGCATTCCTTCCGGGCTTCGAACTCGTGCTTATTAAACCGACCGTGCTGCGAGACTCTCCGCCTCGATATCCGGGCCTCCTCACCCTCCTCTACCCCTCCTCGCCCTCCCCGTCCCCCGTCCCCCACCATGCCCTGCCGGCGACCATGGGCCGCCGATCGCCCCGGCACCGCCACCGTTATTACGTCCTTTGATTGCTCATTTATTGGCAATAGGGTCGTCGCTTTAATCTTTGGATTCCTTTGCCGAGCAGCGCCGGAGCCATTCCTTCGGCGCCGCAAAATTATATCGATTGCTCGAATCTCCTTTCCCCTCCCCCCCTCCCGCCTTAACCATCGCATAGCATTCGCGTAATATTCCAAGAGCGGGTGACCGAGATATAACGTCCGCCGCTGCTTACCCGATTTATTGCCCAACTATTTGTCAAGAATTTCCGCAAACCGACCTATCGTAATATCATCGTAAGAATGATAACAACAACAACAACCATAACAACAATAATAATAATAGTAGTAGTCGCAGTAGTAGTAGTCGCAGTTGTAGTAGCGGTAGCAGTAGTAGTAGCGGTAGCAGTAGCAGTAGCAGTAGTAGTAGCAGTAGTAGTAGCAGTAGTAGTAGTAATAATAATAATAATAATAATAATAATAGGAATAACAATAGTAGGGAGGACGGTAATGTGAATTCCCGTCGGCTCGCTTACCCACTGAACTCGACTACGATTCTTCTTTACTCTGTCCGTCCTCCTTCACTTCTGGCTATGGCTTTGCCTTTCCCGGTAATCAATTTACGTAAGACCAGTATTAAAAGTTTGTACAAGTGAGCCAAAGTCGAAGAAATGTTCCGATAGTAATTACGAATAATAATCCGGAGGCAAGAGAGCCACTATTAAAATAAGGATAATTTCTCGGATGAAGAAACCAATGGGAGTTACGAGCGAGAAATTACGAGGAATCGCGAGGAATTCCTCGTAATTCCGGCTCCTCCTCCTCCTCCTCCTCCACCTCCTCCCCTCTACCCTACCCCTTCGGTGGACGATGGGTGGGTGGGGCGCTCTCTCGCACATTAATTTCTAACGAGCCGTATCCTTCGCCATTTTTTCTCGTCGCTCGCTGCCGCCAAATTAACGTAAACACTTTTTTATCGGGCCGACTTATAAAATCGAAGCGTAGGGTGGGGTGATATGGGTTCGTCATCGGGGTGATAAAATAGGAAGAGCGTATGAAAGAGCTTACGCTCAGGCTCTTACGGCTTTGCCTTTAATGAAAATGTAAAGCTCGCTCATGACGCAACGAATGCCTCGCGCTTACAAAGCACGCAAAGTCTAATAAATAAAAGTAGGTCCGCTCCGCGGTGGTTGGTTGGGGGGGGGGAGGATAGGGGACGAGAACGAATGGTGGATCAGAGATGGATGGAATATGTGATTGTAAATACAATTAAAACAGACCTTTTGTGTCTTAATGCCATTGCGAGTAATGTAATATTTATTTTTATTATCATTTCTTTATTGAGACATGGTTACACATATAATCATAGTAGCGTATCCGTCCAGCATAACATTCGCAGAATTCGGAAAACCTAATGGCTTAGGACGTTGAATTACAAGCTCAGGTACAGAGGTACGGGTATCTCGGAGCGCCCGCGATCTCTGGCCTATAAGTAGGTTAGGCTCGTGTTTAATCACAATTTCTTGTAGCTACAAGCTCTCGATTTCAGAGTTCGAGATAGACGAGGAGCCGTGAGAGCGAGAGAGAGAGAGAGAGAGAGAGAGAGAGAGAGGAGGCGACGAGTAGCGCGAGACTTGGTCTGGCTGGGTGCACATCGCGCTAGAGTGATCTGATCCAGGAAAGACTGGCGAGGAACGGCGACTTTCACTCTATCCGCGCGAAGGATCTTCCTCTGCGGAGCATTTACAGGAGAAGGTGAAAAGGCATCGCGACTCCCGGAAGCCCGAAAGTCCTGATAGTTTATCGCCGAGGATGCGCTCGCGTTTAAGGGAAAATCTCAGAGCGAGATAGGATCGATTTTCCCAAAGAAATCATTAGCCATTACGCGAACGAAGACCGTAATCGGGGGTAAGAGCGCCCGGGTATAGCGCCGACAGATCGTCTCGTATGAGATCCCGTGTCTGCAGAAGGCGACGACGGCGACGGCGACGACGGCCACGAGGATGACGGGTACGACGGGGACGGCTCGACAATACGGGGGCAAGCAAACAAAATGGGCTGGTAATTGCCGTCGGGGTATCGACGGGGGTACCCCCCGATCGGCATTCGGCTCACGTGCGTGACAATGCGCATTAGCATATTATCCTCTGGCCGCGAGCCTTCGGGTTGCGCTTATCCTCGAAATAGAAAACGTAGAGGAGACCGAGAGACGAGAACGCATAGGCGAGCCGCGCGCCAAGGACAAAGACCGACATCTGCTCGACGCTCCCTTCTGACCGCCGTGGGCCCACGGCGCTGACCGTTCTTTCGTTCATTCGTTCGTTCATTCGTTCCTCCGTTCGTCCGCCCGCCCAACCGTACGTACGGACGGACGCACGCACGCACGCATGCACGCACGCACGCACGCACGCACGCAGCCACGGAGTCCGAACCCACGATCTCTTGGAGTCCACCTTACACGCGTCCTTTGACGAACGCGTTAAATTAACCGTCCGACTGACTGACTGACTGACTAACTAACTAGCCCGACCGTTCCTGTGTCCAACCCCCCTCCCCCCTCGCCGCCTCACCCTCTCTCTTTCTCTGTTTCTCTATACCCTCCGCGCCCCCGGCACGACGTTCCGTAGCGAGCGGGGAGCGGCCTTTTTCGGGCAGCTCGGCGATTACGCAACTGGCCTCCCCCCTTTTTTAATCTAGTCGGCCCCGGCCCCGAGTCTCCACAGGCATCAGCTCTCCACTGACCACAAGGCATTTCGTGCTATCCCTCCCTCCCCCTCCAGCGCAATTTCCTCGACGCGTGCCGCCGTTAATGCCTCGCAAGCTCGAGCTCCGGCGCCAAAGTACACCCGATGATCACAAGAGATCGAGGCTACCTCGGGCGCCTTCATTCCCTCCCCCTCCCCCTCCCGCCCCTATCCCTCTCAGCGAGCAATAACTCTCGCTGACATAGAATTAAATTACTGAGCGCTCGACGCACACCTTCGTTTTCATTAGCGGTATCCTTACGTGGAGGCTCATTAACGTCGACACTCGAATTCATCAACAAGCTGCTGCTCGTCGTTTTCGTCGTTTTCGCAAATAAATAACATAATATACATCGTCTCTCTCACTCTCTCTCTCTCTCTCTCTCTCTCTCTCTCTCTCTCTCGCCTCTCTACGTAGCGTACGCTACGCACCGTACACATCCGTGCATCGCAAGGAAGGGAGACAGACGGAGGTGCACGAGTCGAGCGGAAATTGCATAAGGTAATTACAATGAGGGCTCGCGTAGCGTACAAAAAGCGTAAAGAGAGCGCACTTGGTCCAACAACGAGTCCATCGTCCGCGATTAATTACAATTGACGCTCGACCGTTAATGCCTTCTTGAGCAATAAGCTCTCGCACGCGCAATCCAAATCGCAAATCACGTATCGGCTAAAGGGACGTTCCTCCTACTCCCCCTGCCCCTCCCGCCCTCCCCGGCCCAGCGAGGTCACAGTCCAGTCCTCGTCCTCGTGCTCCTCCATCATCTCCATGCGCTCGCTCGACAGTCACTGGGTATTCACTCGAGTATTCGGGAGTGAAAGAAGAGTCGTTCTGCCGGGAGGCTCGCGGTACCAGCGAGTGATGGCATTGCAAGATCCACGATTACACGCACCGCACATCTGTGAATTCTTCCAGTGCCAAGACCCGCCGGGACCTGGTGCCCCTCCTTCTCCAGTCCACGAGGTGTAGCACATGCCGGGCTCCTCCTCGACGCCTCCCGCCTCCGCTGCAGCTGCCGTCCTCGAACCGACTGCCTCGCCGTCAAACTCAAAACTCTGCCCCCGTCGAGGGGCTAATGACTTTTCTCTCCTCCCTACCTCCACCCCCCCACCCCACCCCAATAACCCCAATAACCCCAATCTCGCTTTATTTATTTATTTCTTTATTTATTTATTTATTTATTTTTTGTTTTCTTTCAATTTCGCTAATAGAATTCGCGTCTGAGAATTATACCGACCGCGAGCTCTCGGCCCCTCCTCCACCCGCCGATTTTATCGGCAGCCCGATAATGAGATTATGAAGACTTGTATCTCTCGTCACGCATCTACCGTATTATTAATGCTAATTCGGGCGAGCTTGGCGCTCGGCCCTTTTACAGCGACTCGCGCGATACTCTGCATTTAATCGTGCCGATGATGATCCTTTTGTTCTTTCTTTCTTTTTCCTTTACTTTTTTTTCCCCCTTACAATAACCAACGGACTTTGTCGATCGGAAGCAGCCGTGTCTGATATTGAATTACCGGTAACCTCGAGCGAATCTACGCAACTCATACGTAGACGTACATAAGGAACGTTGTTGTAGCTACGTTCCCCCTTCCCTCCAGCCCCGCTCCCGCGACCGGCCAACGAGCACGCGTTTTTCCACACGGACATTTCCCCAAAACCCGTACTCGTCTTATTTTCGCGCTTTTTGTCTGTCAAAAATTTACGAAACTCTGTCAACGTGGCAATTAACGGCTCGCGAAAACAAGGACGAATTAAGGAATCGTAATGACTTTCGTTTCTTACGTTCCTTACCGAGTGCGGCCGGTGCTATTCTTCTCCTTTAAAATGCGAGGCCGAAATCTACCGACAGTCAAGACGGACATCCACCATTTTGTTTGACATTTATAAATTTATACAAGCTAATGGATATACAACGTCATTCCCTTTCTGTCTGTCTTTCCCTCTTTTTCTCTTCAGCCTTCCTCTTCCTCTTCCTCTTCTCTCTCTCTCTCTCTCTCTCTTTCTCTCTTTCTCTCCTTCGCTCTTCCTTCTTCTTTTGCTTTTTCTTTCTTTCTTTCTTTCTTTCTTTCTTTTTTTTCTTTTCACAATCTTAGAAAGGAAGGGGAAACTTACCATCATTATTACGGAACGAGTCTTGCGATAAATCGATTTCTTTTCCACAAAAGTGCTTGCAGCCTTATAAATTATTAATTTCCTGCTTAGTCCGTTATTACTTGTCGCCGGTTTAACAAACTGAATTTAAGCAAACAAAAGCATTTAGTCGGGTACGAGTAATACAAATTCGAGGATTATTCGGCTCCTGTTATACGCTGAGCTCTCAACGAGGCTATGGAAAAATAAATAGAGAGAAAAAAAAACGTAATGGGCTTTGGATTAGGAAAGCGATGGGTGGGAAATTCGGCTTGGAGGGAGGACAGATGTAGGGGAAAAGGGTATCGAGAACAGGAATGATAAGAGAGAAAGGTTATAAAACAGTGGTAAACAAACGACTCTCACCAGTACGAACGTCAAGTGGCTAATCCATATTTGATGAATGCGTGACGACGAAAAGGAGGCAAACGCAAGTGAAAATGATGTGAGTCGCGGTGCGAGGGACTCGACTCCTGGGTGTCGATCTGCCCGTCGAGAGACGTAGGAGCCGTGCGCCACCGGGGCGAATGAGCGAGAGTGACGTTCCTCTTCGAGACTTCACCCTGGCGCATGGGCGCCTCTCTCTCTCTCTCTCTCTCTCTCTCTCTCTCTCTCTCTCTCTCTCTCTCTCTCTCTCCCTTCCTCTCTCTCGCTCTCTCTCTATCGCAGGCCCCTCCCCTCTCCAGGGCCAGGAGTGGCCAACCCCTGGGCGGCGACGAACGCCCGTGCAGCCAGGTCGGGCGCCCGGCTTCCTACTCGGTACTCGGACGTGGTAGTACTCGTGCCTCGGGGGCTGTTCGGGGCGCTCGCCCCTAACTAGGGGCTGACGGGTGGGAAGGTAACCGGAGGCCCGGAACGTGAACGACGACCGCGTGCGCGCGTGGCCGAGCGACGACTGAACCGGAGTCACGGGCCGCCGCGACGCCTCGCCCCGCTCCCGCCCCTCCAGGTCCCGTGGCTCGCCGGCTCCAACCCCCGAGCGCACGCGCACCGCTTTTCCCACCACCGGCCGGCCCTTTCAATTTCCACCTGGCTTTTCCCGGAGCGCTTATCGCCAGGAGGGATCGAGCTCACCCCCCGGACGATAACCGCTGCCGAGCGCAGCCCTGCCGGGCCGCCCAACCCCCTCTCAGTCCTCCCCGCACCGTTGAGCTCGGGCCTCCCGGACTCCTGGGTCCCGGTGCCCCTCGCCCGCGCTCCCCACCGGCTTCCTTCCAACAACCGGCTAACGAGATCAGCGTTCCCCCGGGCGTTCCGGAACCCAAGTAGGCTTGGCGCACTCCCACCAGCATTCGCCAACATTGTAAATTACCGAGGCGCTTCCGACTCGCTCTGCCTTTCAATGCCAATTTCTGTCCTACCGACGCTCCGCCTCGGCGCAGTTTCCGCCGTAGGCCGCTCAATAATCCGGCTACCCGGGTACGGGAGCGGCATGGAAGGGAGGGGGAGAGGGGATAGACAAAGATTAGCGCGCCTCCGGTTTAAAGGCGCCCCCGGCCTATTAATACGCTGCGCTTCAGGTAAGGATAGGCTCGGCCCGTCCGTCGACCAGCACATGCGATCGCTCGAGACGGGCATTCCCCCCCCCCCTAACTGCCGAGGAACGTCCTTTGGACGAGCAGCAGGAGCGCTTATCTGGCGTTATTTGCGTAAGGGTCCGCGAATTTTTCAGCTCGAGCTCATCACACGCGTACAGCGTCGCCCTCGGCCAACCTTACCAGCCTTGCGTCCTTACGTAAAGGGACCGCGTGTCCGTACTATGCCTGACGATCTCGGCTCCATCTCGACGCTCCGTACGGCTTCCCTACGTGTTCCGTGCGTGCTCCCCAATAACCTCCGGACCGCAACGATACACAGGCCGAGGTATCCCACGATTTCACCGGTCCGGGCAAAAAGACAAAAAAAAAAAAAAACAAAAAAACAAAAAACAAAAACAAGTAAATAAAAAAGAAAGTGTAAATATTGAAAAGCTGCGCGCTGACGCCATTGGCGAAAAGTCAATAAGCGAAGGCGACCCCGTTCACGTTGTGCTCGGATCGAAAATGGAGGCGATTTTTAAAAAAGGCAACGATGCCGATTAAGATTTCGAATGCGAGCGAGGGGGTCTATGCGCTATCGATCGGGCCATCGAAATAGACGTGAATTGGGAAGCTAATACGGCACGGATACGTAGGGACATTGCGCACAAGCACGAGTCGCGGCTCCTATCTGTGTGCGCGGAGTGTACGCGAGCGGACGCGATAATTATACCACGTTTACGTGGCCGTTCGCGCGCGTGACCTTGTATGCGACAGATAAATCGAGAGAAGAAGCTGGTAACGGGATTGTCAGGCCCTCTTCTCGTTCGGCTAATAAGTTCGCGCTGGCGAGTAAATATGGAAGCCGAGGAAGGAACCACTTGCTTGCCCCGTAAGAAGCATTGGGTGGGATCAGGGGGGAGGGTGTTTATATTTAGAAAGCGACGTGAGTGAGTCCGGCGCGATTCGATAACGAGAGTTGCGATTGTTCATAAAATTTCGTTACCTTTAACGCACATTATTATTACCACATTAGGATGTAATGTATTGCCGTAAGAGCTTCCTGTCCTACCATCGGCTTTCATTTTTTTTTTTTTTTTCTTTTAAGAAGGATTACATAAGGCAAAGGCTAATCGCCGAATAACGATGTGCACGCAACCAATATTTTTCCAGGTACTAAGGCATCCGAATGTACTCGAGAACGTACTTACTGAGCTTTTGTTCCCAGACAGGACAGAAAAGATGTTCGTGAAGAGTAGCGGAAACTTGGCTGGCAGCCGCACGGGGCGAGAGGGGCTGGAAGGGGGGGGGAGCGGTAGGAAAGAGAAAAGCGTTATTTTTATCCATTGATCCAATCAGTCTCGGCATTAAGCTTATATATGTGGGCACATGTATGTGTATGCGCGTGTGTACGTGTATATATATATAAATATGTATATGTATATATATATAAACATACACGCACACGCGCGCGCGCGCGGAATAAAATTATACCGAATCGATACCGGCTCGTGTAAATATAAAAACTTCAATGCAGCTACGCGCGCTCGAATTATATATCGTATATTATCGTTATATCCGCCTTAAATCCGCCTTAAATCCGCCTTGTATCCGCCCGGCGGACTAATTACGAAATCCTTTAAGCTCTTTGGCGATTGCATAATGAGAATGAATGTGAAATATTAGCCCGATCTTTGTCAGATTCATAAGAAGGAGAGATAAAAAAAATGAAAAAGTGCAAGTACTAGCGCTTGTCGGTATTATCGTATAGAAAAAAAAATAAAAAAAAAAAAAAAAAAAGAGCTAAACAGATAGAAAACTTTCGACTTTCTAAGCTCGGTCTTAATATTTTTTATTGAATAAAGGAAATTCGTGAGGATTTGTGGAAACGGGCCGAGTCCGGTACACCGGCTAATGATCTACGCAAATCATTGTATCGACGCACATCTAGTATCGATATGGCTCGGAAAAGAGTAGCACTTTTTGCAATGATACCGAGCGATAAAGGCGCGTCCATTACATAAATTGAATGCGCGTCGCTCGATCCCCGAGTAATCCCCAGTCGCGATGGGGCTGGGGGGTGGGGCGACTATGGGGTCGGGGGTGAGGGTGGGGTTGGGGTGGGGATGGGGGGGGGGTGGGGCGGGGTACCGAAGGGGGCGGTAGTAAGTAGTAAATACGTGGGGGCGGGAGTAGGGATTAGGGGGTTTGGGGAGGGGCGGGGAGGGGATGGGAGCGGATCCGAGCCCGTTTCCACGGAGCGGATCGTCGCCAGTCTATTGGAAAAGGTTGCGTTTTATTCGCAGCCGAGAGCTTTAGAAGTTATTTTTGCCGCGTTATCGTGACGGCCGATAAGAGCTGCTCGGCTCTGAAAAAATACGCGCAATCGCCGGCTGGGGATCAGCGGGACGCCGAGGAGGGCGTAAAATTTTCCATTCTTGCGAAAACGACAGTTCAGGGGGCGAATAATACGTACACGCGCGTTCGTTCTTTTTTGCGGGATAGGGAGCTCGGGGCGAAGGCGCACCCGGGCCCCCCGACGCCCCCCCCCGCCCCGCTCGATCGGTAATCCGCGTGCGGCCACTAGGAAGCCGGCCAGCCAGCCTCGAGGTCGGTCCGGATCGTTAAATCGAGCGGGGCCGCCCGTTCGACGGACGATAAGGGGCGCTTTTATCGGCGAGGGTAAACGAGGGACACGCGCGGACGGTCACGGGGCGCAGGTGGCGTCCCTAACGGTTTCCTCACCCGGTGAGAACCCGCGCCCTTACACTAACGCGCCACTCGGGTCCGGCGTGTTCGGCGTGTCCGGCACGTCCGGCGCGTCCGGCGCGTCCGTCGCGTCCCACCCCAACAACCCCTTACCCCAAGGTACCGCATCGGGATACGTACACCGTGCAGCTACACCTGCACTTACCGATCCGACCGCGCTTACCGATAACGATCCTCTCTCTCTCTCTCTTCGTCTATGTATTAAAGCGATGCCGCCGCGCAAAATAACGCTTAGCGAAACCAGCCGAATGGTCGACGAGTCCGACGCGCGGACCCATCCTCTCCTACGACACGATGAAATCGAGGTATCGAAAGCGCCGGCGATCGATTGGCCGACCGAGCCGGCCGACTCACCTTTCCATCGCCACGACCTTCCTTTACGGACGCACCATTTACGTATAGTCCCCACGCGGTGTCGCTTCCTTACATATCGTCCCCGGCGATAAATACACGCAGTCTTGGGTAATCTCGTTCTTGTAACGTCCGGAAACGTAATTCATCCGAATGTCCGAGATCTCGGATGGGCCGTGACCTTTCTCGGGTTATTGGGGTTATTGGGGTTATTGGGAAGACTCGGGGAAACGGGGAAAGGGAAAACAAGGGCCGAAGCCGATGAGCGATTGCAGGATCTCTCTCGCTCGCTGACCTTTGACACGCGGTCCGAGAAAATACTGGAAAAGTTATAATGGGCCGGTATTTTATAAACAATTTTCGAGACTTTCACTTTGCGAATCTAACGCACACGTTAGATGTGAGGCAGCGCCTCGAGGCGATATTTTACCGATTTCGACGATTATCATTAAAAGAGCGTTTCCTTTCCTTCCTTTCCTTCCTTTCCTCCCTTTCCTCCCTTTCCCTCAATTCCCTCACTTTAATTGCCGTAATTTCTCGAGTAATGCCTCGAGTAATGCCTCGAGTAATTTCTCGAGTAATGCCTCGAATAATTTCTCGAATAATTTCTCGAATGCCAGTAATATTTATTCGATCGATCATTCGCAGAGCTTAACGATTGAGATAACGAAGGCGAGGGAAAGTAAGTAATGGCGAATTAGCTCTTCCGCTCGGAGGATGCTCCTTGCCCCGGATTTTCGTCACTACTACGCCTCGTGAATCCGTGTGGGGCATTTATAAAATTTCTTCTTAGCCGCGAACGCCCGGAGCGGTGTCAAGGCGGTCCCGAGGAGCGAGGCTTCCAGCTCACTGGGTCAGCTCCGCAAACGTGATCGTAATTGTCGTTACCGTGTCCGCGGCCGTGTCCAAAGCTCCCCCCGGCCCCGCGGCAACGTCGCTGCCGTTGCACGTTTTTTTCCTTCAATCGCTGTTTACCGATGCCGAGAATTCGACGCGCACCTCCACGGCCCAATAATTAAGGCACGCGACTGCGTAGACGCGCCCCCGTCGTGACGTCGTCAGTGCCTCATTAGGGTCGCCGACGGCGGCCAACTGGGTGATTGGGGGTGGTCCCCCCTCCCCCCCCCCCCTGATGCCCAGTAGGAGTAGGAGGAGGAGGTGGAGTAGGAGCATTCCGCGTGAAATTCGCGAGATTCCGCAACGGCTCGTTTTCTCCAAACATCGTAAATTCCACGGGTCGTTCGGTAGCGCACGGAGTAAGTCCTTAACTAGCGCGTCTACCGCGCCGCGGATTCTGCGCTCCGGCGGCAGATACGTAGTCGGCGAGCATCAGACACGGACTTTCTCTCTCTCCCACTATAGAGCGTCACCGGCAGCGGAGGAGCGCCGACGTTGGCCAGCCGGGGCAGACGCGAGCGGCCGCCAGGTTGAAAAAATTTTTTTTTTAGAGAAATTCATTTTTCTCCCTCGCCTCTCTGACCCGAGAGGCTGCTTAACGAGCCTCTTCCCGGACTCTTCTCGGCCCCGGCGGCCGTACCATTCGAAAGCTCGTTAGAGCCGGTGCTGCCATTGTTACGAGGCCGAGCCTCGTAATTAAAGGACCGAAGGCTGCGCGCCATTAGAAAACGGGACGAAATTATTATGAGGATGAAGCGACTTTCCTTACTCTCCCGGTAATCGACGTGTCGATCGAGCGCGCCTCCTCGCTCGAACGTCCGCTTCGATAGCGCTCTCGCACCTGCCACTGACAACAAAATACATTTATTACGCTGAATTTTATTTGAAAGCAGCCGCTGCTACTGCTGTCGCGCCTAAGAGATAAATATCATACACTCCCTCCCCCACCCACACCCCACGGGATTTCAATCGAATACGATGGACTTCATCGTTCCGAACAAGTGCCGAATCTCCCACCCACCCCCCTCCCCAATAACCCCAATAACCCCAATAACCCCAATAACCCGAATAACAATAACGAAAAACGGCAATGACAATAATCCGAATAACAATAATAAAATGAAGGTAAAAGGAAGAGAGAAAGCGAGGTTATTGGGGAGGGCGAGAGGAGAGGGTCCGGAGTTTATTCAATTATCTAAAGGAACAATTGCTTATCGGCGAAAGAAAATCGAAAGTTCAAAAGCGGACTGGCAAAAATACGCTAATTGAATTGCAAATGCTGTTGGATCGCGTCAGTCTTTGTGCGACTTTCACGTGACGGGGACAATGACGGACACGGGCCAGCATTCCGCATAGTTTTTAAATTATTAATGTTATTCGCCGGACACCAATGAGGATGACACCGCCGACGAAAGGGAAACTTCCCCACACTCCCCTGCCCCTGCCCCTGCCCCTGACCCGTAGACGCTTACCATCGATCCTTCACTCCTTGTCGACTCTCGTTCGCTCCTCCCCCTCTCCCCCTGCCACCCGAGCCGTATCAATATAACAGCAGTCAAGAGTGTCCAGTTAATAATACAAGGGGCCGGGAGGGGAAACCGGAAAAGCCCTGGCTTTCCACCTTTTTTTTTTCGGCCCGGCTTTCGGTCGAGGTTCAGCCAGCCCGGCTTCGCCAGTAGTCGCCCGGTCGGCTCGGGGTGTCCGGTGATATTCAAAAAAACAGCGTCGGGCTTTTGTTGGGAGCCGCCGGAAGGAGTTTCGCGGACCTTCCGCTCGGAATCAGGGCCCCGGACTCTAATGAGATTTCCCGCTGCTCTTGTTGCGCTTCGCAGCAAGACGGGCTCCGAGCGATCCGGCCGACTAGCCCGGCATACTCACTCGAGAGGATGCGGAAGCGGGGCAGGGAGGGAGGGGGGGGGGGAGAGGTCTCGTCGCAGCCCTGCGCAGCTTCCGAATATTATCCGAGCGCGAAACTGGATCGCCTGGGAATCGGCTTGATTAAACGCGTTCCTGGAGCGGCATCGAGAGTCGGTCGGCCGAATATAATTTATCATCGTCGCTCGCCTGCTCCGGTATTCCAGCCGTGGGCCGACTCAACTTCCCGACTCCGCGAGCCTACCTGCTCACCTTAAATGTAATTAATTTTTCTTTATAAGGCTCTGACGAACTTGTTAGGTCCGCGTGCCGAAATATCCTCCTCTACTAAATAACATTTCGCAACTGCTCCGCTCTCCGATAATTGTCCCATTACGAAATATGATTAAGCGATCGATCGACCGATCGATCTAACGTTACACGGGCCTTACAAATAAACGGCCAATCAATAATAATTGCATTAAAACAAAACAAAAAGAAGAAGAAAAAAGGAAAGACGTATGAGGTACGAGGTGAGAAATATTCATTTAAAAGGCTTAATTGAGAGTTCCGCTCGATATCGTGGCGCTCGATAGGCCGTTCGAACGGTGCTCCTCGCGCTAACCCCCCCACCCCGGCCTCGCCCCCCTCACCCCCTCACCCCGCCCAACCGAACGGCCAACAAGGCCGGCTATCGATCGGAGCATTTTATAATAATTAATTAACACCGCCGTTACGGGGAATAATGTCGATGGCGCTTTAACGCGAAGCCGTTGGTTGGCTCAAAAGAAGATTCGCTAACACGATGTTTACATATTTTCAGACGTACGTGCGCTCGCGATATCGAGCGCCGATAACGCCTCGAGGTATCTTAGATGGCTTCGATTAATCGAAGGAAACAGGCCTTGCTCGCACGCAAATACACGCAAATACACGCAAATACACGCGAAGGAGGGTGGGTGGAAGGCTGGCTGGAAGGCTTGGTGGAAGGGAGGGAGGGAGGGAGGGAGCAACTCGTTGGGACGAAAAGGCCATAGAGGGGCGATCGTACCTGGATCGACGGGTCGACGGGTCGAGGGCTCCAGAGACCGTGGAGACTGGAGGGAGGAGGGGGCCGAGTCCTCGGCGTCCGGGCGCCGGTCCTCAGCGGCGATCCATCTTCCCCCGCGCACCTCACGCACAAGTTAATCTCTCGGCACTGTTATCGATCGTGATCCACGCGTCCGCGAACCTCGGGCCCGTGCTCGTGGCTATCATCGATGCCCCCCGTCCCGGGTCGGGCTTATCTCGCGGTCCCGGCGAGCGCGGTACGTGCCATCGCGCAACAGGTGCCCTATCCTCCCCGTGTCAGAGGTCGAATACACAATAGAGCGGCTGACTGCTACTGCCGGCTAGGAGCGCGTGCGCCGAGGCGAGCATCGGTACGCGTTTCGAGCAACTGCTCGTCGGCTGCTGCTCGCGTAGCGCCTCGCGTGCACTCGCCGATGACTCCCGGAGAGAGGGAAACGCACGCGGCGCGCCGAGGTGAGCGAGCGAGGGAGCGAGCGAGGGAACGAGGGAACGAGCTAGGAGGGAAGAGGAGGGAAGAAGAGGGAAGAGGAGGGGCCCCGAAGGATGAATGCGAGAGAGATGCATCGCGCCGTGTGCCGGAAGGGGGACCGGTGGCGTCGGCGGTGTCGGCGGTGTCGGCGGTGGCGGCGGCGGCGGGGAACGACACACCGCGACGGGGGAGGGACGGACGAAGCGAGAGAGCGAGAGCGAGAGAGAGAGAGAGAGAGAGAGAGAGACAACGACAACGACGACGACGACGACGACGACGACGACGAAGACGAGGGCGGAAGTGGTCGGCGTGCGTGGAGGGCTCGGGCTCACAAAGGATGACGCGTGCCCACAACCAACGGGGCAAAAAAGGCCCGGCCCTTATCCTCATGCCCTTCTCTCCTCACGTTTTATTTTCAATGCCGGCCCGTAGACTCCCGATGCCAGGTTGATTTTATAGCCACCGCCCTGGCCCCGACGGCGAGCCATTGTCTCGGTGATCCCCGCCATCCTCCGCTCATAAATATTGAATTAAATACCCCTAAGGGCCATATCATCTCGATTATTCGATATCCTGAGATATCTGGTTCTCCCTCCCTCCCTCTCTCTCTCTCTCTCTCTCTCTGTCTGTCTGTCTGTCTGTCTAGCTTTCTTTCTTGCTTTCCTCAAAGCCCTGAATTCGTAGCAATCTCTGATTTACGCCGAAATGCAGCGAAGCCGACGAGCACGGCCGAGACTCCGTAGCCGCGAACGCGATTAAAATATGAAAACACGCGAGGAGATCTCGATTTGGCGCATTACGACTCGGTGCTGAGGCGAGAGTGGGCCCCCGCGAGGGAGGGAGGGGAGATCGCGGGGATAGATAATCGTAGAGAGCAATGGTTTCACTGAAATAAATAAAATGTCGAGGTGCATCTTGAATTATCTAAAATTAAAGAGTTGACCTCGTTAGCCGGGAGAAAGCTATACGGATTCTCTTTAGTCTAATAAGAAACACCACGCCGACAACGTGTTTAAAGCTCCGGCATTATTATAAATAAGCAGCCGAGTCTACATAAACTGCACTCGGTCTACGCCGCTTTTCCTGTATAAAGTATACTGCTTATTTTATCTGCCGAGACGCTTCTCTCAAGGACTGGGAACTTCTCGTAGGAGAGAAAAAGCCTCGATTCCGCAAGTGTTACGATGATACCCGTCTCTCTCTCTCTCTCTCTCTCTCTCTCTCTCTCTCTCTCTCTCTCTCTCTCTCTCTCTCTCTCTCTCTCTCTCTCTCTATATATATATATATCTCGCTCCAATCCGCCCACCATTCGCATTCATCACGTTAATCTATATTTAGATCGATAGCGACTTTCGTTCGGATGCCATGAGGTAACGATTCTAATAATCACTCTAATGAACAATTATTTTTAAAAGTAAGCACTTATCCTCGCATTACTTTTCCACTAAAATTCATGTTGTTGTTGTTGTTGTTGTTGTTGCTGCTGCTGCTGTTGCTGCTACCGTCGACGATACTACCGACTAACGATTTTACTGTTATTATAACGATTAATTAATCACCTGGAGATAATAAGACGATTTCTAGCCTCGACTCGAGCCTATTTCGTTGGTTGTGATTGACAGCTCTTGATTTACAATGACAACAATCGGACAAATAAAAACGCCGAGCGAGATAGGAAAGCGCAAGTTATTTTAGTAAATGAGCATTAATTGATTAATGGTATTGGAGTCTTTGGATGATAATCCGTTAGGCGACGAAAAGCTCATGAGGAATGACGGTAGGAAGAAGACCAGCCAGACCGTCGCCATTAATAATGACTTCAAATCGTAAATATTTGAAGCGCGATTCCAAGTAATGCATCTATTATTATCTGTATTGGAGAGGGCTTTATAAATGCAAGACGCCGCACAATGGCCATGCCGAGAGCGACGGCAAGCCAGAGACAGAGAGAGAGAGAGTGTGTGAGGGCGGAGGGAGGGGCGTAATGTAAGCAAGAAACAGGAAGAGAAGAAGCGATCGGGGCAGGAGGGAACGCGGGGGAGAATATAATCGCAGAAGCGAATATAGCAAATAGAAACGTAATGGCTCGCTAGGCGCAGACTTCGTAATTGCTTTCGCACAAGCGTAATTAGAATTTTAATTGTTTCACCAAGCCGAGGACCTGAATTGCCACGAGCCCGCCGTGTCTATGAGCTTTTCGACCAGGGCTCCACCTCCCTCTCTCTCTCTCTCTCTCTCTCTCTCTCTCTCACTCTCTCACCATATCCTAGCAAACGCCTAGCAAAGATGAAGAATAAGAAGAAGAGGAGGTAGAAGAAGAGGAGGTAAGAAGAAGAAGAAGAAGAAGAAGAAGAAGAAGAAGAAGAAGAAGAAGAAGAAGAAGAATATTAAAGGCGATCGTCGGCGACGGGATATCTGTTTACTCTTACGGCGCGTACTCGCTCGACTGTTCGACACGGCTCGCGCGAAACGGCCTGCAATAACGGCCGAGCACAGGTACATTGTAATAAAGCGAAGCTCGCTGATTGTTTAGCGAAAGCGAAGCGAGCCGCTCCGAGAAAAAGTGCTGATTACCGCTGATTTATCGTTGAGTGTCGCCGCTCGGGGCTCACCTTCTTATGCACTTTTCTCGGGGCCAACAATAATACGGACCCAATGGACGCAATCGTTGTTTGCTTTTATCTCGTTATTGAGGGCGTTACGTGCAGGCTTCGGCCTCGGCGGGCCTCGGTGACTTTTAGGGCTCCGTCGTGGGCCCAATTTGCGTCTTGGCAACGTCGTCCGCGCGTATTAGGCTCGCCGTGGATTATCATATTCGAGCGAGCTTCCGCTGCTTTTACGGCCTTTTACGGCTTCTAAGGGTCTCTTCGGCCTCAATTGCATCGAGCGCGTTTGCCCGTGCTTAATTGCTCAGGCCATGGAAGGCGTGCTCCAGAGTGGCCTAAAAAGCTCTTGCCAGTCGAATCCGAATTAAAAGTACTTGAGGGAGCGTGAGATAAGGGAGGCGAGTGGCCGTTCAATTGGAGAGACGATAGGATGACAGTTGGCATCGGGGCCAAGTGCGCAATAATGATAAATCGGCTTGTAACGAGGAGTCTTCCTCGTTGGCCTTTCCTCAAAGCCGAAAAATACGCGCGCGGCGCTTCATCGTGGGTTGCTGGGGTCGGTGGGGAAGAGGGCGAGCAGGAGTAATTGTCGCGGCGCGTTCAACTCGAGAGATAGAGATAAGAGAGAGAGAGAGAGAGATTCGCGTTCGTTGGGTTATCTAATCGCAAACGGCCCCGCGATTGCCGTATTATACGCGTCCGTCCTGGCGCGCCTCCGCCGTCATTTATTTATTCGAGTCTCGTCTTAATAAATCAGTTTAACCAGCCGCCGGGAGTCGGCGTGATTAACTCGAGCCACGGGCTCTGCCTGGTAAAGGACGGCAGGGGGGAAACGGACTCCGTACCTCGAGCCTAAGCATATTTGAGGCTATTAGGTCCGGTGACCTGGTCGTCCTCATTAATACATCAAACATCCTCGGCGGCTCCACCTCCCCCTCCCTCCCTCACTCTCTCTCTATCTCCCGGCGTCAAGTGCTGTCCTATGAATTCCAGTACCAATAACTCCGTCGAGGGGTGGGCGGGGGGGGGGGCGAGCGGTAGCCCATTGTTACAGGTATACTTTTATCGAGTGCTCTCCGGTTTCGCTGCATCAATATCTCTTCAAGAGTCGCGTCGAGTATAGGAAGTATTTTTTTTATTTTTTTTTGTTCTCTTGTTTTAGGACATAATTTTGATCGATCGAGAAACACCTAAGACCCGTAGGAGTTTCCGTAGCTTCACCTACGGAGTGCTTATTTATTTCGCTCATCATTGATATAAAAATGTAATGCAACGAAGAGGAGCGACGTCCGTTTGGAAAAATTATTTTCCAAACACGCTATGAGACTCCCGTAATAATAATAATAATAATAATAATCTACATTTTATATGAATAAATGGAATTTTATTAAAGTTGCAGAAAAGATAAGGATTGCTCAACAGCTCCTTGGCTGATTCGTCCATTGAGACTGACAGAGTCGAGCTGCTGCTGCTGCTGCTGCTTCTGCTGCTGCTGATAAGCTGAATTTTCAGAGGAGGTCGAACAGACGGAGAAAAATGTGTATAACGGAATGACGGCCTAGCGCGGATCGAGAAGCTGAAAAATTCACGACGTCAATCGGCTCTCTGCGAAAGTCGGCGAAACCATGGCCGTGAGAGACAGCGAGAGAGAGAGAGAGAGGGAGGGAGGGAGGTAGGGGAGGTAATAAAAATCGGGCCGCCGATCCAAGGATCATTTCACATGGCCGCGCGTCGGGGAACAATAGCTCGGCTCGGGCCTTCCTCGGTGGGCGTATTACCTGTAGCTGGGAATCCGCAAAAAAAGCCATTTTCGGGTATCCGCAGGGAGAGGGGGACGGACTTTCACCGGAGGAGCCGTCGCCGAGGCGTCGTTACGTAAGGAGAGCGATTCGAGCCTCCCCGCGACACTTTGGGCGTCATCGAGCCATCGGTCGGGTCGGCTCGGCTCGGTCCCGGGTGACTCGCGACACTTTAGGATGCAAGAGTCCGGGAGGCTCTGTTCGGGTTTCTGCTCGACGCCGCGAGAAAGTCCGCAGTCCCACTTTAACGTTCTAATTAGTCGGCGAGCTTTTGAAAGCAGCGACTTTACGATTTATTGTTGTTGCCTGTTAACCACCGACAATGTTTACCAAATACTTTCCGGAAAGTGTCACTCCTTGTCATCGTCGTCGTCGTCGTCGTCATCGCATCTTACGAAACACGCAAACAATTACGAATATCCTCCTCCCTCTACGTCCACCCTTCCCCCCGCCTTGGATTTTCGTCGCCTTGGAGCGAGATCGAGCGGTCCAGAGGATGTCGCGACGGCTCTCCGGACGATAAACGGACTATAAATAAGGGAACGACTCCAACTGCTCGGCAATCCAATCGATCTCGCCTCCCCCGCGGTCCAGCTCGACAAGAAACTTCTTGGGCGCGGTAACGTCGCTCGATTAGTAATGAAATGAAGAAGAAAAAAACCTTAGGAGACAGGGTGGGGGATGTATATTTTATTTACCTTGGATTGCATAAACGGCAAAGTTTATCTCACGAGCAGCGAATCGTAATTGGGCCTCGCGAATGCTGCTTATACTGCATTATGCTTATTATTGACACAACGTTCGGCTTAGTTTTCGTTATCTCGAGCACTGCTCCCGACCGAGCACGTGAAGAGCCATCTCAATAATGACTTTATTCCTATTTTAATGCAGATGTGCGCGATAGCGTACACGCATACACGCATACGTACGTAAATACGTAAATACGTAAATACGTAAGGGGGCGGCCCCATATTTAGCGATTATTATTCCGTAATAACATTTGCTCGCGGCAACGAGGACCGCGATCGATTGCACACTTTTGCATAATTTCTATTAACTTCAATTCTTACACTTGCTCGTCGTCTCATACGGCGCGGGCTATTGATGGCAATGAATTATTTAAGAGCCGCGCACTACCTAAGAAGAGCCGTGCGATAGAATATATTTGTTTTATCACCGGGACTAAAAGTAGTTATGAGTCATTCACCAAGTCGTAACAACTTATTCTCTTAGGCTTTGCTCTTCTTGTATTGGGGCGCGAGCGGGAATTTAAGCACATAAATTTGTACGCACATATAAATATATATATGCATATAACGATCTATAAGATAAGTATATTATAAATGCTCAGTTCCTGATTGCGTATTATTAATTACTCGATCCATCGAATCCAGCGTAAAAAAAAATAAATAAATAAATAAATAAATAAAAAAGAAACGTGACATTTTATGACAAACGAAATTAAAGCTTGAATTGTAAAATTCAATTTCCTCTTGTCATGGAAAATCAACGACTAAATCGGAAAATGACGCTCTGTAGCGTCAATATGTCCTACCGCGATATTGATTATGCATTAACATAATTGCAAGTTCAGCAGTAACTGTCAGTACTGTCAATATGCTCGACTCTCGCTTAGGAATAAATAATTCTAAACGCAGACCAAGTTAAAAACAAAGTACATTAGATAAAACATAACATCTATCCAATGTAATTAAAAAATTTATATTTTTTTCTGGTAAAGCGTGACTCCTACAAACTTTTTTTTTTTTATACAATTTACGAACTTAAAGTGAATATCGAAAATTAAGAAATTAATTGCGTCACATTAAGAAATTACAACTCATGTAACCACAAATCCAATTTAATTGAATATTACGACAAATTACTGAAACACGGCCAATCGTTATTAAATCTTAATGCACGAAATGATATTTTGTAATAAACGTTCCGCTTTTAAGTCGAGAATTAAACTTTTATCATAGACATTATTAAGTATATATAAAATATATTTATCGAATACTTACTTTTGATCTTTGATCCATATTATTTGGGGAAGCAGACTGCAAAGTTGAGGATGATTTTTTGAATTATAAGAACACAAAGGATTAGACTTTTGCAATGTATTGTATATAAATAAATCGCAACTATAATTTTATATAACATAATTGTAATTATATTATAGTTCTGGGAGCTCTTGGATATTAGATGTCGTTACATGTATTTGCGATGCTTATCATCGATTTATAATTAAAAATATTTACGGTTATCTCATAAATTTATCGTATATAATTTACTTATTACACGATAAGTAGAATTAGCTATATATATATATATATATATATATATATTTAGAGAGAGAAAATAAATATACATGCTTATATAGGTATGAATGTCTTTCGTACTTTCAATATTGTGGATGAAAGCATTTTCGAGTCATTTCGTTATCAGATTTACAGTATTTCCTTAAATTTCATAATTATTTTACACACGAATACAATAAATCCATCGGTTCTTAAATTAAAGCTAAATAAAATATGATTGTATTAATGGTGAGCGCAAGAAACAAAATGAAAATGACAAGAATTGTACTATCATTCGAATTTTATTAAACAAATTAAATACAAAAGATTTATTCTCTTTGCTCTCTGTTTACTATTGTTGCGATGCATATAATCGCTACACATTACCAAACATTATCAGTTCCTCGCGTTTTACAATAAACAATAAATTATCTAAAAAAAAAAAAAAAATAGGAAAAAAATTACAAAGGATCGCGCCTCAAAATGTATTTAATATAAATAAAGAGTTAACGCTATATATCTATACATATATATATATATCTATATATATATATATATATATATATATATATTTACGGAAGAGTGAATCATCTTGCCGCAATCGACAACGCATACTCAAGAATTTAACTACATATCCAGAATAAAATAAAGAGAAGGACCTTGTTCTCTTTCTTTCTTCCATCTCCGCTCGGTCCACGAGCAACGAATGTACAATTATCAAAAGGGAAAGAATACAGAAAAACACAGGTTTTTTTTTATACAATCTTTTACGAACTCATGCTCATTAAACGTTCGTTTATCTTTCTCTATTTGTTGTAAATGGGTGGGGTAGAAGTGGACGTAAAAAAAGCAAAAAAATAAAATAAAATAGAATAAAATAAAGGAGATAATGGAATATTAATTGGATTTTCTCTTGCAGGTTAAAATACATCTTCGGTGAATACTTGCATGAATGACTTGCGCACTTACTTCGTCAAGGGAAGTGTGTACAAAGTTGGTCTCCGGGAACAAGTGTCTCTGGAAATCGGACGAATAGAGGTCGGAGGTTACATGCAGAAAGCTCAAGACGAAATTTTGCTACGATATGAATAAAAATGCGCTTGGAATGACGACAAAACATACCAAACACACGGACGCCATTCTTTAAACTAATAAACATTTTTCAATGACTTTTGAATTATTGATTGTGCAATATGTTATAGCCGCGATGAGTAACTTTATAAACGTTACTAGCGTTATTCGTCTGAATTCTGTGTTTTCGAACATTGATTTAGTTTGATGTTTGTTTGAATAGCGGAACAAGGAACTCTTCTTACTCGGCACATAACACTTTATATTTAACTATTTTTACATTGAATTCGTGGCTTCATCTCGTTTAGTATTCAATTTTATAAAACGCATTTAATTATAAAAACACAGGAGGCGGAGTAAACAAACAAGGGCTGTACGATTCAAAATATTAAAATTATATCGATCTTCGAAGATTTGAACGTTTATATATATCGTTTCTAAAGAATATTCGTTTCTCTCTTCTTCTTTTTCTTCTTCTTCGACGAGAAAATTTTACATGCATTCATGACCGACGTTGCGGTGCACAGGCAATCAAACTATTGTTCTTAATATGATTCTACGCATCCCAAGACCGCTGACTTGACGAGTGTTTACCTCTTTTTTTCTTCAATTTTAGAACGCTTTTACGATATGTACAATGAAAGATATAGTAAATAGATTTTTTTCAATACACGTGTACGGGTATGCGTGCGACGCTAAAGCGCCTGCACATGCTCGAATATAAATAAACGCGGGTCTTACATATGCGCGCGCGCGAGCGCGCGTGTATGTGTGTATGTATGTGTGTGTGTGTGTTTATATGCGCTGTGCATTTTATGTAACTGCAAAGCTGTCGAGAAATTTTTCGCATCGCACCAACACGTTAAAAGAAAATTTTACTATAAATGTATATCCACGCTACTCACTCACGCTATTTTTACTTTTAGCTTAGGCATTGATACAATATTACGGTACGAGTATCTCGCTTCAACACAATCATACTTATTCGAAAGTGCATGAAAAAAATATACATAGAAGCGCGTCTTCACGTATACGTGAAAAGAAAAGACAAGAAATAAACAGAAAAGAAGAGAAGGAATATATCTATGCCTATATATATACATATATAGATGTATACGTGTGCATATTTATAAATAGATGTATAGAATCATACGATGTTATGGGTGAGCACGGATATACGCGTTTGTGTGTGTGTTAGTGTGTGTGTTAGTGTGCGCGGCTGTGTGTTGATTGTGTGTATACGCATATACATATACGTATAAATTCGCGTGCATTGATGTATACGTGTTTGCGGAGGTATATACACGCGTACGGTGCGATTCGTATGCTGATCCTACGTATATGTATATGCCAAGTATACGTATATATATATATATATATATATATGTTGTACCGACAAGAAAAAAAGTTTGAACTCTGAAAGGAGTGAAATAACACGAGTTTCGCTCTGGGTACATTAAATTTATAATCTCTCCAGTACAATTTGATCCATTGCCTTAGCAACTCCTCAAAGTGAATACGTGCCCCCGAAAGAAAGTTTAATCCTCGACCGAGGACTCGGTTATTATCACGAACAACGACTAAAATACATGCTCTATCGCTATTTACATCAACTTACGCGCTACGAATATCTTGCGAAATGGGCTAACCTAAAATTATATTATACAGGATGCCGCTTCTTTTCCTAATTCAACACTGAAATGATATTTAACATCTTTGGACTCGATTTATTACACATTTTTCTCGTATTTATAATAATACGTCTTTCGACCATTGACATCTCGTTTTCACCCCAACATACATTGTTTACAGGCACACGCACGTGCATCATTATCAACAGGCGCTCTCTCTTTCTCTCTCTTTCTCTCTCTCAACCGCACAATCATAATCATTCGCTCATGGCCGCGCGGGTACGCGCGCATACAATCACGCACCCACGCACACACAAAATGTATTAATATGCATTAATTATGTATATGTATATTATGTATTATATATGCATATATACATACAGTTATTATGTAAATCTATGTACGTATGTAGTATGGGTGGCGGAGGAGGAGGAGGAGGAGGAGAAGGAAGGGGAGAGGGGTACGCGTTTGGGGGTGCTGGTACGTATGTAACGATGGTATGCGTGTATGTTTGCGTGTATGTATGTATGCATGCATGTATGTATGTATGTATGTATGTATGTATGTATGTATGTATGTATTAGCTGTGTAAGCAGGTGTTGACGAACGAACGTGGAGATGTAACGACGGACGACGTGGTGGCGGTGTGTATGTATATAAGCTATATAACATGGGAAATGTAGAGCTCGCAACGTACGAAAGTCACTCGTCCAGCAAATTCGCAATAACGAAGAGGCCAAGCTACGGAGTAAAATTCACGAGGGTATAAAATGTGTCTCCATTCTTGTTGGCTCGTGTGGGCGCGTCGAGTGGTGGGGGGGAGGGGGAGGTCGCCACTCGTTGTCGCGCTAGAAGAATGAAGGCAGTCGAGACAGCGACAACGTCGTAGTACTTTCGGTTGGCTGTCGGAGGCATCGCCGTCGGCCGAGTGAATTGATGTCCAGCTTAGATAGGCGGCGGCGACGATGACGGCGTTGGTGGTGGTGGTGGCAGCAGCAGCAGGAACGGTGGAGGTCGGAAGCGCCGCCATCGACGTCGTCGGCAGGACGAAGAGGAATAATACTAGTAGTAGCAGTAGTAGTAGTAGTAGTAGTAGTAGTAGTAGCAGTAGTAGTAGTAGTAATTTTTGTTGCTGTTGCTGTTGTTGTTGTTGTTGTAGTTGTAGTAGTAGTAGTAGTAGTAGGAAGCCGACGTCGGGAGCTGCGAGAGTCAGCTGGGCCACACAAGTCGAGGAACGCCAGGGGCGGAAGTAAACCGGGAAGGAAGCTCGTGGGAAGCAGCGTCATCCTCGGCGGCTGGTATTTACATGGGACCCTGCTGTTGCTGCTGCTGCTGCTGCTGCTGCTGCTGCTGACGCCTTCTGGGTCCGGGCCTCGGTACGCGCGCTCCGCGCAGGACGAACGACGAGTGGAGCCGCGACTTGATGACGAGGTCGGCCGCCGTCGCAGTGGCTATCGAGGCCGATCGCTCCGGGACACGGCCCGGAGCCATGTCCTATACAGCCGAGACCTGGGCGTCTTCGTCGTCTGTGAACAGGGGGGAGGAGGCAAAGAACGTACATTAGCCGGGTCTGGAAAGCCATGGCTCGTCCGCAAACGCAATCTCGCGCTAAAACGACGTTACATTTATGAGCCGCGACAGCGGTTATTGCGCGGTTATCTGGATACGGGCGTTGGTGCGGGGGCGGAGAAAATTAATACGAAAACCCGTAGGTATTGTTGAACAACCCTTGAACGATAAGAAGAATAAAGTGTAGCCCGAGATACGTCGCGCAGCCGCAGAAGAGATCTCGTTTCCCTCGGATATAAAGGCATTCGGACACACCATGTAATCCTCTTAATCCTCTTTCCATATATATCATTTGCATTATCGTCACGATCGCCACGATCGCCACGATCGCCACGAGAGTCGGATGCTTGACGTCGTAGAGCCAAAGTCATTGCCGCGTAAAGATCCTGCGCTTCGAGATTTCGTAACGCGTGAGGAGATGAACTAATTACCGGTCGGATTTCATAATTAACTAGTTACAGCATCGGCGTCAGCGACTCGTTTATGCCATAAGCAAGCACGCGCTCACTTGACCGCGGGATCGAAGTCAAGAGAATATTCGTCGTTGGCACGACTTAGTAACCGATTTTAACCGATTTTTATCCACCCGAGGATACATTTTGATCGACGAGCGTTACGCAGAGCGCGGTAGACGAACTCTACAAAATTACCGATATCTCCGCATTATACACAATAAAGGCAGATTAAACTCTATCTCGCCTTGGCTCTAAGGGTTGGGGGGAAAAAAATATTAAAATTACCGTACATTAGATGGCGTTAGACTAGATGGAGATGGAGATAGAGGATGGACACGTAACTCGTCCACGTCCCTAAATATCACGTATTGTTCACGAACGATTAGAAATTGTTCGTACCTGTTGCTCTGTTACAGTATTTAACACATTGAATGTGCCGGGAGTAGCAAAGTTATCGATATTTAGCAGCAGCACCATCACAGGACAGTTTTTAGTAGTCGATTTTTCAGTATTTCAATAAATGCTAAGCTAAGATTCGCTATAATATCGATGTCTTTCGAGTTTCGAGACGCAAGCCATGTGAATTATTCAAACGAGTCAAATATTTACCATGCCAGACGTTACGGGAATTAATACAGTCTGATGCAGAGTAGTAATTAATTAAAGAGATTCGGTCAATTTTTAATATTGTAAAACGAATACAAAATAAAACAAAAATAAAAAAAAAAAAAAAAAGACATGGACGGAAAAAGAAAAGATATAAGAAAAGTCATCTTTTGCAATTGAACTGCATTCATCTAAATGAAACTAAATAAGTGGCTGGATTGTAAATTCAAAGCGATAGGTGAAATTAGTGCATAATGGGCATGTACTTTGTCTCTTATTAAAGGGCATCTCCTCAAACGCAATGTTGCAAACAAAAAGTTCTTGCTTCCCCGCGACTAAATAATGGCGGGAAAACGTTCGTTTGACGTAATAGTGAATAATACGTGATCGATTTTCAAAGCGAAAATAAAAGGAGATAATAATAATAATGAATAATAATGAATAATAATGAATAATAATGAATAATAAATAAAACATGCGAAACAATGCGCGTCGCATAGTAAGCAAATGTTTGCATGATGGACAGTACAATACGTCGAGTCTCTGAACAAAAAAAAAAAAAAAAAAAAAAAAAGAAATAATATCTTTAATTGATGGAGAATGCATTGTGACAATGATCTGATGAATATAAGCAAGCGAGCAAGTGCAATGTGGGGCGTGAGATGCATCGTTTCCGTGGTAGCGAAACGTAATATTTTTGTCCATCGCGATGACGCGATAATGGTAATGTTAATGTACGGATAAGGTGGTCCTTTACCCTTCCCGCGCGTTCAGCTGCCCGAAACGCTCGACATTTATTATTATTACCCACTTTACTTCTTATCGCCTTTCCCTTTAACGTTTAGAGCATTAGACGTAGGTGTGACGTAACGTGCCGTGTCGTGCCGTGACGTGACGTGACGTGACGGGCAGAAAACTCGTCCCCGGTGCAGATTAATCGACGGAGCACGTATACGTCGTCGAGACAACTTCCATTTGATATTATATTGCCGACGATACTTGGTGCGATGTGCGTACAATACTTACTGTGCCGAGCAAAATTATTCGATTAATATTTCAAGGTTAAATGATAAAATGCACTCGTTCGCGTAGAACTGTAAGGCCTCGAGAATCTATCACCCCCCCCCACCCGAGAGCGTGACAAGAGGTTAGCGATTAAACTGTTATTTAACTCTTTCGATCTAATTCATTCGGGAATTTATTTACAGGTATAATTTAATAAACATAAAGTACGTTTGCGTGGATTGGTTAATAATGAATTAATACAGATACAAAAGTTACGTTATGCTTAATTGCTAAAACTCGTAAAATTAAGGCAGGCGAGCCGAGAATCTTTTATTTACAGAGAAGGAAATGAAATATTTAAGATTTAAGAGAGGGGTTGAAACGGTTTTTCAAGGACGTCTGTTGACAATGTCAGAGCTACCGAAGGAAATAAATTGCAGCGTCGAGTTATGTCTTGTGCAGGAGGAAGTAATATCTATCGGGTGCGCGGCGTCGCCTGTCCTAAGATCACGAGTTCCCATCCCCCGCTTCCCGCCCGCTTCCCGCCGGAATCGCCACGTGACTTCGATTCTCTAGAGAATGGGAAGAACAAAAAAAAAAAAAAAAAAAAAAAAAAATAGAAATGAACGTAGAGAAGGAGAGAATGAAAAGATGGGGAAATAAAACAAAAAAAAAAAAAAAAAAAAAAAGAACGTAAAACAAGTGACGAGCGGGGGTTGGGCGGGGGCGAGGGCGGGGGGTGCGGGTGGCGGGCTGCGGGGGCAACGCGGGTCAACGGAAGAGAAAAGCAAAAAAGAACCTGCGAGTGATTGCGATTGGGTAATCGCGCGAGCGAGCTGAAATCGTCCGTCTCGTCAATATGATGGTTGGTGGTGGTAGTAAGGTCGTAGTAGTTGGCGTGCGTTTATATTCATAAATTGGTTGTGGGTTCGTGTGTGGGTTGTGTGTGCTCGTCGGTAGATAAGTTGGGCATGGATAAGTCTCGGCGTCGTTATCGTGGTCCCGCCACACATTTATATACCATCTTCGTGATCGTTGCGGTAGGTGACTCCCTCGTGGCTGTGGGCACGGCCGAGCCTGTGGAGCCGCGCCATTTGGGCGGCGATCTTGTAGTCGGGCGGCACTCTGCACTCGAGGCCCCCGGGCCGCATCGGCCTGCCAAGGGGCGGGGGCAGCGGCGGCGGCGGCATGCTACTGACCGTCATCCCGACTCCTGCGCCACCTGAAAACCCTCGCCGATTCTCGGTCTCTTTTCCTCATTGGGCACACTCGGGGCATTCGGGGTAACGAAGGGCCGGGTGGTTGCGGACTGACGAGGAACTTGGCGATTGAGGGACGAGAGGGGTGGGGGGTTATGAGGGGTGCTGAGGTCGATCGAAGGGATGGCCGGGGTCACTGGGAGAGCCGGTGAGAGCCGCGATACTCGGACTTGATCGCGCGGTTCCACCTGCTCGTCGACCCGGACACTTCCGGGCGAACAGCGGCTCAGACTTGGACGAGCGCAGGCAGCCCCTTTCTTGCTTATTAATTAATACCCGAAGTGAGCTCCGGCCTCACCTGCTCGAGTACCTGCCACGACGAGCGACACGACGAGCGACACGACGACCGTCTGCTCGCTCGTTTCCCTTAAACCATTACGTATTACCGTTGGTCGCTCGCTGTTTATCGGCATTTATCGGCATTGAAAAAATAAAAAAATCTTCGCGTTAGCTAAGGATAAGCGAGATTTATTTTCATGCAAAGGTAAAACTTAAACTGCATCGCGAACTCCGTCCCCGCAACGAGTGCGAGTCTCGTCGTTATTAATTTAATACGAAACGCGGAAACGTAGAGGGAAAGAGAAAAATAATACTTGTGAAACCGTATAAAAGCGCTCGTCCATGTATTGAGTCGCTCCCCGAGCCGAAGTATATCGAATAGTAGTAGTGAAACCCAAGGAAGACTTATTTACCAACCAAGTATTGTTTATTTGGTATTGAAGTACTAATAAGTATAAGAAGCAGTTTGTCATAGATAACCATTGTCTTTTCTTCTTCTTTTTTTTTCTATTTTTTTCTTCAATAAACGTATTAATACAGTAAAAATAAGCGGGCAATATTCGGAAAAGCCGCTCATGCACAATAAAGCAGCAGTTTCTCACATAGGCATGCACGCATCGCCAGACATTTATCATGACTTTCGGGCATTATAAAATTCATGTACTTACGCGCGCCCATCTACTGTACGTGTACGTTATACCAACACCAAGTGAGCGAAGCAAGCAAAGTACAGCAAAAAAAAAAAGGCATCGGATGCACTGGCAATATCTACAATGTTGCATTGATGTCGTTGCGGATGTTGAGGATGCATTCGTTTCATAAAACTTGATAGTGAAAAAAAAAGGGGGGGGGAATAAAGAAAGAAAGAAAGAAAGAAAGATAGAAGGAAAAGAAGAAGGGTACGAATAAGAAAGTAAGTAATGATGCGGCGCTCGAATAGATAAAGCGAATGGAATGGTGGTATTGATATTGGTATTGAATGGCCCGGTGAAAACAACGGGCACTTTGAGCTTTCGATTGTCGGAAGAGCATGGCTGCCGACTTCCAAAGGTCGCGCACGCAATAGAAACCCATGAGCGAGCTGACACAATAACGAATGGTAATAAGCTGAATTCTCACCAAATCGCTCACCCAAAACAACGAAGAGGAGTGCACGGAGCCAAAGGAGGGGGGGCGGGGGCTAGGGCGTGGGGTGTCGATGCGAGTGGCGCGGCAGGGCAGAGGCGGACGTGCCGTTGGGGGGGAGGGGGGAGGCGATAAGGACTCGCCGACACAGGGGAACGGGGAATAGCGACGGACCTGGCGATAATGGCAATGACGAATGCAATCGCAATCGTTCGTCATCGGTTCGCAGGTGCTCGTGATAACAACCTGTCCCGAGCATCGGAGGCAGCAGCACTGCCACCGTTTCCGGGAACCGTACTTGCGAGATGCCCTACGCACGTAGCACCGGCTCGTTTTTCGGTTAACGTATTTCGTACGTTAAAACTCCCGACGCTTTTTCCGCCGCTGCCCTATCGCTTCCTGGCTTCTAAGCCGACCTGTTTTACCGGCCGAGCGACAAACGCGTCACCCCCCTCCCCTTTGCGGACTCGATTATCACCGATCCGTGGGCGTAGGAGGAAGCCTTCGGGGCAGCCTTCGACACTTATTGCATGTATTTTATTTCATGCGACTGGTAAATTACGTGCCAAATAATGCCTAACCGTTTAAGAAAAATGTAATAAACTGTTTTTTCATTTGCAATCTATTATCACTACTATTACTATGTATTGTGCATAAGGATCTAGTAATTATTGCACGAGTTCGTATTGGAAATAAAAGAATCACGAGCGTCTAATTGAAAATTACGTTAGCCCTTATTATTAAAGATTTTGCCTTGGCTCGTCAAGTTCAGTTTTTACGATAATTACTATTAGCTAATAACGGTAAAAATGTTATTTTATATTTATTGTAACGAGTTCAATAAAATTATCGAATGAATCGCGAAGGAATACCTACTTTAGATAAATATCGGGAATGATAAATTATATTTAATCTAAAACCCGCTTAACCAATCCTATTGCTCTATATTCTATTTAATAAGAATAAATAGATTTACTTGTCGTTTTAATAAAAAACGTGTACATAATGTTACATCAAATTTAATATTTACAATAGAAACCAAACTACTTGAAGAAATATAGAAAATAGTTTTTAAACCGTATACAAGTGAATTGTTTTGGAATCGTCTTGAGAGAAAAATTTACCTATTAAAATGCATGGCAATTTCAAATTAGATGATTTTTTTTTTTTTTAAAGGAATATTCATTCCAATTCATTCCAACTCTGCAAACAAGTTTAAAATACTGTTGCGAAAAAGAATGCCAAACACTTTATATTTTTTTTATACAATTAACCATTGAAAAATATATTAAAAGCTGTTTTCTTAAGGTATTTACAAACCAGAGAGGGTTTCGTCAGAAAAAAATTCTTGTAATTTAATTCGTTCAGCAAGGAAACTAAATTGTATACGTAAAAAATTAGAAAATGTTTTTTTTTAAAAAAAAAGGGGGGTGGGGCGGATTAAACGTCAGTTTGATTCGATCATTAAAATTGTATTCTCAAAGCTTATCACCGCGTAAACTAATTGGGGATTTATTAAAAGCATTACTCTCTCAACAGAGAGATTACAAGAGCTGATACCTTAAATAACTTTTTAACTCGATGAAAAAAGCAACGGAAACATTCGCAATTATTACACCAAACCACGACGGGTAAAAGAAAAAGAGACTTTTCTACAGTTAAGCATGCTTGTATTGCCCCGGAGGCCTACGTGCAGTTGTAGTCTCCGGAGCGGGGATAGAGTTTGCCGACATATCGCTTGAAAATGAAATGAATGATCACCGAAACCTATGAAGGAGATATTCTGCTCCGGACCGAATGAAGTACTTGAAATTACTGCAGCATTATTTGCTTGCGCGTACACTTGAACGGGCCCAATTAACGCGTAAGTTTCTAACGCGGCGTCGGAACTGCAACGGCCGCGTTCTTACACAAAAGATGCGTAAGAGATGAGGAAGCGGTAAATATTCATCTATATATATATATATAGATATAAAAAGGGGCCAATGCTGCAGAGGAGCGGTATTATTATCATTGCCTCCATTAGAAGTTTGCAGGCAGGGCTCAAAAATACTGTAGAATTTCAAGGCTTCGAAACGGTCCCCCGGAAAGCGTAGGTTGGTTGTTCGTATATTGTTTCGAAGACCGCACTTACTGTTACTTTGCCGTAAATCATAAAAGGGCATAAAGAATGCCGAGTTATGTGCTCAAACTCTACGGTCAATAAAACCAAATGCAGTAGTAGTATGTCAGTAGTAGAGGAAAGAAAAAGAAAAAGAAAAAAAAAAAAAGAAAAAAGGAAAGAAAAAGTAACAATAAGCGAAAGTTCGAAGAGGATGGGGGTAAAGACGTCAAGTGATTTAAGGAGAACGATGATGGCTGAGGACGGGCGAGGGCGGGCGAGGACGGCGGGAGGGGCTGGCTCGAGGGAACGGGGCACGTTGGCTCGGCTTGGTGAAATCGGGCTGGCTCGAAGCCAAAGACACGACTCCGCGGATCTGGACAGCGAAGCCGTCCGAGAAAGTGGCGGAGTCGGCCGGTAGGCCCCGAGCTCCCCGAAGCCGCGGTTCCGCAAAGCCTCGCCGAGTCGAGGTTAATTCGCCGCCGCGAATCCCTCCGGAAAGTCTCCGGACGGGCCACGTGTCCTCGTGACCCGAGAACCCGGGAGGATACCCTGGATCGTACGTACCTTGCAAGGCGGAGTGCCGACGCTGAGGGGGCGGTGGACTGCCACCGGCCTCGACGCTGCTCCCGCTGTGGCTGTCCAGTTGCGTACTGTGACCGCTGTCACTGCTCGTCACCGAACCTACGCACACGCGCCGACACAACACAAACTTCCATCACTACGTTCTTCCTTTTTCTTTGTCTTTCCTATGTCCTCGCCGGCATTATTTATTGACCTCTCGGTCACCGACTCCAATCGCTCTCTCCTCCTCCTCCTCCTCCTCCTCCTACTCCTACCCCCCTCGCAGCCGCCATTTTTGTATCCACCGTCTTTTTCTTACCAGCGCTCCCCTTTCATCCCGTTCGCGGTACAAGATTTAAAATGGACAGTCCTCGCGAATCCGAAACTTGCTTGCCCGATGAAAAATATATCGCTCAATGATCCACTAAGAATTTCCTGCTTCCCTCCCTCCGTATCGGCCATCTCACGTGCGATCTCACGTGCCATCTCACGGACCATCTCACGGTCCATCTCACGAATGCACTTTGTTCCTTATAAGTGCGCTGAGTAATGCTTCGCGACCAATACAGACACATTGGCCGATTACGCATGCGATATGTGGCATATAATTTATTTTTTCTCGTTTGCAATGTCGATGACGTTCGCGGGAATGAAATGCCGTAGCTTTTCTCGTGTTAACAGCTGAACAACTACTTTTTTTTTTTTTTTTACCTACTAATAGAACTGCACCGGCTGCTTTCGCGTTTACGTTTTAACTTTGGATATAATAGGAATTATTGTAACATTCAAAGGATAAAATTTCCTGTCGTTTAAGTTGAAAAAATAAGCATCGCAAACATTTTAATGGATCATTAGCAAAACTTTTTCTTTCCTTTGCGAAGCAAGAAAACCGACCCCGAATTATTAGAATAGCCGAATCTTTTTTTTTTTTTTTTTTTTTTTTACGTGCTATTTCTCTTTCTCTCCCCCCCCTCTCTCACTCTTTTACGATGACCAAACGAACGAACGATCGATGTCGTTTATCAATTGTAAGCAAACTACTGTAAACTAGCCGACTTACATGAATAAAATGTACTGCGAAGCAAGTGTGCCCATACGCGTTATTTCAATGAAGTAATTGCAATAATAATAATAATAAGAAGAAGAAGAAAATGAAGAAGAAAATGAAGAATAATTATTATAATAATAACAAGAATAACAATAACAATAACAATAATAATAATAATAATAGTAATAATATTTTTGTAAAATTTGAAAGAGATAAATAATGTATGATTTAGCGATGGCACTAGTGTCGAAATCTCTGGAGTGTGCGTAACACGCATATAAATTTATAATATAGTTATAAGAAGAGAGTGGAATTTTGAAACAAGTTTTAAAAAAAATGGTAAAAGCCGAGTTTTTAGTGTATATAATAGAATATATATATATGATGCGTGCGCGCATGGTAAAAAATACGAGAGGACATGAAACACTCATGAGTAATAATTGCGTGACGGTTGTGCAGCGTGCAAAACAAAAGGAACTTTCTTCCTTCCTCTTTTTCACTCTTTCAAACTAGTCATTTTCTTTGTCTTTCAACTTCCTCTTTCCTTCTCTCGAGCCCACTCCTCAAATTCGCCTTTCTCATAACTCATCACTGTCCCCTCTTCCTCCTCCTCCTCCTCCTCCTCCTCCTCCTCCTTCACCTTTTATCTCTCTCTCTCTCTCTCTCTCTCTCTCTCTCACACACCGTTTCATTCTTTATACTTTTTTATTTCTCTCACCAATGTATAATGAAACCATCTTTTTCAAATACATTATCATAAATTTATGATGAAAAAAATGAACAGTAAATAATACAATATTTAACTAATTAAATAAAAGACAAATAATCATTCGCTGGCCACAAAAACGAGCATAAACTGGTTCCAGAGGAAATATATTATTGAAAACAATAACATGTTATCTTACAATATTGCTTCCACGGCTTGAATAAATTTCAAAATATTCTGATTATGAATTATCATTCAAATTTATATAATGAAATACAATAGTTATATACGATTCACGAATTGGCCCGAATTAACTGGCTTAGGCTTACGAACCGACGAACAACAATATATTATGCGTAAAAAGAAATGAAATAATGGACGTTGAAAATAACATTATTTTCTTAAAATTTATAAAATTGATTCATAAAATGAATATAAAATGTATAACTACGTCTAAAAAACGATATGACATACGATGTATTCATTGCTCACATTCGATATGATTAATTTACGACATTATTGACAAAAGACAAAGGTAAGACAGTTATATTAGTATGCGTGTGCGTATCGTTTTCAATAAAATTTTTCATCTAGCTGACCAATAAATACGTGAAATAGATAAGAGCAAGAGAAAACATACGAAACAATTTCCCTCACAATTTTAAAAGAAAAGATATATATATATATAATACGTATGTATCTATATATTGATATTAATAAATACAAGCATAAGAATGTAACAGAATCGTTTGAGAGAAAGAGTGAGAGAGACGAGGACGGGGGCAGTTTGGAGAACCATGGACCGTAGCTCGTCTCCGGTTAGAATATTACGTTTTTAAGATAAAATAACAACAGCAACAACAACAATAATAATAATAATAACAATAATAATAATAATTATTATTATTATTATCTGTAATCATCATCATCATAATAGTACAAATGAGAGGGGAAGAGAGAGAGAGTGAGGGTGTGGGGGTCGGAGAAAAATAAGATTGTTGGTACTGAAGGGCGAACGGATTAATGACCACCAAAAAACCATTGGTACTGTATCGAATCTTTAGATCGTTAGACGTCCATTTGAGGCACGATTATCATCGGGGAGGAGAGTAAGAGCGTGCAAGAGTATGAGAGAGCCATCCGGTAGGAGTAGCCGAAATTCTCTTAGAATGCGAGCGACGAGGCGCGCGTGACCGGGAATCGGAGACGAGCGCTTGCCGGCGTCGAGGAGCAGTAGGAGCAGAGATGGATAACCTGGGCCAGGCCCGACTCACCGCTCGTCAAGGTCTTCCGCAGGGGCTGGAGGTTGCTCAGGCTGGTGACGCTGCTACTCTCGGCGCTGAGGTCTACGGGCGGCGGGAGCCCCGAGGGCGTGTCGCTGTGTGAGCGCTCGTGCATCGGGGCACGAGTACCCCCGGCCGAGCCGACGCGCCGCGCCGCACCGGGACTCGACTCCAGGGCGGACGAGTGGAGGGCGAGGCCGGGCACGGGCAGCGGGGGCGCGCAGTGCTTCGGCTGGTATGGCCGCGTCTTGTGGGGGTCCGAGAGGGCGAGCATCTTGCGGACCGCCTGGGGCGAGGCCGCGCCGAACTTCGTGCCTGCGACAAGAGGTTACACACGGATGAGGTCCTGAGCGCGCCCTTTCCTTCCTGCTCTCTGAATCCGAAGACGAGTTCGGCCGCGGGCCAGCGGGCCCGAGGCACGTTCCACCTCACCTCACCTCACCTCGGCACGTCATTTTATTATCTTTCCCTTTCCCACGCATTAAAGCCACCCGCCGACTCTCAACTTTCCATGTTGCCCCTCTTCGCGTTCTCGGCCATTGTCAACCTCCTCTTAAACCTTTAAAAACCTTGCCCCCTCTTACGAGCCAGTGGCTGCTATTAACTACTCAATCTCAACAAGTCATTGGCTATAATTGTTAATCCTCATCGCCGTTTAATTCAACTAGACCGAGAAAATGCCCGTATTTCTTACATTGTATTACCAAGTTTCACAATTTAATACAAATTATTAAGTAAGACTGAGGTCTAATGACGGAAGGTTGACCTAAATCTAGGCTCTACGTCTACGTAAGCTACCGTCAAAGATTGCAAAATAACTACTTACGATAATATACAGTTATTTCGATCAAATAGTCAAAGCAAAATTTCTGAAAACTTAATGTATCCACCATGATATTCTTCCATGCTGTACTGTTGTTAGTAGATACTATTATTAAATATAACGGTTTAAATTACTCGGAAAACTGTAGAAATCTGTTCAAAGTGCATTAGGCCCGTAGTTAATCAATTTACTTTCTAACTACTTGTTTCTAATCTAATGACAGAAGCAATATTGAAGCTCGAGTACAAACACAAACTCCCCAAACTAGGTCTTATTAGAGCGCTAGATGGGAATATAAAACAGAAGAGAGATAAAAGAACAAAAATATAAGGAAAAGAGCGGATTCGGTTAAGAGTGAGTTGCGGTTGAGGGGTCGAGGGGCGGAGGCGGGCTGAGGACTAAGAGTAGAATTACGAAAAGCCTAAGCCGTACGGATGGTAATGCTACCTTGTATACTTTTGCGACCCTCACTTGTACTGCTCGCGCTGCTCGTCGTCGAAAGAGTTGGCGACGGATGCCTCCTGCCGCGGGATCCCCCGAGAGGCACGGCCGCGGCCATCGCCACGGCACCCGCGTGCGGCTCGCATTCCACCGACAGGTGGTGCAGCCTCTCCTCGTCCGTGGTCACCTTCATATTGGCGAGGTAGGCCTTGACCCTGCGCACCATCTGTGCCTCCTCGAACATCTTTTTCGGATTCGGTGCTGCCGCGGACTTCTTGCGCCTCTTCACCGTCGCCGTCTGTCCGCCTAAAAGACATTAAAGACCACCTTAGCACTCCGCCCATTCTCTTCCAACGAGGCTAGGCATGTTGGATTTATAGAAGAGAGTCTCTCTCTCTCTCTCTCTCTCTCTCTCTCTTTACCTTGATTACCGGTAGTCATTTGGTTGAGGGCAACCATTGCCGAACTGGGCGGTTGACCTCCACGTTCCAGCATAGTCAGCAAGTCGTAAGCGGACGAGCACATGTTTGTCAAGGTTCGAACTTCCTTAGCTATCATGCGTAGCTTCTCAAAGTTCACCAGTCCTTCTACTCGCGAATCGTTCCCGAGATGTATAAAGGTCAGATCCTTTTTAACTACTGGGTAAAATGGAATCTAAAAAGTAATAAGAAAAAGAAAGTAAGTAAGACTCTCTTGTTGCTAATGAACTGCTAATGAACTGCCAACGAACTGCTAATGAAATCCTTGTAGCCAATAAATACGAGACTTACGATCGGAGGCTGAGTTTGCTCGCTGGCAACCAATTGTCGATATTTGCTCATATTTCGGCTCGGGTCCATGAGCTCCTGCAGGTCGCTGAACAGCCTTTGATATTTACTCGGTAATTTTTCCCAGGAAGCTCTAAGTCTGGAAACGGCACCGTGTCCCAAGCCAGAAACGATCGCAAACATGGAATTGAAGTTCTTGCATTCCTTGCATTGACCTGTTGGACAAGAAATGGAGGCAAAAAACAAAAAAATTATATGATATTTAACCATTTGCAAACTGCCTTTCTCGTACGTCACACAACACTTACGCGCTATTTTTATGAACTGCTTTATGATTTTGCTGCGCCTCACGAGATTATGTTCCGAGCATACCTCCGTGACGACCCAGAACATCTCTCGATTAACGAGCTCGGCGAACTGGCTCAGCATTGGCACGCCGTATTTACTTTTCAATTCGAAAAGATCGTCCACGTACTCGGTAGATTCGATTTGTCTGAAAGATCAAGGGTCAGAGGATAGGTCGCTTCAGTGAATTCCAATAGGGTTGTCAATCGACAATCGACAATCGACAATCGACAATCGACAATCGAAGTATCATGAGAGAGAGAGAGAGAGAGAGAGAGAGAGAGAGAGAGAGAGAGAGAGAGAGAGAGAGAGACGATCGCTCACCTAAATATACTAAAGTCCTGAAGGGTGAGCTGGATGGCCACCTCGACGGCATTGAGTTGCAGAAAGTGGACCTGCGACTCCCTGACCAAGTCCGGAGCCTGTTCGTCGGCCACGAGGGTCTCGGAGACGCCGTTCGTCTTGAGGTAGTACCTCGAGCTCAGGCCGATCCTTTCCGCGAGGTTCTGCAGCTGATCGGGCAGCCTCCTCTGCTTGATCATGCCACCCTCGCCGACGCTCACCTCGGCGAGGGAGAAATTCGAGCTGCTCTCCGTGATGCCGAACTCCTGGAGGGCGAGCATGACTACCTCGTGGGCCGTCGTTTCCTTATGAACGAGCAAATACTTGCAGGTCTGGTCGGCCTTGTAGACCTTGAGGACGTGCTCCGGGTAATCGGGGGCGCGCAGATCGTCGTAGCAGTAGAGCGAGGTCAGGTCGGGATTCGAGCGGGAGTGATAGAGGTTCGACGACTGCTGGGAGAGGCCGGTGCCCGGGGGCGTGTGCGGTGGGCCCAGAGGATCATCCGCGTGCACTCCGTCACTGAAAATTCCTCAGATAGTAAGTAACGTATATAGCCTCCGACTCCGTCTCGCCTAAGAACTTTCAATAATCGAATTTCAATAATAATAATAATAACAACAACAACAATAATAATAATAATAATAATATCAACAATAAAGCATAATGTTAAAATCGTTGAAGCTCGGCCGAGCTGGATCTCTCGATCGATCCTTGCCAAGTTCTGCTCAAGTAAAGACTAATGTCAGAATCGATGTTGTTATTGAACGGTCTCAAGGAAATACTTACTTGATCATATTCTTTGGCAAAATATTCATCTTCATGAGAGCCTTTTGAAACCTCTTCCTGGGTCCAAGTGTCATGAAGCCCTTGTGCTCCTTCTTGGCGTCCTTGCACGGCGAGACGTTACTCGAGTCGGCCGGAACGAGCAGTGGGACCCCGCCAACCATTGGGTTCAGGGAATTAACCGGTGTCAGGGGATCCACGTGGGTCGACAATCTTATTCGCGGATCGGTCTGCAGTCTCGGGAGCATTTCGGGTTTGCTTGGCCGACTGCGTGGCCGGGGTGAATTGTCCGGCATTTGCAGCATCTCTTTGAACGCTAGAAAGGGCGTATCGTTATTTCCCCGATACAACTTACGCGACGACGCACGACGCAGAGCGAATGCTCGGCGAAGGGATCGGCCAAGGATCGACACTCACCCAAGAGATTGGATTTTACGGTTATGCTGAGATGCGTCGAGCCCCTGAGAATTTCCAGGGCCTTGGCGTGGTTGACGTGCTCGAAGCTCTGCCCGTTGACCTCGAGGATCTGATCGCCCCGCTTCAGACCGACGTCCTCCGCCTTCGACTTCTTCTCGACTTTGGAAATGAATATGCCGAATCCCCTTTCGTAGCCCCCGAGAATGCTAAAGTGCAGCACCTCGTCCCTGCTCGGCCTCGCCAGAACGACGTTCCGCGTCCGCGCCTTGGCAGCGCACGCGATGTTCAGCAATCTGTTTTAAAAGGGACGACAGTGACTGATTATCGGGGGTTATTATTAAACGCTATCGTTATGGGGAGTTGCATTAACGGGGCAGGTATCTTCGTTTACCGACTCCGTCGATGGCCGGCCACGGCCGCCGGCACCGAGGCGGTCCTCGGGTTACGTTACGTACCTCTGCTGTCCCTGCATCTTCTCCCGCTCGAGGCATGCTTCGAAGGCCTCCAAGAACTCCATCATCGCCGGATCGGTCTCGAAGTCCGTAAAGTGATTGTTTACCCAGAGGAGGACGACCCGCGCGACCCTGTCCCTGACCTGGGCCTGCTCGAACCAATCGAGGAGCTGCGTCGCGACGAAGAGCGAGTTGTCGACGAAGGTGCGGTGCGTTAACAGGAAGTCCTCTACGTAGGTCGGGTCGGTGATACTATTCTCCTCGATGAGCTGGAGCATCAATCGGTCGGGGGTGCCCCTGATGACGACGTGGCCGCGCCTCGCGCCCCCGTCCAAGGCGCCCCGGAGCTCGGTCACGAGGATCACGCGCCCGTTCTCCTCGTGTCGCCTCGTGTTCTCCTCGCCCTGGTGCTGGATCCTGTAGTAGTCCGCTTGGGTGACGCAGACGAACTGGCAGTCGTCGCACCTGTTAACACGTAGCCAGAGGCCCGGTGCATGAGTTACAAGCCACACTCAACTCCACACTCCACTCCTCCGCTCCTCCACTTCTCCTTCTCGCTCGCTGAATCACGACGTTCTTCTACTTTTATATATTCCTTTGTCTTTCCGGTTATATTAGTCCCCGAGCTTCGCCAGCCAGATAATTATCTTGACCGAAGGATACTACTCTTTCTCCCCTCCCCTTATTCAGACTCTTTATTTATTTCTTTATTTATTTATTTATTTATTTTACAGACTTGATTGGGATAGCACAAAATCTGACATTGTCCATCTGACAGTGCACTTTTATTTCTCTCTTTCTTTCTTTCTTTCTTTCTTTCTTTCTTTCTTTCTTTCTATCAACTGACGTCTCATTGGCAACCTTTTCCGCGATCCGGATACACGCGCTTAACGTATTTTTAGCATTTACATTATGTCGGTATACAGTTTAGGATCTAATCTTTTGATTGTTTTTCGGGCTACGATGGCTCGAGCCAGACAGAAGAGAACGAATGTTTACGTTGTTCGGTATGGTTCGACAATTTAACATACAATTCCATTTAAGGACATGGACATTCTTTAAAAGTGATAGAATTTCCGTAACTGCACTATTTTTAATAATTAATTTTCGGAGAATATTTGCGGAACAAGTGCTACTTACTTTGTTCTCATAATGCCGCGGTGCAACAGCCTCTCCATTGTAGGCAAAATGCCAAAACTGTCCCCCACATGCAACTGCTCCACCTCTCCATTATTGTATTCGACCTCGACAGTACCATTAATTAGTACACTCCAACTGTCTAGTTCCTCTCCATCGGTAAGGACTACCATGCCTGCGCGTTCAACCACTGCAAACACCATAACTGCACATAGCGCTCGTCGCACTGCTAGTGTCATATTCGTAAAGGCTTTCAGATGCTGCGTAAACTCTAAGAGAACTTCAATGTCATCCTCCGTCCTCTCTACAGGGTCTTTTTCTAAACATTCTCTAACGGTGTCACGCACAGTCAAACTCTGAAAAATAATAGCCAACATGTATTTGTAGTAAGCAAGATTTAGGGGCCCAAGTTATTTTATTCTGCGCTGTTTAATGTTTAGTGATTCGGTGCTTACATCCATACTCTCTGCAAGATCTTCCTCTTCGTCACTGTCCACTATAGACTCTACGAGACCAGAGAGGTCAACCTCGTCTGGGTCTGCGTCCAAGGAGCTCTGTACAGATGTCATTGTATCGGAGCCACTGTATGCCGAACTAGTATCACTGGAGTGGCTGCTTCTATTAGACTTTTGATAAAGTTCTGGCCGGCCTGTTAGGCCTTGTGAAAACTAAAACACAAGCAAAGTATTTGTTGCTTAATATATGAATAATATTTTCTATATTATTAAAATGTTTGAACATAGGATAAACAGTCATTGAATTTAATATGTTAACATTCTTAAGATACTCGTACATCTATTTTTACTACTTCAACTCAATTTTTTCTATTTTGAAAAGTGATTTCTGTTGCAGATGGAATAAAAAAATTCATAATTTGTACAATAAAAACTTATGTACAATAAAAACTTATATTTTTAGAAAAGACGTACTTGTTACAGCTATAGTCATTAATACATAGCTTTATAATCTGCTATTTTATTGACAATAACATTCATTGATTTACTTTTATATTTAATACAGATAATCCATTCACATTATCAATTTAAAATTCAATAACATAAGCTATGAGTAATAAATTTACTAGAATACCATTATTCATTAAATATTTTATAATTAATTTATTTACAAATAAAGAATTTAAAATATACATACAAGAAACCATTATTTCAGAGGAGAAAAAATAGTAAAAAACAGAAAATTGTTTAACTGGAAAATATTAATATATACGCAATTTTTTGTTCTTATAACTTTAAAACTATTAAATATTGAAGCATTAAAAAGTTAATGTGACCATGAAGTTTTTTCAAAGATTAATTACTTGTTCAAGAGCACCAATAATTTAATTATATTTTCAAGTACCATTAAAACAACATCTTGTTGTAAAAAGAGTGTCAAATAAAAGACTAATAGCTTTAAGAATGTGACTGCCGATGTGACAATTATGGAAATCCTTAATTCATAATAATGAGCAACAACAAGGAACAAAGTATTTCAACAGTTAGAGTAAAAAAAATAAAGTAAGTGTACATAATGTATCAATGGGGTTACAACAAATGATAAATTTCATTTTGAGCAAATTAAACATTGGATAAATTAAATTTCTCTCGTCCTTTTTAATTGTAACATCAAACTTTTAGCAAGCAATTGGAGAAAAAATGTAAAAAAGAAAAAGGCAGAATAATCAATTATAATATCTCTATTGTATAATTTGAATAAGAGTGAAATAAAGAAATACAATGGGATATAAGTCATTATATAATGTACAGCAATTAAATATTTCCATTCGCAAAGTTACATTGTGAGGTATGTAGTACATACTTGGCTGCGAATATAATGGAGAGCAAATAAAAATTAAAGGATAATAAAATTAATTTTAAAGAATTAGCTCTGAGCATTGAAATGAGAAAAGTAAGTAAAAACAGGAACAACATATGCATGGTAATAAACATAAGTATAATAATGAATTTACAAGAGCATACAATATTGTATGGAAAGGAATAAAGATGTAATAATAGCGGTGTTGAAAGTCAGGTCGTTTTAAACGAAAATACGCGTACGTTACATTGGACGGTGTATGAGAGCCCGAGAAAATGGGAAAATTAAATTTCCCATGTTATCGTGCGTCCTCCTCTAGTCGCAGGTCAAGAAGGTGAAGGCGACCGCGAGCGAGCGAGCGAGCTCACTAGTGAAAGAGAGACAGAGACACACACAGAGAGAGAGAGAGAGAGAGAGAGAGAGAGAGAGAGAGAGAGAGGGCATGGAGAGTGCGTAGACATAAACGACAACAGGAAAGCGAGAGGGCAATATACCAGGAATGGGCGTGATGATGATGGGAATGGAGGCGCGCGGAAAGGGAAGTATAAAGATTAGGTTAGGACGGGCACGACCTGACATCACGCACAGAGGCGCAGTGCTTCGTCCATGCATAAGATAATACTACTCCGAGGGCCAGGTCTGAAAAAGAGCCAGAGAGGAGTCATTTGTAACGCTCAATCCTTTGCCTGCCGTACTGCTTACTTGGGCCGCGCGGGCCCTGAATTTTTACACCTGGGTTGGGCTGGCTCGACAGGTCCGGGGCGGGGAGGGTGACCAGGGACGGAGGGAATTAGTTGAGAAAAATAAATAAGAAAAGCGCGCTCGTTTTTCCCGCGAGGCTCGTGCATCTATGCGCACTCTCTCCCCGCCGCCATACGTGTGTACGTATGTTTGTGTTTCTCTGTCTCTCTCGATGGGATCCGCTGCCGATGCCGCCGCCACCGCCACGACCACCTCCTCCACCACCTCTCGCCGTGACTCTCGCGAGGGGCCCGTCGGCGGCGGCCATGAAAATAAATGCTCAGAGAAAGAGAGAGAGAGAGAGAGAGAGAGAGAGAGAGAGAGACAGAGTGAGAGTATGGGAGGGGAGGGGGAGCGAGGACAGTGGCAGAACGCACGAGAGAGACAACTACAGCGTTCCTGTGCTCTAAAATGACGCTGCTACTGCTGCTGCTGCTGCTGCTGCTGCTGCTAGCCTCCTCCTTCTCCTCCTCCTCCTGCTTTTCACCCTTCGCCGCCCCACCACCGCACCCATCGACTCTATCTCCGCCGCCGTTGGCCCGCAATCGGGAAAGGAAAGGCGAACGTGATCATCATCGTCGTCGTCGTCGTCGTCGTCGTCGTCGTCGTCGTCATCGTCGTCATGAAGAGCAGGAAGAGCAGGAGTAAGAGGAGGAGCAGCAGCAAAACTTCGACGACGACATCGAAAAGAGATATACGTAGAAGGAGAGAGGGTACAACACGGGAGAGGAGCCGGAGGTCGGAGACTCACTTGGTACATGCCGCCGAAGGTATCCATCTCCTCGTCCCTCGGCCGCACACACGCGCACAGAGAGTAATAACCACACGGGCGTATAAACTCGCGCCCCGGTCGGTCCGGGATCAAGTCCAGCCAGCGGCGTCGGCGGCCCGCGGCATTTTAGAATCGGCCGCTCGGGCCCGCGCTCGAGCACAGCTTACGCACCGCCACCGTCACCCACCCGGGCCACAGCACCGCGTACACAACAACCGCCGAGTTAAATCGCTCCGCGGCGCGCACAACCTACCGACCGCTCGCCCGCTCCTGCTCTCACGGACGTACACACGACGACTAATAGAACGAACGAACGAACGAACGAACGAACGAACGAACGGACGGACGGTCGGTCGGTCGGTCGAGCGAATTCCACTGGCGCGACCCGAGCGCGCCGCTAAAGGCGCTCGGCCTCCTCTCTCTCTCTCTCTCTGCCCCGCGCAGTACAAGCAAGCTCCCTTCTCTTTTGGATCGCTCTCTCTCTCTCTCTCTCCTCCTACCTCTCCCACCCCATCGCCTGCCGTCTCTGTCTCGCGCCCGCGCGCTCCACTCTGCACAGACACACAGGCACCTTCCAATACTACTAATGATACACAAGGCAGCGGTGCGTTCGTTCCCCGTCCCCGTTGCTCTTTCTCCCTCCCTTCGCTCTCGGCGCGGCTCTCGCTCGCTGGCTCGGGTTGTTTCGGTTGAGAGAGAGTGCAGCGCGCGCGGTGAAACGTGTCTCGAACGCCGCGTACGTGAGTCGGAGCGAGAAGGAGCATGTGCAATGACCGAAAGCGCTGTTGCCTCGTCCTCGTCGCCGTCCTCATCGTCCTCATCGTCCTCATCGTCCTCGTCTTCGTCGTCTTCGTCGTCTTCGTCGTCGCCGTCGTTGTCGTCCTCGTCGTCCTCGCAGCCATGGCCACCCCCTGCACGCCCCCTCCGCGGCCATCTGCCGCGCCGCCAACACCCCTCTGTCCCCGGTTACAAATTGCCCCGGAACGGAGAGTGAATTAAACGGGATACGGAGGAAGCGTCCGAAAGGAAAACACGTATCGGGGCAAATAAGAAATTATGAATGCACCGCGTCCGAGTCTCACCGCGGACCGAGAGAGCAGAATCCATTCTCGGTACATCGCTAGATGGATTACTTACTCCTTCGGCTCGCATCTCTCATTACCACCACTACTACCGCTACTACCACTACTACTACCACTACTAGAGAGGCAATTTAATTCCCGAGCTCGCGCAAGAACGGCCCCCTCAACATGACTACGGACTACGGGGGGCGATGGACCATGGCGAACCATGGCGAACCATAGCGGACCATAGCGGATCATAGCTTACATTCGCCATTAAAGTCTACTAAAGGGACCGACGGCCTCTATGCGCCTACCACCCACCCGACCGACACAAATAAATGCCCGCGTGCGTGTACGCGTATTTTTAGTCGACCGCTCGAACGTAGACCTCCTCCTCCCCCCCTCCCCCCAATTCCAATAAATCACCGACGAGACTCGCTTTATTAATTACAAGAAGCGACTCGTTGCTCGCGAAATCCTTGTCGTGCGTAAATAATGCGATAAAATACACCCTCCTCTCCCTCCCTCCCTCCCACCCTCTCCGCCATTAAGCTGGCATAATACATTGTAAAATTGTAAGTTAATAACGTTGGGTATTATCGGCCGCGGGGGCCACTACTAATGGGCAAACGTATTTACGGACTGGACGTATTACTGACAATAATACTGCTCGAGTCCGCAAATAGCCCCGTCTTTAATAATGAATAGACGAGGAAATGTGTCAATTAGAGATGCGAGGTAATAAATGAGATTATCGAGCGAGTAAAGGCGCGCGGACCTTCGTCGGGGAACTCGGCCAACGGCCCTATCATATTAATAAAATAAGCGCAGCTTCTTACAATGCATCGTATTTTGCATTTCAATGGCTGGTTCTACGGCTCGTGCTTAGGAGTTTCGGGAGTTGGGAACGAGTCGATGGTCGGTCCCGGTTCCGACCGCGGCCACTCCATTCCCCTGTCGAATGAAAAACTCTATCCCGGACACGTTCCTGCGCTCCCCGGCTCCAAAGGTAAAGGGCTCTGCCGTCTTTTCCGATAAAGCCAGAGACAAAGACAGTCAGTTGGATTTAGATCTAATCAGCTATGGGGAAGCGCATACGGCGGGAGGGGACGTGGCCGGGTGGGAGGCGGCGCGGGGCGAGGCGGGCCGGAGCGGGGCGGGAGGAGGAGAAGGAGGAGGAAGAATCCGGGAGGCGAAGGTTTGGAATACCGCGAGTAAATTATAGACAAAACAGAATGCGCAAATTACTATGCTTTAGCTTAGAATTCAAATGGAGCGTAGACAAAAGGTTGCATTCGTTAAAGGATCGGCGGTAAAGGCTCGCTTGCGGTGGGTCTATGGGCTCGGGCTACGGGGTCGGGGCAGGCAGGAAACGACGAAACAAGGAGAAACCGCTAGTGAGAGAGTAAAAATAGATGCGTTTCCAATAGTAAATCAGTAATTTCGTTCGTCCCTTGCCTCGGTAATCTCGCCGCGGCGCACCTGTACACGTTAGTATTAATAAATATTCTATTCGGCTCCTTTACATAAGCACCTGTACGGGGTTATTGTCCCCCCCCCTCACCCACCCTTGCCTCCTCCTCCTCCACCCACTTACTTTACGGCTTTCCCAAAAAGGATCACCGCCCCGCTCGCACTCGCTATCAACGAAAATCCTCGGACTTCCCGTCGTCGGTCATGCCCTTGGACTTGAATAAAATGACTTTATATGCATTAAGTCAGGCATTATTAATAGCTCCGGCGTTCAAACCCCTCCCCTCCCCTCCCCCCTTGACCCTGCCTCTCTGTCCCCCGGTATTCACCCACGCCGCTGGATTTTCTTTTGTTAAAGAAAGTCGTGAAATTAAATGCAAGATCACCCATGTGCTTGGATTTCCCGGCTCGTATCTCTGGCCCAACGAACGATACGTACAATAAAGCCACGGTAGGCGAAGGGGTGAGCGGGACGGGGTTTGCCGCGGCGGCGGGATGGCGGGGTGGAGGGGGAGCAACCGCTCCAATAAGCGGGACACAATGGAAAATCCCCTCTAAAGGGAAAAGAAGGACGGCGAGTGAGCAAGGGAGGGGCGGTGGCCATTTATATCGTTCATAGAGGGACGTAGGAAGAATAAAGATCCAAGGATTTCTCGGGCATTTATAACTCAAAGTTGAAAATATTAAGCCCCGGCGATTATCTAAATGACGAGATGATTTTCAGGATTTGATAGCATTGCCGATTTAACGGAGAAATAAGAGCGGCGCTTTATACTAATCGAATCTTAAATGTCCTTGGCGCTGCGTATCCATGGGAATTCAAATTTCTGGTCGAGAGAACCTGTCCTGCACCGGACTCGGATGAGAAAAATTAACTAACACCGGGCCAAGCCATCCTAACTGGCCCTATCCCTGAGAAAAGCATCGATAGATCAGCCATCGATCGTTCTGTGGGCCGGGGAAGGGGGGGGGACCATCGACCGAGGGAGAACGCGATAACATTTTATTTATCACACGAAGCCGTTCGAAAACATTTGATGCACTCGAGTTGGAGCGAGAGAGAGAGAGAGAGAGAGAGAGAGGTTACGGCGCAAGACTATAGTACGAGAATTTTCAATTTCCCAGAGGACGATACGATCGCCGTTAAGGTCGTGAAGCAGTTTTATTTCCCGCGCCTCCGTTAGAATGAGTGAAACGTTAGAAAAGGAAGTTTGACGAACCGTATATTGAGCTCTCGGACCTGGGCAAAGTGTATGAACAGACGAGCCGACGGAGAAGGCGCCGCGCGTTCCCTTGAATTTTCGAGGATCGCCGGCTCTCATCTATGCAGCGATGCACGCGCGACTCGCTCGAGGAATACATATGGTGTGGGGGCTACCGATGGCAATCGCGCACCTCCCATAAGGATCGAAGGAGGAAAGAACGTCGGGAGAATGTGTGATCGAATGGCTTTATTTTAGTATCGCGAGGGGAGGGGTTGCTCCGACAAACGGCGAGCAGTGGCTTTAAAGCGAGAAATAATGATCCTCCTCCTCCTCCTCCTCCTCCTCCTGCTTCACGTACGCGCATGCGTACAACGGCTGCTATGAGGGCCGATATTGAGGCGATTGGGGGGGAGGGGGGATTACAGGGTCCAGTCCAGTCAAACGCCATCGGCTCTCAATTAGGGGCCTTAGCGCGTAAGTAATAAAAATCACTAATGATTTTAGACGACGCCCGGGTATTAATGATAAAAGACTGTCTAGGAGGTATATTTAAAAGCCAGGAGACCGAGCAGCAAGATCTTTAATCGGGATGCGCGGCGATCGGCCGTTTGTCAGGGAATTCATTAGGCCGACGTCACGTATCCACGGTATCCTCGAAATCCCTTAATATTGCCAAGCCGAGGAAAGTCGCCGCCACCCCCCCTCCCCCCTACTAATCGTCCCGCACCATCGATCGGTATTACAAACTAACGAACAAACTAACCCTGCAACGTCCACTTGTACGTACGTGTAAGAAAGTACAAGCTCCTCCTCGAAAGCGCAATGGACAAACAAACAACAAACTACCTTTCTCAACTAACAAAAAAGCACTAAAAGGGGTAAAAAAAAAACAAAACAAAACAAAAAAACAAAAGAAAAACAAGAAGGCGGGGTCGATGAACCGTTGTTATTGTTAGTCTCTGGTTGTTCAAACAAAGGTTCCTTACAAAGTTTCTCCCCCCCCCCCCGATTGAAGGAATCCCGAGAGCGGGACGTTCGGGCGATCGCGCGTATTTACACAGTAGCAGCGGTAAGGAGTTAATGCCGATCGAGCGCGTGCTCAACAAGTTGCAGAAACAATTTCGCCAATCAGGACACATTTATAAAGCAGTTTTCATTTGCAATCTAGCCACTCAAGTACTTTGCTCGATTCGCTTCCGGTATAATGACGCTGGAGAGGGACGCGATTAGGAACGCGAGTACTTAATTAGTCATGTCCCGAGCGTCGAATGCACTTGATAAGGAAAAAAATGTCCAAGTTATTAATCGTATTTGAGGTGAGCTGGCACGTGGGTAGTGCAGGGCACTGCCTCTCTCGGCTGATTACGTATATCTTGGCGGAGGTAACGCAGCGAGCCTCATTCCGTTCATTTTATTCTCTCGTAACAGTCTTCTCTATCAAATCTGACACACTCGCTTCCAGTATTTTGTCTCTTCTGCCGAACAAGGAGCGGATTCACGGCATCCGGCACGTAAAAAAAAAAATAAAAAAATAAAAAAATAAAAAAAAATAAATAAAATGAAATAAAAAGAGATGATATAATTGGAATTGATTAATCGTCGATCGTTCTGTCCGAGATTCATTTACTTTGTCTCTTTTATTGTATTTCAACGCTAAACTGCTTGTAATTGGCCATTTTAACCTGATTCGATTAAACGGTGGCGAGCCGGCCGTTGTATAGTGTGCATTTCAACTACTATGTAAATTGTATATAAACTCCCGGGGCACGGAATTAATTGAGTCTTCCTTCAATTCAAGTAGGGAATTGGAATGATTTTATTATTTGAAACGTCGAGCGCTCTGCCTCGTAACGTAATGCAAAGTATCTATTACTTTCATAATGCCTTCAAGGCCTTTTCGAATCCATTTCCAGATAGAATCGGTGGGATTCTATATAAAAGCGATATCGCTCAGAGTGTGTGGACGGGCGTAACGGATCAGTTACCGTTCTGCGTCGATTGGCGGATTCGTCGTTCGTTAGCGCAACGTCTGGACGAGAGCTCGTCCAGTTGGATATTTTCACGTCCGCCGCCACCCCCCCCCCTTATTCGCCTAATTATACGGAATGTCGGCCGGGGGACGGGAAGGGAAGATAAATTTGAATTTGAATCGAGAAAATGTTTCGAGGCTGACGGAGGGACATAATGACGCGTAATCGGCGACGCAATTTCTCACCCGAAGTAATGAACCGAGCGCTTTATAAGCCAGACGGGTCGAAAAGATCCAGGGATACGATGCGGGAAATCGCGCAACAAAGGCAATTCCCTGAGAAGCTAGTGCGCGCCCCCTTTCAATATTGCGGCCAGAGCTTTCTCTTACCTAGCTGCTAAGTGAAAAGAGGCGGAGGAAAACAAGGCGTGAGCGCGCGTGTTCGTGAGCGCGCGTGTTCGTGTGCATGCGTGAGGGAGAGAGAGAGAGAGAGAGAGAGAGTGGGGAGGGGTTGCGGGGTAAGCGCCAAGAAATGAAAATAAAGAGACGAGGAGGTGAACGCGCGAGACTGTCGCGTTTTTCTCCGGAGGCGAGAATGATGGCTGAGACGTGCGATTCAGGTAGCCTCGAGTGCACGAGCTCCTTCGTCGTCCGTGCGAAAGGGAGCAGGGATCTACAGAGAGGAAGCCCCCGTTGAAACGTGACATTGGTGCATGAAAATTCAACGTCTGCATCCCCGCTGATGCCTAAAAAGGCTTTTTCCCGACTTTTCCGCAAATAAACGGTGCGATGTGGTTGAGAGGCGGGGGCGGTGGGAGGCGGTGGCTGTGGTTGGGGAGGGCGGGGGTTGACGACGGACCGAGGAGTGGTCGAGGCGGAGAAGGAGGAGGAAAATTTAAATTGGAAGCGATGTCCGCCGGGAGCTCGGTCTGAAATAATTGGCCCGAGCTTTTAAAAACAGTTGGCCGAGAAGAGACCGACGATCGATTCGCACGATGTGGAGGAGGAGGAGGAGGAGGAGGAGTAGCGGAGGAGAGGGCACTTAGGTACTTGGATCGTGATTTCAATTACTGGGCATCTGTACGCGCGGAGCTTAAAGGCCGCGTCGGTCGGCATTCGCTGGCCGGCCCTTTAATTACATTGCCTTTAATCTACGACGGATTCTTTTCCGCACTCGATTCCGCTCCCAATTACAATTGTAACATGACAAAGGCTCGGGCTAAGTGATCCAAAGTGATCCGAGGCGATCGGGAAATAACGGATGGAGTTAGAAATGATGCTTTTACACTCGCCACTACTTAATTTTACATTCTATTTGTTTCCGTTCGCCAGATAACAGAAGCTTCTCTACAAATTATCCCGCCCTACCTCCCTAGCCATCCCTACCCCCCCCCCAGACGGGATTTTTATATTTCCTTAAGTATAATGTGCTCAAGAGCTCAAGGGAATCTCGGCTTCCTCTCCCCTTGGCAATGGATTATCACGATCGGAGCCAGTAATTAGAAGCTTTTAAATGCACTGGGCCAAAATAATATGTACTATATTATATAAGGATATAATGGGGCTGCTCTGCCAGAGTCCGCTTCTGCCGTTAGAAAACGAGGGCATTAAAAGCAAGGAGGCAGCGCTTTGTGCCTTTAATTGAAAAACGAGAAGCTAATGACCGGGTATTACCTTTGTAATTCATATTAATACCGAGACGTGCTGTGCAATGGCGGAAGGAAGCGCTCTTTCCCACGTAATTTCTATCTAAATTTGAAAATGTATTGTTGTTCGGTGGACTTGGGGAGTGAGGGGGAGGACGTATCTCGTCCGATCGAACCCCCAAGAAGAGAGAAGCCGCCGCTTGATTTGTGCCACCGGTTGATGAATAAGGTGAGAAAGGTGCGGCGAGGGTGGAGGGATACCCGTTCGATTCGCCACTAACCGCGTGGCTTAGGGAAACAAAGGGATTTTCCTTCTTTCTCATAGATCATTTATGGCCGTAAGGTGGCAAAGGTCATTATTTGAAGGAGAAATATTTTTGGGACTCGGCTAGCTTCAATGGAATTACAGTGTACAGATAAATTCCAACGACGAAGTGGCGGACGCGGCGACGCGGGAGTAACGGGGCGGAGAGGGAAGGGAAAGAAGGAAGAGAAAAGCTCGGGAGGTAGGAGGATCGTGTCCTCGTGGTTGCTAGGACGCGCGGTGTCTGCCGAAGGGCGAGCGAGGCACGGAGGGTCGGAAGGAGGACCACTACGACGACGAGCGGCACTTTCTTGCGGATCGCAAGGCTGTAAACAGTCGTTAAAAGTCTCTTCTTCTCCTTCTGCTCCTCCTCGTCCCGTTCGCCCCCTTCGCCCCGTCATCACTACCGACCCAGAGTAGGGCTATAAAAGTGTTTTTCGTCTACTTTGTTTTTCTCTCGGTTATTATCTCTTGTTTGCCCCACCTTCTGCATCTTCCTCTTCTTATGATTCCTCTTGCCCCTCCCCGCCGTCCCATTTTCATGGGCAACGAGGCTGTAGCTCGCCACGCTAACCGACAGACGTAATGCTCAGCTTGACACGCGCACACGGACGGTAGTGCCTCCTGCCCCTCCGTGAACCCCGCGCGCCCCTCGTTGTACTGGACCGACGCCACGTATTTTTCCCAGCGACTCGTTCCCTCGCGATCCCGACGCTCCTTTCGCACGATCCCGGGGGACCTCACTCCAGGGCAACTCCAGGGCCCGTCCTCTCGGATAGCCGGGGACTGGCCAATGAGCGCTGTCGCGAGTCGAGCCACGCGATTTAAAGGGCATTCCTCCTTTGAGCGACCGGCGGGAGAGGATCCCGTCTCCCCGTACACGTCAGCCAACTACCGGAATCTACGCCCCCGGAGGCCCACCTGTAGCTGCCGCTGCTCCTCTCATCGGAGCCTCATCGGCCCTCCGCCACTCCCGTACCCCGACCCCGTACTCCGGCGCCGTAGGGTGCGCATGAGCAGAGCAGAGCAGAGCAGAGCAGAGTATCAGCGTTCGTGTAACCAAGGCCTCGCTCCCTTCGTCCACCCTTCCCCCTTCGTCCCCCACCCCGCCATTCTCATCTCATTACCCATCCACCAACACCAAGTAACTCAATGAGCGGCGGCGACATTGCCCTTCGAGCAGAGCGCATAAATTTGCCGACGACTTTGTCTTTTCTATTATTTCAGATGCGCCGCGAAGTATTCTCGCAGTATTCTCGCTTCCATAAACGAGCCTCGGAGGATCTTACGATAAGGAATGAGGCTCGGACGTGCTCGAGGAAATGCCAGGCATTCGCTCGACTCGCCTACCTCACGTAAGCACAGATTTTTTTTTTTTTTTTTTTTTATTATTATTATTCCCTCCGACTCCCCCCTCCCCCCGACATCCGAGCCTTAACTTTATGGACTTTACTTATCTTCCTTTCCTTTATTTCGAGCTTTTACTGCAAGCTGGTGAATTTATTTCAGCCATGCTCTCAAGAATTTTTCCATCCTCCCTCTTCCCTTTAAAGTAATAATGTAAATTTACCCGATTGAGAATGACCTTCTTCTTCCACGTACAATGTAAAAGTTAAGAACGTTATTCGCACGACTATCAAATTCCCTTATTAAAAAGGTAAATCTTTGTTTAATTTACTTTTCTCATCTCCCTTGCCGACGTGCGTATACACGTGCACGTATATATATATATATATATTTTTTTTTTTAATTTCAAGAGCAGAGAGAGAGAGAGAGAGAGAGAGAGTCAACAATAATTTAATGGCGAACGCTCGATCGAAAGAAAAACCAAACCTTCCCAGGTTCACTAATATTAGAACAATGTCTTCGGTCCCAGCCGCATACTAATAATGTACCGAGATAACCTTCATTTATATATATACACGTTGTCGGCTGTCCTATCGAAAGCGATCGGCTTTACGGATGAAAGGGAACGGGAAGATTGATCGCCAGCGCTAAGTGTACGAGGCTCGCCGCTCGCCGATGTCTAAAACGGGAAATGGGATGAAGTTAAAAAATCACCTCTAATTCGGGTTGATGCATTCGCGCGGATCGTCCGCTCGAGAATAGAAAAAGTTTTAAAGCGATATGAATACCAACGCGTGCATGCATACGTTGGACGTGGTAGGCTAGGCTGGATGGCCGGTATAGGATGCAGGAGGAGGAGGAGGAGGAGGAGGAGGAGGAGAGATCAGGCGGACCGAATGATAATTAAAAACGAAAGTTCTTCACGGCCCGCTTGGCAAATATGTGCAAATTTATTTTTATATCGATAGAAGAGTACGAGGCGTCTCTCGGCCGATGTGCCTCCGTCGTTCGTCCTTCCGTATCTTTATATCTTTCGAGATCTGCATATTAGCCTGTATTCTCTGGAGGGAACATTCAGCTTGAACAATATGTTGCCGGTACTCCAGGAGAAAGGAGAAAAACCTTACGATCACCGGTACACGTGAATGCGTGACCATGTAAATCCACCGAGGATTAGACCTCAAGGAGAATTTTAATGCTCGCGCACCGAGGCGCGGTCTCAATAATCTTTCAAAATAATGAATTTTACCTTTTAATAACGACGCGTATCCTCTCCAATTACTGAATATGTAATGGGAGTTTTTGTTATCGCGGGCGTGGAGCGCCTCTTCGGGACAAGGGGACCATTATAGCGAGGCCGAAATTTCTTATATTGTAAGCCACTCGGCTCGTGGCCTAATCGAAAATTCCTCGACAGTACGACCCTTTGAAATTCGCACTATTGCTTCCGTTTAAACGAGAGACGGCTCTTAAATAAAAAAAAAAAAAAAAAAAAAAAATCATCTCCCTCCCCCAACGATAACGAAGAGAAGGGCTTCCTTCCGCGTAATATCATTCTCGGCCCGTTTTTTCCCTGCTCCGGATTAATTGCATCGTTTTCATTTCACATAATAGCCCGTTTAATTCGGCTTGCGATAATAACTTATTCTCGGAATATCGAAATAATTAATGTTTCTTAAATGGCCATTATTTCAAACCGCCACTGGCATTTTTTTACACTTTCGTTTTAAATAATCCGAGAGCCGGTGTTTTATTTCCAAGAATATACAAGAGCGGCAACGGCGGCCGGGGCGGGCGGGACCGAGGGGGGGAAGCGGGTGGCGTTAAAAGACATTGGCTCGTACTACGGTGTGAAAGAATTCGAGTTATTTGCACTTGGAAAAGTTAATACCCCGGAGATTTATAAATTTTAATGCAGACGTGAGGAAATAACGTATCGAGCGCGGGGCTTTAGCGAGCTGTTATTTGCCATTAGCGAGGCTAACGAAGGAACGGGACGGGACGGGACGGGACGGGACGGGACGGGCCGACGTTATAATCGATAATCATTCCAATGAAAGGGAGAAAGAGGAGGCTGGGAAAGAATAAGGATACAGTGTGCCAAGTGAGTGAAAGAGTGTCGGCGTCGACGGCGGCGGAGACGCTGGAGCTCGTTATTATATTTATAAAGAGGGACGACGGACGGGAGGAGGTCGAGAGCGTTGTTTCACTACGTGGATAATATGTAAGTATCGAGCGGGCGACTGACTACTTTCTAAATAACCTTTTTGAAACTTAATTTCACTGGGAGCGTATAATCCAGCTCGGAGATTTAAATAATTCCGGCTTATCAAATTTAGAGAGTGAAATTTTTCGACGCACCGATACGACTCTGGATGCCTCTCGTACAGCCTGCGGAGGGGGGGGGGAGGGCGCGGAGCCGGGGCCGGGAATACTTTATTTTCCGCGCGTGCGATCGAGGCCTCGCGATAATTCATGCAATTTCTCGTCGTAAATATCATCGCGCCGCCGTTGGGATTCGCGTTGGAGATCGGCGCCGTCGAAGAGCGCGGCGGGCCATTAAAAATCTCAAAGATTCGATATTAACGGGAGGCGATGGAGTTCGGCGCGCCATAGGTCGGTCGGCCTGCTTGTCGACGAGTTGGGAAGGAGTGTAGAGGCGGAGAGAGAGAGAGAGAGAGAGAGAGAGAGAGAGAGAGAGAGAGGGCGGGAGAGAGAGCATGGAGCCCGTCGCTCTCCTCACTTTCTCGAATTTAAGCGACGACGGTGACGGCGACGGTGACGGTGACGGTGACGGTGACGGTGACGGCGACGTCGGCGCTCTACAAATCGGCTTTTCCTATTCGTCGAGCCATCGGTAATTCCGCATCTAACAAGCCAAACACGATCTCCAAAGTCTGTAAGAGCCACTTTGTTCGACTCGTTTACCGGAGCGGGGCGACCATCACCGCGGCCCCTCGGCCCGGCGGTGCTCGTCTCAAGGACCGTGTCCTCGTCTTGCCGAGTAGTCGGGCCTGGCCGAACCGAGCCGACCTCAGCCGACCTCAGCCGAGCCGAGCCGAGCCGACTTGAACCGGGACGGTGGCTGGCTGGCTGGCTGGCTGGCCACCCGCTCCCCCTCTCCCAAGACACGAAATTCGCACTGTAGGAATAATAAATGGGAAATCGGCTGGCATGAGCTCTCACTTACCGTGTCTTCGAAGACCAAATTGACCTGGCGATGGTCGCTGATGGGATGCGCCTGCGGAGGTCGATGCATCCTACCGCTGTGCACCTCCGGGTAGTCGATCTGAAACACGGAGAAAGTATACGCTTTAAACGGCTTTCCTTTTCCCCGCCCGTGGCTTCTTCATTGGCATCGATAATGCCGAGCCGTCCGAGGAAATGGGCTCACACCCGTTCATTAGCCGCTCAAGCCATAAGATTTTCTTTATGACCGCCTCTTTGTTGCCCTCGTCGCGATTATTGGCCTTTACGCTTATTGTCCTCGCGCTCGAGCTCTCCACCGGGGAGGTAGAGCCACTCTCGCTCAACTTATCCCTAATGGCTTCTTTCTACTCGGCCAGACCGAGTCTGATGAGCTCCGGGGCTCGGGAAACTTCACCCTACCCTCTCTCCCTCCATCCCTCCCTCCCTCACTCCCTCCTGCACATACTCATCCGTCCACCCCCTCCCCTTTGGCTTTTAAGATTCATTCGATCCCTCGTTATCCCTCGTTATTTACCAGCTCTTCGCTCCAAATCTACCCAGGACTCCCTACGCAACCTACGGGACGCAATAATAACGCTGCAGTCGACTCGGAAATCACAATTTCCGATAAAAAATACCGTTTACGTATTCGCAATGCAAACGTACGTATGTATATTTATATATGACCGGCACGTACGACGATAAACCCCAAAATACCCGCCTATACATACATACATCTGCATATGTAGAACGAGAGCGAGAGAGCGAGTAGAGAGAGAGAGAGAGAGAGAGAGAGAGAGAGAAGGAGCGGTGGTCGATGGATGGCTTTGTTAAAACTGTTTGGCTTTAAAAGACTTGGCGATTATAAAAATTCCTAGAATATTATTTTTAAAAAAGACTTCTCTTTCGTGTCCCTCTATTATCGATCAATCGGAAAATCGTCATAGTCTCGGCTCTATTATTAAATTCATTCTTCAAATTTTTCCAAACATTCGGCCAACCTTGTATAAATAGACGGTATTCCTATTGGACGAATATTACTTTTTGTAAAGGGCAATTATACACTCGGAGTAACACACGTGTTCACGCGCATGCGCACGAAGCCGCCCGCTCACACCCACACTCACGCCCACAAGCTCAGTCCACGAGACGCGTATATATCGGACGAATATCAAAATAAAAGATATTCTATTGAATATTCTAACGATTCCAGTAGTAGAGACGAATACCATTGCCCGTCTCACTCCTTCCTTCCCACGCCCCTCCCACCCCCCTCCTTTCCCACTAACCCCAATCAATCATTCGGAATTTTCATTTAACCTGGCTACCGGAACTCCAGCCTACTCATCCTTTCCCTGTTTCGACGAGCATTAAATTAGTTGCCATTAAAATTATACGCTTATTAGCAGCCGAATCATTAAGCCGATATATTTTGAAAGGATCGATTGCTTATGCAACCGAGCGTACGTGCACGCACGTGTGTGCGTACGTGTGCATTCATCATTTGACATTTCCGCTTTTATTTAATGACACATCTGATTGATACACAGAAACGACGCAGGTATCATCAGGATTTTCGAAAGATTCCGTATCGGCGGTAGCGGGTATAAGGAATCGGAGTATAAATAAAGATGGGAAGCTTTCGAAAAAAATGCCTGAAAAATATTGACAAAACTTTACGAGCCTCATTAGCAGAGTGAACTTTCTTCCTAACTAATGAAAATTTTCCCAGACAAAATTTTGAGAATCGTTAACCCGAATGGCCACGACGAGAATGCTGCCGCTACCGCTAACCCTGTTGCTACTGTTGTTTTTGTTGTCGTTGTTGCTGTTATTGTTATTCGTATTGTTTTTCAGAGAATGGCTCGATAGAATGTAAAAAGCGTATGGATTGCAGGGAACGAGGCTCGGCAGCCTCAAAGTCAAAACAAAATAAGCGATAATTAATAATCTGACGTGACAACGGATCAACTGTTGCATTCATCATTTACAACAACAGAGCTATTAATTAAATAAATGCAGTACGTAGAATATCGGCTCGCGGGGAAGAAATATATAAAACTTTAATTGAAAAATATCGTAGTTGAGAGAGTATTAATTATAAAATGCTTGACAAGTTACAATAACGAATAACGAAGTATAAACTAGTCGGCGTTATAATACTGAGCGCTAGTTGGAAAAGCTGCTAAATGCGCGAATGCTCGAATAATCGACGAATGCCGAGAGATAAAAGGGCTCGGCTGCTGCTGCTGCTGCTGCTGCTGCTGCTGCCGCCGCTGCTGCATCTGCTCTTTGTGCGTAATATTCGATTTTCGCATTAAAAGCATTGGAATTCGCATGGATTCGTAATAAATGCAACCAAGCGGGACTCTCTTCGCGACCCTCTCTCTCTCTCTCTCTCTCTCTCTCTCTCCCAGCCGGTGATAGATCCGAGATAGATCCGAGATAGATCCGAGCCCGGTGGGTTAGTCAAGCACACTATTATATGAGAATTAACAAGCCCCCCTATTTATAGTAGTGGTGGGGTAGGGGGCAGGAACAGCCTCGGCGCTCGGTGTAATAATCGACGAATGAAAGACGGAAGCGATGCGGACGGGCGAGAGGGCAGAGAGGGGAGGTATCTCGTTAAAAAAGCACGGGCAGAGTATCCATCCGTCCTCCAGTCGGCTTAGCTTCCTTATTTACGTATTTTCCGGGCGAGCGATGCCGCCCCGCCGTTCCCTGAAAGCCCGAGCGGTGGAGTAGTCGCTCGTCGCCTCCCCCCCCCGCTGCGACCCGGCCCGCGCAACCCGGAGGGCAGAGAGCGTGGAGGTGCGGCCGCGTAAAGGATCTGGGCGAGCAGGGGTCAGGGAGGAACGCGAGGGAGATAGCGACGAGTCCACGGGCCGGAACTCGTGGGCCGGACTTCCGGCTGATACACTGATTCACGCGAGCGATTCCCCCGCCGCGGCAACGACGGCAATGAGATCGTCGACGCGTCTCTATTGCTTTTCCGGCCCCGGGCGCCCGATCCTCCGCGGAGCCAGAGCAGCCGCGGAGCGGGGCGGTGGGACACGCGACGAGGCAATTCGATTTGTCGGCGATCGTTTCCCGACTGACGCACCCGTCCACGGCCTACATTACCGTCCCTGCCTCGAGATTCCCCTCGTTCTCATCCCGACAGAGTCCCGGCGCCGTCCTCGCGAGATGCCGCGAGATACCACTTCTTCGCGTCCACGGGCCACCGGATTAACGCGCGGACAGAGTTATCGACCTTGAGGCCGACTAATAATTTCGCATGCTGATACCTCCTCCACCCTCTCCTCTTGGCCGTCCCGAACCGAGGATATCGTTATGTCAAAGGGGACGAGCGGATGGGGGAAAATGCCGCGCTTCGTATATCCAGTTACCGCCATCGGCGATCAAAATTCCAAAGACGAGTCTTCATAATAGCCACGTTCGATTTCATCCAATTATAATAACTAACTATCACAATCGAGCAGAATAACGATAATGGTACTTTGATCTCGCGTGGCATTTATAATGGCAGAGTTGCTCGTAACCGAAACAGTATTTTACATGGGCCGTATTTTAGTACCGACCTACCGAATGAAGCTGCCCTTTTTATCATCGTCGAGGGAGTAATTATCGTTAATAACTAGATGGAATAGTCGAGGGCGGGAGCTTCCGTGCTCGACGGCCCCGACCATTTTTTTTTTTCCGACCCGAGCCTTACCAACGGTAGCCATTTTTAAAAAAAAACATCAAGGATTCTCACATGGACAATGGCCGTGAGACGCATTAACCGATCCTCTGCCTGGTCGTTAGTCCTAAGGATTTCCGAGTCTCGGAGCTTCGACGTCATGCTCGCCAACGTGATACTCGGTTGTAACGATCGAGTACGTAGAACGGGGCCGGTGGGGATATTGGGGGGTATGGGGGTTATTGGGGGAGGGAGGAGGTAAAAAAAAAAAAAATAATAATAAAGAAACGTGTTGTTTGTTTGCGCACGGCAGATCTCGATTCTCTTTCTTTTGAAGTGTAAATTGCAAGTGTCCGTGGCGCGACTCGCGGATGACGAATTAAACGAGAAAAGATGAAGTCAGCGGGTGGCGGGTGGACAGGAGGGATAGAGAGAGAGAGAGAGAGAGAGAGTGCGAGATAGAGAGAGGAAAGTGCAAAGTCGCATGTGCGCTTACGACGTGACGCAACGCGTAAACAAGTGCCCGACGGGGGAGAGCAAGAGGTTGTGCAACGCCTCGCAGCCAAGTGTTATTGTTATTGTCCTTGTTTTATTGATCCCCCCTCCCACCCACCACCCTTACCCCACTACGCCAATAACCCATCCGACCGATCATCGCCGCTGTACTCATCACACGCCGCCGATGCTATCGTCCGGCCCGCGGCTACGTCTTGCGCGCCGAAAGCGAGGATCGCGCACGCCGCCTATTCATCGCTCGCGATCTATTTAAAAATCACCGGCCGAGCGCAATGAGATCACCGGCCAACGCATTCGCGAGTCCGTCTCGCGCGGTGGCCAGACCCTCCGCCTCCCTCCGTCCCCGTTCAATCACGTCGGTTATCTCGGCGAAGAGGAGCGGGACGTCGTCGCTCGGCCCGGTAATAATGTCGTGGCCTTGGCCTTGTGTCGATTGCACCGCCGACGATGACTCAACCCGCGAACTCGCGAAAATGGATCACCCTCCCTCCCCTTACTACCGCCCGGCCGCCTTTCAACCCGGCGATCGCGTCATCGGCCGAGGCCTCTTGACCGGCGAAAATTCCGGCGCTTTTCCACCGCCTTGTTTGTAAACAGATAAACATTCCTCCCTCGGTGACGTTCGGTCGTCAGCGGAATTCGGCTACCGTCCCCACCTCGGCCTTTTAAATCCGAAGGTCGCGCGCGCTATTCCCGCTTATTAAGCTATTTTTACTTAAATGGATTCGATAGCAGGCGCCCACTGACCCGCACCTCACATTGTCTCGTTCGGTTACGTCGCCTACTCGTCCAGTCCTCCCCATCCCCATCCCCATCCCCATCCCCATCTCCTCGTCCCGATCTCTCTCGATGCCGCCGACTCTGCCGACTCTGCCGACTCCGCCGACTCCGCCGATACCAATAATAACAGGAGCAATTAATTATTTAAGCCGTGCAAAGTCTCGATTTCCCTAGCGGGAAAATCGAGCCGCTGAATTTCCCGGTACGAGACGATTAAATCATCGCGGTCGGTTGCTGGAAATTTTATAATCTTTGTCTGCTTGTCAGCGCGTTGAAACGCCAGGCTCAATGTATCCAACGATAATTACCATTGTCACTTGGGAACACTGGCTTTAATGATCGATGTATTTATTACTTTATAAGCAATGGTTCATTGCGCAATGCGGCATTTCCTCAATTCCATCGAGGCGTTCTCCTCGATCAACACAAAATAATTAATAATCCAAGCGCATTGAATTATTTCCTTTATCGCTCCTTTATCGCTCAGCAATTCTCGTTTTTCTAACGTTCGGTCACCGAACAATCACGATAACGCCTCGAGCTTTTTTCTTTTTTTTTTTTTTTTTTTTTTTTTGTTTTGTTTTGTTTTATCCGGAAAGCTTATTGGGTTTTTCCGCATCGAGCGAGAATTACATTCGCTGGAAAGGATAAAAACGAAACGTCACGCTGAAAAGGGAGAATCCGAGTATCCGTTGATTTACACATGTCGGCTGAACGGCTCGTGCGGTCCTATTATATGCATTGTGTCAGGCCACCCGCTGCCCCACCCCACCCCCTCTTCATCCACCCGACCCAACTAATGCGCTCTCCAAGACGATAAGATTTCGTGAAGGTGAGTGAAGCTGACACGAGTCGCCTCGCGATACTCATTGTCCAGCATCCTAAAGGAAAAAAGTCTTCGGAAAACTGCCGAAAACAGCGATTGCTCGTACAATCGTAGTTCGTGAAATTCTTTTCTACAACGTTCGCTAACGATAAGAACTGGATGGAATGTGGATGGCGTTTGCAAACGATATACATTGACTAACGACGAAACGTTACGAAACCCTTTAACCATTCATTCGGTATATTACGCGGGTAACGCATCTCATCGAGGGGCCAACTAACGCTGCTTTCACAACGTTATGTCATTAATATCATCGTCATCGTCGTCGTCATCATCATTATTATTATTTATTATTATTATTTATTCTCATTTATTATTATGTATATTATTGATATAAAAAGAGGATTAGCTAGGGCATGACAATGCGAGATCGGGCAACGTGTCCCGGCCAATGTCTTTATCTGCAGTTATATAATACAGATTATCCGGATATTAAATATTCTCGTCGGCAAAATGAATTTCCCATGTCAATTTTCTGCTGGACTAACTTATCGGAATTATCGGCTTTTTATTTCGACTCTGTCCGAGTCTATTACTTCACGCTCGGGCACGAGAGCCACATTAAAATGATTCATGTATGAAAATAGCTGCGCGTCCACGGCAACGACGACGACGACGACGACGACGACGACGACGACGACGACGCTGGCGACGGAGGTGGCGGGGACAACGGCGCCGGCTACCCAAGGCAAAAAAAAAAAAAAAAAAAAAAATAAGAAAAAAGGCGACACCTCGCAGACGTCGGACTCCGCATGTGCGCGCCAAGATCCCTCCGCGTAACGAGATTAGAAAGTCCTCCTCGGTATTCTTCGGACGAAGGGGAGTAGCCGTGTATCATCGCGGTCCTCGAGACATTAAGCGAGTCGGTCGTTTTTCCTAAATTGGCGAGTATCCGTAATCGGTCTGCTTTACCGGCGGGGCGGGGCGGGCGGCCGGCTAATATAAATTAACCCCCGGCCATCGCGGCCACTAACCCGTTAACGGGCTCTGGCATGTTAACCCCTCCTCCCCGCCCCCCATCCACCCGCACAGCATCCCTGGTACGACTTGGCGCGTAAATTTTAAAGCGACGGTCAGCGATAAAGTCGTCGCCGAGTAGGACGCACAGGACTTTGGCGAATGAATGGGTGCATTGATTATTTCGAGTAGCTGGCGAAGAAGGTATGGGTTTCCTTGGAAGAGGCGTAAAGAGGCTGCCTTTTTCATCCGCGGCGACACGCTCGACTCGATAATTCACGTCCTAAATTCCAGAGACCAAATTCGTCGTTCGTCGCCACCGGGGACCATCGGCTCCACGCCTGATCGAGAGCCTGACGAATGTCGCGGAGCTCGGAAATCGATCGCTAGTTAGAAATGTTATTGTAATGCCGCTAAAAATAATATGAGTACCAGCCTCCGGATGGACCTTGGGCTTAATCACCCAGGAATATTAACGTTTTTATAATAAATCGTCATATGGAATACGCGTCCCGGATCAATAACAGTCCGCTTGCCCCTGCCTATCGTACATTCCTCGAAATCGGACGACAAAACATTTCCCCGCACTCGCCCACACCACCACCCCGCCCCTCCCGCCCTTCCCCAAATCCCGAAATATCTTTATCGAAAAAAAAAAGAGGAAAAAAAGAAAGAAAAAAAATAATAATACAAGCCTGGACGAGAGTAGCCCAATAAATCCAATGTGAAATTGACAATTGGGCCGGTACTCCCACCAGCCCCCTGCCCCCGCTCCCCACCCCCCCAGCCCAGAGCCCCACGCCCTTAGTCACTTTATCCAGATTCGATAAATAAGCCAGCCTCTCGTAAACGTAAGAGGGCTATAAATTTATATTATAAAAATAAATGTTCGATTGACTGTCGGCCATCGTCTCTTATCCTCCTCTCTTTGCTTTTCCTTTCGAATTTGTTTGTTTCAAAACGCTTAACATCTCCCCCGGCCAGAAAGATAAAATTACTACGAAGATTACTCTCGGACGATAAATTAAAAAGTTTATTCCACGGCTTAAGCTCTGCCGTTCTCATTCCTCGTATTCTCCCGAGCAAGTGCGACAGAGAAAGACGACAGGACTCGTTAGATAAGGAAAGTTATGTATCGTCATCGCGTTTTCGTCTCCTCGATCCGATTAAAACTTCAATTTCAAGATAAGCGGGTAAGAGCTCCCGATAACTAACACGCGCGCACACACCCCTCCGCTCCCCGCCCCTCCCACCCAACGACCACATTAGATCCGTGAGGACTTGTCACTTTCCTTTGCCATTGCCCAACGCGTCCACTTTCGTATCAATGTATTATCACTCTCAGTTCATCCACATTGGCGGAACACTCCGTCCGAATAAGCGGGTTCGCTCGCTGTTAGTATTGGTCCCCCGGCCCCGGTGCGGCTCACCTGCAGCCCTCAAAGCGTCGACTCCTCAGACAGCCGAATAACCGCACCGCCACCAGCGATACATTTAATTTACCCAAATGGGGGACGACGTTCCTCGATTTTAAAACTTCAGGGCCCATCCCACATCACGACCACTCGCAGGCTCATTGACAATATTTATCTAATCTTATCGCGTTGTTGCTATTGTTGTTATTATTTATTTATTTATTTATTATTATTATTATTACTTTTGACATTTCGCATGAGAGCGAAGGTCATTACCCCCTGGCGCTGTAACGAGGCATCGATAAAGACAATTGCAGATAAAGTTTGTGTTTAACAGCGAGTTTAAGCTTAAAAAGTTGTATCGGAATGCGCGAAATCTCGCGGACAGTCGAGCACGCGCACTCGGCCGATGAAAATACATCTTCGCAAATGTTTGCGAAGATTATACGTCGTCGGCGTTCGGCCGACGTTAGAACGCGAGCCGAAAGCTTATTTACTTAGAATAGCGGAAGCGAGGCTGCGCGACCCGCGGATACTTTGTACCAACCAGTCTCAATGCCAATCACATCCCCCATGCCCCGCCCCCGCTCCGGAAATCACAAGCCACTTCCTTAATAAATAATATAAACAAACGGCTCGGTACGTTGTTGATCGGTCGAGGTTAATCTACTTTGTCCCGTGGCTCGCATTTATCCAGTTATTTTGCATACGTCGGGTGTTAAAGCCGATTTAATGAGCTTTGCCGCGCTTACGGCCGTCGTATGCGGGACGCGACGGTCCCGCTTTGTGCATTACGTTGATCGGTTTATCTCAGGTCGGCGGGCCGCCTCCGGATTCCGTAAAAAGCCCGAGATATTCGTGGGGCCGAGTGCGGCTACCGTTAAGATCCCCGTGTGGCTTTCGAATGCTCGGACGGGGGAGATTATATAAATGTGACTCCGTGGCGGCTTGTGCGCGAGAAGCGATGCGACGAGGCCAGACGAGACGAGACGAGACGAGACGAGACGAGACGAGAGACGAGTACGAGACGATACGAGACGATACGATACGAGATGAGATGAGATGAAACGAGACGAGACGTGGTGAGACGTAGTGAGACGTGGCGAGACGTGCCGAGACGTGCCGAGGAAAGACAAATATAAAAAGAAAAAAGAAAAAAAAAATAAGAAAAAAAAAAGAAGAAATAAATAGATAAAGAAAGAGAGTAAAGCCAGTCTTGGGAGCATACGGAGCTCTGAACGTTCCTCCCTTACGAGCGAAGCCAGCAGTTGTTCCTTGGGAGCGCACTACACACAACGTTAACTTATATAACGTTAACGCAACGGAGGGAGCCTGGAGCTTTTTTACCTCGGAAGAGGTCGTCGAGACGATGGACAGAGTCCCGGGTGTTCCTGGCCAGCTCCTCGATACGGAGCGACCGCGTCTCCTTCTTCTTCGGACGACGAGACTGGCCGGCGGAACTACTCTCGGCCTCGGGCCCGCCGTCGTCCCCGAGGTCCTCCTCGAGTGCTTCAGCATCCCGTCGTCCCTTTTCCCTAGTCCTCGCGCACTAGTAGTACCCGACCTGCCCACTCATCGTTCGGGCTTCTTTCTCTTGGAGGGGCGGGGGGGCGGTCGAGCTAGAGAAGGGCCCGGGGCCGGGGTAGAGACAAACCGACGGAGAAGAGCACTGGCGCCCACGTAGCCGCTTACGTAAGCCGCCTCGAAATAACAGGGGCGAAGACCTTGGTCGGCGCGTACTGTCCCGTACCGGAGAGTCACTCGCGCGCAGAAGATCCGAGCGTTCACTGGGAAAATTGTCGCCGGCTTTAGCGCCGCGTCGCCAACTGGGAAACGAGAGAAAACAAAGGGGGCGCGAGGCGGCGGAGGGCCGCCCGTCACGTGACCTACCCTCACTCCCGCCGGAGGTAGAGTGCGCGCACACGTGTTCCGGGGAGAGTCGAGCGTATGCGCGACATACGCGCGCCTCCCGTCGTACTCTCGTCGTACCAGGATAATTTATTGTCCCGGAGTGGTTGGCTCCGCTTCCTCCCTCCCGTCCTACCTCCCAGCCCCGCCGTCAGTGTTGGCCAAGCCGCCGTCTCCTTCCGCGAAAACCGACTGGCGTCGGGAAAGCGCCATCCCCCGACGTTCCCCGCCGTTCCCCGTCGCCACCGAACTGCGACTCTCACGGCGTCCTCGATCTTGTTTACGTGCACGTGACACGTTGGACGTGACGAGTTTCCTTCCCCCCACCCTGGATCAGCCCCTCGACAGCCAATAATCCCGACTCTTCTGTTCTGTTCTTCCCTCTAACCGGCTTCCTCCATCCGCTCGTCGACCACCTTCACCGCCAACCACCCGGGCGGGGACTCTAGCGAACCGTGCTTACGTAACGAGGGCTCGCTCGCGGTCCGCCGACTCCGCCTCGGAACCCCGAGCGCCCCCGGGTGTATCGCTCGCTCCGATCGCTTCGTTACGAGAACGGGCTCGTCGCCTTCTGCACCCGAGAGCGAGGAGGGGGGGGGATGGAGCGGGGAGCGCGGCCCCCAAGGACGCACTAGTCCTTGAGTGAGGACGAACGGGACTCGGTTACGATCGCTGGTCCGATACGATTGATCCGGTAAAATTAGCCGGTAAAATCGTAGGTCGGGAGGGGGTTATTGGGGCTCGGCTCGCGATGCCCCTCGTTGTTTTTGTTGTTTCGTACGTTGTAGACGTTGTCGGTAGCTGCTGGTCGGGCGGTTAAGGTCGGCCGGCCGGCCTCCAAGGATTCCGCGCCTATTTGCGTACCACTACTCCCCGAAGAAAAAAGGAGCAGCGCGGGCCGCCGACGCCGCCCTCCCGCCCCCCCACCACGCCCCGCAAGCGGATCTCGGTGGCCGAACACGCGCGCCCAGACGTCGGCACTTATTTTCGGTCCGGCTGCTGCACGGGAGCCTCGCCGCTCCCGTCCATCGGCTGTGAAATGCCTCTGAAATGCGAGTTGCGGCTCGGGTCATCTTTCCGGTCGCGCGCTTCCGAGGGCGATAAAGCCCCAGTGGCTTTGCCGCTGCCGCTCGACGGTCAAGAGGACGGGCTCGGAGGTCTCGAAATTCTGCGGTCGTGCTGAACGACCAGTCAGTCGATCGCGGTCGGACGACGGGGGAGGGCGGGGGCGGCTACCCCATCCCGCACGTGCACGGCCGCTCACGTGGACAACCGTTGTTCACCGGGGCCTCCGCGATCAAAGCCACGCCGACACCCCTCCTCCCCGCAAGCCCCGGCGGCTCTTACTCCCCCCAATAACCTCCGGCCCCTTAACCGTGTTTTGCCAGCAGCGGGGCGCCGCCACTATTTATTTATATTGACCTTTTTTTTTGTCCCCCTCCCCAAGGAGGCTCCCCCCGTCGCCGTGTGCGGTATTTTCGTAAACTACGTGCTTTCCTCGGCCCCCACCTCCCCAACCGTAATATTTATTACTAATCCCCGTCTCCGGATCATTAGCGCGAATTCCTTTATATTTAGGACACGTGCTCGGCAAATCGAGTATCGTGATTTCGCGTAAACTTTACAATGTATACCTCACCCCTCCCCCGCCACGCCCCGGCAAAGCCGACGTCTGTTGAGCTACAACTACGGTCGGAAGAACTTGCACTCGTTTTCGCAATGCCGCCAATGGCCTCCGCGCGATTGATCGCACAGAGGAGGGACGTTTAAACGCCAACGATACAAGGAGCCCGAGTAATCCATAATTTTTGTACGTAAAAGCGCGATGGAGCGAGTGGGCGGGTGAGTCGCGGGGGTAGGGGGCGCGGACGGGGGCCCAGAAGCGTTATTATTACAATAAGACTGGTTATTCTCGCAGCGGCCGAGATCGCATAGGCGGCAATAGCAAATCCGATTAAGTCTACCCAGCGCATTGATTCGCGCTTGCGTTACTTAACAATGAATACGCTATCGGTGCACTCATCGGCCAATGCGAAAGCGCCTGCCCCTCCGCGCCCACACACTCGCGCTTCTGCACGTACGCTCCATACGCCTGCAGCTACGTACGCACGTTCGTATATATACATATGTATATGCATGCATGCATGCGCGCGCGCGCTCGCGCGCTTATGTAGATGGAGGCACGTGGAGGCGGCAGGGGGCTGTTGGCAGCAGATAGTCGACTTCCGTTCGTTTTGAAAATGAACTCGAGCAGCATCGACGGAGCAATAATTCACAGCCGCAAGAATTCTAGAATCTGATTTAATGGTAAATTACAATTGCCGATTGAAGAAAATCACGAGCCGGGAATGACAACACCTGCGCGGACAGGAAGTCCAAGGAAACTCCCACGCAATTAAATTACACAAACGATCATCGAGCGCGTAGATGAAAGGCAGGGGAGGTCGGGAGGTGGGCAGCGGTGGCCGTTAAAACTTTACGAGAATCCTCTCCTCGTGACGGGGCTTTTTCCTCACGTGGAGCACGTGGCCGACGATGCTCTGCCCTCCGGGCAGCCGACAACCCCCTCCCAAGCCCACCGCCACCTACCGACTCTCTCGCAACCCGTAACGTATCGCGTAAAACGCCGCCGCGGAACTTTTACGTTCGGTGGCCGTCGTCATGAGGGCCGGGACAGCCGGGGTTGCGAATCTTTATTACCATCCGTGCCCGACCTCGCCAAATAGAGACGGCGCTCGCAGAAGAAGAGGCGGCAGCTCCTGAGTATCACCCATCCTCCGCAGTCCGTATTATTTGCCGACACCTCGGCCGCTTTATGCTTTAAGCCCAGGATTTATGCTCAAATATATTCTCGGACGAGTGGCCTACGTTATCGACGAGCACACATCTACCCGGACACATCTTGCGCTTCCCGCGACTACCTCGTTCAATAATCCATCCGTTTCAACGCACCGCTAATTCCTACGTATCCGTAAAATCCCGCAAAAATCTGTGCCAATGCAGGCAATTAATGCCTGTAATTAATTACTTAATTAATTAATCGTCATTACGTAATAGCTTCGTGGGCTCGACGTATCGAACGGTCTATTGATTTCTCGGCCGAAATCCAGGAGGACACTGGCCATTAATATTAATCAGGCGAAGCCATCTGAGCGTGAAGCTCCGAACGAACGGACGGAAAGGTTCGGAACTGATGAAGGTTCAACGAACCAAAATAACAGGATGCCTTACAACTTTCGTCGGATTTCATCGTAAATCTTTTGACGTAACCTTTAAATATATGGACTATTTTCATTCCATTATACTCTCAGCTCCGTAAGTTCACGTACGCCCCTTTCCCCCGCCGACTACTCATCCTTTACACGACTTTTGACAGTCTGTTCGTTTGAAAAATGTGTATATCGTTTAAGCGCCTGCCAATAACGTGGGCAATACAATACGACTACGTCGGTCGCTCGCGCCTTTCCGCGCGGTACCGCGAATGTAAATCCTATAATAAATTCCTAATTAAGATAGAGCGCTCGCCGTCGCCGAGTGGCCGACATCTCATTCCCATGGCTTCCTTAACGATATCCTACACGAAATCCAATACACGTTAAGCGAGCCTACTCATAGCGGCAGAGCCGTTCGATAATAAGACAAAGATTGCGATATCCCTTGAGTAAATTTGCGCAATCGTATAATGTCAACTGAACGGCGGGTGGCGAGGGGGTGAGGGGGGCGGGGCGGGGAAACAAAAAAAAAACACGTGTGAATATTCATGGGCAATTAACGGGCGCATAGGCTGTCGAGGCACATGTTCGCATTCAATGATTACCAATGGCATTAAAGTGACGAGAGCTAATGTGAAAGTTCTCGACGCCAAGGACGTGATTTAAAGGAAAGGACGGCAAGGAAAATGAAAGAAAAAGAGGCGTGGAACGAGTCGTAGGTAACTCGAAGCTCCGAAGCTGACACTTGATGAATAAAGCCCCGGCGCGAGGGGATACAAGTCCGCCAATAAATGGCCGAAAAAAATTCGTAGGGAGAGAACGGCGCCGAAAGCATCGGATAGCCGGCCGGTCGTCATCGCCCCCCGCCCCCGCCCCTGCCCTCGACCGCCCGGCTCCCACCACCCGGCTCCCAGCACCCGACGGAGGCGTCCCCCGTTATCTCAGGAGGGCGACGCGACGCCGTCATCCGGTCGGACGCGATAAGGCCCGTCGGAAGCTGTCGCGACCGCTTGCAAAAAGCCTTTTATTCGCGTCGGAGGCTGCTTCAACCGCTCACCCCACCCCAATAAACCCTACAGCCGTCCGTCGCACCGCGTCTCGTCTCGCTCGGTTACAGCGACGTCGGGGCTGGCCGCGATCGTCTTGCCGCGGCTCTCGCGCTTCTTTTAGCCCTTCGTTACGCCTCTAAGCCGGTATTTGTATTTATTTACCTTTACTTCCTTCGCCGCCGTCTCGAGGCTTTTTCATCGAGTCGTAAAAAAATTCGGAACTCGTTGTCGACCTCGGCTACGGCGGGGGTCGGGGGGAGACGGGGGAGGACTGGGGAAGCCTCGGAGCCCGGAGCGCATGTAACGTCAAGTCGGGCGAGTGGCGGGGGTGGCGGGGAAGTAGAGGAGTGTGCGGTTTTGTTGGAGAGAAGTATCTGCGATCCGAGTCCCCCGTATCGCGACGTCAATTTGTCGCCAGCGTCGACAGCTTTACGAGCTCTGACCAATTAGTGTTTATAAAGTTTGAAGGCATCACCGGCAGTAGTAGCAACAGCAGCAGCAGCAGCAGCAGCCGCAGCAGCCGCAGCAGCCGCAGCAGCAGAAGTAGCAGCAGCTCGCGTAAATTAAGAGCTTAGCCGGCGACTTATGCTACACGCAGCAAAAGATTTTAAAGTTTATAATGAAGCCTGAGAGTCACGAAACTAGGCGAACTTCCTATTTTAAGACATTATACGAATGTTCCGGAATTAAAGCTACTTTCTTGGAGACGCGGGACTCCAGGGCTTCCCCATTATCCTCCTCGAGGCGCTTAGTTCTCACTCTCTCACTCTCTCTCTCTCTCTCTCTCTACGTTATTAATTCGCTCGAGCTGCAACTTCGCGCAGAATCTTACTCTACCTCTCGGGGAACAGTGCTACGCACGCCCCTTTCCGCCCCCTCCGCCCCGTGCCGCAAACAGCTTTATCGGAGGATACGACGGGTTCTCAATACGCCCAGCGGAGTTTCCTCTAATTTCATTAGGACTCGAGGAGCGGCAGCAACGCACGCTCCTCTCGGTTATTCGATCGCGGTTGCGCCGGTAAAACAGGACTCCTACGTACTAGTACAAGGTTCGGCGATAACGCCCGCTCTTAGAAATTGCCTACATTATCGACCCGACGCTCCACACACTCCCCCCCCTCCCACTTCATGATCAGGTTGCCGAATCGCAAGCCGAGTGAGAGAGTAATCATCGCGCTTCGTCCGAGTTTAAAATTTAAGTCGCCTATTCATTTAGAGCCGGAGAATAATCTTAGAACATAAAACCGCATCGATAATCAGCTTCGCATCCCTCAGCAAACGGCCTCCTTATGTCAGTCTCGGTCTATTTGCACTCTCTCTCTCTCTCTCTCTCTCTCTCTCTCTCTCTCTCTCTCTCTCTCTCTCTCTCTCTCTCGTTCTCTCGCTCTCGTTTCACAGACCGAGCGACCCAAGGATCCCCCGGTCGGGCTCGGCCTTCCTTATCAGACCTCCTCCTCTAATTGAATGCTTTCTCAATGCCCCCTCCCTCCCCGCCCCGCACGAGCTTCTCGGAAGGATATTGGCTTACACCCAGTGATTCATATTTCGCGAACTCGTCCGTCTTTTTGTGTCCTCTCACGCCCCGCCCCCGGGACACGCTCGTGTTCCCACCGCCCCACCCCACCCTCCTCTTTCTTCGTGAATTCGTTTCTTGTTTGACGTGACTCGATCTTGCCTGGAAAGTGCAACTCGCGCTCGACGTCGGCTCCCTCCTCTCCCTCCCGGCTCCATCCCGTCTCCCTCGCTCCCCGTTCCAACCCCGACAGCACAGAGTCCGCAAATAAATCGTCGCATTAATTTGTCTTTAATTCCATTCCTCCTCCTCCTCCTCCTCCTCCCCCTCTCCCTCCCGCGCCCCAGCCCCTAGGCACATTTCCATTTGATTCGTCCATTCGTTGTTGTTACGGTTGCGCCAGGACGGCTGGCTCGCTGGCCCGACTCTCGAAGCCTCGTTCATGTGAAATTATATGAATTACGCATTCCAGTCGTCCCCGTCGCGGAAAATGACGACGCTTCGCTTGTGTTATCGGAATAATTCGTACACGGCGAGTCGGACTAGCGAATAATAAAGTTTATTGCAGTCGCGTCGATTTCGTCGGAACAAAAGCCCGGGGAATCGTCGTCGCCGTAGGAAATCTCAGCTTTACGATGACATTGGCGTCGAAATCGGCGAAACGGGACTTCTTTCCGCTCCTTATTTTTTTTATTTATTTTTTATTAGCCGTGCGATTATCATTCGAAAGGCTAAGAGGCGTTAAGACTGATAAGGCCAGAGTTACATAAACGAGGCATAAGGACGTTAGAGCTAAGGACGCTATAGGATATATACGCGGACGTCGTTGTTATGATAATTATTGCCGTTAGTGAGGCAGCGGCGACATTGGCTTAGAAAAAACGAGGAGCAGCAGAAAGGCGATGGCTTATGACATTTCTTCAACCGATCTAGAAATACCGATCCTGCTACGTCACGCTACGATTGCTCAAGAGCACGCGACACACCGCGCATTATATTTACGCGGTATATGAAAAACAAGTGAACGTTAAGGCGTGCGTGCGTGCGTGCGTGCGTGCGTATGTGCGTGTGCGCGAGCATAACCAGTCCCGGCAAGTGGACGAAAGCGAGAATTCTGGCGACGCCGTGAGTGAAGATGAACGCAGATACCCATGAATAATACCGTAGTAGACAGGCTTCGATAAAAAATTCCGTCCCCGTTGCTCGGTAGATAATTTTCAAGAGGGGAGCGGCATATATATATATATATATATAAAATTGTTCCCTTCAATGGAGAAATCACGACCGTAGGGAGATTGACGTAGTATTTAGCGTAATTAGGAGCTACGGATACGTAGGTCTTGCGGGAGATCTTCATCTCGGTAAGCCGTCGGTTCCGCAAATGGGTCCGAGTGACGTGGCTCCACCTCCTTCTCCTCGTAGGCGTCGCCCGTAGGATTTACGAGCCGCAGGAGGAAAGCGTTAAGTATAGGTCGCGAAATTATTTCGAGGATGCCTCCCCTTCTCCTGCCCTACCTCCTGGTGCGCATCCACTATCGGATTCTTTACGCGTCCTCGGCTCTCGCGGAGAGACGTCCCCCTAGTTCCGAATGATTAATGAGTCGTTCGCTGATTTTTGCCCCGCACCGGGCTCAGGTGCCCGACGAAAATATTACCCCCCGGACAACGCGCTTTTTCATTTCACCCCCAAAGACGCCCGTCGGGACGCTTAAGCCCTAGTAGCCAATGATGTCGCTTTTACGGCTCCCGTGCACCCGCCCAGCCATCGTACACGACACTGTTATTTAACGGGCCGCGTGCCGACCGGGCCACGATCGTTAATCCTTCCCGGCTTCGATAATAACTTATTGTCGACGGTCCCCGGGGGAGGACTCGTCGCAGCGGTATTCCTCATCCCGTACGGAAAGTACCGAGGATTACGTGGAATTAATTCCAAGTGGTTCGAGCGGCAAGATGCGACGAAGCTAATCCATTGGACGGTTTATTAATACATACGACGACGTAGGAGCACACGAGCGGACCTACGGATCTCGCATGTAAATGTTATAAACATTGGAAAGGATTTTCCGCCGCTGTTTTATTCCCTTCTTCTTCTTCTTCTTCTTCTTCTTCTTCTTCTTACTGCTTTTTTATTACTGCTTTTTTTTTATTACTTATTACTACGTCTTACTACTTCTTATTAAATTTAATAAACGGGGCGGCCGGTAGCGCCAATTCCTTTTGAAGAAAAAAAGAAGAAAAAAAAAGAAGAAGAAATAGAGTAAAAAACGGTGCTCAAAGTATTTCCATAATATTGAGCAAGTGCTCTCTTTACCGATTTACCGGCGCAACGCGAAATTTTAATGAGCACGATGACGACGACGACGACTCCGCTGCCGCTGCTTCGTACTGTACCCCGGATTTCTAATCCTTGTCCCCGCCGCGAAATAAGGACATTCGGTTATAATTAATTTGAAAGGAGCGGTGGAAAGGAAACTAATGCGCGCCCGAAGCGGATCGAAGCAAGTACTCGGGGACAACGAACCCACCTCGACCGATCCAATCTTGTGCAAAAAACAAAAAAAAAAAAAAAAAAAAACAGAAAAAAGAAAAAAACAGTCAAAAAAATATGTACTCGACGACGGTGAAGGGAGTGGAGGTGGGGATGGGAGGGGGCGTGGAAAGCGAGGATAACGAGGCAAACGAAGCCGATCGCTGTCGTATAATCCGAACGCACGGGCGTACTTGGGCCAAGGAGTATAACATGTAGTTGTTCGGCGCTTCGGTTGTGGGTCGATGGTCCATCCAAACGGATGGAACAATAACCCTTCGGATAGTCGGGCTTCGGATAATAGTCGGATAAGCTGGAAAAGCTTGTTATTCGGAGACGGGAAAAAGTCATGTCTCGCGACGCAACTTTTCTGCCAATGCCGAGCCGAACTTTAACACGTAACATGCGTTTCGGGTTTTACGGCCTTTGCGTAACCCCAACTAACACTTACTTACTGCCGCGTTTTTTTTTCAGTAATCGCGTTTAATCGCAGGATTCGTTAGCGGCGCTTTCGAAATCCGAAAACTACAGCCTCGCTTTCCATGCATCCATGCATGCGTCGCCGGCTCGGAAAAAGCCACGCACACGTACGCACGCACGCACGCACGCACGCAGACCAATGACTGGGCAGCCGTAGCGGCCTAGTTCGCCGTAGCTTATATTCCCGAGTAAAAGCTGTAGAGAGAGAGAGAGAGAGAGAGAGAGAGAGAGAGAGAGACGAGAGAGACGGGTAACCTCGATCGAGTCGACGGCGCATGTGAAAACTCGGGAACGGCAATTTGCCGAACTCCACGTGGACGTGGAAAGGCTTCCGAGCACATCGGTCCCAGGGCAGGGGCATTCGTAACAACGGCAGCGGAGCCAGTCGACGCCTCCTCTACGTCTCGTCCCCGAGGGCCCACAAGTCGGTCTCGCGCAGACCCGTTCCCCCGGGACGCTAATCATACAAATATTGTTACTCGTACACTGGTCGACCGTCGAGGAAATGACCTGGTGCAATAACAGCCGCGAGCCGTGTCGATGCGCGACAATCGATTGCTTCCGGGAGATCTCAAATACAAATACATCCCAGGGGCGCGTTGTTTTTTCCATGCAATATCCTCTCCGGATACCCGATACATCGGTCGGTTCTACGGGTAACGACCTCCCTCCCGCCCCACTCGCCGCCGTATTCGATTGCCCGGTGCAAGACGATAATGACACGACCTCCGTTACGGCCTTCTTTCGCGGAAGAAGAAGAAGAGGAAGAAGAAGGAGGAGGAGGAGGAGGAGGAGGAGGAGATGAAGAAGAAGAAATAGTTATTGCCAAGACGCGATTGCATTGTCGTCGTCGCTGTCGTCGTCGCTGTCGTCGTCGCTGTCGTCGTAGCCGTCGTCGTAGCCGTCGCCCCTGCCGTCTTTCCGAGGAACAGTTAAGCCGTCCGTCGGCGGATATTGGAGGAGCTGCCCGAGCGGTAAGGACGAGGCGCGTCCGTGACGATAACGAGCTCGACTCGCGCAAACGGAATCGCTTTATCGTCCGAGATAGCTCGGACGGCGATTCGGGGTAGCGCGTTAGAGGGTCTCCTTTTTACGCGGAAGCGAACGCCCGGGCCTGGGTGGTGAGACCCGGGAGTGGGTTCCCGGTCGCCGAACCGGCTGCCACCGCCGAGGATCCGGCAACGCAGCGTCGAATCCCCCTACTGATTAACTAGAGCGTCCCGATCTGGGATTTCCCTGACGCGGTAGAGTCACCTCGTTACGAGCCGCTGAAATTCCCCAGGTCGAGGTGCGGCAGCCGCATTCCCCTTGCAGGTGTAGCGACGAGATCGCCAAAGGGGCGGGCCGTCCGTCGGCACACCTTGGGATTATTAATCACGGCCCCGCGCCACGTGATCCCCCGCTTCCGGACCCGCGGCCCCCAACGAACGTCGGCCGCTCTGCCCCTAATTTTCGTGGCGACGGCACGCGACCGAGATCAAGAGCGCCTCCACTAATATTTGTACGGGCATCCTCCCGCCTCGTCCCGCCCCGCAAAACGGCCGCTGCTCCAGCCGATCTTCGCCGTACGATGATACGGTTCGCGCTGACTCGCGCTGACTCGCGCTGACTCGCGCTGATCAAGGACGCAAGCGGTCCTCCTCCACCGATCCGCTCAATTATCTAGGATTACCGGATGGGCAAAGGGCCGAATTCAACTGCTGCGACGTAGAGGAGGCGAGTAATCCGAGGAGCTCGGCAGGGAGAAGAGCGCCGCGCCCGCGCGCGCACTCTGCCTTCCGCTCGAAGGGAAACGCCGACCTTGGACTTAATGGGGGTCGGAGGGAGGCAGGGGGGGCGGGGGTGGAGCGGCACGAGTCAAAGCCGACGAACGGCGTCAGCCACCGCCGCCAGCCCCTGCCTTATCGCGGAGCCCCGTCGACGAGCCGATGTCGGTACGAGCGCTCGGGGCGGCGGCTTGAGGTTGCCACCGCCAGAGGTCGACACCCGGCCACCTGCCGCTCTCGACCGTACTCCTCGTACGTCGTCGTCGTCGTCGTCGTCGTCGTCGTCGTCGGCAGCTTCTACGCGCGTCTTCGGATCCGGGAGGAGGGATTCGAGGCTTCGCTGATCTGCCGAGCCTCGTAAGCGGGCATACTTATTGTCGGCACGTTGGCATTGACCGCTCGCCGGGTTCTCGAAGGGCGCCGGCTATTCGTATTCATCACCGCGTGCTCATCGATCTCGTTCTCTCTCTCTCTCTCTCTCCCTCTCCCTCTCCCTCTCTCGGGCGAGTGAGACCGACGTGAGGATGATAAAGCTGACCTTTGGGTCTCGATAAGCGACTATGCGCCGTGGAAACATTGTACCGATCCCCTGCCAGTAATAACCTAGCCTAGCCTAGAGGTTTTTGAGGAACGGGGTGAGAGGGAGGGAGGGAGGGTCGAGGCGGACTATAGTTTCGGCTCAGGATTGCGGTATAGCGATTAAACCCTCGCGGCTAATGGAATTATCCACGTATCGACAAGTGCCGACGATTTTCCGTTCCTCCCGTCCCCTGGCCTTGCGCGTCTCGTTATCTCCCGGCGACTGACGAAGAAGGGGCAGGGGACGCTCGTTCCTAAGGGGGAAGCCGGTGCGTATCGATTAAGCGTCAGGTTCGCGCCACGGAGACAGAACGAGGCTCTCGGGGTCGGGTAATTGACAGACATTCCGCTTGTAATGCTTTTAAAGCGTACCGTCGGCTCGGCATGCGGGGGCGGCCTCTCACACCCGGGTACGGGCCACGACGGCTCGCACTCGCGGAGGGTCGGGAAGCCGACGGCGGTCGAGAGCCGTGTCCTCCGCTCCGTCTCTCTCTCTCTCTCTCTCTCTCCGCCCGCTTTCACGGGCATCGACGTCGGCTTTTCAGCCCTTGACACGCCGCTTAAGCACTTTTGGATTACGCTCTCCAGCCCCCGTTATAAGGGGGTTCGGGGTGAGGCTACAGTGGCAGGAGGGGGTAGGTAGGAGGTAGCACGATTTTCGCTCCGTCGGGAAGGATCGGGAGATGTGACTCCGTGTCGAGAGGCACAATGCGTGGGAATTCCTTTAGCGAAGTCAACCAGTCCCCTCCCCTCCGCCTCCTGCCGTCGCCACCAGCAATCGCCTAGAGATATCTTTTTAAAAAGTTTTGGGAATTAGGCGGCCGGATAAGCCGATCGGGGACGGAAAAATCATCCAAGACCTCGGCTATCCATCCTCGGCTACATTCAATAAACTAAAAATAAACGACCGCCTCGGTTCTCTTCCCTTCCGGGAGCAAATAGAGAGCCCCGCCACTTACCTAACCCGGTCTCCGATGCTTATCGTACGAGGGATGCCATTATTATGCGCAAAAAGAGTCGCCTCTTTCATCTCCATCTGTATACATGCACGCAGGTAAATGTATATACGTGGTTATATGCTTTATATACATATATATATATATAATAAAAGAAAGAGAGTAGAAAAAAGAAGCGAGTCGAGTGTTTGCAGAGAGCTTGGGCATATCCTATTTATACCGTGATTATGTAGTTTTTCCGAGCGGCTTTAAATAGAGGCGAATTAGTTGGGTAAAATTTCGCGACTCGGGAGTTATATCCCTCACCCACCCTCCCCGCCGCCCCGCCGCCGATATTATTATTAATTGCAAACATCATTAAAGTAAGCCGGGAGTCGAAAATACGGTCGGTTGGTTGGTTGGTCGGTCGGTCGGTCGGTCGGTCGGGGCACATTGTAAAGCCGGGTCAGCGAGCTCATTTATACTTAAGCCATAGATTAAATAAACTTACCGCTATCATCTCCGATGGCTCAAGAACGAAGCACTCGTTGGGTCTCCTGGCACTTCCGCCAGTTCGTTTTCCAAAGCTGCAACGAAAAAGACGATATAATAATTTATGCCGCCCTGCTCTTCCTTCGCTACGCTACGGAAAAATAATTTCACCACACCTCTATCTCTCTCTCTCTCTCTCTCTCTCTCACTCTCTCCCTTCCCCCCGTCACCCCGGGGATTAATTAATTTATTCCCGCATAAATATGCATTAACGTACGCGCGACGTAAATGCGTGCGCGCACCGTAAGTGGAAACTGGATCATGTTTATAATGAAATGCACTCGTACGCGCGTAAACATATATAGTGAGTGAGAGAGAGAGAGAGAGAGAGAGAGAGAGAGGAAAGTTTGAACAACTCTCTCCCCCTACCACATCTAAAGTAAGGAGCTTAGTTTTACGTGAAAAGCCTTATTTTCAAATCAGAATAAGCACGCATAAGCTCGAATATTATAACCTTAGCCAGAACGTATATATATATATATATATATAAACTTTATTTATCCAGACCTTTTTAAAACCTTTCTTAAAGTCTCCCCCACTCTCCGATCCACGGCCCTCGGAGACTTTGGGTAAAACTTTTTTTATTACCGTGAAAAGTAATGTTTCGACAAATTTGGCGTCTCTGCCGTCGGGAACTTTATTGATGCATAATAAATGAGGCGGAAGACTTTGTTCCTCGGTCCATGAAATATTTGGTAAACAAAAGTCGCCGCCTCTTAACGTCCTTTAACGCTCCAAGGGCTGAGGGCAGAGCTAAGGAGTTGCCCCTATTTCTTCATTTCTTCATTTCTATAAAATTCATTGAAGCCGCGAAGCCGGCCCTGCTATTGTTATTTAAATAGAGAGAGGCGCTCTAGGAGGCGTTTAAGAGATTACGGAGTCCTGGGCGCACGCGGCCGTAATATAAATCGAGTCTGCTCGCATAAATAACTGATGGGAATTCCGTTTAAGTATCGATCGGATATTTTTACGTTTCGAATCTCGAACGGCGATTCGGCGTATTCGCCGGCTCGGGGGGGGGGGGGGGTGAGGTCGGAGGAGGAATCGATACGCGCTTAACGAAATACGCCTGAACTTGTTTACTCGAGGTTATAATCTTGTCAAAAACATTGCCCGCGAAAAAGTGTCGTAGCGTCGACCGATGGTGGTGGTGGTCGTGGTAGTGGTGGTGGTGGTGGTGGTGGTCGATCCTCCTTTCCAACTTCCGCCCCAATAACCCCGACCCCTTCGCGACGACTTACTCGTAGTGGCGTCGTTCGTGGACGACGGGAAACGAGGTGACCGCCGGCCCGGCGATTCGATCCGTCCATTCTTAATCGCATTTAGCGGACGTCATGCAAAAATTTTCATTCGCGGATATTGCGCGAGGGACCGCCCCCCCCCGCCATCCACCGTCCACCGTGACCTCGTTATCGTGACTCGATAAAATAGAAATCCTCGGCCGAAGGTCAGCCCGACATCCGAAATATTCCGGCTTCTATTCTCGTGCGAGTGACGAGTCTCTCTACCCACGCGACTCCCCCCGCCGTCCCACCCTGCCCCACCACTGAGACGCCATTACATTGTACGGCTGGAGTGGGCGGCGAGCGACGAGGGAGCCGACGGGAGAGGACTCGCACTTCCGAGGAAAGCGGGACATCCGCACCCGGGTGCCTCCTGTGTTCCCCGATGCGTGTCTGCCGTCCCCGGGAGGAAGACCTGTCCCGTCGCGACGGCATTCGATTGGCTCGGAACGTCGGAGACGCTCGGCTGCCGATCGAAGAAACGCGATGACGAGGGGAAATTTAAGGAGCCTCGCTTCGCTCCTTGTCCTCCCTCTTTTTCCCTCTCTCTCTCTCTCTCTCTCCCTCTGTATCTATCTATCTACGAGCTGCTCCGCTGGCTCGTACCTCCTAGCCGCTTTTGCTCCTTCCGGCCCCTTTCGTAGTCCGCCGATCGACAGTCCTCCTCTCTCTCTCTCTCTTTCCCTCTCTCTCTCCCTCGATGGGCTACGGTTCACGGGAGGATTCGATTTGTACAAATCGTGCCTATTTATCTAACGCTTAACGTTCGATCTGTTTCTTCAAAGCTGCATTCTTGTTTGGACAGTACTCGAGTGTAGCGCCTTCACAAATACCGTTTGACAAACAAATTGATTTGAATCATTTTATGAAAACAGTCGTTATCCTCCGCGTCCACGAGGACTCCCAGGATATTTTCATTTCTCGATCGCGCCTCCCTCCCCGCTCCCGAGAGATTAAAATTTCTTTTCTTCTTTTCTTTTCTTTTTTTTTTCCCCTTCAAAACGCATTACATAGAGCCTTGATCGCAGCGTCGTTGCTCCCTGCTCTACGGCACTGGTACATTCGAACAAATCAGGCGAATGTTAATTCGACGTGGCCAGGAAATTTTAATTACTTCTCAGGCTCGACTTCTCCTCGAATACGCAGTCGAGCAGAGCATTGTTGCATCTACTAAGTCCCAAGCCGACTCGTCATACGACTCAATATGCGAAAAATATAATCTTGTAGTCGTAAAGATGATTCTTCTTCTTCTTCTTCTTCTTCTTTTTCTTCTTCTTCTTCTTCTTCTTCTTTTTCTTCTTCTTCTTCTTCTTCTTCTTTAAATAATAAATAATAATGATCCAGTTAAGTTACCTTTAATACAACTCGTATTTAATTAATACGAAACTCGCAGATCTCTGCAGCTCGATCAACAAGGTTTATTCAAGAAGAAAAAAGAATGAAAGAAGAAGAAGAACGTGCCACTAAAGAAAATGGAGTTCACGACTTTTATGGAGGTCGAACAGACAAGCGAAATGTGAAAGGATGAAATAATGGATCGAAAGATAGAGGAACGTAAGCTGAGAATAAGATCACTTAGCAAGAAAAACAATAGATGGAAAACAAGACAGATCGAAGCATTAAATTTGATATATCATTACTGTTAATGCAGAGTCGATAATCTGGATTACAATAATTGATAACACACATTGCTTGAAATATTTTATTTCACTTCCCTCTTGTCTCTTCTTCCTCTTTCTCCGGGTGCGAAGGGTTCCAACGAGTTTTTACATATACACAGTATCGGGAAAGTATTTTTCAAGAAACCTGAATCTTCATTCAGCTTCCTTATCATTTATTCCAACAAGAATATCAACGTGGCTAGTTTAAATTTAATGAATTGCAAGGGACAGCAAAGACATTCGTTTAAAAGCTATTTATATCGAGAACTGCTCGTAAACATTTTTACGGGAAGCAGCGGGCAGACATCGACAACTACATACAAGGATGTCCGTATTGTTTAATCGATAAATAATCATTAATTCTTTATTCGGGATAAAATTTAAGTAGAAAAGAAGTTTAGTTTCCTTCCGTTTTTTCTTTGCAATTGAAACACGCAGTCCGGTGAATTCGAAAAAATTGATAACCTTTCAGGTGAAATGTCCGGTGTCAGTTTTAATCATACATGTCAAGCGCGAGCGAGGCTAATGGCGATTGAGAATTCTCAACAATAGATTGAAGAATATCCGTATTCATATCCGTATTCATAAACTAGTGCTTTTCACCGAGACTGGAAAATTCCCGGCAACTCAAAGCGGAAAAAGAATGTAATAAAGCCGAAATAATCATTAAAGTAACTGCCAATTTTAACAGTCTATCTAATAATGCATTTATTACATTCACTATCTCTCACTCTCTCTCTCTCTCTCTCTCTCTCTTCTGGTTTAAAAAAAAAAAAAAATATCGACTATTCGCAAGTAGTTGTGTGCGGAGGCAGGTTGACGCAAAAAAATCCCAGAGAATACTTATTATTCATAAGGAAAGTTTTGTAATTACTAGTTCCAGCATGTCCTCGTGGGTTTATAAAAAGGTTAAAAGTGTGTTGGAAGGCCGATAATAAGAAAGGGCCGAGCAGCAGAAGGGAAAATCGAGTAGAGCGAGCGAGGAGGGAGCGAAGGTCGAAAGGAGGAAGAGATGGATGCAGAGAATTGTAGTGATCGAGCTTCGAGAGTCAGAAATCAGCTGGGCAAGAAAGGGAGCGCCGCGCAAAGGCTGTTATTGAAGCGAGGTGATAGGGAGATAGGGGTACGGGCGACGGCGGCGGCGGTGGCGGTGGCGGTGGCGGAGGCGGAGAGGGGGGGTGGCATGGTCTGAGAAAAAGGCGAACTGAGCCGAGCGAGCGAGCGAGCGAAGCTCAAAGGAGAATTGGCGGTTCGGGGACGGTGGGGTGGGGTGGGGTGGGGCATGAACGAGTAAGCACGGGGCGGGGAGGGGATGTGAAGGGGGGAGGCACCATAAGGAGGAGGAACAAGAAGGCTGTTGACCATCTCGCCTCCACGCAATCCGCTCATCTTCCTCTCCCTCTCTCTCTCTCTCTTTTCTTTTCTTTTTTATTCCTCCTCGGCAGTCTTCTTTTCTTTCGCGCGCATTTGGCTTTCGCGCGCTGCGCTGCACTTTTACGGTACATAAGCAGACGGTACGTTACGGCGAACCGATCCTCGACTCGTATGCACTTCACTCGGCTAGGGGCCACGGATGGGTAGTGGGGGGGAGGGGGCCCGGTGCCGGGGAGCCTCCGATTCTACGCGGCTCGCGCTCCCGGTTTTTTCCACATCCGATTTTGTCTTCCTTCCGATAGCCCCGTTGCCCATTATTAAACCGATCTATACAGGATCCACGGTGCGCCCGACTATTCTTCTCCCTGCCGCTAATTTTAATCAACCATCCACCGCGCAATACGCTCACTCGTGCACGTATCATATGCGTGCGCGCGCACGTCCCTTACGTGTATGAAATAAGCGTTATTACTCCCTTCATCAGTCCGTGATAAATTCAATTATTTCCGACGTTTTCTGCGCGCCCGGGGAAAATTGTATTCCCAATAACATGTAACAGGGTGATAAATGCATCTAAGCTTTAGTTTTAAAATGATTAATTTCTCGAGCCGCTGGCCATGAACGAGTCCGTCTCAATTAATATTCATTACGTTTAAGCTCACTCGCGGGATTTTATGATTTCGTGCGATCCTTAAGAAACTTTGTCCGTGCGTGATATTCAACTCTAAATTGGAAGATCTTCTGCAGCCATTGGCCCCCTTCTTCCCCCTCTTCCGAGCGCTTTCCTCGCGACTTTAGATTTCAAGAAAAATCGCATTTTTCATAAGATCATAAGACTCGGGAACTCGACTCCTCAGTTGCCAGAAACGCCTCGTTAATCATTATTTATCCTCCCCAATAACCCCCCCCCCGACCCGCTCCCGTTTTATCTATTTCTAATAACCCTGGGAGGCATGATCGATGCCATGAATTTCAATTCCTTATCAACGTTTTGTAAGAATTATAAGCCCCAATGTCATAGAGCTAAATGCAAATAAAGTTCTGAGGGATAAGCAATCGGAACCTCGTGTCCAAGTCCCATTGTCCGAGTGACAAAGTAAAAACGCTATTGTCGCGTAATAAATGACGGGCAATACTCAAAGCTCAGGGAATACGTAGTATAATTATTTATAAAGTGACCTATTGATTCTTTTCTCCTCTCCTTCGTTCGAATATTTAAGTATTCGAATATTCTCCTGCTGTCGTCCACCGCCAGTACTAGCTCGTAACATTATTTTAGAATATTTGCGCGTCAGTTGAATTTAAATTACTCCTCTCGCGCGTTACTCTCTTAAAGAACAGACAATCAACGAATTTACAAGCGTCACATTGAACACGGACGCTAACTGTTTTTCTCTTTCTCATGGCCTCGAATTAAGATAAATTACTGCAAACCTGGCGCTCACGCGGAAACGACCTTATAACCTCCGCGTGTGCCGTAATAACCGAAACGTCGTTATTATTGCGAAGACTCTCTCTCTCTCTCTCTCTCGCGCGCGCGCGCACGCTCACGCTCACGTTGTTTTGAGCTCCTTAATATGAGCGAACGCCTGGAGGAGTAAAGTTATTAATAATTAGGGAGCACGCGACAGTAATCATTTCGGACAAGGAGCTTATTCGTCCCGGAATTTATTATTACCTTTTTACGCAGGTACAATGTTGAGCTGCGTAGGCGCGTCTACCAACCGGGTGAATTATTTTATAAAAAAAAAAAACCATTCGTAAACAGCGCCATTCGATGCCAGCGGGGAGTCTACGGCAATGCAATTGGGAATAGATGACGGAAAAGCTCTTGGACACGTTACACCTGGCGTATTACGCGCTCGTCCGTCTCCATAATATGCCGCGATCGCTTATTTGCGCTTTCATTCCCATTTATCATGCAGATGCTATTCGATTGGATATCAACTATTTTAACTAGCGGCGGATAAATAATTCATTGCTGTTGATGCCACAAGGGCGTGGGAAGCTCGCGGGGCGTTGGAATCGAAAGGGCGGGGGAACGATTGTGTCGGGAACGACAAAACTTGTGAAGTCAGGGTCGAAAGTCCAACTTGTTTGTTTGACATGGAGCTTAAAAAAAACTGAGGGGGTTCCTTACCAAACGGAGAACCTCCTTCTGGGAAAAGCCGGCGGAGGCGGGGGCTGGGCCCTGACCGGGTGGGCCCTGTCGACGCTCTCACTCCTCAGAGCCTGGACGGCCCTGGGCAGCCGGGGCAGGGCCCTCGAGGTCAGGTAGGCCTCCTGGAGCTGGGGAGTCGGTTGCTGGCGGAACTGGAGGAACTGCTGATGCTGCAGGAGCGCGACCTCGGTCGCGTAGTTGCCCCCGTGGAAGCTGTTCCAGCGACGCACAGGGGCTCGCTGAGCCGAGGCCGAGCCCGGCGAGGCCGGAGCCTGGGCTCCGGGTCCGCGCAGCTGGCCCGTCGTGTGCTTCTGCATGCCGATGACGTTTGCGGACCCGCGTCGACCGACGCACCCACATCTTCAGCCCGAGCCGAGCATCGTGCCACCCACCCCTCTTCTCTTTTCACCACTTTGATCTTCGCGCACTCTTGATCACCACCGTAACTTGCTCTACCCACTCCCTTGGCCACTGACGCGCAATGATTTTCTTTTCAATTCCTATTTCCCCTCACGGATTAGCCCGTGACCTCACCAATCTCACCGACCTCACCGCACTCGACTACGGCATTTTCACCGGACCGACTGAGGGGTCCAACTAGCCGCGTTCAGCTCCTGGCGAAGCTTTTTCTATTGAGGGGCTGTGTGAGTCAGTAGCTCGGAGCCACTGGCGAGGGCGAGGAACGATTACTGCCTCGGACCGTGAGGACCTCGAGGAGCGCCCCCCGCCGACGATGATTCAATAACCTCTTCTCTCATGATGGCGCTCGATCGCCGATAATCCTCGGCAATTACCATGCACTCCGCTCACTTTGCCGAATTATTAATACCATTAGCCCAGCTATTTATTGTTCCCCGTGAGTGATCACCAGAGCTGATTGCGTAAGAAATTAAACGGCCGGCGACTGTGGGTTTCGTGACGAGACCTCGATGTCCTAAACGTGTTGTAACGCGTGAAAACCCGATGAAAGGAAGGTGAAGTATTGCAGCCGAAGGCACGTCGGCCGTCGAAAATTTAAAATGAAATAATGTTCGAGGTCGAAGAATCATCAAAGACGTTCCTTTTATTTCTTATCGGCGCCGTCTCCTTCCTTATCGGTGGCTCGTTTTATCATTAGTTCTGGGCTCCGTTGTCCCCCTCCTCGAGTCGATAGACCGGCCTCGTATCTCTCCTCCCCGGCGTCAGCTGGCCCCGGGTCTTTCGAGCTGCGTAAAAGAGAGAAGGGGAATAGGAGGTTTTTCACTTTTCCGGGGACATCGATGATTTCCTCGGACCGGATCGAGAGCTCGGCGGCGGGTTTCTTGCATTACTTGCTTGGGTCGCCTCACTGGTGACCGTTTCGGTAATACGCGCTGACTCGGCGAAGGGCGGGGATAGAAAGCCCTTTCCCAACGGTACTGCGCCCTCGTATTTTTTTTTTTTTTTTTTTTTTTTTATACCGGACGGGGTGAATAAATTTAATTTTGAATACATTTCGGGATTTACATAGAGTTTAATGGATTTAAAATGCGGGCAGTTTAGGATTTTAGCAGTACGGGACGTTACGGGCCAGCCGCCGCGCTGAAGCCCGCCAAGGCCCATCAAAAGCGCATTGTGATGATAAATATTTTTGAAGCTTTAATCCCGTCTGTTTTTCCAAGGAGGATTCGCAATATGAATTCCACCGTCGGCCGCTTATAAAAACGAGCCCCCCCCCAACTTTTCATAGGCAGTGGCCCCGACGCCACCGCGGTCGCTACCCCCCCCCCCCCCCTCCCTCCCCCCCCCCCCCCCGGTGTCGACGCCGCCGACGCCGCCCCACGACGCCGACGACTCCTCCATCAGCCACCCATCGCCTCCTCCTCGAGCTACGTACGTAAGGCTTTCATCTGCGTCCCGTACGAAAACTTACTAATGCAGTTCCTTTAGTAGCGCTTTGGCCGAGCTGACGGTTACGCCGAGATAAAAAGCACTGTAACGTTAGACCCTGGAATGCACGGAGATTAGAGGGCGTCTAAGGTGTCGGCCGGCCGACTGCGGGAGTCGTCGGATCGTGACGTTTATTCGCAGCGTAACGCGAGGAGGAATAAGGGCGGGCGAAACGGCGAATCGGGCGCACCCGACGACGGCTCGAAGCAGGAGGGAAGGTAAAGGGAAGCGTAGAGAGCAGCGGTTCCGTGAGAAATAAATGACGGGATCCGTCGACGGGAAAAGTTGGGAGGCGATACGATAGCACGATATGACCATCGCCCAACTTCTCTTTCCCATTGTTTTTTTGTTTGTTAGTTTGCTGGTTTGTTTGTTTGTTTGTTGGTTTTCATCGAATGCAGCCGATCGCTCGACCACGCCGTTACCCTTCGATCGTGTGCTTTTCAGCGGAAAATTAGAAGCGAGGCCGAGCAGCCCCGGCTTTCCACGTCTCCGCGTGTGTCACTGTTATGCATTAATTCAGCTCCGATGCGGAACGACGACGACGACGACGACGACGACGACGACAACAACGACGACAACAACGGGGGCGTTTTTCGCTTCCAGCAGAGAAATTGATGCGACATTTCATTTCGAACATTAGGCAGTCGGTCCGATCTAATTGCGCCTCGTCGATGCTATCTAAACGCTTTTATTTTCAAGCGACGAGCGCCGGCTTTGGCCTCCGATTCAATTACGAACAATGCCTCGGAAAGTTTGAACACTTAAATGCCAGCGGTCCGCGTATCCCTTACTTTCAATGACGCCTCGCCCACCCTCCTCTCTCGCTCGCTCTCTCTCTCTCTCTCTCTCTCTCTCTCTAACATACACACGCGCGCGCGCGCGCACACACACACACACACTCTATCCCTCCCTATTCGCTTCTGCACACAAAAGATAAAGCTTGCGCTCCGACTATCAAAAGTGCGAAACTCCCGTATAAAGTCGCATAAACTTTCGTTTATACCCGTTCCGGGGAGGGGCAACTAAACTGTCGCCTTTAGTTTATCCAGAGCAGGGGCCGATGCATTTTCTACAAAGTCATATCTACTCTTGCACTTTGCGCTCCCGGCGTATAACAATATAGAAAGTACTTATCGCCCGAGACTTCGAGCTGATATTCGATTCCTCGCACTGATATATCGATAGCTTATCTCTTCTCCCCCCTCCCTCCCTCCATCCCTTCCCCCTCGACCCCCGACCCCCGACCACCGACCATTTATTCTACGAATTAATTACGTAACGAAATTGCGCGGCCTTCCCTCGCGACTAAATTTAATTGGCTTTATATTATTATTCAATTAGAAAGTTCCGGTGTATTCTCGATACGCGAATTTTATAAAATAACAGACCCAATAGGAAAATCGATAAATAAATGCCTTTGCAGTAACAAAGTTCCCTCGTAACAAAAACAATTTTCTAGAATCTCATAACGCGTGAGCGTTGAGCAAATTGAAAATAACAAGGAGAAAAGAAAGGTATTCCGTGGATAGTCGGGAAATATCGTATTTAAATGAATAATGTCGGTAATAAAGTATATTAGCTATAAATATGGTATAAAATAGCCCGACACTTGAATTATTTTATTGGGCAGACTCTTTCGTCGCGGGCGGACATCGAAATTGCGCGTTTAATATTGATTTCACCTCATTGGCAAATCCTAATCAATAAATAAGACCCCATAGAATTTCCGTCTGCTAAATAAAGTTTAAATTTTAATTGTATCATCGGATCGTGTGTAGCGCGGAAACGAGCCAACGGAATGCCTATGCATAAAAAGGAAATGGGAGAAGGCGCTTTCATTTTCGTGGACGGAAGTTAAAAATAAATAAAGAGTAAGGGAGTGAGATAGAGAGAGAGAGAGAGAGAGAGCGGCAGAGAGGGTCGGGAGGGAGGGAGGGGAAGATCATTAAGAGCTGGTATTGCTGCAGTTGGTTGAGATATAGAGTAACAGGGGAACGGGAAGATTTAAAAAGGAGGAAAAGAAAACTCAACGAAAAATAAGTAACGCAATTGTGAAAAGTATCCGCGGAAAAATTACGTAGTTCATTCAATACGCAGTACTTGTGTACAGATATTTCAATATAGAAATTATTGATCTATTATTTATAAATAGTTATAAGGCTGAAGTACGTTACGAAAGTACGTGTGCGCGTTGATGATAATTCCCTTCAAAGGAAGCAACGCGCGTTACATACGAAGGCAAGGCTTTTTATTATTATTATTATTATTATTATTATTTTTTTTTTTTTTATCATAAAAAACAGGAAGGAGATAGAGAAAGCGGAGGGAAAAAAACGTAAAATAATTGTAAATTCTGCAATTGTAAGAGAACTTTACTGCGTCGTGTCTAATACAAATAATAACAATAACAATGCTCGAGATATAAAAATAGCCGGAGAATTTTATAGAATTACAATTACTTTTATTACTTTACTTATACTACGGATTCATTAGAAAAAATACGTTGAGCGCAGAGGTCGGGAAGCGAATCGTAAAAACGAGGAAAGGGAAAAAAGAATTAAGTATAGATTGCTTATTACAGTTGTATCTCGTAAAAATGGAAATAAAATTCGTTAAACATGGCCAGATGTAGGAGAAAATGGAAGCTTGGCTCGAGAATCTTAGCGTGGCACGAGACGAGGGCAATTATACTTATGGAGCCTCTCTTGGGAAGCTTTCAGCAAGTGATAATTTTTCCTCGACGTCGGCCAAACGGAATGGGATAATTCACGGCTACGGGGGCTGGTGGGCCGCACGGAGAGAGAGAGAGAGAGAGAGAGAGAGAGCGGGAGAGGGAGGGAGGGAGGGAGGGAGGGGTTGGGTGGTTCAGGGAGGAAAAAGCGCCAAGAAAAAGGCGTATTAAAGGGAAATGCTCGATACAAAGTCGAGTTTGTGTGCCGAGTTGTAGAGGGAGAAGGCGCACGAGGAGGTTGTAGCGTATATGAGAGGAGGTTGGGGGAGAGGGTGCGGGAGGAGACAAATTCCCTCGAAGGCAGGGTTAAAATCCGGCTTTCCCGTAGGCGCGTTAAATACGGAAGATTCAGGGAAGCTGGCAGCGGTAGCAGCGACGCTAAGCTACTTTTTTTCAGGGTCTCGCAGCCTTTTTAGACGCATGCGCGGAAAAACTCGAGCTTATGTAGAATAACTTCAGTCAAGGTCCGAGAATTTATGGCTGCCGCGAGTCAAGAGCGCTCTAGAGGGGCGCTCTAGTGAGCGCCTTATAGAACGCGGTAGAGAGCGAGAGCGTGGCGTGTGATGAGCGTGCGGGCGATGAGGCGGGAAGGGGCTTGGGGAGAGAGGCGGTGAGAGAAAGGGAGCAGTACCGAGACTGAAATTTTCCCCGACTTTCCTTTCAGAGGGGTACCCCGTTAATATTTTAAGGGAACGTTGATGATGTAAAATTCCCCGACTTCTTTACGTCCTCAAATTTTATTTATAAAACGAGTACTCCCGTTTTATTTATTTACAAAAGTCCGCCGCCGTGGGAGAGGGTGGAGGTTGGGGTGGGGGGTGGGGAGGGTGACGCTCGTTCGTTGCTATTATTTTCCGTGAAACTAAACGTGCAGTTTATTATAAACAATCTTAAGCAACTATGTCGAAGCTCCTTAGACCTTTTTGCTCATTAAGATAAAGTCGCTGTTTATATTGATGGAACTGGTAATTAAAATGGGCTTATAAATCACCGGGAGAGGTCGGCTGGCTATGCACAGCGCGCGCGCACACACACACACACACACACACACGCAGAGCACAGAGCATAGAGAGGGCGCATCGTGAACGAGAGTATTAAATTGATTACGGAAATTAAGGAAAAGTTAATAATGGGAGGCGAGTTTTTCTTACCCCCGAAGCCCGTCGGCTTCCCGAGCGCCGGGGCATTAGCGCCTTATCTACAAAAGATACGCTAGGATTCATCTGAAATTGCTTTAAATTCGCTCCCTGCATCCGGGACACTCGATAGCGCTCGGTCTCAATCTATTTTTATCTCCTCCTCCTCCATTATCTTTCTAGTTTACTTAAAAGTCCGATACTAAAATCCAACGGGCCTTTTAATCTTTTATGTACGACCCCACCCACTCTTAATTGCCCCGGTGCAATTTTCAATTTAAGCGGCCAAGTGTAAGAGACCGAGTGGCAACTAGTTCTCGCTCGTACTAGTTTTCATAATTTGATTGAAAAGCTAAAAGCCATTAAAGCGGCCTTCGTCGTACATGTAAGAGACAGACAGGCCGATCAGCAATATGTAAATACGCGTAATAATGGAATAATAAGAAGCTCGGGCGGTACGCGAGTCGGCAAAGAGCCGATCTCCCCAGCGCATATACAAGATACCACCACCACCACCCCCCGTCCACCTCCCGATTCCCGTAAGCTGTAATGGTAATGCCGACGTTGACGACGAGGGAAGGAGATGCTCTGTGGGGAGGAGGAGGCGGAACGACGGAGCCGGGAAATCGATAGCTTCTGTCGATCTTAATTAAGATAGCCGACGAGCTGACCACCGTCGAGAGGGCGCTGAGAACGACGGAGGTGGGGTGGGGGTGGGGGGTAGCTGTGAAGCCGCGCCGAAAGAATGAAAGAAGAAAAATAAAGGGTGAGAGAATGGACTGGGAGGGAGCGGGGGGGGGGTCTGGCTGGCATTCAAATCGAGGGAAGAATGCGCGCACGGACATACGAGTATTGTCCGCGAGAGTCCCAATACCGGCCGAGTATCTCTCAAGATTAACGGGCATTTTAACATAGAGCAGGGGCGAGGGGGCAGGTAAGGGGACGTACCTCTCGCGTGTCCATTGCCGTACGCCTTTTGTACACCTAAGGAAACGAGGCGAATCATCCCCCCGTCGCTTCTTTCCTTATTCAGGTGCCTTTCACCTGAGACTTATTCCGCATCCCTCTCCCCGCCCCGACCCGCCCGACGGCCAAACCAAACCACTCGCCGTGTCGTCGGCAAACGGCCTTTCAGAGCCGTAGCCCTGCAAAATTCAAGCAGACGCGGAAATAATGCGCCGAGACGTCCCCTGTACTCTACATCCGTCGGCTTTTTATCGAGACTCTTGCGAGCGAAAGTAATCTTCGAGGCTTTTCGGAGCTTCCTACCGCCAAGGTTAACTATGCAAAGCAAAAGAAAAATGTAAAAGAAAAGCTACTCTCTCTCTCTCTCTCTCTCTCTCTCTCTTTGTCGATCCTTCGGTTTCCATTAACTGACGAAATCACCTCTCCCGTCTCCCTTCGCCCCTCCGAGACCGGGTTTATTACCAATCCGCCCCCTCCCGACCCGTACAAGTTTTCCGACAAATGTTCGCGGTTCTGCGTTGCGGCAATTCATTTCGCCCCTCCATTTGTATAAAAGCTGTCGATAAAATGTCTCTGCCGTGAATACAATGAATAGGACGAAGCTTCGGCAAGATGACCAACAGATAAGCGTACGAAGCAGTTTCCCAACGGTAGAAAACGAATCCTATCCTAATTCACGGGCCTTTCCAGTTAATCTCTAAGTAAGCCCTCTTACACGTCAGCGGAGCGTTTATCTCTCCCATTATATACAATTATAATAACTAATTTATGAGAAAGCGGCTTTCTAAATTTCCGGAGATAAAAATAATCTGTCCGAATGACAGATTTATGTCGCTGAAAGAAGGAGCGGAGCATTTTACTTTCGGTTCGAAAACTTCGGTCACCAAAACCTCGCCTGCCTAAATAAATACACGCACAGCTCTTACCTATCGAAGTGCACGAGTGCGCGCCTGCGTGTTTTTACACTTCTTATCCTTGATAGGAGAATTCCCGTATTTAATAATCGCCGGCTCAGCTAATATTAATCGAAAGATTTTCATAAGTCATAAGGTGAAAGAGAGCGCGTTGTGTAAGCGCGAGGGAAGGCTGCTTGGGGATGGTGAGGCGAGGAGGGGAGATGGGGGGTGTGGTGGTGATCAGCCCGAGGGGATGTCAGTTTCCAAAGCCGCAGTAATTTAAGGAGGCTAACGAACGAAGCCCTGCAGTATAAGGCATTATAATTTCTAATTACGGGGAAATATTATTTTCTGAACAAGGGGCTACTACGCGGCTACTACGCTCGACGTTTGCTCCCCAGGTCATGCATTTTCCACGGTCCTGGACATCCTCGTCGAGAAGAAAAAGGGACGCGCGGATGATGCAATTAAAAACTGCGGTCGCCGCGTGCGGGGAGCAACGAAAACCGGATGTATCGTAACGAGCCGCAGATACAGTGATGATCGATCGATCAATCGATCCGAGAGCCGACATAGCGGTCCATTGCGTAGAATGAAGAGGTGGGAGGTGGGAGAGGTGGTGAGAACAGAGGCCTCCGTCGGTAATTAATGGGGACACTGGGTAAAAGGTTGCGAAAGGTCCTTGAAAGCCCGGTCTTCGTTACGCTCGTCCCCCATTCCCTTCCGACAATAAATCCCCAACAGGACATCGCCCTCGTAACCTGCAGCTAATTCGTAATAAGTTAGCGCGAGCTGGCATTGCATTGGATTCCCTTTGAGATCGGATGTATCGGCGTCGCATCATCCTCCTCCTTGTCTCCCTTCGCGCCCCCTCCCCATTCCCATCCATTAATTGCATTTTCATAATGAACTTCCTGAAAAGCTGCGCTGTTAAAAAAAACCTTTTTAAAAAGATTTTAATTAAAAGGACTCTCGAGAGTCTGTAAGACGTACGTATCGTACGAATGCTGGGACTGCTGAACTTTACTATTATTAATTAGGCTGCTCATTTGAGCTTTATAACGCTGTTTGGATTTCACGGTCTCCCTCTTCACTGCTCTCCTCCTCTCTCTCTCTCTCTCTCTCTCTCTCTCTCTCTATATATATATATATATATATATAACGAAAGTTCAGAGTCGCGGAGCTCACCTATTCTTTCTTGTCTATTCTCCCTTCCTATGAATTATTCCGACCAAGTAAAAATACGTATAAAATAGCACGCTCTTGCAATATTACGTCCCACTGTCCCCCTCGTTCATAAAAGCTCAGCTACGAATTTTCTCTTTATCTATAAATATTTAGCTAATAGAGGGACGGTAAAGGAAAACGAGAAAGCGCCGAGTGCTTATAAGATACAATTTTGATAGCGGTGGGGAAAAATGATAAAGGGGAGACGACGACGGCGGCGGCGGTGGCAGTGGCAACGGGTGGAGGGGGGGAGGGGGCTGGGAGCATAGCGAACAAACAAAATAGAAAACTTCGGAAGTTTTGTTAAGCGGCGATTGGAATTCTTATGGACTCGTGTTGATAAATTTACGAGCCACTGGTGTAGATATTTTGTGAAATTTCAAAATTGTTCAACGGCAATCGCAGTCGAGGAGTAGAAAACTTTCATGAAAACAATCAATGAAATCGAAGGGGAAGAAAGAGCCTTTGACAACAAGAAAAGAAAAGGGGAAAGAAAAAAACGTTCTTTCGCAACGGAAGCGTTTTTCATTGGAAAAGTAAATAAAGTACGTTTAAGCAGTTAATGTACGCCGTTAGAGGCGGAGGCATATGAAGCGTTGGAACTTCCGGCATCGGAATTATTTATCATTTAGGGTTAACGGCCATTTCGATAATACACGAAAAACTACTTTCTAATGGACGGGTCGCCGGTGCCCGAGTTTTGCATTAAACTAGAAAAAAATCCATCTGAGATGAGTGGACGTAGAGGCAAAAGGTGGTCGGCACGAAAATACAGTCGTCTATATTTTCCGTAGGAAGAGCTGTTTGTAATATTCCTCGAGCTCCGTGAACATCGGATACTATTACTATTACTATTATTACTATTACTATTATTATGCGGGGGAATAAATAAATCTCGCATCCCTTGATTGGATTCGACTGTTAATAAAATAAGAGTTAATCTAAGCGGGGGATCTAAATGAAGCATTGTAATAACGTATCCGGCGATCGAGGGGCAATATTTAATAACGATCTCCGATTAATGCGATCGGTAATATGATTTTACCGGAGAGCCGCGACAATGTAAATGCTAATGAAACGCGCTCGAGGCTAAGGATCGATGCCGCGGAATGGCGAGCAGAGGGTATCGCGCGTCTTCCTCCCCCTGGGAATAATCGGCCGGGGCGCGCGCGATTCCTCGACGAGGCGAAAAATTATCTAATTAATATGGAAATTCTCGACGGCAACTGACAGCCCCGTCCTGGCGGTCTGAAATTGCAAGCGAACGACGACATTCCATTGCACTCTCGCGTGAAGTCCAGCCGTCGGTCTATCGAGCTGTCCTCGATAGACCCGTTAAAGCAGCCTCGCCAAAGGTCGTAAAGCGGGAACGGGAGCGGGAACGGGAGCGGGAACGGGGACTGCGATGGCCGATTCTTTCAAAAACTCTCATATCTCACTGTCTTTTCAATCTGCGCGCGAATACGCGGCCAAAAACTTTCCAGACCATTGCAAGCCGGCGCTCGCTTGGCTCATCAAACCCGAGCTTATTACTCGCAACGTCAAGCTGCCCGGCAACTTCAATGAATATCGGAAAATTCGGTATAACGTTGCCAGCAGCTGCTACAGCCGCCGCCTCCATCGCCATCGCTCTTACGGGGCTACGCAGAGAGAGAGAGAGAGAGAGAGAGAGAGAGAGAGAGAGTGCGCGCGAAATTGAGTCATTCGGACTCGGCGGAGGCATAATATCCTTCGAGTGCTCTCGAGGTTGTTCCGCTACGAGACCGGTATAATTTCCTTCACGGATCGTCCCTTGCCGACGTCGAAGAGCCGAGACGGCCGGTCTAAGGTATCGTGGGACGGGTGGAGGAGGTGAAGGAGGAGGAGCAGGAGGAGGAAGAGGAGGAGGAGGAGGGAGGGAGGGAGGCGATGAGAGGATTTCAATTTTCAGTTCAGCGGTATACGCAAGCACGCGGATCGCGATCGTGCCTTCCGGTACAATGATCTTCACCCTCGGGCTCCGTCGGCCCTCTACCACCGTCCCCACCCCACCCCACCCCACCCCAATAACACCGATCCTGCCGCCAACGAGCCCGAGCACCGTTTAAAGCTGTTTTTCCTCCTTCCTCCTTGGTGGAAGGCCACTGATCGCCGTGCCCCGGAGCCAGATACCGACGAGGATGACGACCCCCCGCCCCTCCGCCAGCCCGTCAACTGTCCTTTTTAATATTCGCCTCCGATAATCGACCTACCACCGCGGCCAATATCAATCTCATCCACGTGAGATTTGTCCGCTTGTATCCGCGCTTCCCCTTTTGTTCATATCCAATTAACTCAGCGAAACGCGGCAATTGACTCGTACGTCGGCGAATAAATCATTCCTCACTCTCCGTCTGGCCTTCCTCTCGCAGACGGAGCTCGGACGGCACACACTCCGATAACAGAGCTAGTGTATCGATCATCCGCTATCCCCTCCCCCTTAATCCCATGAAGATACTCTATGCGTACGGGCGAATTACAAGGAGATGATTCGAGGGTTTGGCAGGTAAGCGGCGTCGGATAGTCGGGATTAGCTTTACCGATCGAGACATCGAAAGCCAATCGCTGGCGAAGCTTGAAAAACCTTTCCTCTTGGCTCGAATTTATAATCCCCCACGGTTAAATGATTCAGCTAACCGCAGTCGCTTTTGTTCGGCTGGGGCTGAAGCCAGAGAAGATTGAAAGAGCGGCGCGGGAGGTAGGGAGAGAGAGAGAGAGAGAGAGAGAGAGTCGTAATGAAATATTCAGTATGCCAAGGTCCAATTGAATCAATTCCTTGGTTGAGAAAAGGCATTTTCCGAAAGTCTCGTGGCCCGAGGTGGCTTCCGCCCGGCTTCTCCTGCCCGGTAGATCCAATCAATCGCGGCCCTCTTGCGTGTATGCGCGAAGGTCGTAACAAAAACGAGAAGAGGGACGTTCAGATTTTTCAGCGGCTGCCTCGCCTCTTAATTACACCGGCCATTAAAAGGAAAAGTCCTTTCGTTTATCTGGCTCTCGATTGTCCCCACGCAGACGCGCTCACCGACCTAAGCCCCGAGCTCATTAGTGCACCGATGATCCTTCCCCCCCTCTCTCGCTCTCTCTCGCTCTCTTTCTCTAGTTTCCTTACATTGCCTCGTGGACGGTGATAGGGGGCCCCGGGACGGAGGAGGGTGGCCGAGGTTACGAGGACGCAAACGCGTCACGTGTTCGGATCGTTACCCCTCGTAATTAATGCAGCCGCTGAAATTCAGCGTCGAACGGAACTTTTAGGAGCGAAATTCACGATTCGTCTCGTTTCTCTGGGGTTCGCGACTCCACCTCTCCCCCCCCCCTCTCTACGAACTTTCGAAATTACGGAAACGTAGATAACCGAGGGAGCAGAGAGAGAGAGAGAGAGAGAGAGAGAGAGAGAGACAGTAGTAGAATTTTTTCTTTCCCCGTTTACGTTGTTTAGTAAAAAAACAAAACAAAAAAACAAAACGCAGGCCTTTCTCTAGTTATTCTTTTTATTTTTTTTTCTTCTTCTTCTTCTTCTTCTTAATCTACTGCTTTTTACTTCGGATGGCCGATCGACTGATAAAGTTAAAGGTTATATTAAAGTTTAAATGGTCCGCCTGGGAGCAGCCGCGAATGAATATTCAGACGACACTGTCTTAATTTCGTTGGCAAGCTACGCGGAAAGCTTTTTAATAAACCGTTAATGCAATTAGCAAAACAACTGAGAATTATTATGCCATTTATTCTCTACCGAAAATTCTAACTGAATTATTAATGGCCAGGCTAATTTTCTCGTAATTTATAACAAGCGAATGTCATTAAGCACGGCATCGAGCGAGCCGTCATTCGCTTCCGTAACTTCTTGTTTATAACCGAGCAGAAATATAACGAAATATTTTCAGCCTCGAATACAATCCTCCCCATTATTATTACCATTATTATTATTGGTATTATTGTTGTTGTTGGTGTTGTTATTATCGTTGTTATTGGTGTTATTATTGTGGTCGTTGTTGTTGTTGTTGTTGTTATCATTGCCATCGTCATCAGTTTGCGCAACGAAGGCTTTTTTTCTAAAACTTGCCTTCGCATCGGTAATTACAGCCTTGCAAAACCTTATTACGCGAATACTTGACCAAATTGTATTTTAAAAACCAACTTAATATACGCGTACTTTAATCATTAAAAAGCAGCTAACTATTAAAAAAAAAAAAAAATAATAATAATACTGTGTCGATGCATGTAGGTCAAGTTTTACTTTTACCGCATATATATATAAGTATTTCGCTTAGCTTTGATTACATTACCTCCCTCCGTGTCGCTAAATCATTTGCCAGACGGATGAACGTGAAGGTAAAGATTCGCGCTAATGAACTTCTCCTCGTATGAAAAACTTTATACATTCTACTACATTATATTCCGCGACGGATGCTGAAGAATCAATGAGAGTGGTGGTGGTGGTGGGGGTGGGGTGATAAGGGAGAATTTAAGTAATGAATCGCCGAAAGAATTCTAAAGAGTCGCGGATCCTAAGATTTTTTTTTTTTTTTTTTTTTTTTTTTCCCCCATCGAAATACGTTGTTCTACTTGCTGAATAAGTAACGGACGGCCGTCGTTGTATGGGACAAGTACGTGTGCGCGCGGGCGGACGTATTAAAAAGGAACGAAGGCGAAGACGAAGAGGAGGCCGGCGAAAGAAAGGATTTCATTATGAAAATGACGAGAGTATTTATTTCATAAAATGGATTATTGTTCTCGTAATGAAGATGCTCGGCGATCGATAGGACGGGGAGCCGTGGAAGGGAGCCATTCGGGACAAACGCGACGGGAAATATCATTACTAAACAATGAGGCTTGAAATACATCCTCAGCAATACGGCTAATTGTAGTTTGGGTACGGTTGTAGTACTTGTCGGACGGCATCTACACAGCGGCAGCGCCTCGCTAATTTCAGCTAACCAATTGCGCGTCTAACTACGATCGTCGTCGCAATAACAACAACAGCAACAGCAGCAACGACAACAACAACAACAACAACAAAAAATCAATCCTCCGAGAGAAATGGCCTGACGCGGCCGTTTGCACGCGCACTCTCTGTCCCTCCCCCCCCTCCCCACTACGTATAATATTGTAATTTAGACATTTTTAAATCGCATGTAAGTCGGAAATAACGCGAGGTGCCCTGGGATATTAATAGCCCGTAGAAGTAGGCCGCGTTTAAACTTTCAAGAGAATTTTCGAGCGAAGCTCCTCCCGCTCTCCGTAACTTAACGAAATTCCCTCGATAACTTCCTTTGGCTGGTGCATGAAGAAAAAGAGAGAAAAGAAAAAAAAAATAGAAGAAAAGCCGCTACGAGGGAACCACCTAAAGCTTCGGACGATAAAATGCACTTGGACCATACCATGTCGTTAATTCAGTTTACGGGCTAATAATGCACTCTCGGCTCGTGCAACGTATCGAGCGCTCATGACTCTTGACTGAGAAAGGGATCCAGGGATCCAGGGATCTCTGTGATCGCTGCGAAATTCGGCTCCGCGCTCCAGGATCGTGTCGTATCGTATCGTTCGAGTCCCCGCCAAGGTCACGAGAGGGGAGAGCGCTCGCTGGATCCGCCTGCGTTCCCCCCGTCCCCCGCCCCCTTAATTCCCTGGTATTGATTTCTGCACCGCTGACCGAGGCGGGGAGACCCGAGACGAGGAACACGGAAGAAGAGGATCGTTTCGGCTGTTTTTATTCGTTATTCGTATAATAAGCTCGGGGAGTCGGGAAGGCCGAGGAAGCCGTCGGCCGTCAGAGCGCGTAAACTTTCTTAATAAAATTTTTTTTTTCAGCCCTCCCAGCCGTTTTCCCGCGCGCGGTACTCTCGGGGCGGTGGGTTGAGGGCGGGGCGGGGGATAGAAATGGCACGAAAGTGAAAGGGAAAAAGAGCAGGCGGAGTTTCGTTATGCACTCGCTCTGGCGCTTACAGGTGGAATGGGATTTTCCGTCTTTTCGCCCACTGGCTTCCAACGAAAGCCCCTCGCTCCCAGAGAAAATTTTCCGGCCTACCACCGAACGCGGATCGCTAAACGATACCCGCCCCACGACCATCTTCCCGACGCTCGCTTACACGGATTTCTTTCATTTACGACGATACTCGGGATAACGGAGGGGGCCGTGGGTGGTGGTGGGGTTGGGGGTTATACGCCTCCACCACCCTTGGCCGTAATATTCCGTTACGGAGGGAGGATAGCAGCGGCCTGCGCCTCGGATGTCCAGCTTGGCTTACGAGCGCATGCCGATCACGAGGTATTATCAATTACAGACACCGAATGCCGATTATGCAATTATTTAATTGTGTAACCAGCTCCGTCCTGTTTCCGTAATAATAATTTCCTGCGACGTTACGAAACGCGGCCACGAGCGTATTTATGCTTTTCCCGACAGATGGCATTATCCCGACGGATACGGGAATCGGCGAGTGGCGAGTGGGGAGTGGGTAGGGAGGGGGGGGGGGGTTACCTGGTTAAGGGATTACCTATCGGCCGTATAAGGTTAAAGTGGCTTTGGCAATAAAACCTATGGGACGGGAGGCGAAAGGCATTCGGGAGCTTTAATTTACAGTGCTAAGGACAGCGCGGAGGCGTGGGTGTGAATTAATGCTATTAACGGAGCTACGCCACCGAACAATGACTGCCATACCCCCTCCACCTCCTCTACCTCCTCTACCTCCACTACCTCCTCTAACTCCAGCCCGAAGGAATCCGTTTAGAGTGGCGTCCGGGAAAACGGGAGCTCCCGGGAGCCAAGAGACCGTCGTCCTGATTTATGAGATACGAGGACGCTGCGCTCGGTTAACAATAAATGCAGAATACGGAGGAACGCCGCGCCATTCAATGATACATCGTCGGCCGGCTAAATAAATCTATCAGGAGGGGAGGGCAAACGGGACGCCGACCGGAGCTTTGTTGGCGATGGAGGCGCTCGGGGCCTGGGTATATCGAGCACTACCTCGAGCGAGGCTGCAACAGGACTGCAACGATGCTGCAACGGGTCCGGAGTCGGGGGGAAAAGGGGGGGGAGGGGGGCGGGGGAGAAGAAAAACCGTCCTAGCTCGGAGGGCGTTTTGCGCGAGAAACTGGAAGAACGACTTATCGGAATATTAAGATGGGAATGGGGCTCGTTAGGAAGGAAGCTTCGCCGGGAGGAGAGGAGAGGAGAGGCGAGAAGAAAGCGGCCGCCGGGGAATTTAAATGCGAATCGAACCTTTATTTATGTTAGCGTCCAATCCCTCCCCATCTCTCCCCATCCCTCCCCACCCGCTACTTAAGTGCCGCTTCGGCGGAGATAAACACCGCCCACCCCGATCCTCTTGCCTTTAATGCCTTAAACAACAATGTACGCACGTGCACGGGCTTGCGTGTCTGCGCCCTCCGCCCCGCCCCACCTCGCCCCGCCTCGCCCCGCGGATCCGCGGCGAAAGGGTAAAAATTTACATTTTTCACGGACGGGATGGGCCGACGAGCCTCCCCAGACCCTGATTATTGACATTTTTAAATCCGACGAGCCTGCCGGCCCCTGCCCCGCCCTCGCGATTCAATTATTATAGCCCGATCGCGGCCGTTGCCGAGCCGAGATTAATAATACCGATGGCCTTGGTCGTCGAGCTCTCGGGCGGTGGAAAACTACTGGTCGGATGACTTCTTCGCGTACCGCTCGCTCCGTTCTTTTAATTAGACGACGGAGAAACCGAGTCCCGGGGATATTAATTTACACCTATCGCTGCCTATCCCCCCCCCCCTCCCTCCCTCCCTGGTCCAACGTACAATAATCACGTGCTAGAATTGCCCGAGCCAGGTCCTCTCGTTCTTCGACGGAACGGGATTCCCATACACTGACAATACCATCCTTTCCTCTCCGCTCGCCCGTGCCCCAGCTCCCGCCGACCATAAACGACTTTGCGGATTTTTACCTTTCCGGTAAAAATGTAAATTTATCCCGAGAGACATCCCCTTCCCCCATTAATTCCGAGCTCCTTCCAATTTATCCGGGGCATTAACCGGGTATACCCGCTGTAATGCCTTAATAACCCGAGCACGGAGGCTCCGCTCATTTTCGCGCTCCGCGTCTTCCTTGTATTTATTTTCCGACCTGCCTCCACCCCAGCCGTCACCGCCGCAACGATCCAGCTCGCTTTTTTTTCGATCCGAGGCCGGGGACGGAGATCGAAATTATAATTACGGTCCGTGTCAAGCGGCTCGGTTCTCGCAAGTCAAGAAAATTACTAATAACTCGTGACTGATGGATAAGGGCGGGCGTAGGGGGTGGGGCGGAGAGGTGGACTATAATGGCAATGATGATGACGATTACGATGACGATGACGATGACGATGACGATGACGATGACGACGATAATGATAACAATAACAAGAGTGGACAGGGCTGGTGCTGTTTTAAGGTCGGCCCCTTCCCTCAATACGGAATTTTCAAACCGGAGCTTACGTATGACGACAATGGACAATCCGTCAGTCCGTTTTTACCCTTCACCCTCCCCCACCATCCCGCGCGCTCGGGCATTGTTAAACTGACCCGATGCCTCGCCAGGGTCTTTTCCTCCCTTTATCCTGCACTCTCGTGATTTATATAAACCCCGCGGTATGACGATCCGCTGCTCGATCGGGGGAAGCCTCTCGTTAAACCTTTCGGCCCTTTCTCATTAATAACGACGTAGGACTCGTCGGGCTGGCCGTGCCTTAACTCCTTCGAGTTCCTCCAGTTGACGATAACCCCGATTGTCAGTGCCGCGGCCCGGAAAATCCGTGTAGTCATAATAACCAGTGAACGAGCATTTCCATTGATTGCCTTGGCATTGGAATTGTCCCGAGAGCCGGTTGATAAATTAAATTCGGCTATCGCCTCGCGTTCCCGAGCTACGTCCCCACGTAGCGAGACTCTGTCGCTAAATCAACCCGGTGCGAGTGCTTTTGGACGAACGCATTACCAAGCTCACGAATAATGTCCTTTTCGTAATATTACTTCGGTCTCCGGTCTCTCGTGCTAAGGGCGCTTTTAAGCGATACGTCGCGTATCGATATCCCCGGATTCGATCGTCACTCCGAGCTCCGTAGGTCTCGGTCGGTCTAACCTGGCTGCGTATAAACGGCCCGAGAGTCCTCCCTATTGGTCAGCGATGCTCGTAAAAGCGATATTCGACTCCCGAGGCGATAAAGGCAACGTTCGGCAAAAAGTAGGCGCAATAAGACATCGGGACTTTGATTTCTCGTCTCCCTGCCTTGTTCCGCAGTCGTAAAACAAAGTCTCCGGAGCGATAGGACGTGGTGGAGGACGAGGTGGAGGACGAGGTGGAGGACGACGTCGACGACGAAAGAGACGGGGAGAGAGAGAGAGAGAGAGAGAGAGAGTGGCATTGGTATAGAAAGGGAAAGGACCGGATCTTATTAAATATTGCAACGTATGGCGTCGGAGAGTAAGAGAGGCAGCAGCCGCCCCCGATTAAAATTCGCCGAGAGGGGGAGAGTTTATCGACGTCGGGGAGTGACTTCCGTTGAGATTTCAGCTGCGCCCTAGGAGCGAATGCCTGAGCTCGGTAACCAGCCGCCAAAGCTACCCATATGGTACACGCGCATCTCTCGACGCCCACGAGCACGTGCGCCCACAAGCCGACGCTACAACACCATTACTGTTATTATTATCCTGGTGGAGGCTCGAGGGTCGCTCGTGCGCATAGGCGCCATTGAGTAGACCCGATCGAACCCCGGAGCTTCGTTGCCGCCAGCGTCACCGACGTCCCCCGCCCCGCCCCGCCCCGCCGGGCTATTCCTCTCGAGCGCCCTTTTCTCGAGCTGCGCTACCGGGACTACTACTGTTGCTGCTGCTGCTGATGCTGATGCTGATGCTGATGCTGCTGCTGATGCCGCTGCCTCCGCTGCTGCCGCCTTCGCCGCCATCAGCACCGCTGTTGCCGTTGCTGCGCGCACCACCTCGCGCGAGCTCTTTTATGAAAGGATGAGCGTCGAGGGGCCGTTGCTGCTCCGAGGGACCCCGCGACAAAGGAGCTGCTCGCCCGGCAATTCACGCGGGCTTTCAATTCTTTTACAATTAGTCCGATTCCCAATGGGAAGCCGATGGGTATCTTTGCTACGTTTCGTTATTCCGCTCCAGCTTCCTCGGCCTCGGACCCTATTTTCAATTATCCTATTCGAGAGTAGCTTACGAGACTGTCCTCGTCGGCGACCTCGGAGCCGGGAGCCACCTTTAATTACCTGCTTATACCCGACGAGACGCTCCTTCTACGAGCTTACGCCCCGATTTTTCAAGCTAAGCGTTCCCGCGGCCGCTCTCTCTCTCTCTCTCTCTCTCTCTCTCAACCACTCTCACCGCTCACCAGGCGACCGATGCCCGCGACTCGACTGCAGCCCAATAAAGAAGTAAGCATTCGGCTACTCACGCAGACCCGGAGCACCATAAGCCAGCAGCTGCCGCCACCACTCGACTCGATGCAATCCCTCCCATCCATCTCACTCTCTCTCAAACTCCCCCGCGTCCCATAAGAAGCCAGGAATATCCACCCGAGGAGGTGAAAAAAAGGTCAGATATTTAACGGCCGGTCGCCACGTTCAAAAGACGTCGACCTGGAAGGAGTGGGAGGATCGGCGTTCATTGTAACGGACGGGGCGCGAAGTCCGCGGGTAGGAAGAAAATTCGGGGTCCCCTTTTAGAGTCCCAGATAAGCAGGCGCGGCTGACAAACTGTCCGCGTCCCGTCCCCGCTCTGCTGGGGCGGCCCTGCGACACCTATATACAACAGCATGGCCTCCTCGCCGATAATGGAGAAGCAAGTGGAAGGGAGGCTGACGCGAGACATGGAAACTAAAAATACGGGCCTCCCCCCCTCCATTTTCCCGAGATATTGGCGCGATCTTTACGGGTGCCAAGGAGTCTCGTGGACCCCGGGCGGTGGCGGGGGCTCTTGCTCGGGGAGGAGAGGTCGAACAGCTGCCGTCGGAGTTGTATTTTCGTGCTCCTCGGCGGAGCTCCGAGGGCTTTGTGGCCGAGCGGAGGAAGAGCGCGGAGAAGATTATGGCGTGCCGGGGACAGTGCAGAGGGAGGCGACCTCGTCATGGGAAAGGAGAGTATCGGGTAGAGTGCACACGTGTCGGGAACGCCGTCCTCGAGGGTGCAAAAAAAAAAAAAAAAAAAACAAAGAAAAAAAAAGAAAAAGAAAAAAATTCGCCCGCAGATTACGCGAGGCGGAGCGACAGCGGATGAAGAGGCCCAGGAAGGGAATCGGAGAGGGGCTGCGGGCTCTCCATCATCGGCCTCGGGAACATCCCAGCCTCTCGATATTGTCGGCCCCGTAGACCCTTTGATGATGGGATCGATGGCCTCTCCGCGCCGAGAAAACCGCGGCCCTTCCGTAATTTTCCGGCCCGGATAAGTTACTTGGCCATCTTTAATCTGATGGCGAATGCCTATTCTATCGCGGGGATGGGTAGGTAACGGGGAGCGGGGAACGCAGGAGGACCGGCAACTTTTGAACTTTTTAAATAAATTCCCCGCTTACGAGTATTTACATTTTAACGCCCGACTCCGACTCGACACGCACTTTTTACAGGCGCAATTTAAATCCACGGGAAAATACCGGGGCGGTCGGTCGGGTCGGGTCGGGTGGGCGCGGGGATCTGGGGGTCGGTCGATCTGGCCGATAATATCCGTAAATCATGATTTCTAGAATGCTAAGGCCGAATATTGAGCTGAACCGAGCTCGCGGTATTAGCCATTTGACGATCATATACGCAGTGTATCCCCGTCCATTTCAATTGCAATTCCATCCAATGCATTTGTTCCATTAGCAATTTAGCGAGCAGGAGTGCTGTCGGGCCGCGCCGTCATTATAGTGCACATTATGCAATTGCGGAATAGGAGTAACGCATGGAGGAGGGGCAGCGCGACCAGATGCGTATTAATATCGGGAGGTATGACGGACGGCCTCGCAGCTGAGATTAAGAATAATGGATGCTGCACGCGTACGTTAGATTGCCGGATACTGGCGGATGGGGGTGGCGGGCGAGAGAGGGGGGGCGGCGGTGATCGTCAAGACGGTCGGATAATGCCGACGGCGATGGGGGGGGGGAAGTGAATCGCCAAGCGTCGCGGTGGCAGGCAGAGAAAGAGAATCCCCGGGGGCGGAGGAGGCGGGAGGGTAATAAAAGCCGAGCCAGTCTAATAATAAACTCAAGGCGAGTTCGATATTCTTGAATCGACGAGCTGTCGATACGCTTGAGTCCATTGAGCATTCGAGGCAATTAATGGGAAAACAGCGATGGCGAAGACGACGGCGACGGCGACGACGACGACGACGACAACAACGACGATGACGACAATGACGGGGATGACGGGGATGATGTCGATGATACTACCGACTCCCGCTCCCGTACCTCACCTTCCTCCGTCGATCGCCGACCTCTATGGCTTTTGTTTTCCTCTTTCGTTTGTGTCCCGCGCTCACAACCACCACAACCACCACCACCACAACCACCACCACCACCACACGACGACGACGACGACGACGACGACGACGACTGTCAGACTATATTTAGTCGCAGCCAAGTCTAATATTGGACTTTAGTCAATGACGTCTCTTATCAATTAGCCCCCCTACGGCTCTTCCTTTTCGGCGCCGCTCCATATACAAATACACAAATACACAAATAGCGCTCCATGTTGCTTTTGCCGCTTTAATACCGTTGACTTAGCCGCCGCGGGGGCTGTGGATTTACACGGGACGTGTAAGTAGACGCGGGGGTGTGAGTGTCGCCTCTTGTAAAGAACTCGCGCGGTCTAAATATTCGATATTCGTCGGAACGACCACAATGACGTTCTTTGCTACTTAAGGACATTCGCAAAGCCCTAATACGTTAATTGCACGGATTACGGTATTATTGCCACCTCCCGGAGTTACGAATGTTTTGCATGCGGGCATGTTTTTGCCCCGTGACAGGCATATTTAATAATAAATCAAATGGTAGAAGAGTGCTGTAAGGGATCTGCGGTGATGTCCTATTGCCACAACAATGGCGTATAATATAAGTTGGCCGAGGAGGAGGAGGAGGCCGAGCCAACCATTACGGCCGCATGTAAAATTGAAAAATCTTATGAAATTATTGTTCCGAGCGTTCCGCGGACTTGCCCCTCTATCGTATCGACGTGGAACGGAACGAAACGGAGCTTTCCCGTGTCTTTCCGGCTCTTGAAGCTTTTCGGCTTTACCGGGCGCAGCTCCTGCTAACGGAAGGGTCAACAAGTCCCTTGCGCAATGAGGGCATTTCGATACAACCTGTATCATTTGCACCTTTTACGTAGGATTTTTATTTGCATTAATAGGCCCTCCCGCGTAGGATAATAATACCCGAAACCGCAATGGAGCCGTAAACAGGCCTTACCGCAAATCTCATTGGGCTTCGCGATCCGTCTTTCTCGGGTCCGGCGCTCGCTCGGCCTCACGCTCTCTGACCATCTCTCTCTGCCCGACCCGGTCGATACGCGAGGCGAGAGAGAGAAAAAAAAAAGAAGAAGTTACGGGCACGATAACGACAGGAGCGATAAATTGGACGAAGGGGTGGATCGGCTCGGGTCGGGTCGGGTCGGGTCGGGTCGGGTCGGGCCTTGAGCGGTCGCGGCGGTAGGGCAGGGGGAATAGGAATAGGAATAGGAATAGGAATAGGAATAGGAGTAGGAGTAGTATAGCGAGAGAATAGTGTCGTTGCCCATAAAAAATAAATACACGGTATATTTACAAGTATAAAGCGACGACTTTATGCCCGCGCTGGGAATGGCTTTCAATATTTACATTTTTATGGATCCACGCGTGTTGATAGGCGCGCGGCGCTGATGTAATATGCCGATGCTTTTAATAAACTGCTGATTCGACGAGTAATGGGTCGCACAACTAGTGCAATTTTAAAAAGTAAAAGCCAAGGCCCCGCCGCTGATATTACGTGTGTGTGACCGGCTAGTACCGCTTAAAAATAATCAAATAAAATACTCCTCGGCCGAGTACTTCATTCCTATTTCATTTTAAATGAGAATTTAAAATTATAATTTCATAGTTTAGAATCTGTTCGGCTTTCATTTTTATTCATGAGACCAGAGTTTTTGCTAAATCAAAAGGAGAAAGTCCTACGTGGGTTAGTGATTACAAAAAGTACGAACACGGGCACACGCGCGCGCACAACGTACAACGTACAACGGCTGCTACGCGTGGACGTATATAACACGAGCGCGGAGCGACTTATTCAAATTTCGCCAAACTGAACGTGGGCCGCGAATACTTTTAGATATTTTTAATTAAAACGCTGCGGTATAATTTTATATTTCTTTTACGCAAAGTCGGAGTGGAGTGAAAGGCCGGGGGTGGGTTGGGGTGGGCTGGGGGGGGCAGAGAAGATGGAGACATTAAATGGGTAAATATTGGTATAGCGGGAGGTATAATAATAATAATGGCAGGAGGTAGCGTGCGTCGAATGTCGGCTAATTCGGGCGAAAACGCTTACGTAACGCTTAGATGAAATATATAACTAGATTCATTTCCACTTAGACTTTATGGAGCCATGGGTGGCGTTCGACGACGAGGGGACGACGGGGAGGAGGTAGATTCGAGGGAAGCGCCAATCAAGCGTCCGCGGGCATAAAAGCCGGCTCTGTAGGGTCATAAAAGGAGATTCACGGCAATTTTCACGAAAGGCGTCTGAAATTGGCCAGGGAGGAGAGGAAGCCCCGCGTCCTCGTGACGTCCCCGACCTCGAGATCCAACGAGTCCCGCCCGCTACAAGGATTGTCGATGCTAGGCTCGAGTCACCACAGGCGCATCGCAGAATTCGAATTAAGCCGGGTTAAAGAGAAACGGGCCCAGGCCGTGAGAAGAAGAAGAAGACAACGAAGAAGAAGAAGAAGAAGAGCAGGAGGAGGAGGAGGAGGAGGAGGAGGAGGGCATCTCGGATTCCACCTCGGCCGTTAAAAGCGGCGTCCAGGTCGGCGCGGCAGCCCTCCCCGGGTATAACGGTACTACCGCGGCACCGCGAACACACACGTAGCGTACCGTTAGGGCCGCCCCCGGTTCCTCGCGGCCACGTCCCGCGAGTCCTCGGCCTCCTAGGCACAGTTAGGCGACTTGGCTCCGGTTCGCCACTCGCGGCTCGCGGAAGCAACAGTGGGAAATCGATCGACCGGCTCCGGTTCTGCGGAAGGACACCCGGCCAAAGGGACCGCCGCGCCGCTGCCCACACCTCAGCCACGAGGGCGCACGGCCTCCTACCTACGCCACTACTACTCGACGGGCTTTCCGGCCGATCGATTTCCGGAGGCCGCGCGCGCACTGAACGTCCCCTCCGTCTGGCCCTCCCTCCCATCCTCACCGACGGCCGTCCTCATCGACCGCCGTCCTCCCGCGACACCCGCTCTCGAGGGCATCTCGATATTTCGGCCCCGAGGCGAGATCGGACGACGCCTACGGACTCGAGCCTCTCCACCTACGCTGGTCAATCCCCGGTCTCCAGCCCCGCTCTTTCCGTCCCCTCGGCAGACCCTCGGCAGACCCTCGGCAGACCCTCGTCAGCCCCTCGAGCCTCTGTCCCGAGCGAGCAGCAATGCCTTGCCTACGGCCTTTTTCGACGGACTTTTTGTCCGCGCCGTCGTCAACGGGAGCCTCCGGCTTTGAATAGTAATTTCGAATAACAGCAAATCCTCCTTCTCCACCCCCAACCCCGCCCTCGCCATCGCCATCGCCATCGCACCCCCCCCCCCAACAAACACACAGCCAACAAACAAGCCCCCGTTGCCGCTCGGCAGGCTGCAACTAAACTCCCGGCACTTGTATTTTAATTTACATTTAACGGCCTCCTCCGTAGACGACGTTCCACGCCGAGCACGGAATTCACGGTGCGCCCGAGCCTTAAGAGGGCAGAGGCAGCAAACGCCCGCCAACCAATGACAAGCGAATTAATATTCAGGAGGTACTATTTAATTAAAAGGGTGGCAGGCTGCGGATCTCGCGAATGACAAAGGGACAAATAGCTTAGAGGGACGGAGCTCCTACCGGGCTGAATTGTCGCTAGCCCGAGGAAGGTCCTCCTCCCTGTCGCGCACCGCGTACTCGATGACGCGCTGTCCAATGACGCTGTCGTAGTGTACAATTAAGCCCAAAGGGACTTAATAAACTACGGGGATAAATCAGTGACAGCCGCTCGTTAAAGGAGCCTCCGTCGTCTACGACGCGGGTGGGGGGAAGAAGGGATGGGACATCGGTTGTCCCCGGCTGAGACCCGCGAAAACTCAAGATGACACTCGTTCACAGAGTTCAACAAGGGGGGTGGAGGAGGAGAAGAATAAGGAGGAGCATAAGGAGGATGGGGGGCAGTCCTCGTCCACCCGCACGGTGAGGATCGCGAAAAAAAAAAAAAAAATTAAGAAAAGAAAGGGAGAAAAATAACGGGGAGACGTAGGGCGGAGAAAGGGGCTCTCATCCGACGGATCGAAGTGCAGCGCTCGGTACGGTAGCTCGGTACGCTTTTCCTGTTGTCCGGGTCGAGCGGGTAGCGGGTAGCGGGTAGCGGGTAGCGGGTAGCTGGTAACGGGTAGCGGAGGGGGAGAGGAAGTCCTTCGGGGCCGGGAGTCCTTTCCCTCCGGCGGCTAAGTCGTGATATTGCAGCGGAGCGTGGCAGAGAGCGCAGCCTCCCGCCGCTAATTAAGTTAACGCGGCCGAGCTCGAGAAGCTTCTGCTCCTCCATGCGAATTAAAACTCATTTATCGCGGACCGTCGCTCATATATTAATTGGTCATTAATATTTTCCGAGACGCTCCCGGCTCTCGCCCGTTATCCTTTCTACCCCCGCCCCTACCTCCCTCTCCCCACCCACAATCCCAACCAGCAACCTCCGCAATACATACGAATTCCCGCTCTCGAAGATCACGTGGGCGCAGTCTGTAAAATATCGAGAAAAATAAGAAAAAACTCTCCTCCCGACGACGTATCCGCCCGAGCCGTGTCAAACAATGGCAAATTAGTGGATTGCCGCCGCTCTACACGCCCTACACGCAAATGTACTACCATAATAATAGTAATAATAATAATAATAATAATAATATAGGGGGGTCGGGGGATGAGGGCCTGGTATGGCGCGATCGGCACCATTGTACGCCCGAGGCGATTTATTACCAAATGTTTTCCGCTTTTCATAAAAACAATGTCCCACGCGCGCCTTCGACGCCCCGCGCTTGTTCCCGGCGGAGATCCGGGGTGGCGACAAGAGGATATACGAGTCGACAAGTGTCGCCGATTAGCGAGCGCACTCGACGCGATAGCATCAGCGGGGCAGCGGCTGGCTCCGGACTCTCCTTCCGGGCTCTCCTCAAGGTCTTTATCGGCGCCTCCTCCAATCCCACGGCCCCCCTCCCTCCCTCCCCCCCAGACCCGGCAATGGCTCGCCTCGTAAATCGCACTCGGCCGGGATCGGCCACTGGGAGCACGAGCTTGCGCGCTTGGCTCCTTCCGCTTGACATCGATCCGGCTGTTTTGAAATTCCGTTCCCTCTCCCGCCCTTCCGCCCTCCAGCGAGCGTCCACCGTTCACCGGACAACCTTTACCTCGGCCAGACCCCCTGCGCGCGAGCCGCTCCGTCGAGAGCGGCCCAGGCTAGCAGCCGTCCACCCCCCCCCCGCCGCCCGTACTGACCGCCGACAGAGACGCGACGATCGTCTCGTCGCGACCACTCCCGCGGGGGCGGGGGTTCGGTGGATGGGGCCGCACCGTACCGCGGCAATTAATCCAATTGCCGAGCAAATCCGTTTGCATAACAATATCCGTTCGGGCTGCTTCCTCGCATCCTTCGCAACGAGCCCCGTCCCCCGTGTCCGACATCCCGGCTGGACCTTGCCCGGGAAATTCGACGGGGAGGCACAGAGGACCTTGATTATCGAGTAGGAGAAAACGGTCTCAGGCGACTGCGGGGATTAATCAGGGCCGATTTTGCTCGAGGCAATTTTTCCCTCTTAATTTCCTGAGGGAGGCCCCCGCCCGAGACCAATTACAACCCCCTTCTCCTCCTCCGACAGTTGGTCGGCCAACCTTACCGAGCGCTTTCGTTAGACCGATTCGCTCACTCGCATCTACTCGGTCCCTACCCTCGTAGCCCCCGAGACGAGCTTTTATTCATCGCCTCCCCCCCCCCACTGAATGGGAATTCGAGCGCCATCGTTATTTCGGATGGAAGTAACTCCAGGATGCCGCCAGGATCGGCCGACCTTTACTTAGCCGCGACGTCCGGCTCCCTACCTCCCGACGAAGTCCATTACTGTGGACCAAGTACAAGGCCCCTGCCCATAGTCAATGCCACCAAACAGTGCTCTCCTCTCCTTAAATTTAACCCCGATAACCAGCGCGACTACCCGACTGAGCGACTAGGCCGAGGCCGTCCCTAAAATTACAAGGACTCGTACGACCGACTGGAGCTCGACGTTAAGCGGCTACGGGACACGGCCACTCGCACTCGCTCGAGGCGAGATCTTAAGAATTAGCGACGAGCTCTCGGCTCGGTCCTAATTAACCGGAAATTGCCGGCAGCCGAGCGAGGCCACGAGGCTCGGGGCTTCTTCGCCCGACTCTTTAATGACGAAGCTGCTGCGGGATGTTAGCCGAGGCTGGATCATCCGTGTCTTTTTCAACTAAAACCGTCGCGATTGCATACGAATATTTGCATAATGAATCAAAGCGGATACCGGCAGATCCTGTCCGTCACTGCGCTCCCCCTCTACCCGATAAACACGCAAAAACAATCAGAGGGCCGAGATTACGGAATCCGGATTTAGGATAGACAATTAGACGGGCTACCGGGGGATTGGACGAACGGGTGGGGGCGGCGGAGGCAGCGGCGGGGGGGCGGGGGAGGGAAGTTCGCTTTTTACGAGCCGTTAAAGATAATAAAAGGCGCAGGTGTTAATAATTTATTGGTATAATGGGCGGTAAAGCTCCCGGTCCTTTATTATTGAAGCCGTAATCCGTAGCGGGGGGGAGGGGGATAATGAACGAATCATAAAATACAGCGATAATGACGCAGAGCGGGCAATAAGGCAGATGCGGTAATTTTACGATAAATGTCACGTGGATGAATATGAGCGTGGCGGCGGCGGCGGCGGCGGCGGGGGATGAGGATGGAGGGGGGCAAAAAAAATGAATTATGGCTACGGACGGAATGGGTACGTATGCGGCCTTGGGCCTATTAGCCTTTGAACTAATTACGGTGACGTTTTACTAAACAAGGCTCGGGTAAGCACTAAACGCGTCTAAGCTGAATTTCATTCGGCCCGAGCGAAAGAAGATAAATGCGGCTCTCGGGAGATCGACACCACGGCCGGGATCCAGCATCGGTAACGAGCCTGTCAATCACGGGGCAAAAAGTCAACGAGAGAGAGAGAGAGAGAGAGAGAGAGAGCGCTTGTTTCGACTCGGAGAGTCGGGCCTCATGATATCCAACTAAGATTTACGTAATTATAAAACGCGGTCCGTCGGCAAGGAATTTTCCGGGAAAGCGACGCTCAAAAACCGCTACTTCCCCAGTCAAAGTCAATTGGCGAGGAACGTGCCGCGATCTCAATAATCCGCTGTCTCTCCCCCGTCCCCAACCGCTGCCGCCGCTCGTGGCGTTAGACGCACGTGACGGGATGGGACGGGCCGGCGAGGTACGGGGAGGAGGCCACGTTGCACTTTTTTTCTGGCATCCCCCGAGCCACACGTGCAAGAATCTTAAGTATTACGTCAAGGCTGCGCGCGAGCGAATTTATACACATTTCCCCGTTTCAAAAAGAGTCGTAGCTATTAATCGGCCCCTCTCTATCACTCTATATTTCTCTCTATCTCTCTTTCTCTCCGTATACATATACATATATATATATGTGTGTTCCGTAGGCAGAGCTGCGTAGTACCGTATTTTCCACCCTCGTTATGCTATACCTTAGTTAATGCATCCCGTCTCGGGGCCTGGCCGTGTGTGTATGTGCGCGCGCGCGCGTGTGCGTGTGATGAGTGTGCACGGGTGTGTGTATTGAAGGACTAATTAGGCTCGTAGAGAAAGTGCATCGTCAGCATGTACGAGCTCGGTCGGCCTGGCCCGGGTGCTTTCATCTCCGGGGTATCACAATTCACTCTCTACGTCTTCTTCTTCTTCTTCTTCTTCTTCATCTTGTTGTTATTGTCGTGGTTGTTGTCGTGGTTGTTGTTGTTGTTGTTGTTGTTGTCGTCGTGATTGCTCGTTACGTGGGCGAAGGGTGCTGAGGGCGGAGGGGGGAAGGAAGGAGACTTGGAGAATCGCGCGTATTATTGATGACTCCGTCACTCTCGACCCACATTTCACGCTTGCAGGGACCGGCTTATCTGTCGACTTAATTATCTGGATTACATAATGACGATTGCTTGGGTCGCGCGTCCGGAGCCACCGGCGTCGCTACATCTCTACCGGGCGCGAGATCGGAAGCGCTCCTCGGCCTCTCCACTATCCTCCGACTAATTCATCCGGGTTTTTTTTTTTTTTCATTTCGTTTTTGTAGCTCCGTAGTCGAGCGATAGCCAAGCTGTAATTAAATATTAGGAAACGAGCCGACAAAAGAGAGAAATGGACGATTAAATGTAAACCCGCTGATTCATGGCGCGCGAGTTTATGAAAAAAATAACAACAACAACAACAACAACAACAACGATAACGATAACGATAACGACAACAACAGCGGCAGCGGCAACGGATTTTCAGCTTCGGGCGTTCGTAGTTAAGCGAGCGTTAAAAAGATTTGTAGAGCGCCGAGGCCGGGTAATTAAGGAGATCGCCGGTATTCGTGGGGGCGAGAGAGGAAGTCGATGCATGCGGAGCGTTTCCACGGGCGGGCGGGTATTACGTTCCCGGGAGGTAAAATAAGCAAGCGCTCCACGCGCTCCGGAGGGCTAATATTTTCATTCCGGGAGTCGGTTTCTCGGAGCTCGTCCCGTTTCACTTTTCCAACGGCTCCGCGTTCTATACCGACCTCACGAACGGCAGAATTTAATTCCCAACGGACCACACGCGTGTTCACCCCCCCCCTCCTCCTCCTCCTCCTCCACCACCCACCTTCTCTGACCCCGATAGACCGAATAACCCCCCGTCCGACCCAGCCCCAATAACCGCCGCCAAAGAGCCAATATCGGCAGACTCGCCGAGGGAAAATCTAATTGGTACGCCGTAATTGGTGAGCGGGGAACGAAAGGGGAACCCGCGGCGCCTTGCCTTGTCGGCAGATGGAAAATCCGGCGAGGGGCACGCGTGTGCGCGAGGAGCCGGGGACAGGGCAGGGCAGCGTATAAAATCCTCCCCTGCACCGATCCCTCGCCGCCAGCTCTCCGACGGGCGTTTCCGTTTTTTATTCCGGGCCGGACGAGCTCGACACGTGCGCAGGGGAAATCGGAATACCGGAAGCGAGGAGTGAAACTCCTTTGGCCGTCCAGCCGAAGAAGCGATTTTCCTCTTAAGCTCTCCGCCGGCCCGTCGGCTCGCTTCTCCAGCGACTTAGCTATTGCGCAGGAGGAAGTGGACCACGCACGATCTATTCTTCTCGGCAACGAGCTCATATCCATACAATAAGGGCCCCGGCAAACGAAATGGAGCATTCTTGTTGGGAGCACCGGGGACTCGTAGCCCCGGTTCACTGGGTCCGCGCTCTAGAAAGTCTTGCCCGGCTCGCGGAACTTTTTAATTGCCATCGGCCGACCCGTGATACCAAGCTTTTGCCTGACTCTCTCTCTCTCTCTAGAAAGTTCACCTTTCCCCCGGAGTGGATCATCTCCCCGGATCATTACAACTCTAATTATAAGGATGACCTGCGAGCTCGGTATCGGCGAGCTTAGTAATCGCTCTTAAATTTCTTTCCGAGATAACCGCGAGGACGTAAGTAAACGTTGCCGAGGCCAAAGCACTCGATCCGACAACAGGTGAGGTCATTCCGGATAGAGTTGGCGAATAAAAGTAACCTGGATATATCAAATATTTGCTCGCGAAGGGCTTTCGGACCCTATCCAAATCCGACGTAATTTAGGTAAACGTGCAACCGGCACCACCATCGTCGCCATCGTCGCCATCGTCATCGCGGTTTACGTACTCGTTCTCTCTCTCTCTCTCTCTCTCCCCTACCCCTCCTCGCTCGTGTATATTAAACGTTAAGCCTTGTTCTCAGAGGGCCTTCTGGTCAATAAATACTTATAAAGCGACACGCATTAACAGTAAAGTCGCGTATCGCAATAACGCTCGCTCCAGGTGAATTATCTCGATACGTAGTTGCCGATGCTTCAATATCCGGAACGTTTCCCAGGCTGGCGCGTCCGAGGCAGCACTTTTCTTACCGCGGCGGCGCCTTCCACGACGCCATAACGACTCTAATTAATTAAAATACAATAAAATTATTACCGCTACATATTCCCACCCCGATTGAACGTGTTCGCTACTCCAAGGATTTTCGTCTCCGCGCGTGAGCGCGTGCACCACACTCGCCTACAGGTATTATGCGCGTGTTGCACGTAATACACCTTCTTGTGCAATAATTACGGTTCTTCTTCATATTTCTTTTGGCTAAGCTACACTCGGTCTTGTTTTATCAACGCCGTTCTCCTCGCCCTCACCCTCACCCTCGTCGTAGTCGTCGTCGTCGTCGTCGTCGTTATGGTCGTCGTCGTTATTGTATGCTGTCGCTATGTTTTTGTAAGAATTATTCAGTAGCGTATCTGTTACGCTTGTATTATTAAAGTTTTAAGGTGGCCAGCAGGAACGAGTTCGCCATTGTAATTAGGATTCATTCATACGGATAGAACAATACAAACTCGCGGTAAGTTTTTATCTAAAATATTTGTTTCTCTGAAAAATCAATGGCTCTAGGTCAGAGCAAGGGCACAGAACTTAACTAGCATTTAATAACGGTACGTGCAGCGTGTGTACCGAGTGTACCGAGTGTGCTCGGTACGTAAGCCAGCGAGCCGTGTGTTCATAAAAATCTATTATGAACAGCGAAATTATCGTCAATTGGTAATTTATCCTCATTATTGCGCAACGCCGCCGTTCCCTCGCCACGGCCACGCAAGCCGTTCGAGTGAAAATCTTATTTAAATAAAGCCAACGTAATCTCGTAACTGATTATAATAACGACGATATAAACAATAACGAGAACGGATATTTAAGGAGCTTCGCCGATGCATTACCGAGGCGAGATGTACAAGGTTCTATGTGCCTTTATGCCTTCGGGGTTACTCGGGATAACGAGGGAGGGAGGAATGCATCGAGAAAAAGCTTACATAAATCTTGAAACCGGGAGGCTAAATAAGATAGCCAGAGGGACTTTATTTAGGGGCTGGGGTGGGGTGGGAATGAAAAAGATATGGAAAGATATGGGGACGGTGAGGTGGGTGGGGGTGGGGATGGGGGGGATGTAGAAGAAAGGGGTGTGTAATCATTGATTTTCAATATCTGAGCTAGAAATTCAATCTGCTCGGGATGGAAAATATATTATTACAATGGGAAACGCGAGGACGAAGAGAATCGAGCGCTTCTAATTAAATTTCCTCTTATAAATTTTCATTGGCAGTGCCGGACGACTTTTACAATAGGAGCCGGCGCTCATTGGAATATAAAAATAAAAGAACGCGCGCTAAAAGGAAGGAAAATAGGTAAAAAAAAAAAAAAAAAAAAAAAAAAAACGGGAATTGGGAATTGGGGTTATTGGGGGGGGTGAGGGTGAGGAGGGTGGTTGGGAGGCTATTGGGGATATAGTGCTTCCCTTCCTTCCTTTCTTCCTTCCTGTCTCTCAGCTAGTAGAGTCATCTTATTATCCAAAATGGGAGCGACTTGAGGGAACCGTGAGGGGGGGTGGGGTTTCGATACGCAAAGAAGTATTTGCATAAGTAAGCGTGGGTGTAGCGGCATAAATCTGTCACGGGAGTCGGCGTAAGTCGGCGTGTTCGACTACGGGATCGAGCCAGACCTCTTACGGACAAGTATTATCGTAATATTTGAGCCTCAGCCTCGCGATCGTCGTCCATCCTTCATCCCCGCCCCGTCCCTCCTCCATCCATCCGCCAAAACCATCGACGATTCCCGGACCCCTTCCGTGCCAATATCCGCGCCGCCGAATCCCTATTATATGTTTACGCACGTTTTCCATTTTACGGTAACCCGGGGGCGGCGAGGTGGAGGATGCTGTTTTCAGTAAAAAGGTCTCGAGGAGCCGAGTAGAGGGGAATAAGAGGGAATTGCCGATCGATCGACGTAGCCTCGAAGAGGCTCGAACGAAGCCAAGGGGCTTATGTGTATGGGTAATGCGAGGCTTACTCAAGGGACGGCAAGTTTCGTCGGTCAAGCGACGTTCGAGATAAGAAGCCGATGCTCCCGGTCGGGCGCTTTTGTTTATAAATTCGGAATTCAAGAGGGGGGAAGGGAGGCGCGAGTCAACTCGTTACTCGCGAGATCGTGTGCGACGATTCACCCTCCCTCCTCCCCCTTGATTTCCTCCATATTTCCCCCATAATCCCGGACGAGATAGGGCTACGTCGCAACGGAACGAAAGGGTTTAAAGGAAAAAGTAGCTCTTGCCGTGAGCACGAGCTCGAAAATAATTAGTGGGGATGCGGATCTCGCGGTTTACCCTCGGCTACCCTCCCTCTCCTCCGCCACTCGGTTCATCTCGTCCGCTCGCTTGCGCAAGTAATGCAAGAAGGCTTTTAGCAATAAGGGGAGTAACAGGGGGGGGGGGTGGGGGCTACGCTCGTTCCAATATGAACGATAAAAGCCGCCGAGGTCTCGTTACGGTATATCTCCTTACGTTCTCGGAGCTGAGCATCGTTAAGGGCCGGCGGCCGCTTCCCTCCGAGGAGAGAACCAGATAGATAGATGCCCGTCGCACTTTACGCACCGCGGCTACGGGGCAACGAGGAGTCCCCTTGCACCGAGAGCTTACCGACTGTCGACTTACGATCGGCGGCTGGGGGGGGGGCTCCTCCCCGTCCTCCCTCCACGGGTTAATCGCCGGGCCAAGTTCCTCCGAGAGAGAGAGAGAGAGAGGGAGAGAGAGAGACCAGTTGCCCTCCCTCCCGCCCTCACACCCTTCTCCGCCGGCCCATGATTAGATGCTCATCTCCCCCAATAACCCCCCGTCGAACGTGGATTCACTATCTGCAGCTCAAGACTCACGATATATCTCTGCACTGTGTGTGACGGTGTCGTCGTTTGCACTCTGCTCCCGTATCTCCAGCGATGCGTGTGCGTTCGGTGTACGAGCCACGCGCGCGCGCGCGCGCACACACGTTCCGGAGGAGGCTCGGGTGACGCCGGCCGAGGGCGAACTGAGCAGCGGAGCACTACCAGCAGCACCAGCAGCACCACCAGCAGCAAAGTCAGAGAGTGAGAGAGAGAGAGAGAGAGAGAGAGAGTGAGAGGGGGAGAGAGCGCGAGCGAGCGAGTGAGTGAGTGCGGGGCTGTGTTTTGCCGCGCGCGCGCGCGCGCTCTGGCGTCGGATCCTCGCGGCTTCGCCCGACGGCTTCCTCAGACCCGAGAGCGTAATGAACGCGGAGGAGGCTCCCGCAGATGGCTCGCAGCTATGCAGGAGCACGTGCACGTAGAAATATTTTCGTAGGCCCGGCGCGCTCCGCTCCATCGCAACGGTACCATTATTGTTCCCTTTTCCAAGAACTGGCCCTCAACGTGGCCGGCCTCGCCCGACTCGCTGTACCCCCCTCCCCCTCCCCGCCCCATCCAAACCGCCTCCTGCGCTCCTCCGTCGCAGCCGGGAAACGGCCGTGTCCCTTGCAGGGGACACGACGAACGGCGCTTTCCCAATGAAAGGACCGAGGTTTAAGCTCTCCCGCATAAGGCTCGGATCCCCTACCTCCCCCCTATCCCCGTTTCCCGTTTCCCGTATAATCCGGCACTTCGTAAGCCGCCGAGGGCTTACGGACGCTGGAATCTGCGTTTTAAGAAAAGTTTTATTACAAGCCAATGGGCCTAGCCTTGCGACTGTACAAAGAAAAAAAAGTCTATCCGAAGTGGGTAGGCCGACGCTGTTGTTGTTCCTCGGGATCTATCTTGTTCCTTCGATTTCGATCGTCTAGTACAATAATAATGCAATAGAACTATGTCGCGCGAGGGCACGCGATTCGCCAACCAGCTGCTTTCCCGTATACGCGTACTTATCACTCCCCCGCGTTTCCCTGCGTAAGACATTCTTATTTATTAGTGACTATCGGACTATCGGTGACGGGGGTCCTCTAAATTTTTACGATGCCGGCAACGTACGCACGCACGCACGCACGCATCTCCAAGTTGACCCGAGACGCACAAGTGTAGGACAATCGCCTTAGCCCGGATAATAAGTCCTTCAGAAAATAAGTATATTATATCACGTATGCGTTATTGCGTGGCTCCAGTTTGGAAAAGGCTTTTCTTTTATTTTCTTCCTTTGTTTTTTTTTTTTTTTTTTTTTTTTTTTGCTTTCCCCTCGATCTCGACTACGCAAGACCGCGAGAGGAAGTAGTGGGTGGGTGTAACGTGAATTTCCCCGCTCCCTCGGAATTATTTAGGCGTGAGCGGGCGTCGAGCGGTGGGAGAGCGGTCGTAGAGCGGCCATTGATAAATGAGACGTAAAAGCTTTGTGGGGCTTGATTTATGTAAGTTTACGAGGTAGGCGCATCGATTGTCCCGAAGCCTTAAGCCATTGCACTTGATCTAGCAAATTATCGGTTAAACTTTCAGCCGACGACGCTTCGTCTCTCCCCACCGCCCTCCCGGGCGCGGCCAATGTCAAAATTCAAACTGACGCTCTCCCACGTCGAGCCTCCTTTCATCCAAGTCCCCCTCCCAACCCACCCATCCCATCCCATCGCATCGCATCCCAATCCGAAGGTCGGATCCGGCGATCGAAGTTGAGGAACGAGCGAGTCGTGCTTTCGAGGTCGATCCGCCGGGAATGCCTCGGCCGCCCGCGATCCGATTACCGGGATCACCGACACGCAGGCTACGTTCCGCCAAATGCACCGCTCGCTATGCGGCCTGCGGTGGCGCGAGGTTCCGGGCGGGGGGAGGGGGGGTGGCGGAGGAGGCGGTAGCGTCCCGACGTGCATTATCTCAATCAATTATAAATCCGCTCGTGAGCGGAGCGACGGGAAACCCGTTTAAACAAAGTATCCCCGAGTAATAACCATAGCGAGTCCGTAAAGGGAGGCTCGAAGGGAGGAGGACGTGGGCCCGTGACTTTTTCGAGGTAAAGCGCACAGCCGTAAGAGAGTAAGGATTACTCGCCGGCGGTCGATTAGGCAATGCCGGCCAGGTAGGCCGTTCGTCTCATTATCAAGATTGAAAAGATCTCGGCCATGAAGAGGCTCCATCCTCGCTCTGGCGCCGTCCGATCGTTATGGAGCGGTGCTCGGGGGCCCGTCCGAGTCCTGATGAGAGTCAGTGAGTGAGTGAGTGAGTGAGTGAGTGAGTGAGTGATCGAGTGAGTGAGTGATCGAGTGAGTGAGAGAGAGAGAGAGAGAGAGAGAGCGGGCGATACGGAGCATGGCGAGCAAGGGGTGGAGTGAGATCAGGTAGAGAGCCACGTCGTTTCCGTTTCCGCTTCCTGCGGCGCTGCATCGCCGTGACGACGAGTCCGAGCGGCATCGCTCGGTGCCCCCTCCCCCTCCGCCACCTTATAATCCTTAATTCTGCTTTATTAACGTTTTCGTTATTGTTCCTCTTCCTAGGCAGGCGGTGGTGTGGCCTCCGAATACGATTATGAGCCACGACGGCGATGACAATGCAAACCAAGGATTTCTTTTCTCTCCCGTACGAGGGAAATTTTAATTAATTCGGCCAGGGTCAGAAAGCCTCCGTCCTCTACTCTACTACTACTACTACTACTACTACTATTTCTTCTTCTTCTTCTTCTTCTTCACCTTATACGCATTCTTCTTCATCCCTTTGTCATTGTTTTATCACCCTTCCCACCCGCAGCCGAATAACCCCTTCCTCGGCGACTCTCGCGCGCTCTCGCTCCCTTTGTTTTCGTTCCTCTCGGCCCCGTAATTGCGCGATTATCATTCATGCAGTTGATTAACGGGCCCCGAGCGAGCGCTGGCGCGGGTAAGGGCCGACGCCGTGCACCGGGATTATTAAGGAGAAGGCCGCGCACGCGTGCTCGCCGAGAGGATCACGGAGGAGGAAGTCGTCCACGAGCGGAAGTCAAGCTACTCTATTCCTCCGTAAGTCTCCAACTGCATCGGACGACGTCAGCCTCCCTCCGGACAGTTTTGATCTTCTCCAAGGCTTTGGCGAATTCTGTAAATTGCTCGGTACTAATTGCTCGCTTTACTTTGCCCTCGATATTAATTACGTAAGCCGTAGGAGTGCCGCATTAAGCGAAATGGATCAACGAATCTCCTGCGTTCGTTCGACTGGCTTTTCTCGATAATATATATATATATACATATATATACACGCACGGACACACGTGTAAGGAAATGCAGGTCCCAGCGAGTCTCGCTCTCCCGCTGCTCTCGAGGGGAGTTTTTATTTTGACAAGTCGACTGCTCGAAGCGCAAGTCATTGGCTACGTAAATAGTAAAAAGGCACGTTTGGAGGAGCAGGTGCAGCTTACGGTACGGTCGGGCTTAGGATGCAAACATGCAAAAACCCGTTAACGTTAACGATAAATATCGATGATCCAGCGGTGGAGGAGGTCGTAAGCGAGCCGTGCCTTGTGGGATCCGTCGGATACCCGCGCTCATCCGTCAGCTAACGAAGCCATCGACAATTCTTTGCGAACCTTCCCTTCGCAAATACCCCCGCCGACAAATCAAATCCTCGCTTCCCGCGACATTAATCCGACATTAATCCGACATTAATCGTCCGGATCTCTTGCTCCTCTCGCGATTATCGTAGCGACGTTTTACTTTAAAAGGAGCGCCGCGCAAGTAGTAATTTCACTCCTCGGTCCCCGAGCTCGCTCATATTAATTGCCAAGTAATACGGAATTTGCAATTTAATTAAAGGTCGATTAGAGGAGAATGCCGTCGATGGCGAACCAGTGTCGCCGAGATAAGGAATGCGCACGGAGCCTGAATATTACCGACTAATTATGAAATAATTTTAATCCTTCGGGGCGGAGGGGAGGTGGCTTAGGTTCGGCGGTAACAGCCGAACCGGAATCGAATCAACGATTTTTGGGGGCGGGGGGGGGGGGGGGTACGGCCGATCGGGGGATCCGCGGTTATAGAAGCCTGGGGGAGTAGCATCTGAATTGAGCTCTACCAGGAATGTCGGATTTACCGTTGCCCGGAAAGGTAAGAGCTCCCTCCTCTACCGAAGATCTCTAAGGCCAAACAATGCGTTCGACCGGGTACTCGGAGCCAACGCTAAAAATCTCATGGAGAGGGAGGGGGTGGCAACTGGAGCAGAATCGGAGTCGCCGCCCCCCCGACGACGTCCCCGAAAATTAAGCCAAAAATACGGTGCGCCGTCACGCGAGTCCCAAGAATAAAGGGGAAAGCAGAGGGAGAGAGAGGGAGAGAGAGAGAGAGAGAGAGAGAGAGAATGATGGGGGGGGAGTGCGGGGTTATTGGGGAGGGGTGGGGGGCTGCCGCGCTCGGATCCTCGTAGTAGCCTCCAAGTAGCCCGAGTATCCCCTTTGAAGGCGTACCGGCGGCATAAACCTCTACGCGGCCGATAAAAATAAAAGTCCGGAACCGGGCTCCGGGCACGACGCGAGCCTATTGATTTACGAGGAGATCCTATGAAAGCGGCAAGTGCTTTACGAGGAACGCGGCGAGATGTGCAAAAACGGGAAAAGCCACGTAGCACGCGTAGCCCTGCCTGCTTACCTCAAAAGTCCGACGTCGCTCTTCCTCCTCCAACCCCGATAACCCCTTACCCGCCAACGCCATCGACTCCCTCGCATAACGATTGGGAATTAGAGTGCGGGGGAGAGATCGCTGCCTCTCTCTCTCTCTCCCATCTCGACTCTGACAAAGTCAGTCTAGAGCTGTGCTCTAGAGCGGCAAGAGGGAGCTAACTCGAACGCCCTCCCGAAGCTCCCTAGACGCCTTCAGCTCTCCCGGTATCACTCATTCGATAAATAATGCCGATCAATCCGTCTCACCCCTGCCGCTCCCTGCAGCAATCGAGGAGCCGAGTCACGTCGCAGGACTGCCCCCGATGAAATATCGAGCGGGTCGTTCGGCGGTCACCCACGTCCGCGTCTACGAAAGCATGCCCTGCGCACCTGCAGCTCCCCGGCTCCTCTCCGTCTCCTCTTAATAACCTTGTCCACTGAATAGGTGACTGAATAGTGGAAGCGACGGCCGAGGCATACGACGATCCCGCCAGCGAGGAAACTAGACGTGAGTCGCGGACTTACGTAAGCCCGGATGAGAATGCGCGGCTGCGGGGGCGGACTCGGCTAAAGGTCACCCGCGTTAACCTCGACCTTTGTCATTCCTGTTGCTCCTGTTGATCCTGTTGATCCACGCTCCGGACTACTACGGCACTCCGTCAAATGCAATCAATCGCATTCCGAGTGACCGCGATAGGCCCTCCTCCCTCGCACCCTCCCCCTCGCACCCCCCACCTCCACCACCGCGCCGGGAGATTCCATCTCCCCGTCGCGCCCCGAGCACGCGATCTGCGACCCTCCCCCGTTCTTCTAATAAAGTCACGGGGGACAAGCCTGTCACAGCTGGCCGCGTCATCTTAGCCGCCAAATTCTTATCCCTGCTTCAATAAAACTACTCACGGGGATGAGGACAGTGTGAGCGCAGTGCCAGATATATCAATCGATGCGATGATAATAAAGGGGATGAGCGGTCATAAAAGGCCTATGAGGGACGTTCCTATAAGGAAACGGGCATTTAAATTGTTCTCGGGTATTGGGTGCCCTGGTGTCCTGGTGTCCTGGTGTCCTGGTGTCCTGGTGCACAAGTTGCTTAATTATTGACGAAAATGAGGGATACTTTCTTTGGCTGTCGTTATTCAAATTTTAAATCGACTGCGGGAATTCGATTTCAGCTTCAACGCTCAGACGGAATACGCGCGCGTGCTCGAAAAAAGAGAAAAAGCAAAAAATGAGGTAAGATCTTTCGAGGAATGAAATGTAAGTTTGGAAAAGGCGCCTTTTCGTAACTAATCGTTTATCCATCGAATGCAGAAGGTCTCCCACCCCCCCTCCCCGATCTCTTCCTACCACGCACGCCCACGCACACATTTGTTATCTTTCATCTGCCGCTTAAAGGCTTTCTCCGCCCGATCGGCTGAATTCTTCCCTTCAATTTACGTCGGCCTCACCCCACCCCCGTCGCGATCCCCTCCGCTCGCCCGTTTTCTTATTTGCCCTCTAGTTTTCTCTTCCCGCGACTTCCTCATCCCTCCCCTATCCCTCCCGCGCTATTCGCCACTCGTCCGCGTATACGCGTGTACTCATACTGCAACGGATTCGGCATTTCAAGGCCATCCAGTGCCGCGCGTCTTCGATTTCCGAATCGAATATTTATGCTCCCTGCCCGCCCCCTCGGCTGCTTATGCGCGATCATAACAATAGTAATGGCAATAACAACGGCGCCTCCTCCAATGTACAATTTACAATATTTGAGCTTAGGAGCCTTGGCCGGCCTCATGAAGTATGCATTCCTCGCGTGCCGCCCCCATTAGCTCGTCCGCAATTAACATTAAACTGGACTTTAAAGCGAAAGTTTATTATAATAATCGCATACTTTGATTAAACTGCAAGCGATTATCCCGCGATTACTCGATTTATTATGCACATTAAGAACAAACAACGGGATGGCAATGAACTTGTTGCTCTTTCCCCGCCCCGCTATCTGTACAGCCACGGACTCTCTTACCTCGTTAATTTACGCGCACCCTTGCAACGTCGATGTCGATAACGCTGGACATTGTTAAGCCTCGGGCTCTCGACTCCGACGCTCGACGCCGACGCTCAGGTCCGACGTTCAACTCCGACGCCCGATCGGTACGCATTTCAAAAATACAAACTTCACTCGGGCTTAACGAGAATACATTTTATACCCAATGACACTCTTTATTGCATGAATATTACATGAAGATGTTCCACAGAAAAAGCAATCTAAAGTAAATTCCACTTACGCCCTGTGCATATCTAAAGCTTAACGTTCACGTTCCTATACTTCTTCTTCTTCTTCTTCTTTTTATTCTTCTTCTTCTTCTTCTTCCTCTTCCTCCACTTCCACCTCTTCCACCTCTTCCACCTCTTCCACCTCTTCCACCACCCTCCGTCACAACTTCTTGTTATAAGAGGACGCAATTTCATTTGCGGGGAGATTTCTCCTCGGTATCGCGAAGCGAATTTACTGGTAAGAACATTTTTTCGTCGAGCGAAAAGCTCTGGTCCTCGACTGACAAGTAAAACTCGACGAACCTTTCGATATCTACATCCAACAGCCGCCGGATTTCACATAGATTATGGCTTTATACCTACATATCCATACAGAAGCGAGGCCGGAGATTCATTTCGTGCGCGAGACAATGGAGAGCGGACGCATCAATTTTCCGGTTCCCATTCAGACTCGCCATACGTATTCCGTTATCCGTGAAAAGTAATTGATTTTAGTAAATTCGGCGAGGACTATCCACCCGCGGACGTCAATCTACAGCTTCACGTATACTTAAGGATCGTTAATGCGCGAGTCTATGACGTACCGTGGCCGCTAAAAATGCCGCTAAGACCGCGAGAGACAATAGCAGCTGGGCAAGAGGGGTTGGGAGGGGGGGGGAGGGAGGTTGAAGGTGGAAGAGAGGAAACATTTACTCGACGAGTTAATTCGGTAAAAATTAACCGGCAAATTGTACGAGGGCAAGGCTCGTTCCGTGAAATTTACTCGTGCAGCGGAGCTATTAGGGTTTAGGACTCGGCGCGAGGCGCCATCTCCTCGACTCCGACACACCTGGTGAATAACTAAAGTCGATGCGACGACGAGCGGCTAAGAAAATAATAGGGACTGAGGGACGTAGGGGCGTACTCGTGGGTGGAGGGAGGGTTGAGCGAATGCGAAAAAAGAAAAAAAAAACGAACGAGAGAAATCGTTCCGAATTCCCCGGCGTATAAATCCTCCCTCCAACTCCACCTCGGGCCACCACCCCCCTCCCCCCGGCATCCAGCAGCCATCGGGCACGAGCTATTTATCCATCCACTTTAATCCAGCGGCTGGCGCTAATTTATCCTCCTTCGGTGGGGAGCCGCGACTGAGCGAGCGAGCGAGCGAGCGCGCGCGCGTATGTATCGGCCGGGTACGCGGGCGCGTCCGTATCGATCAGCCGAGGCCAAGCGATAACGCTCGAGAGGGACTTGAGAGAACGGGAGGATGAAACGCCGACGTCACATGTCAGCGGCTGCACCGCAATTCACAGCCGCACTTGGCCGGCCAAGATGCTCTCGCTCGAGCCCTGCCTGCCCTGCCCTGCCCTGCCCTCCGCCTCCGCAGCAAGGACACGCTTGTCCGTCGTCGACCGCGCATCACAAGAATTCGAATGGAAAAACTTCGTTTGAGAACGGGTCCTCTTTATATCCTGGAGACCCTCCCCGGTCCCGGTATGCCCTTATCTCCCGGTCACTCCCTTGTAAATTCAGCTATCCCCGACGAGGGCTCCCTACCCATATCAAATTATCAAAATTTCCGGCTCATCTTGCAATATTACTCTCCCGACGCTCACCCACCCCCCACCTCCCCCGTCCCGGCTAATGCGCTTTCTTCTTAACCAGCAGCCCCGGAAGAGGGAATAGAGCGCGCCCGGCACAAACGTACTCCTAGGAGACTCCTAAGCTCGGCATTTACACCGGCGTATAAAGATTATACGATCCAAGTCGGGTCCGCGGGACGCTTAGTATACCGAGGATGGGGGTGGGCTCGATCGATAACTGCGGGAGCCAAAACTCCTCTCAAACGGATAAAAGTTCGTTATTATTATTAGTAAAAGAAGAAAAAGAAGAAAAAGAAGAAAGAAGAAGAAGAAGAAGAGCAGGATTAGGAATTAAGCTGATAATAATCGAGGATAAAAAGTTACTCCTTCATCTTTATCCTCATTATTATTGTTATTGTTGTTGTTGTCGTTGTCGTGTTGTTGAGGTCTCGGCAAAATAATAGACGAAGCGGCTGCCTCCGCGTCAATTAAGAGGGATATTATCTGCATTCTGTGTGTGCGTAAATATTTCATAACATGCCGTCTGACTGGCTCGTTCCGAATTCCGCTCGATAGCGAGGAAAGCCGCTGGGATGAGGAGCAAAGAAGCCGGATCCCCGCGAGAGCAGCTTCTATTCACGGTTGAGGGTCCCTCACCCGCGGCTCTCTTACCCTCGGCGCTTCCTGCTGCTTTCTTGCCGCTTTGCGCGCGAGGGTGTCGTGATAATAGGGTCGCCGGCGTAGCAATAGCAGCGACAGCAGCGGCGTACAGCCCCGATGCCTTTATCTCGCTTTATTTCACACGCAGAGCCTAGACGGCGAAGGTGCTTCCCTTGCGCCTCACGTTCCTACCTTCGAGTAGCTTCATTTTTCCGCTAGTAAAATTTGGCGGGTGGAAGAAATTGGGACGGGGACGGGGACGGGGACGGGGTATTGGGGTAAGAGGGGGCAGGGGAGGAGGAGTAGGAGTACTGGTCCGCCCGGGAGTGGATTAGCATATCGTTCGCCCGGCTCCAAGAGTACATCCGTGGCAAGCTTTCGAGACGCGAATCCAGCCCTCCCCATGACATTTCCAAAGAGAGAGAGAGAGAGAGAGAGAGAGCAGAGAGAAAGAGTCGCATTACCCGGATTCGCTAACTAATGGCGAATGCACGATAAGGGTGTTAGCCTCGACAATTAAAATTTACTCGACAGTCGCACGTAAGAATGATAAGTGGCGAGAGGGGCTAATCCGCTAAAATTAAAGCCCCTTATCAGGCCCGCGACTTGCCCCCGCCACACCCCCTCGCGGCCGTCCATTTCGCATAATTAACCGACGTCGCGAGTTATTACGGCGCTCCCTCCCTCCGACGAAAGCTGGTGGCAATGGATCCGGAGAGGGGAGGGAGCTCGTCGGACGACAAAGAGGTGTAAGAAGGAAAGGAGGGAGGGAGCGAGTGAATAAATTCGTCCGACTCGTTAAAGATTCCACTCCGCCAGCTCCTCCGCCGCCGCATACCGCTATCGCCGGCGTCCGATTAATTATGCACGCTAATCAATAAGTTGGGGAGGCGACCGCGGCTGGTCTTCGGCAACCTCCCTGCCGGAGATCGCGGCGTGACCGAGGCACCCAGGTAATTACCGTACGACCGACTCGATCTCGACAACAGCTGTCCAATCTCCTCGTCGAGCTACAGTTTCCCTCCATATCAGCGTCAGCCTGTAGAACCGTAACACCGGGCAACAACTACGGACTCTGCCTTACCGACCGCAAATACTGTCAGCCCCTCCGATAAGGAAGACCTCGACTACAGATGCCTATCACTCGCGAAAAACCCGTTCCTCCTATTCTTTCGCACTTACATGCCTATACAATGAATTTTACTACAGTTTTACTGTACCATCAAATACGAGATATTTCCCTTTAAATCTGAATTACGTACACAGTTCTCGTTTTACAGTTGATTATTTCCCTTGCTTCTTCTTGTTGGTTCTTTCCGTTTATTAGAAAGTAATCGAATTCAGTATCAAAAAACAAAACAAAAAAAAAATGCTCTCAAGAATACCAACGTTTCTTTCTCTGTCTAACAGAATCCCTATATTAATATTAGTATCATCTACGAGACTTGGACTTGAAACCGTTGTCTTAAATTTTCCGACTTGTATACGAATAATTAGGAAACCATGAAATATCATTAATCCTGACTGTTCCGATTCTTCTACACGAAGCGTTTCTGCTAAAAGCCCAATTTTTAATATAGGTTTCAGTGTATAGGGAGCATCATAAAATATTAAATTTTACGTATCGTAAAATAATAATAATCACAATCATGGGAGGCTTATAGAAATGTATTTTTAGCCCGATATTTTTGTGATACGCAACATCATATTTCGATGACATTAGAAATAAGTAACACGTGCATAGAAATAAACAGTCGATATTACATATGAATGGTATTACATAATTTTAACAAATATATATATATATATGAAATATTCGTTATTGCAGAATTATTGCAAGGAATTTGTATTATTTGTAGAAAAAATATTGTAGAAATCGATACGGCAAAGCGAATGCTGGATATTGAAAATACCCTTATTAAATTGCGGATGGATTCAATAAAATGAAAAAATAAAATAACTTACATTTACATTGGTGGGAGGGTAGGGATCGAGAAGATACGTACCTGAAAAGAAAAATAATTATTATTAACAAGAGATTCGACAGTTTTAACTTTAATAATGCCATTAATTATTATGCTCATATAATATTGAGAACAATAAATTCTTATGTAATTGCATAGGAAATGTATTTATTATTATTAAATTGTCTGGAGAGCATTGGAAGCAACGGAAAGACGGGAGGTAATGGAAATTGACAGCCTGCGGAGGATTATTAATTTCTTAGCAGGAAAAACGAATTTGGCGTGAATATAAAAATGGCAAATAAATAAATATAGCCGTTGGTATCTCGAAAACTTCCGAGAGCGACGAATCCCTCGGAATTATGTCAGTTTTTCTTTCTATCTTTCTTTCTTTCTTTTTTCTTTTTTTTTTTTCATTATTATTATTATCAATGAAACGATGGCGTTCTATTACGGCTGCACTTTTCCCGTGCATTATTTCCGACGTATTTTTACGTTTCTCATTACGCCGGAGAAAGGAGGTCAAATTTTAGAATATATTTGTTCGTCTGTTGGAGAGCCGTACCGGATAATTTCAGTAAGCTTTAAAAAGACAGGATTAACTATGAGCGGCTCTCGGTCTCGGTTTTAGAACAAAAATAGCACACGCTTGTGAAAACAGCACGAAAAAGAAGAAAGATAAATAGATAAATAGATAAATAAATAAAGGGGGTAAAAAGTAACGTTATTTTCCGATTGTCGTCGGTAGGCGACGTTATCGCGGACTTATTTTAATGGCCGAATGTATGGTAGGCCCACATTAGGCAGGCTGTCGATCGACGCACGAACATCCGACTCTCCTACGACTCGCTTTGCGCGCATTTCTTTATGTTAAATAAATCCTAGACGTGCGATTATTATAATAAGTAGAGCAATCGCGCGTAATTGTATAAGCGAGCCGGAGGGATTCCAGGAATTTCGCGCGGATGGCCGTGGTAACGCCGACCATTGGGCCTGCTTGCGGCTCGTTGAGGGGCGGGGGAGGTCAGAGGGGGGGGGGGCTAGCCTACTTAAAATTGCCTGCCGCTTATAATTTCAGTCATTAGCTTTCGAGTTTTCGTTCGTATTCCCTTGCATTATGTTATTTCAGGTAATTCGGTGTGTCTTTTCGCTCGGATGAAGCATTTCCTTGCGATCGGCGTTGCACGCATAATTGTCGGGAAAGGTAGGAATTAAGCGGCCCAACCGCGCATTAGAGCAATACAAGATACGCGATGTAAACATTTTCAATGAAGCAGGGATAATTATAAAAGGCCGCTTTAACGATTTAAGAGAGCCAGATTATCGTTAGCGGCTTCTCGACGCGGAGACGCGGAGACGCGGAGCCTGTCCGGCCAATCGCCCCGGCGTCCGAGGCCATTACAAACAAGTCGGACAATCAGGTGTTGTCCGCGGCAAAGAAGAGAAAGAGACGCAAAATACTCCAGGAATTATTGATATACGCATTACCACGGAGGCGTTGATATTATTAGACGGGGGGGGGGGATTAAGTTTTATTGGGAGCAGGGAGGCTGCGACGGCCCGGAAACGTCATCGACGACGAGAGGCGACTCGACCTCAAGGATCTTAAAGACCTTAAAGCTGAGAGAACAATCTCATGCAATCTACGACGGCTGGGAGGCATACTTCTCCGAGGCTCGCGGATCCCGGGGTAAGCCGAGCGGTGCGAGCCGGACTCCCGGGGCTTAGGGAGCCACGGTGCTGCGTCGGGCCCGTGTCGGGACGTGGCGCGAGGACAAGAGTTACTTTAGTTACTTTCTAGCCGAAGGCGCACTCGATACCTTCTCTCCTCGGCTCTCTTTTCTCTCGTAACTCCTCCTCCTCCCCCCGTCTCTCTCTCTCTCTCTCTCTCTCTCTCTCTCTCTCTCTCTGGCCGCCCCTCCTCCCCGGCGCACTACTCCGATCCCCCTTCCGCCGAACAATCGCCATCGCGTATTTTCCTCACTTCTCGGGGATCCGCGGCTTTTCGGCTTTTCGGTACACGCCTCGGAGTCCCGCTTTATCTAGACACGCACGCACGCACGCACGCACGCACGCACGCACGTCTACGCTGCTAATTCCGCTTAGCCGGCTTTATTCACCAAGGTTATTGGATTTTTCGGCCGTCCGCCTTACGCTGTTTATGCAGTCCTCGGAATATAAGGAAGGAGCGTAGGCTGCTCTGCGATCGATGCAACCGACTCGCGATCTTATACCCTCCCACCCATCCCCCCTCACTCGCTCACTCACTCTCTCGACATCAGCAGCAATCGACGGACATTTACGTTGGACGCCTCGATGACTGCGTTTCCTCCTCCTTAAATTATCCGCGCGCTGACTTTTATTACGACTTGGCCTAACCAACATCAATTAAATTCGCATCCGACAAACTATTTCCCCGTCGAATTATTTAAGCCTTACCCCGGCCCCTCGCATTATCGCCATTACCTATTTACCATTACCGATGGCCTACCGTCGTCCTCGACCGTTTCATATCCTATCGTCCTCTATACACTCAGCCCACTCAGCCCACTCAGCCCACTCAGCCCACTCAGCCCACTCGCCCAATGCCATACCGCCATCTATTTATTTCGAGTAACTAAATTTTATGCCCCGAGGCCGTTAAAACCTACTACTCCTTCATCATCCCCGATAATTTATTGGATTTTACGAGTAGCGTATAATATACCGTTTTACGCTCTTTAACTACTCCCGCTCCATAATGCCGACTTGTATCATTAAGCTCCGAGTACTCGCAAATTATAACCCTATACTTCATTGAATATTGAGATTTTTTTTTTCCCCTCTCCCCCACTGCCTTCGTTACTTCGTGTCTAATGCGTACCCTGCCGCCGCCGCCGCCGCCGCCCCTCCCCCTCCCGTCCCAGCTTCATTCGATACCGAAATTAGGGATCCTCCTGACGAGTATTTAACGAATAAATAGCCTTGACGGCTTGCGAGCGAATGCCAGGCGACTTTTGTGTACGCAACATTGTAAATCAGCTTGTAATAACGGCTCTTCCTTGCCCCGACCGCTACTCCTTATACGTGATCGAACTGCGCGAACCCGCGAATGATACACGGACAGTTTTTCGTAGCCGACATTACGTCGGAGTAAGGAAAAGCTCGCGTGCCTAATACGGTATGATAATTTTTGCTCGTCGACGTTATCGGAATCAATACGATATTAAAAGTACAAATAAAATAATAACAATAACGACGGGGACGATGACGGCGATGACGGCGACGACTACGACTAGGACGACGACAAATGGAGAGCGATGACGGCGCATGGAGCCACATGCATACGTGCACTTTATATCGGGTTTAATTATAGAATAATGCATCGCCTGGGAAGAGCGAGTTCTTATGTATTTTTATTGCAGAATCTTTAAATTTAACCGGCGAACCTCAAAGCGAGTGGAAAGCTTTATAATCGTAACCGACGAAACGCCATACGAGAGCGGGTAGGCCGGGGGAAAGGGGAGGGGGGAGGGGCTCACTTCAAAGCGAGATGTAGGATAATGTTGTACTATTGCATAGGGGGAGGGGCGACGCGCAATTACATTCAAAGGCTCGGGTCGAAGATTCCACGGGATAGGGATCGTTGTCACCTTAAAGCGCGTGCGTGCGTGAGCATGGATCGCGGTTGATAAAACGACTCTATCCCCCCGCGATCCTCCTTATCCCATTGACGAGAGAGAGAGAGAGAGAGAGAGAGAGAGAGAGCGAGAGAGAGGGTGGGACGCGACCTTAGCCAATGCTTTACTTCGCCATCGTACGCGGAGGAAAGAAGAATTGCCGCGGCACGTGGTGCGAGACTTTGTCGCTTTGTAATAAGGTGGGCGGTTGGGAGGTTGCAAAGTCCCGGTCTCGGTTACGCGAACCTCGCAACCCGCGCCTTACGAAACACCAAGCACTTGGCCATCGCTACCCGCGCAGCTCTTGCGTACTCGTCATTCCCATCGCTCGATCGCGTCATCCGTTCCGGGATTCTCGCCGGATTATCGGCTCCGACTAGGTCCGTCCGTCCGTCCGGTCTTCCTCTTCCGAAGGAGACCCATTATTAAGCTAAAAGCATCGCCGCGGACAATCTGCCCTGCGAGGCTTTTTCTTACATTCCCCATCGGCAAAATTAACCAACAATACTTAGCGCTATTCTTTATCTCATCGACAATAACGCTGTTCAATGTATATATATAAAGGAAGATAAGAAATGCAGCGCAAGTGCAGTGCGGAGTGCGGAGATGCGGAGATGCGGAGATGCGGCCGTGTCAAGGCAGAATTACTTTCCCGTATTAAGAAGGGGTACTTCTTCGCAATCGCGAAATCGCCTTTGTGCGAAAGCGTTAAAATGTCGTCCGTTCGCATGTCGGCTCCGACGGCCCTCGACTAGCGAGAATGCCGCATTAAATAAAGTATGGGTCAAGACCTTTTGGCTTTAGCGTTATACGATCGACGAGTACACCCCCTTCCGAGCCCCCGGCCACCGACCCCCTAAGCCGTCGGGTTTATACTAGTTTTTAGTTACCGATCGAGCCCGCGTAAATGGATTATCTCGAGGGAATCGTGCAGAGCCGAGTTCGCGGATCGCCGAGTCGTCCCACTCCGTGTCACCACGTTAAATACACCAACGACCTCTGGAATTTAAAAAGCTGCTAATTACCTCCTCGACCTCCTCCGATGCACTACTACTATGCATTGCGCACAGCCTAAACTTTTCTCTGTACAATAATAATAAATAGCAATGTATTCACGTCCTTGGCCACTTGGCTACAAACGACTCTCGCGAGCCACTAAATCGTCACGAGCCGAATATCGCAAATAACCGTAAGGATAAAAGGGGTTATTGTGGGGGTGGGGGAGGGGGGAATGACTGCAAATCAGACGGCAGCGTATTATTGTTTCGATGCGATCGGTGAGTTTTACGAAGCCAAGCGACAATTCGACGCCGAGGTCATTGCTATCGTGAATTCCCGAGAGAGTGAGAGAGTGAGAGGGGGAGAGGGGGGAGGGGGGTCGGGTCTTGGACGGACCCGTGATCTTTAATAAGCAAAGCTTTTCATCAAATAACTTGGACATTTCGTCGGGATGGTCGATTAAGAATTCGATCGACGGAGCGATGGTGCCGCGTTCCTCCCCATTACCCACGACTCGGCAATGCAGCTCGACGAGAGCGAGGAAGCTGCGCTGGAGGAATTCGCTTTATTCCCCTCCTGTAGCAAGGTTTCCAGCTCGAACCCTCTCCCTCCCCCCGGGCGCCGCCGCTCCCTTGCCCATTCTCGCTTTCGTAATAAGAATAAAATGCCTTGGGAGGCTTCCTTGTAAGGCGTCGCGTTTAAAGAAACTCAGGTGGCCTGCCGATGGATCGGAGCTCCGCTCGGTCGGGGGAGGGTGGAGGAGGGAGGGGGAGGAGAGAGAAGAGGTAGAGAAAACGATCCCAAGCGGAGCTAAGAACGACAATGGCAAAGCTCGGGAGTGAGTAAAAGCTCGCGAGGGAGCGAGCGATCGACGACTGCATCGTCCTCTTCTCCCCTCCCAGTCCTCGCGAATACAGAGCCGCATAAAGACAGCCTCCCCCGCCCTCTCTCTCTCTCTCTCTCTGCCCATTACCTTCTCTCTGCAGATCGCCAACTTTTTCCCTCCTCCATCGTTCCCTTTCATCGTCTAGCCGTTGCCCTCCCCGAATGCCCCGCCGCTGCTCCCGTTCGACGATAAAGCACGGAGAATCTCTCGCGTCCATTACCGAAACGGCCATTTCCTTAATAAGCCGAGTACGATTATAAATAATGCCGTAATGCCTAGATTTTATTAGCCCCGACTACTCGGATATTCGACAGCGAGTGCCCGCGAGCGAGCGGCTCTTACCTCCGTCGGGACGAGCCTCCACGGGCTCCCTTATCAGATTATAACGTAAGCAAAGTATTATTAAAGATTTCACGAAGATCGTTATTTTGTTTATAGGTAGCGGGTATAGGCTTGGTGGAGATGGAGAGGGGGGTGGGGGGTTAAGGAGTGCAGGGCCGATGGGAGCCGCTCGTCCGATTAAAATGCACCCGTTATAACTCGGCTCGATTGCGTTTCTCTCCTCCCAGGTCCGTCTGCGTATCAGCTCACTTGCACCTCCTCCTCCTCTTCCTCCCCCTCCTCCTACTGTAGCCTCCTACAGTCGATCTTTGTCTCTTTGAGGGTGCGCCCGTCTACTCCCCCATCCCCTCTTCCTATACATTCTTTTACGAGGGTTCACGGAAATCGTCGGCGGAGTTGCCCTTTCAATGGTTTTTCCCCATCTCCTCGGCTGACTCTGTCACCATCGTCGACGCCAAACCCAATTAACGAAGCACGAATCCGCCCCCCCCCCACGATACTTAACGAAAGAGAGAAGCACGCAGATGAGTCGCAGCAATAACCTTAAGAAGAAGAAATCGAATACGTAACGCGGATAGAAGCAACGAGATAGATAGATAGACAGAGAGAGATAGAGAGCGGGGGTGGGGGGGGGGAGAATAACGCCGGGTATTTCTTAACTCGGAGCTTCGATTGGTGGTAGGAGGTAATCGAGTCCCTCCATTCGGACCCTAAGCTCGCTTGTCTCATCGCCAATGATTTCTCTCTTTCCATTCCCCCGACCCCGAACTCCTCGCCGCGTCGCAGCACATCGCCGACCGAGCACGAGAACTTCCGGGCCGATGTATCGCGCCGCTGCTCCCCGTCTTGTCCCGCAATTCATTAGGAGAGCGAGTGCTTGGGGCCGGCGCGAGCTCGACCTTACGAGGAAATCGTTAATTGATTATTTCGCTGACCGACGGAGCGGCCAGTGGCAAATTGCTCTTGCTCGGCTTCGTCTCCCCCTACCCCTACCCCCAACTCCAGTCCTCTCCGTCGTACTCTCGACGCTCGCCGATTACAGATCGGCTCGAAGCTCTTACAACGTTCTCTTTGTCATTTCAATCGATCTACAGTCCGGCAATTAAATATTGTTCAGAAACAAAGCGAAACAGAGAGGAGAGATGAGATTGGTCGGGAGTCCGTGGTCGGGGAGGGACGGGGTGGGATAAATAGAGAATGAGAAGGTTCGCGAGGAATCTCTGGAGCGATTATCCCGAGTCCCTCTGATTTCATCGATTGTTCAGTCAAACGAAAGTGAAGGCCATCATCGATTTTACAAGCTAATTAATGCGGTAATCGTGTGCCGTACGAGCTCCCCCCCCCTCACGCCGCTCGCCCCGTGCCCCTTCCACACCGCTTTCCTTTGAAGAATACGAATTGAGCAACGACTAATCAGGCTGGTATGCAGGAATCAATTGCCATCGAGCCATGTTGAATACCGTAATAAAGCTCGGTATCGCGTGGTCACGTGGCCCTCCGAGGGCTCTTTACTCCCTCTTATCATTGGCAAAATACATCGGCCGAGCCTCGCTTACCTAGAAATAATCTCGCATCTGTTCCCCCCCCCCCTCTCTCTCTCTCTCTGTCTCTATCTCTCTATCTATCTATCTCTATCTGTGTACGGAGCGGCGGACCCCTCGCTCCACACGCGTCCCCGTTCATTAACTACTTAAGACATCTCGGCGGAGCCGCGCCTCGGAATCGACGTCGCCTCCTCACTCCCGCGTAGAGATGCAACGCTACATTACAACGTCTAATATTATCTAGCCGTCTCGGCTGCATTAAATCGCCTACTAAGTTCTTGGGGGGGGGGGCAGCCTAGGCAACAGGTGGGATTCTCCGCAAGGGGAACCACCGTGCAGGAGGAAGCACGGACAAACGCACGCACGCACGCACGCACACTGACACGAGCCGTGGAGGGACGAGATTTTTCACGGAAGCCTCTTTTGTTGTTATGTTGCGTACGAGGGTAATTAATATAAATATTTAACATATAATCCTCTGGCATTTAATGCATCTACTAACGTATTATTCCCGTCCGGCGCTCCGTAATATGCGCGCGCCTGCGTCTGCCTTGAAATTTAATTGAACGATGTTGGGAGTATCGTCGTCGATGGGCGGCGATAGCATTCCACATGAGAACAACTGCCGAGGCCGCCTTCCCTCTACTCCTCCTCCTCCACCTCCTCCTCCTCGCCTACCTTGTTACATCCATCTCATCTCATCTCATATAATATCATCCCGTATCTCTATCCGTCTCCCTCCCTCCCTCGATTTACTTTTACGACTTATCCTAATTTGTACGGAGTCCCGGTTTTTTATCTTTTTCTCAAATCCGAAGCGATAAGTGCTTTATTGCATCTCAGCCTTGCAACGTGAGAATCTAACCCACTTGCCAAATCGTACATAAATTTACTCTCTCTCTCTCTCTCTCTCTCCATCTCCCTCTCCGTTCATTTCCGACCTCTGTACCATTACGCAATACATTTAATGGATAACATTTTAACGATTGAACGTTTACAAGGAATAATCTCCGAGCCGCTCGCACACAAATATTAAACGAATACTCCTTTTAACTTTGCTTCTCATGCATTTTTATATCACGATGGAATTATCGGAATTAAAGAGTATTCCGTTCGTCGGGATTAATGCATTATTAATGCCGCGGATTATTTGCATTCGACGAGCGGGGATAATAATCGGCCGCGGACGCTTATTCTATTCTATTCGGTCCTCGGTTCGATGAAATAAATAATAAACCAGAAGACGAATTGAACGACTGCGAATAAGTCGCTTCACTAAATACATAGAAAATGCGGCAGACAATGTCGCTCGTCGCTCGTCGCTCGTCGCTCGTTAAAAATAAAAGACAAACAGAGGGCGGGGTAGGTAAAGGGCACGAGGGGCGGAGATTAAATGCAGCGGGGGAGGAGGCGGAGGTGGAAATTGTAATCTCGGTGACGACCGCGAGCCCGCCTTGCAGAAGTGCCGAGGACGACGGGGTTAGGGAAATAGGTTAGTCGTCCGGGGGCATCGCGAGATCGGGCGACGGTCGTGGTGCCTCCTCCGCATGAGTTCGCTTCACCGGTCGCGTACTATCGATTCGCGGGAGCGCACCTGCTGAGCTCCCATCCAGTCAGTCCTCGTGTCCCGAGATTACGACCGCGAGAGGAAAAGCTACGAGCCTTCCAGCTCCTCCGAGCCACAAAATAAACTCGGAAACTCAGCTCGAGCTCGAGCCGAGACGGCTACGCAGATTTAATTTATAATCGCGTAATTAGGAATCGGCTCCTCCCGTTGATTTCATCGGGTTACGGGGTTTCTATGGGAGGGGGCAGAGGGCGTGAATCCGTTGACCGCCGCTGAGTCCACCTCGCCCCCCTTACCGAGCATTGGCATTCTCGTACGTATCCGTAACGAACGCGAGTACTTATTGTCCTGGAGAGCCTAAGATCCATCCATCCATCGTCATTGGTTTAGGTTGATTTTACGAGCCAAGCGAATGAGACTTTCGTCTCCCGTTGCAGGAATTTCGATCGAGTCTCCATTCCCTGCCGAATGCCTAACACTTTAAAACCTATCTGGACAAATCCGTCAGACCTACGCTATTTGCGCGCTCATTAAAACTTTCGTTTCCTTCCGGTCGAGGGCATTAATTAAAACCAACCGGAACTTTCGCACACGACGGAAAATTATTGCTGCAATGATCCGCGGACGTAATAATCTATAATTTGATTAAAAAGTACTCAAATTTGAATTCAGTACGTAACGCGCGACGGCCAGATTATCGGCTAAGGCTAAAAACTGTCTAGCAAATGTACCGAGACGTCATTACTTTATCGTGTGTGGGGGCGGGGGGAAGGCGCAGAGAGAGAGAGAGAGAGAGAGAGGGGTGGGGAAGAATAGAAAAGAGGAAAAAAAGTTATTCTCGAAGAAGTAAGAGAATTCAGGGAATTTAGTTAAAGCGAAAAAAAAAAAAAAAAAAAATTTTGTAAGAGTTTGTAGAGGAGCTTTGACCCAGTTGAATTGTATATGAATAAGTGAAACGTAATGCATGCGGAGTAAGTAATATGCAGAGTAATATGCATTTCTGTGGACTTTCCGATTGAAGGCAGCCTCGATTCGATCAGCCTTCAATAATTATTGAAATAAATTAATTTTAGATTAGCAATTGAGATTAATTAAGCCGTTTTTCTCTATAGTTTTCAATTTTATTAAAGCTCGGCAATTATACGACAGACTTTTGAGAAAGTTCCGATCCAGATGGCATAAATCCATTTCCTTTATTTATTTCATCCTCTGCTTCATTCTCTGTTCTTCTGCTCCCTCGCCTCCCCCTCGCCCTTCTATCTATTAATTACTCGGTAATCGTTTTTCTGCTACTTCTTATTTATTCTAATGATGGCCTTTTTATCCCCACAATAACGGAAGGAACGTCTCGGCTCGTCTTATTTTTCGTGACCGTTATGCATTAGAAGCCCCGGTGTCCTTTCCTTTTACCCCCCTCCCTCCCTCCCGCCCCTCAACCCGGGCCCGCTACTACACGACCGGCAGCATCACTACAAGACGAGACCGAGACTTTTTGCCGAGGTGCCGAGCATCGTTTGCGACCTCGTGTAATTAAGGATCCCCCCCCCTTCCCGGCCGGTCATCATTGAATAATAATCTAAATTGAAAATTGAACGAGCTAAGCGGATATTGTATTGCACCGAGTGATATTTACTTACCGACTGCCTGGACATGAAAAATTGCCCGTTAAAATACAATTATGCCGGTCGAGCCGATGTATCCGCCCTAGATAACTCTTAGGTGCATAGTAATCGGAAAAAAGGTCATCTAAGGGGTCTCGATGCATACGAACGGTCCCCGCTCACCTAAGAGTTTTACGTAGGTTCGCGGTCCGCCCCCGCACGCGCGTCTGCTGCACGCGGCGGGAGTCATCGCCGAGGCCGAGCAACCGTAGAAGGCGACAGAGTGGCGCAACCCGAGAATCTTCAGCTACGAGCTCGTACCTAGAGCGGGCGTTATCGCGAAAATTGCTTATCTCCGTGGAAATTAGAAATAAAAAGCCACGAGCTGGAGATTGAATTACAATGGGTAATCGAGCAGACGCCGAGCGAGTAGATATTTGTGAAAGTCGCATGCGATTACGGATCACAAACGGAGTTCTGCAAGATACAGGAATATATGCCTAGAACGCGCCCTGGGCCACTATTTCTATAATAAAAGGGTCAAGAGAGTGTGGGAGCGGCATTTAGAACGAGGGGCAGGAGGGGGACGACTGAGCGAGACGGGTGAGAGTGGGAGAGAGAGAGAGAGAGAGAGAGAAGGAATAGAGGATTCGCAGGGGAGGAGATAAGAGTGGCAGGCAAGTGTCGTTCGTCGATGATGAAGGAGCTTCTCGGACGTCACTTTCTCGGAAGTGGCGCCGATGACGCTCGCCGCATGGCGACAATGACGTCGAGCCCGGCAAGAGCGGCAAGAGGTGGCGGGGGAGGGGGTGGGGCTCCGGCTCGGTACTGCGACTCGTTGGAGCGTCGGGTGATCGCCAGTCGGCGATGCCGCTCTAAAACTCCCTACGAGTCGACGAAACAATGGGTTTAGAAAGTCGGGGGAGCTCCAGCCGGTAATGTGCGAGGAGAGCCGGGTGCGGGGTGGGGGTGGGGGGGACGAGAAAAATCGGGCTGGAAAAGAGAAATAACAGCGGCATAATGTTCCACGGAATCGGTATATCGCGGTAACCAAGACAATTTCTTCGCCTCGACGGATACGTAGCTGATTCGGGAGTCGGAAACAACCTTGTTGTAGTTCCTCCATCGCCCGTGTCCTTTCCCAGCCCCCGATGACGTTCACCTTCTCGAGGAGGACGCGTCGGCTTACCCCGGCGATCCACCACTACCGCGAGTCCTCGTCGTCGCTTTTGTTACGGGCCCTTCGACAATCGACAATGGCTTTCGGCTAACGAGCCGCTCGTCGCCCCCGCCTCCCGCAACCCATACTGACAGGTGCCGGTGACTGAGGAGCACGGGTACGGGACGTCGTAAACCCGAGACGATCGCTTAACGGGATTCCCTTAACCTCTGACCGATGCTGATGGTAAACGATGGCGGCTGACCCCGGGGAACGGCCCGTAACCCATCGGAAAACGACCACAGGAGACGCGAGACGCGAAAACCGCAGTTTTCCCCTCGTAGTCGTAATGGTCCTCGCTCCCCCCCCCTCTTACCCACCCTCGCAGTCTCATGGCCATCCCCTTGCAATTAATTTCTCGGAGCGGGCGACTCTTTGGCTTCTACTTCCAGGGCTCGCGTAATTGTAATCGGGATCGGAGGTAAGCCGAGCCCGGGAACACCCACATTCGGTCCTCACCGATCATCGAACCATCATTTTCCTCATTAACTCGTAGCGAAAGCCCTCCCTCCCCCTCCCTCGCCAAATCTGCCGCGTATGAGCTAGATGATGCGGGAAAGCGATAAGACGCTTCGGAGGAGAGTGAGTTTCGATCGGCTAGGAGATCTCCTCCTCGGGTGGATTGTGGGTGGGGGTGGTGGTGCGGGAGGGGCTAAGAGGCCTTTTGTTCGATAAAGTAGACGGACGAGCCCCGCAGTGGTTTTCGCTAGACTCACCTTCTTACAGCCGCGCCCGCCTCTTTGTTTCGTTCACAAGAGCCAACGGAACCTCGGTGCTTCGGCGAAGCCGTGCACACACACAGCCCACCATAGAGACCGGGGGCCCTTTTTTCACTTTCGCGATGGGAAATAACGGATAAAGAGGAATGGAGCAAGAGCCGAGGATGTTCAAGTGGTCGAGGGCGGCGGGACGTAATCGTCGACCAGGGGGGAGGGGAGGGAAAGCGAGGGAGTCGGGGCGCCGTGGAATCCCGACGGGGCCCGATATCGGTGGGACCATGAGAGCGGGCCACTCCGATCCGCCTTTCCCACAGCTAGGGGTTCACTAGCTAATTCGGAATGGCCGTGGTCGGCGGTGAAATAGAAACGGTCCGGCTATCCGCACGCGATATCCCGCACGCGTCATGGGGATCTCAGGGCGTCCGTCCGCAGTAGCCTCACCCTTCTTCCTCGGTCCACGAAAGGCTTCTAAGCGGCCTAATGCAATTGCATTAGACGGGTAGTGGGCGGGTGGGGAGTGGGGGGGGGGGTCGCTACAAAGCTAAAAAGTTATTAATCGTTAAGTATCGAATATGCAAGCGGCAATCGCCTGCCCCCCGTTGCCCCCCCCAACCATTTTCCATCATGGATCGCTAATGGGCTCGGGCCGATGGAAAATGTCGAAATGTCCATTGCAGAGCCGCGCTTGTGCGCAGGGGTTGTTGACGAAACGATATGAAACGATCATTAGGGAGCTTAACGAATTTTCCATCCCCGGCGGTCACGAGATCCCGAGCCTCGGCTTACTAGCAGCGCAGCCGTTACGTGCCCCCAGCCCCCCATCCCCACCCCCCGTTCGACTCCTTTAGCCAGCTGATTGGCAAATACCGCTGGCACAACCGTCGACGCGCGTGTCTCACGTTTCCCGGACACGTGTCCCGCTTCCGGGGAACGATCCCGGCCATCTCCGGGGCGTTACGAACGGGGGCGAGGGGGACGCGCGCACGTGGGCCCGAGGCAACGGCAATCGCCTCTTAATCCTGGCTTCGGTTCCACCAGCTCCAGCACTTAACTCATCACGTGCTGGATTGGAACTCTCCCCACCCCAGTACTCCGACCCGCGAACATCAGAACGCCTTTTAACGATATCCGGGGGGAGCCTTTTATTTATTTATTTATTTATTTATTTATTTATGTATTTATTTATATTTATGTTTATTTATGTTGGTCGACGAAGCGAGAATTCGGTCCATTCGGACTTAACCTTCTCACCTCCCACTTGCCGTAGAAAACCACGGGACTTAAGCTCAAGGCTACTCTTCTTACAAAGCTCTCTCTCTCTCTCTCTCTCTCTCTCTCTCCCAATCTTTTGTCTAAGTCTCGAATACCAGTGACAAAGTCAACGACTACGGACAATAAAAATCGTCTGAATTGAAAATCAAGAACCCCCTCACCTCACCTCGCACTCCCCCCCCCCGTCCCCCAATCCTCGCCAACTCAATAACACCACCCACTCCACCCTACTATTCTCATAGCTCTATTAATAACATCGCTAATAATTGCTTTATCTTCATTCTATCCTTTAGTTTGAGTTTTTCATCCGACGAATGGACCAGAGTCACCGAGCGGAGCGTGTAAATATTTTCCAAATGAACGCTTCGATTGCTGCACTTGCGTCGATAGCGTTGGCACGTTACGATACACATACATACATATGTGTGTGCGTGCGTGTGTGTATGAACAAACAGACTCCGAGGATCGATCATTTTTATTCGCGAGCTTATTTATTCAAGAATTTGTATCCAGGATATATGTGACGTCCTCTCGTTGCGCGATCGATTGCCTATTTTGTGCATTTTTCAATGACGCTGCTCCCCCGGAATAAAATTCCGACGACATTGACATGAGCAATACGTACGTGGCGGCGTATACGATTCATTAGCCGCGCTGCTCATCAGTGCCAAACGATACGTTAAGGACTGACACGGAGGTGGGGAGCTTTCGCAAGCTCGCCCGCGGAAGATGAACGCAGAGCGAGCTTATCGATATTACGATTATTAGAGTCAGTGTTTACAGTGAGTGTCGGTGTCGGTGAGCACCGAGCGTAGACGGAATCAATATTTACGCATAATTAATATCGTAATTGGTCGGAGTTAAAAATACTGTAACTGGGACAGGAGGCATCGGCTTGGGAGTGCCCGCTTTGTCAATAAATGCTCGGGTCGCATGGGCGGGACGAAGGGAGAAGAGAGCGTGAATTAATAAGGGATGGACGATGGCGTGGGGATCGTCGCGAGGGCCGGAGGACGGAGGCCGTGATCGGAAAGCGAGCCTTGCTTGCGGAAAGGTAGGAAGGAGGTAATTGCAACGACACGAGACTTGTTTTCGCGCGTCACGATGCACAGGACGACGAGAGAAGTCTTATCGTTGACGGTTTCAATAATTCATAGCCAGTCCGGGAATAAAGGCGCCTCGCTGACCGACCCTCACACCTCCCACCTCGCCCTTAGAGTATCGGCGAGCGGTTCGTCCCGTGTCTCCCCCCCCCCGACGACGCGTACCTTCCGACCCGTAGCCCCTGGCCAAACATAATTTCAAGGCCAATAGCGCGCGCATTATATCTTTGGCTTCGTACCGAGCGTCCCCGTCCCCGTCCCCGTCCCTCTGGCCTAAATCGCCCGCCAAATCCATAAGAGGCTAAATATAAGGAATTCGACTGATCCGCCGACTCTGCAACGTCGCGGATAACAAATACGAAAGGACGGGGAAAGACGTGTAACGGCTCGGCGACACTGTGGCGCGCCTCTGTAGTATAATCAGCGACTAATATTCAGCTCATGGGCTCGAACCGTGCACAGAGCTTTGACAAGTCAATTAAACAAGTGAGATCCATTATGTCCGTACGTCCGTCCGTCCGTCCGTGTGTGTGTGTGTGCGCTCACGAGAGTGAGAGAGAGAGAGAGTGCGTGCGCGCGCGTGCAATTTCAAAATTATTCCCTCAAGTTTCATGGACAATATTCCGCTTACGTAAGAGCGGATTCGAAATTATTTACAAAGAAAAAGTAAAGAAAACAAAAAAAAAAAAAGAAAAAACGTCACAACGTCACAGTCTAACTAAAACGCACCCGAAGGCTTAATTAAATTAAGTCCCGTGTAATTTAATTTCTCGTTTCGCATGGCGCAGCTATAAAGTCTAAGATAGTAATCGGATGTAAGCGCTTATAAAAGCTTCCTTAAAAATTACCGCTAATTAAAACGAAAATTTCAATTAAGCGTCCAGTTTGCACGTTACGTACAATGTACCTACAAAGTCCGTTCCTCTCTCTCTCTCTCTCTCTCTCTCTCTCCCTCTCTCTCGTGCTATATAAGGCAATAAAGCTCCGGTGCTTTTAACCTTGGCTCGCCATAACGCATTAAGAATCCACGTTATTTCCAATCGATCCCGGCCTCCGTCTCCTCCCTATGTCCGTCTCAATGTCCGTCTCCGTCTCAATGTCCGCCGGCCGAGCGCTTACGTAACCTCTGCGCCATAACGATAACACGACGCGGACGTCGTGCCTTAACGAGCCGATCCCGTCGTTCCTGGTCCATTAGAGTCCCGTGGAGTAACGCTGGTGTAACGGCAACCTAAAAGACCCGCAGCCTTGCAGGCGAATACGCGTTATAATGACTCGCGTAATTTACATCGACGAAAGTCTCGGGTAGAAATGGAAATTTCAGGCCTACGGTCTACCATCGGCAATGCCGCGAATACGGAGCCTTATTAGGGATAAGTAAGTGTTCCCTTACTTCGCTAGAGTACGCAACTTCTTCGAGCCCTGCTGAATTCCTAAATTTCGGATAATTGTGCGTTGAATAGCGCAAGGCCCGACGAAGATGATGTTCGCCGGCTCTGCCGCGGATGTGAATATGTCTCAATGTCCACGCAGAATCGGGTATATCACGCGAGCCCCGGTCGGCATTGCCGTCCAAAGCTTGGTGGACGATTTGAAAGGACTCGTCCGCGCGTACTCGTTCATACATTGTTTTAGAAATTGTTCATCCAACCGCGGCCGTGGACCGATGGGAGGAATATTTTTCGGAAGAAAAATAAAACGATAATAAAGTAAAACTGGCCTCCTCGGTTTTTATCGTTTTCCTGTATTAGTGCGGCGAGCCGCGCTATTCCAACGCATAGCGTTATAGAATTTCATCCAAGATCAATTGTTTGCTCGGCATCTCTCCTACCAGGCCCTGCTCCGCCTACCTACGGGGACGAGCTCGCTCCGTCCTGACCATACCGTACCTCAACGGTCCTCTGCTTACGTCCACCAATTATCCAGCTCATCTCTAGACAATAGGTTAGACTCGCAGAACTTTTGGTCGCTCGAGCTCACCGAGTCATCCTTACAACTCCAAGCGATTTTCCTCAGACTATTTTCCTGCTCTCTGGCCATTCTAGATTATCCTCGAGATCATTAATCCGCTTGAAGTGGAAGCGGGAACGTAGCGGCGAAATCGACAAGCGAACGCGATGCCCTGTTAATAATTAAATAATTAAAATGCGCTTTCCAATAGCCGAAGCTTAAACTTCTCAAGGTCGCGGGGCATCTCAACGAATTCCGCTGACCCTATACGTGTGCCCGTACAGCGGCATTATCCCAAGACAATTCGCTCGCCTTCCTTTAAAATTATCATCCACGTACGTTTAAGTTCCGAAAGTTTATTTCAAAGAAAACTTACAAAAAACGGCAACGCTTTATTTTACATTTTCCTTTTTCAGTTCTAAAAATAACTTTTAATGCTTATCAAAAGCCTCGCATTAACTTGGCTGATTTACGTATACTTTTTTCTTCATTTTTGTTCATTTGCTCTCTCTCTCTCTCTCTCTCCCTCTCTCGACTCGATCTCTATCTCGTCCTCCCGTTAAGAAGCTTAAGCGTAAAAAAAAAAAAAAAAAAAAATGTTGAAACAACATTTATAATTTCGCCAATACCTTTTTGCCAAATAGAACGTCAGAAATAATGCGAGCTTTGATCGTAATAATTTATGCTCACAAACAATTCATGATATTTTAAAGGTATCTTTAATTATTAAAACAAAGGAACGGATATTTCATGTCAGCGACGCTGCTTGCCATTAACCGAGATACGTGCATTCTATTTTTCTAATAAAAACTGCAACAACAACAACAACAACAACAACATGTGGATGTATATTTTTACGCTGCCTCGTATTTCCAGATAGCGAATAAAAATAAAGGACGAGACGAAGCTATGAAATTCTGATAATTGATTAACTTCGTTCTTGGCTCTAGCGATTCCCTTTCCTATTTTTTTTGTTTTTTTTTTGAGTTTTCCAGCGAGGGAATAGTCCGATGTAGGCGATTGTAAGCGAATTATGAAAACGAAATTGCCTGTCGCAAATTGGTTAGCATATCAAGAGTAATCCGCATTATACAATCTACTGGCCGTGTCTCTGTCTGCGCGTAAACGTCTGCTCGTGGAAAAGAGGGGAAAAGTTGGATGCTTTAACACAAGGGCATTTACAGGTCGCTCGGAAAAATCAAAGCAAAGAGAAAACTCCTTTCGACCTACAAGCCTCACTATCGCTTCCTCGGTTTCACGAAGCCGCACAATGTGCAATGCTATCCGCCGTAATATCCACCGAAAATCCACCGAGTCCGCGATACGTGGAGGGTCGAGGAGCAGCAAGTAGGGGGGGGGGAAGCAAGCCCGGACGGATTCTAATCAACAGGGAGGAATAAGCGAGTAGTTTACGTAATCGGATCACGCAGTATCCCTCGCGATCCAGATACACGGAGATGCGACTCGGTCACTCGCAGACGAGCAAAGAGTTAAAAACTCGGGAGCAAGATGAGCGAGAGTTTTTAATATTAAGGCTAATGAAGTGTTAAGGGGCGCGCTCAGTCGGTATCCGCTCGGCAGCAAAGTCCTTGCAATTATCGGATGGAAAAAAGCCGGAGCTTAAATTGTATTGGCCGCTCGAGGAGGTACGTATGTAAGGGCCCGCATAATGGTCGGAGGGTCGTTATAAATAATAATGATAATACGTTGCTCGGTATACGAGTAGGAAGAAGGAGTTGTAAACTTCGGGATAAGTTTTAATGGTGATTTAGAAAAAGGAGGGGCGCCCGACCAAAGTCATTTAATGATTTTCCTTGGATCTCTTAAAGATCTTTAAAGAATTCATGCTGGCAAAGAAAAAAGGGGAGCGAGCGAGAGAGATAGGGATATACAGATAGATAGATAGATAGATAGATAGAGAGAGAGAGAGAAAGGGGAGAGGGGATAGATAGATAGATGAAGGGAGAGGGGGGAAGGAGGATCATTTTCCGACTCCCCGGAGCTATAATAATAAATAAAGGCATTAGCCAGGGCCGAGATGAAACGTACCGAACGTACGGCAGAACATAATGCTCTGGGTTTCATTAGGCGGCGGCGGCGGCGGCGGCGGCGTCGGGCTGGTAGCGGCTAAGGGAGGCGAGGAGAGCTTAATCCGAAAGCGTGTCCGTAATTCCTTTTAATACGAAAAATCTATAAAGCTATCCTGGATATTATAAAATTTCATTCGAGAAAGTAAGAGTTCGGCGCAATTAGCGCAGCCAGTGGCGGCGGCGGGCATCCGCAATAGATAAATCTCGGGATGGGGTTGGGGGGGAGAGGGGGGAGGGAGAGGCGGATAACGATTTGTGGCCGGGGAAACGTAATGAGCGACGAAAAAATGCTCTATACTTAGGACGGGGTGGCGGTAGTGGTGGTGGTAGTGGCTGGAGAGCGGCGGGCTCCTGTAATCCCGGTTGGAGCGCGGGGTTGATCGATCGAGCTGGATCGAGAGAAAGGGGACTACTACCGGATCGGAGGACTCGGACTCGGTGGCAGGTGCCCTCGTACGGTCCGCTGGCTATGGCTCTCGGGGAAGAGCCGTCCGGACACTCGACACCGGCTACTCCAACCTCGATCGGGCTATCGATTTTCAAAGAACCTGATGCTCGGGTATCGAGCGATCGATTCAGCGACCCCCAGGGACCCGACCTTGGCTCTCGACCAACTGACGACGACGACGACGACGACAACGACGGTCTTTTCTCTACGCGCTACACCGGAGTTCGAGCTGCCGTCGGTCTCGGCGCTCCGGAACATCGACGGGGAGCCGAGATTCGCGCCCTCGCGTACGAGGCTAGGTACGCACCAGTGCGCGGGGGGAGAGCGGCGGCGTTACCTCAAGAGTAAATATACGTATTATTTTAATTAGGTAGCACGGGTATTTTACTATCCCCGCGTACGTCGAACTTGTTATTACGAATGCAGCCTCCCAGCCTCCTCTGCTTTATTTATCCCTTTCCTTATATTTAAGTGGACCGCGGCTCGGACGGAACGGAGGCCCGTTATTGCATCGGGCCGGCATTCCATCGCGTACGTAAATTCAGGAGTAATAATTGAATCGAGTGACGTAACCGGAGCCTCGGACTAATTCGACGATCCGGGCGGCCACGGCTTAAAAATCCCTCGGACGGACCACCTGTCATCCCATCTCCGAGCTGTCCCAGCTCGGTCCGAGACGACTCAATCGGCCCCGCTAACGAGCATCGCCACATAAGGGATAACCAAGATATAATAACAACGACGACAACGACGACAACGACGACAACGACGACAACGACGACAACGACAACGACAACGACGACAAGGACAAATAACAATAATGATAACGATAATAAGATGAAGAAGAGGAAGAGGAAGAGCGAGAGCTCGGCTCCGTGAGTCTGGCCGCTTCCGCCGAAGGCAATCAGCGATTCGAGGTCAAAGAAGGCCTACGCGCTCCATCGGTTCCGCGGGACCGGGCGGGCGGGGGAGGGGAGAGGGGCCTGCCCGTCACGAAGCGAGAACCGATTCTCCGTTTAAAGGCCCGCGACAGCCGCGTCGAATCTCCTCGGAGCCGGCGTCTCTCGGCCCGCCCGCCCGTCCGTCCTCTACGCGCATTAGCGCGCGTTCACGACGAAAAGGTGGAGGAATTCTCTCTCACCGGTCATCCTGGGTGACGGTGATGTCTGGCGGTGGCGGGGGCGGTGGAAGGGGGGCGCCGTCCGTGGCATCCAGCTTGACGGATCTCTCGTGCTCTATAAGGGTCCTTTCCAACTCTCTCTCTCTCTCTCTCTCTCTCTCTCTCTCTCTCGCTCTCTCCCGCTCTCTCGCTCTTCCTGTCTCACGGTCTCACTGTATTCTTTTATCTATTCGTCACGGGTAGAGGACCTCTTGAGCGGATCCTCCTAAGCACTTGGGCTCGGTCGAAACAAGCACGTGCGCGCGTTCGCGTCGCGATACTCAGCAGCGACTGGCGGAGAGAAAGAGCGAACGTCACCCGACCGCACGGAGCGCGTAACTGTGACTCCCAGTGCTTCCCTCGCCAGGGTACGCTCCTCCCACCTCCCCTCCGCGGCCGAGGCCCTGGTGCATGCGCGCGGTGAATGGAATGCTGGTGCGCGCCGTTGAAAGAATTATTGCGGCCCGAGCTGTTGTTTAATGCCAGCGGCGGCGGCATCGGTGGCGGCGGCATCGGTGGCGGCGGTGGCGGCGGCGATGCTGTTGTTTGTTGAACGGGTAACGAGAGGGAGTTCGCGCTCCGTTCGACCTCCCGTCCCCGTCCCCGTCCCCGTCCCCAACCCCTCGCCCGAGCCCCTCCCACCCGTTCGATTCGGAGCTACGGGCAGCTCTCCCTCCTCCAATAAACGCCCCCCCCCAGCCCCGGATTGCCGTAGCCGTCGACACTTTGGTAGCGGCTCGGCATCGTCGTCGGGCTCGTGCCTGGAAAATCTGCCCTACGCTCGGAAAAGCCAATCGACCGAGCAGCGCATCGGTACCGTATTCGCGGATCGAGTGCCGCCGCGCGGCTGCCACTTGCAGCTGCCCCGGCTCCTTCGAGTTAAAAATGAAAGTGAACGTACCCGCCGGCTTTCGAAAGCCGCTCGGCTTTTTATACCACCTATTTTCTCTCTAGCCGTCACCACCCCACCTCACCACCTCACCCCACACCCACACCCACCTTCCTATATCTTCCCAAGCGGACCAAGCACACCTTGTATGCTCTCTCTATACCTTGCCCGAGCGCTCCTCGCTATTATTATTATCGTATCGTCGTCGTAGTCGTCGTCGTCGTCGTAGTCGTCGTCGTAGTCGTCGTCGTAGTCGTCGTCGTAGTCGTCGTCGTTGTTATTCTGCGGTTATTCGGCGGAGAGTCCGAGTTTCACAGCGGGTGCATGGGAGCGACGACGGCGGCACCGAGCGCGGAATTCCGTGTTTTGCATCTCGGCATCGGGGCCCGACAATTTCCAGTATTGTTCGGTAAGTGCGAATGTCGCTCTCGGCTCTCGGGTATTTTTTTTTATCGAGCCCGGCCTCATTGTCGAGAGCGGGTAATAAATTTCAACGGCCGTGGTTGGCGGGGGTTATTGGGGTGGGTCGGGGGGTCGGGGAGTCGGCGGTACGCTCGACGGAGTAACCACCTTGGCAATTAAAAGGCCTCTTCTTGTTTACATTGGAGGAGCGCGCGGGTCCCAGAGCAGAGGGAAGAGAATAAATCATTTCCCATTCAATGGCCATTAGAAAATCAATATTTTTATTTTAGTCGATATCACCGGGACGTCCAGTGTTTACTCGTCGCTCGAGAAAAACAGCGAACAGCCGCTCGCCAATGCTCGTCGGCTCGGTCTTGCCAATCCCCTCGCCCGATCCACCAATGCCCCCGGGTGGGGTGGGGTGGGGGGAGCCTCGTGCATTATAATTCAATTAAAATATCATTTACGTCTGAAAAATTGTTCAACGCCTCGGCAATGACGATCCGCACGGAGAGTGAGAGAGCGGGGCCGACGGTGTGGAGGGGGCGGGGGGGGGCACGTTAAGAGTACATTTCATTTGCATAACAACCGTGGCTTCTTTCTCTTTTCCAATCCCCCCCCCCTCGAACTCGAATTGTGACATGCGCCCAGTGTTTACGAAATCGCCTCAGACTGTCCACAAAATAATCACATGAATTTCTGCGGCTCGACTCCTTCTCGAATCCGAGGGATTCGCCGCCGACCGACCAATTCGATCACGAGATGCTCCTACTTCCTCCCTCCATCCCCCGCCCCCCGATTCTCTAGGTCTAATGAAATGCTGACGTTTATATGTTCTCCGATTCCACGAGCCGCCCTTCCAGCTCGTTCCTCCCAGCGGCTTCCAATCGACAACCAGCAAGCAACGAACTTGCGATAACAGTAATGCAAAGATAACCGAACGCTAGAGCGACAGAGCTACAGAGAGAGAGAGAGAGAGAGAGAGAGAGAGAGAGAGAAGAGTCATCCGTACGACGTACATATGATGTCGTCGCCCGTCCGACGAAACGTAAATTCACGCTGTTTTCAGGAGTCGGAGGCTCGAGTCTCCCCCCAAGGGATCCATCCTCGCTCCGGAAGCTTACCCAAGGATGACAATGGCGACGGAGCTACGATTCCTGGAGCGCGTTTCCTCCATCCGTCACTCTCGTTCCCACCCCTTCCGTTCACTGTTATTATAACCTATTATAATCGCTATTACTGCGATTCAGCATTATAATTATTCGGTCCAATGTGTCCGTCACGCGGACAAAGCTCGACTGCTCCTGCCATTTCCGCGTTGATTTCCAATAATTCCGAGGAGTATGGAAATTTCTTTAATTCGTGGATGGGCCGCTTTCCAGCCCATCTCCTATCCTACCCCCCCCCCTCTCGGAAGAGGCTTCGCAATCAAAGCGTAGCTGCAGATATTAGAAATTTTCATCGTAACTACCGATATGAGGGAGGGGGAAGGAAAAGGAGGAGGAGTAAGAGGAGGAGGAGGAGATGGAGAATGCGGAATTCCAGACATACCGATCCATCGGAATAGAAAATCGAAGCTCCACTCCCGACGCTGGCCACGCGATCGGATTCTTAAGCTCCGAGTCGGTTTCAGGGAAAGAGCACGGAGGGACCACTTGGATCTTCTGTGCTCTGCCAGTGGCGACTATGGGACGGGGACGAGCGGGCGGGTAGGGGGGGGGCAGAGGCAAGAGAGGATTCGATTTCACTCGGGTGTCACGGAGCTCCGATCGATCGGACACTTTCATCTAGCCGTTGAAATTGGCTCGGCGCGTCCTTGTACGGAATCCGGAGGTGGGAGGGAACGGCGAGGCCCCTGCGTGCGACCCATTTTCCCGGGGGCGAGGCGTCGCCGTCGTTCGTCAGGCGCTGCGTCCTTCCCTGCCAATTTCACCAATTCAATTAAAGGCTAAATAAAACAGCGACTGACTCGTCGCGTGTCGCCTCCTCTTACCTCGCTACCTACCCTCCACCTCGTCCCCGTACGTATAAATCTCCGCGGACTCGGGGAGACAGAGAGAGGGAGAGGGGGAGAGGAAAGGGCGAGACCGCTAATTGAGCTCTCGGGATTAGTAGTACAAAGGGGCGGGATGGAGAGGAGGCCGGGGTCACCTCCGATCACGAAATGCAACTCCTCTATGCAACGCTCTATTATTATTCTCCGTCCGGCGGACATACCCTTTCTTTCAATTTTAAGCAACTTCCTCTGTCTTCCGTACCTTCCGACCCTTTCGCGGTACTCCCTCCTCCTCCTCCACCTCCCCCTCCACCCCACAACGTCTCGTCCTCTCCCGCGGCGGTTCACCGTTTCGTCATGGCGTCCTTCCTTACCTTACCCCCGTCTCTCTTTCTCACGCTCATTACCCCTCCCCCTCTCTGCTCCTCGAGCCGCAGCCATATGGCCGACACCGTCGCGGCGCACCTTCTCCGTCCGACGCCACCTACCTGCCTGCCTACCTATATCGCGCGTAAACCCTTCACTCCCCAGCCCCTTTCCGACACCCCCCCCCATCATCGCCGACGGACCGTCGCGTACGTGCGCGTGTAGCCGAGACTTTGTCTTCGACTTAATTCCGCAGCGCCGCGTCGTGACAGGTTGCGAAGCGCCAATCTCCCGATCATATCCTTCAACTGCTCTAGCCACCGAACGTACCCGACACGCACGAGCGCGCACTCGCATCCTCGAGTACCATCTTGGTCTGAGAAGATGAGGGACGGGTTCCGGAGGAAGAGGATCAACGGGTCCTGGATGCGTTAACTGTCGATCCCCGTCCCGTCGGCCATCTATACAAAGTCAGCACAATAACGTCGCACTCGTCGTCTCGAGCCCTCCCCCCCCCTCCGCCCCTCCGCAAATCTAAATCAACCTAACTTTATTTGCGCAAGACCTTTATGCATCGTGCAATAATAACAATATATTTACATCCCGGATATTGTATAACGTTATTTACAAAGCGAATGGACCAGCCAGTTTCCGGGGCTCGATTTTCTCAATTAGATATTATTCGCGAGTGGTCTGATCTGCCAGTAGTAGTAGTAGCGAGTAGTAGTAGTAGCGTGTAGTAGTAGTAGCGTGTAGTAGTAGTAGTAGAGAGTAATAGTGGCAGGCAGTTATTAATTTTTACAGGAGACTTTCACCGGCAAGCGTTAAGCGCGATCGGGCTTTTCCTTCCAGTATTATTAGACTTACGCAATATGAGAAAATAGTGGCGAAGCTCCGAGCTTTCGTCGCCGAAATTCTACGTCTTGTTTACGCTCAACAGCAAATACTCGATGATAATGTCATCTCTCTGCATCTGCGATTTATATAATGCACCGTACGGCAGCCGTACTTTGCGTATCCTTATGTAACTCGTTCTCTTATTGATCCGAGTTCGGATTTCTCTACGTCGTCGAGAATTATTAAGGAGTCGCTCGACCGATTTTCCATTTCCTCCGTAACATACGAAGCCATTATTAATACTGTTTTTTGTTTTGTTTTGTTTTCTTTTCTTTTCTTTTCTTTTATTGCTGCTAACATTGAAGTTATCACCGCGAGTTGTCACCACTAATTGTCCCTCTAACCCAATGAAATATAAATTTCTGCTTTCCAACCCCACCCCACCCCCCCGCGTACCGGCCCTGCCGACCGACCCAGGCCCCTTCCTTCCCTTCTCTACCGACGAATTCGTCCGCGTTTCATCGTCGACGCTCAAAAGCATTCGACGTTTCTGCTCAACTTTCACGAAATCGTGGAAATGCTCGATCTTGGTGGAAATCAATAGAAAGTAGCTTCCTGCAGCGGCTTCACTCTATTTATAATTCCTTGCGCAGCCAACGAGCATTCCACGCTACGGAAACTTTGAAAATTCCTTATACGAGCACGACGCCGCTGCGGCAGAGGAATTGTAGGGTTGGGGGGGGGGGCGGAGGTGTACCAATAAATGATAAAACGGCGATTACGGATTTAAAATACAAAGCATCTTCGTTTATCCGGTTGGCGACGCGCCACCTACTCAAGGTCATCACCCCGAAGAAGCTCTGTAACCCTAAAATTTGTAATTAAAGTCATTAGCGGCGATTAACGCTTTGGCTCTCGATCGCGCTGATGAGCCTGTACCGTTAGATCGCCGGCATTACAATATGCAGAAGGAAATTAATGCTTGCCCCCCCCCTCCTCTCGTCCGAGCTATTAGGGAAACGATCGGACGCTTGAATTCCACGTAGGAAAAAACGTCTCCGTGGGCCTCGCGGTCCATCGCGCGGAGGCATTAACCGTCCGAAGGCGTAAAAAGTAAAAAAAAAAAAAAAAAAACCTCCGAGTTAATTACGAGGCGAGCCTAGTTGGGATGGAAAAATTTGTTATAAGGATGAGGAATGGTGGTGATGCGGGGATGAATTTTATAAAGACGCGAGTCATAAAGGCCCGGCTTTACGGGGGAATAATCCACGCATAGGAAAAAGCAAGGGGTTAGTGTTGGTAGGTCGTCGAGCGGCTGCACACAGCGTAAGCGTGCTTTGCGAATGTATTGGCTCGGAGGTAGAGACGTAAATAAAGGAGAAGGTAGGAACGGCCCTTTAAACATTTATGTAATTGTTCCTGTCCGTGTATTAGATATTGTTCGAGCCTCGACTAACTGCCGATGGTTGCGCAACCTCCTGCCGACGAACTGAGGGCTTCTCGGATACCACCGGCGGGGCAGGGGGCCTGGCTGATGGGTGAGCTTCGCCTTATAACCGATAATTAAATAAGTGTAAACTGTATAGGCCACCATCGTCCTACCGATAAGGTTACATAAAAATTTCAGCTCCCGCGCGACCGCTGCCCATTATGCCATTACCTTTAATAAAAGTTAAATTTAACCGCGGGAGTTACTTACCGCTCCCTCCCCCCCCCCACCCCCAATAACCTCCTTGACGTCTTTAATGCATAACCGTGGCCATTGTTATACAATAATTATCCGGGGTTATTGGGGAGATTCCGGCAAGGGCAAGGATCGATAGAAGCAGCAGCAGCAGCAGTAGCAGCAGGAGGAGGAGGAGGAGGAGGAGGAGGGCCGCGTCATTAGCAGAGCCGAGAGCTTTACGCGTCGATCGCGGTGATTGTGATACCAGCCCTATACAGCCGTACCGTACAATCGGTCCAATTGCCGACGAGCGGCTACGGGATAGGGGCCTTCCTCGGGAGCCTTCCTCGGGAGCCGTCGTCTCCTGCAGCAGTCCTCGTCAGCGAGGCTCGTTTCCCGCGCGGAAGCCAATTATCGAAAAGCGATAATCCCTGTATCTCTCTCTCTCTCTGTCTCTCTCTGTCTCGGTCTCTTGTTCCATTTTCATTAGCTATCGAAAAATTATTGCGGAAGAGAGGTGGATATTGTCAGGATGAGCTCAATCGAGTGAGAGTGCAAGGCTGCGCGTCACGTCACGTCGGATGGATCGCACAAAGGCCGGGCCGATGCACAATTGCATCCTCGTGGCCTCTTGCGTGCGACGCCCCATTTTCTTTCTCTCTCGTCTTCATTTTTCCCTCGCTTTGCTTCCCCGAGCCGAGGTAGAAAACGCCACCAGCGGCACAACCCTGTCGCTTTCCCATCGCTTTTCGTTGCCCTTTTGGCTGTCGGCCTATCGACCGGACCAACATAAATAGCGATCGGCCTTCCGTTATTTTCCGAGACTCTGAAGCTTCATACCTCCCACCGCCCCCCCCCCCCCGATGCCGACGAGCTCCCGACTTATCCGTGAGACCTCTCCCGAGACAATTTAATTGACATAATTGAATAGCGGCCGTCAACAGCCGAGCGGCTACGTCATTGGCCGATTCGTCGAGGCTTCCTTTTAAGAATTCAGATCAAGTAATGTGCTTTGGCAGTACCTGAGTATAAGTATCGTTTATCTATATTAAAAGGGTGGCTTTCGATGTCCCAGCCACGGGCCCTGTCCACCCACCCATCCTCGGCGGACTCGGCACAAGGTAAATAAATAGAGCTGCAGGACTCGTATCGCATCACGTATCGCACACAAAGTCAAGCTTTCGGTCCGTCTCTCGTTAATCTCCTAACTGAGGCTCCTCCTCCCCCCCCCTTCCTCCCGCCACACGCATTTGAGCAGAGTGGACGCCTGTCCGTGCACGCCTTCTACGCGTAAGATCGGTCCTCGCTAAATCACAGTAATAGAAAGAGTCGTACGGTGGAGGGATCGAGGAGCGAGCGGGGTGTGAGGTGTGCGTGGCCCGCGCCAAGCGTACCGGGGAAAATCGGCAAAAAAGGGCCGCGGAAGAAACCGAACGAGCCGGCAATAAATGTTTATAGTGCTGCAGCCCTCCCGCTCCGCTCCGCTCCCCTCCACCTTTGGCCACCCGGCAATTATAAAGTCCGGGATAAACACACGTTCCCGTCGCGACGCCGTAAAGGCAGGAAAACGTCGGGTGGGCAGGCGGGTCCGATGCATTTCCCCGAAGGGCCATCGCTGCCGCTGCCGCTACGGCAGCCGCAGCCGCAGCCACCGCCACCTACGTCATTAGCCGAGGAGGCCCTGTAACTCCGGTAGTCCCTCCCTCTCGGCGAGCTTGCTTTTTCGCGGCGCCGTAAAATCGACGATGGCGGCGGCGGTGGCGCTCGTAAAGCCCGCATTCTTCGCTCGGGGAAATAAAAAAGAAAAAGAAAAAAACAATTTGACGGGTGATGGCGCGGGGGGGGGTGGAGGAGAGGGACGCGATTAGGAACCCCTCTGCGCGTGTGAGTCAGATCCGGGAAAGGAGCAGAGCCGGTGTCGGCGGACAAAGGGAGCGAGCGAGGGTTTCGTGGTACGTCTGATGAGAGCGCTAATTGTGATCGATCCCACATCCCTGCCCCCCTGTGGAGATATGTTATTGATACGATGGCTACATTTATAATTAGGAGGATTAGTAGGAGGCTGACATGTGGGAAAACCATCCCGGACGAGCTAACGAGATGCGATGAACCTCGGTTTTCGGACGAGCATATATAGAAATTCACGTGGTCCGTCGCCGATTCCATGAATCGAGTCGAGCAAAAAGCCTCGTAAAGTGCATTATCCAGGTGTCGTAAAGTGTCCTCGTCCTCGTCCTCGTCCCTCGGCCCGTCCCTCCCTCCGAGCTCGCTGCATACGAAGTCGGGAATGTGTCATTCGGTCCAAGCCAAGGATCGATGAGCTTCTTGCCGTATTAATAAGCGCGCTGCTTCCTTGTGATCTTGCTACCTCGTCACAACAACAGCTGAGTGAGGGAGACAGACAGAGACAGAGAGAGAGAGAGAGAGAGAGAGAGAGAGAGAGAGAGAGAGAGAGTGCACCGACTTGAGATCCCTTGGCTCTCTGCGCCAGACCCCGGCCCCGCCCCTCAGACCAGTTGCGTGTTCTCGATGTCTTACGGCTAACGAACCACGCTCAATTGCCTCTTTATATGCTCTTTCGGCTCTTCCTTAGAGCCGCGCATAGTCGCCACGCTAATACTGTCCGTCCCGGCCCCGCCCCGCCCCGCAACCCGACCGCCCGGACCTTGGCGGTATAAGGGCAGTTATTCTTCAGCGACTCCGATTTCAATTGCCTTGAAAATTGCCTTTAATAAGGAATGTCAGCGAGTAATTCAATGCTTCTGGTAAATTAATCAAGTCGGCGCTCGCTCGACCGACGCTGCGACGACTCCGCTTCGGTATCGAGATAACGTATCCGGATAACCTAACGAGCCCACCCAATCGCTCGACCCTCGTCCCTCTAACTCGACCGCTTTTACATTCCATCTTCAATGTACGCGAAAAAGTAAGTAACGCTAATGATACTGTAGAGCTACGTTTTCACTGTGCTAACGACTCCGGCTCGGCGACATTACTTCCACTCGACTGTAATAAGAATTAACGCGGCGGCCAAGCAAGGGGGCGGGAGGGGAAGGTAGGAGAGGCGTACTCTCTTATGATAGCGCGTAACGCTCGGAGGAGATTCGATGGATCAAGACGACAGGGTTAAGTCGGCCTTACGAAACGCGCGGTTCCTATGTCAAATGAACGCGAGACACGGGTGTCGCTGTTTAGAGAGGGCGCCACCGGGTCAACCGGGTGGCCCAAGACGGCGCCACGTTGTGACAACAGCCCCGCCGGTAAACAATACAGCTCGATCTTGTTCCATGCTCCATGGATCTCCGTGTAAAACCGTCGAGGCGTGTATTGTGCATCGATCCCGTAACTGCGATTGTTCTGTCCGTTCGCCCGGGCTCTTCTCGTTTTAGCTGATAAGTCGAGGGAACGCTCGGGCAGGAGGGGATGAAGAAGCTCCCCCCGACCGCGATTCGCAAACAGAAAGACAGAATCATTGATCCGTACGGGCCGGTGCTTACGTAAATTCGCAGCTTTTCATCTTCCGTTCGTAGATCGGTGTGGGCCGGGCGGTGGTAGGTGGGGGGGAGGGAAGAGTACGCAGGCAACGCAGACCCTTAATACACTACACGACAATAAATAATAATAATAATCCATTGGCCGTTTGGTATCCTGGACTCGAGTAGGCCGGGAACTTATACATTACGCAACGCGAAACTTGTAAATTAATAATCTATTATTTGATAAGCTTCCATAGAATTTTCATTCTAATCCTTCAATCTTCGTCCAATTAAATTCATTGGCTTGGTAAACTCGTCAACGCGCTCCTTCGACATTCCCGTGAGTATACATAAAATCATTCACTGCCAGTGACTGGCTCGATCGATACAATTAAGGGACTATTTATGTAAAAAAAGAAAAAGAAAGAAGAAAAAAAAGAAGAAGCCCACCTCCCTCCTCACCTACGCCACCGATGTATTGTGCGCGTGGGGCAGAGTGAGAGAGTGAGAGAGTGAGAGAGAGAGGAGGGGGTGGGGGTCAGGCAGGGAGGGTAATTGTTAATGAGCGCAGGCCGCTCGGATGAATAAATCACGGGTCTTTGTACACTTCGTGCGCGGAGGCGCTTTTAAAAATCCGTACAACGTTATGAAAATAGGATGATCCGCCGGATTCTTAACGTAAATAATGCTTATTGGGCGCGATGGCTCGTGGGGAGCGTAGCTTCTGCCTCACAAAGTCCACGTGCCAACAACAAGCTCGAATAAATCTGCTGCTTTAAATGCTCCTGAAAACTGTAATCCTCGCTGAATTTACGAGCGATTTCCCGTTATCCTTCCTCGTGAATGTTAATATTATCAGCTGTCGCTTCATTATCATACGAAGAGACGAAAGGAGGCCCAAGCTGTTCACAAAGTACTCGCTTCTGAGCCAGGAATGTTACTTATGCCGCAATTATCTGTCTAATTATTGATCAAGCGCTATCGAACGGCGATCACTGGGCTGTTGGATTTACGCTAAAATCGCGGATAGATTCGCGAGCGAATTCGCGTCGACGGGTAACTGTTACGCTATTCTCTTGAATAAAGGCCAGATGTGAAAGAAGGCCTCCGATCGATAGGAATAATTTATCATAAAGCAGGCCGGTTGTCCCTTATTATTACGCCGGCGTTGTATTAGCGCCTTGAGAAATGCTGGATTTACCTTGATCTGGGCAGGAACATGGATCCGTCAATGAAAACGGAACCCGAGAGCAGAATGTACCAACTGGTCGCGAGTTCTCCGGTGCTGTGAACAAAAAAAGCACACACACGCATTATACAGGCTGTATAATAGACGATATGACCATAGTTGGCGCGGGATTCGCGCCTTGAACTTGCGTGCGTATACGCGCACACACGCACGCATGTCCTCGGGGGGGGGGGGGGGTGGCGTGTGTAATGGGGAGGTTATAGGGAATAAGACCGATTGCCGGATAATAATAATGCACGTGGGCGAGTAAGACGGAAGATGATGAGTCGCGCAAGTATTTAAAGCGCCCGGGCATGTAAATTCGAAGAAATGAGAAGATTTAAAGGTGCGAGATGAGTCGGGCGGATGATATTCACGAACGGCTTTCGACGAGTCATCGAGGCAGAAATAAAAGTCCCGAGCTTATCTTATATTTATACGATCGGACATTCTATTTTTAAGGCTCCGAGCGCGTAAGGAACGAGCTCGGTAAACATCGCTGCCGCTGCTCACTGTCCTCCCTCCTCTCTCTCTCGCTCTCGCTCCTGTTATTTACAATGGTCAGCGAGACCCGTCAGGTACGTTACCGAGTCGGGAGCGCCATTGTCTTTGAAATTTCAGCGAACGCGGGCGAGCCGGGGAAGCTACGTATCGAGGAGATGACATACGCGCGGGGGTGGTGGGGATCAGCAAACCCTAGAGGGCCAGAAACTCGTGCTACGAGAAAGCCGTGAAACAGCGCCAGGCTTCGAAGGTGAGGAGATGCGCTCCGGCTCTCGTCGGTCCATAGAGATCAGATAAATCAGCGCCTACACACGGTCATGGAATCATGATCTTGAGCGGACTCTCTCGCCCACTTGAGCCACATTCCAGCCTCCAGTCCGGGGATTTTCTTTTTAAATGCAGCCTCGCGTTGCTATAGGAAGGAGGCTCGAGAGGGGGCACGAGAGGGGGCACGAGAGGGGCTCGGCTACCACTCGTCCCGAGTAAATCTTCGAGCGAGCGGACATTGTCCCCTCCGAAAATAAGACGAGTCCGGACGGGGAATTCCGCGGACTCCCCCTCGGCTCGGCTCTCTGCCTCCGTCTCTATCTCCCTCTGGCCATACTTCTCCTGTCGCGCACGCCTGGACAATGCTACATCCTTACATTCCGCTTTTCCTCCTAATGGAAGGAAGAAGCCGCGTTCCGTTAGGTTTGCGCGGTGACTGCGGCGACGACCGGAAGCGCGAGCAGTTTCTTGCCCCGTATTATAAAGAGCGGCGGCGGCGGTGGCGGTGGTAGCGGCCGACGACGACGACGACAACGACGATGACGATGACGACGACGACGACGATGACGACGACGACGAGGACAACTACGACGTGTCCTCGGCTCTGGGCCACCGACTCCCTGCCTTATACAGGCCCGTTCCGATACTTCCGAGAACGTAAAGGAGCATCTCCATTACTTCGACTGACCAAAGTCGCTTTTAAGGAATTCCCATTCACGGGACCGAGCAGCAGCAGCTTCTTCTTCTTCTTCTTCTTCTTCTTCTTTTTCTTCTTGCCCGAGATTCAGACCGGACTCTGCGATCTGGATCATTATCCCTTCTATCTACGGCATTTTCCCGATTAACGGGACGCTTTTACGATCGAGGAAGCATTTTAGGAATTTCAGGAACCGCGAGCTCCGTGACTGCTGCCTACGAGCGCATCCACCCCCCTACCCTCCACTACCGCCCCCCCCGATTCTTGCCGCCAAGCTTTTGAAGAAAAATGAATGAGTATAAAACAGTCCGGTGTTTCTCTTCAGATCGGCCGACGATAATCGGTCGGTAACTTTCGAGCTCCGACGCGTAGATCAACATTTTTTTTCAATAATGCACCATGTATTATTACTTAGGAAAGCCAAACTGCGTTGCGTTTCGTTTAAAGCGAATATCAAAGCGAATAATACGTAATCGACGATTGATAACGGTCGGTACGTATAATCACCCGTCGGTAAAGTCGGTAGTTCGCGGCCGGCAACTCACTTGGAACTATCATCGTCCTATTAAAACAAATGGAGGTGGCGCCACACACGCCACTACGTACTTTGCTCGCGGTTGCGACTCGAATCGCCGACCCTTACTACTCCTACTACTTCTACTACCACGTGCTTCCTCTTCCGGATACTTTTGAACTCGCTATTTAATCCCGCGGGAGCTATTTAATCATAACGTTAGCCTATCGTTTTTTTAAACCAGCCTCCCTACGGATTCGCTCAATTATCTCAATCCGTCACAATATCAATCGGTCGCTTAAACATTCTATTACTAGAACATATGGTCTCGCGCTTCGGATACTCTACTTTATAACGATAATCTTTCACGGCTCGAACTGACCGATCCAAAGGATTTACATTCTATCTCCATTGTTGTATTATCCGCTTCGGCGACAGATATCGTTTCGTATCCGTTACGTACTGCTATTCACGAATAAATATGCACTGAAAACGGAATCGAAAATCGTCCGGCAAGTTAAACACGCAAAACGGCAGACAAAGGATGATGAACAATTTACGCCGAGCATTCGCTCAGAGCCGCTAATCGTGAAAAATCCTGGACTAATGGACGTAAGGTTTTTCTCCCTCCCTTTCACAACGCCATGTAATCCCGTTCGCCATGAGAACGTTTATTGAAATATCGAAGCATGACAATGTTCGTCTTTCTGTGGGAGAAAAGTTTCTACAATACAATCGACTCTCTTCGTCTCCTTTGCGCAAAATTAAACCTGTGCGGTTTTAAAAGTTCACTCGCTTCCTCGTGACGCATGGACCGAGCCCCCCCCCTCCTCCCAATACCCCCGGCATGCTCCCACCCGCCTTGCCTTTAATACTGATCCGATCCTCTCATCTCGTCAATGGCAATTTTCATCTCTCATCGACCGAACCCTTAGGTTACCCACCCCCAAGCGGTGAACAACAACAACAACAACAACAACAACAACAACGGGAGTAATATTACTGGCGGCAGTGGTTAGGTCGAGACGCGCGTATAATATTCTTACGTAAATGTTCGTAGGCGATTCGGTTACCGCGTAAACGGACGCAAGTGCCAATCGTCCCGACGATTAATATTTAAGCGCATCGGGATGCTGCTGCGGACGCAATGCTCAAATGTAATATAATAAAGAGATGTACTTACTAGTAAAGGACGTGGTTGGCATGATGCCTCTCGTAGCGTACGGTTTTGCAAAGTCCCCGCAAAATCGAGTCCCGGCAGGGGCGCAACGCCTCCAGTCCGAGAAGCCCATAGTATATGAACTGAAGATCCTGGAACAGAGGGGGGAGGGCCGGGGTAGTTATTATACTCGTCAATGCCAATGTCGCCGATGCAAATCCCCGTCTCGGCCGGGCCCTAATAGCTTTAAAGCTGGCCAATAAATCGTCGTTCCCCAATCCCCAATCCTCACCCTTAGGTGGTGCTATCATCCCGTTTTGTAATATTGGGCGTGGACGGAGGCGGGGGAGGAGGACGCGGCTAGCTTTATTACGACGACGGTGTCGCACCGTCCGTGCAGTTCGGAGCTGAGTTTTTACAGCCGCTCGGATCCACAAATAGAACTGTAAAATTGTCAGGCACAACCGTCGATGTAGCAGTCTAGTGTCATCTCATGATATACAAGCCATAATCCGATATATAATGCACGTAAAGAGGCTTTCTTTGTTGGGCGCAGACGTGCGCGCGTTCCCTTGGTGCGCAGCAAACTTATCGGCGTCAAAGGTATTAAATGTCGATGTGTGAGGTAAGGGCGAGGCGGGTGGGACTGAGGGCTCATATTCCGATCGTTAAGCTAATATTCTTCTCAATTTCGCAAAAGTCACCCTACTCTCTCTCTCTCTCTCTCTCTCTCTCTCTCTCTCCCTCCCTCCCTGGCCCCTCTCACTCTCGCCCCTGTATAAAAGATGGCGGGTTTTTGAAAAATTATAATGGAATCGAGTATCTAAGGAACTCAATGCCCTCCTTCGCCTAAGAGTTTACGAATTTACTCGAGCGAATAGCTTATTAAGGCTTTACTTAGCCGGCCAATTACCCGGCCATTTTCTCCAGGCTCAACGAGCTCTTATTGTTTATATACGAATGTAATGGCGGTATTGTGCAAAAAAGAAAGTCGGGGACTTCCTCTATTAAGCCTGTCGGTCTAAGCCGCGCATTCGAATCGACGCCAAGTCGTCAAAAGTTCCTCCTCCAACGGGGAGAGCGTTTTCTTTAGACATTTATCGAGCGGTCATTGGCCGTCGTGGCCGTCGTACCCGTCGTGGCCGTCGTACCCGTCGCCGAGGGTCTTCGATGCGTAACCCCGCGACAGACGCATTAGCTTTGCAGCCTTTTCTCGCATTCGAATTTTCTAATGGAACGGGGGACCGTTACCTATGGGGAGCGTCGTTAAGGTAACGATGAGAAACAAAGTGGGCCAAACTACGTGCTATTGGAGGGGCGAGGGGTAGGATAATTATCGCGGAGCGCTAGCAGTTTACGGTATACTATTAGTGCGTGAGGTAAGTGACGGGAAAGGAGCGACAATAATCGATAAGTTTTCCGCTTTTCCCTCGACACCTAAAATCGGCCTCACCCTTCTAATGCATTGATTATGTAATAAGAAACGAAAATGAATGTGCGTGGGAGGGACGAGACCCGAGAAAGTAGAGAAAAAAGCAATATCATCCAAAAAAAAAAAAAAAAAAAGCCCTGTAAGACAAAGTTGAAATCACCGGTGGCTCCGTCACGCGACGTTGCGTGTCAAAGGCGCCCGAGTGGACAGAGAAGAGGATCGGAAGCAAAGTGCGGCAGCAGCAGCAGCAGCAGCAGCAACAGCGGCAACAGTAGTAGCAGTTGTAGTAGCAGCAGTAGTAGCGGCAGAAGCCAAGGTGGGAAATTACGTCACGAGGGACGAAGGGAGGTACGCCATAGTCGACTGTTTCTTCGTCTTAAACTATGAGGAGCTCATTGCCCTTCCCACCCACTGATACTCTCCACCTATTAATAATCTAGATTTTCGGCTGCTTTTTCATTAAAGAGTAAAAAGCGGTAGATAAGGAGGAGGAGGAGGAGGAGGAGGAAGGAACACTCGAACGAGCGTCGTTCCCTCATTCCTCGAGTCTTGTAAGGAAATCAAAGCTCCGCAATGCCAGCGATGTGCTTAAACGCCCTTCACGGTCTTCCACTCCCCTCTCCCTTTAGATTCGTCCTGGAAATACGATTTTCTCAAGTACACGTTAGATCGATCGGCCGGATAACTGACCCGTTAAGAAGCGAGGAAGTTTTAAGAGATTGTATAAGAATGCAATTGATGCAATCGGCGGCTTTCCAACCGAAACGCTCGCTAAACTCTTCTGGCCTTACAAATAGCTTTTAAATTAAGATGGATCGCAGATGTGATCGGACAAGAAAATATAAATCCTTGCATCGATCATTGCTCATTAGGCTCATTTAGCTTAACGATCACGGCTAATATTATCGACTTGGCTAGCCCCTCCCCCCACTCCGCATTGACCTCATTACTTTTATAACGCTTCCTTTTTGCTTAAGTTGCAAACAGTACTTAACTCTCCCCCCCCCGTATCTCGCCCCCACCATGGATAATTAATACTCGACCTTGCACTTGGACGCGCTCACGAGACGCGTTAATCAATGTCCTCCTCTCTCTCTCTCTCTCTCTCTCTCTGTCTCTCTGCAATCATCGAAGAGCTCCACCACGTGAGCTGCCGCGAGCCACTCGGAGATAAAGGACGATAAAATATGTGTTATTACGAGGCGGTCAGATCGTCGCGGTCGGTAAAAGGTAATTCGATCAGAGGCTTAGCTTGACATTGTCGCACAACGTGTACGCGTCGTATCGGGATAATGACGCAAGGGAATAAAAAGCAAAACAATGACTCGGTCGGCTCCGGTGCGGTTTACCTTTAAATGGGCCAACCTACCCCCGACGCGTTCCTTCTATTATTTCGTAAGGAATCCGTCGCTCCTCCCCTCCCCCCTCCCGTCACCCAACCACCCACCGCCCGCCAAATTAGTAAGCCAAGAGTTCCAAGTCCAACAACGGTCGCAGGCAAACTAAATAGCAAATCGGGCAACCTAACGTGCAGCGTACCGTTACGGCGTTGCGCCGAGAAAAGGAGAAAAAAAAAAAAACAACATCTCGGGGCGACTACTTAAAAACGAGATTCGGCCCGGCTACTTTAATTAACGGGGCGGGTTCTACCTGCTGGGAAAGGCCGTGTATCGCGGCGCCTTGCGAAAAGTATCCAGTTCGAATGGTACGGAAGGATAATGAGGCTTATTACAGAGAGGCAAAGTGGCGTCATTCGAGGTGTTGGCCAACGGATGGGACGAGCCCACCCGAAGCAATCGTGAGCCGATAATTCAATTGGATCCAGTTTACGGGAAAGAGGAGTGCCGCACGCACCTTTACACGGACTCTCGCACTTCTATTTGGAGCAGAAGACTCCTTCTCTCTCTCTCTGTCTCTCTCTGTCTCTCTCTCTCTCTCTCTCTCTCTCCCCCCTCTCTATCTATCTATCTCTCCCACACCCAAGATCCTTCGATCCTTCGATCATCGAGGACGAGGCGATTTCTAGGTTAACTCTGGCCCGATCTCTCTCTCTCTCTCTCTCTGTCTTTGTTTTGTTATCCCTGTGAGGGGTGGCGATGCCCTCGAGGACGACCGAGGGAAGGAAAATGAGGAGGAGAGAGCGCGGCTCGAATCCTTAGCTTTGCCGCGTAAAGTCGAACCGGCGCGCGGTGGCGCCCCCTCTACTCCCTCGGCAAACTCGAGCAGTCGAGCAAATGGAAAATCCCTCTTCCACCCGCTCCGCACCTAATACAAAGATTGCTAGATCCGGCTATTTTCGTATTGTTCCCGCGGACTCTTCGATCCCATCGCGTTTTCTAGGTTTAAAGCCCTGCCCTTATAACCTCAAAAGCTCCATTTTATCCGGCCGCTCGTGCATTCGTGATAAATGTATATATATTTTTAGGCTCCCGTGTCTTGTGCCTCCCCCGAGCACAAACGAACTCATAAAGCCGGTGAACCAGTTCTTCTTCCCTTTGTCCGAGATTAGACAGCGAGACTCCTCGAATCCAATGCATATGCAGTTTATATTTAAAAAAAATCGACCGACTGCGTAAATGATTACGGATGCTCGGATCGGTCATTATTACGCACCATTACGATGAGTGTGGTCCGGCTAAGATGCGAAATCAAAGTAACGCGACAGCTTAATGGCTTTATTGAGTATTGTATCGCATTGTATCGTATTGTATCGTTTTTTTTTTTTTTTTTTTGTTATATTTTCAAAGCTCCGGGACGTCGTGGCGGCATCGTATCGAGCCTCGAGCCGACCGAGAGTTTAGCTTCAAACAACGTCGTCTTGGCTTTTCTCCGATCTTTTGTTATCGTGACGGAAAGCCGATTGCACGCATGCGCGCGAATCGGAGATAAAAGATTTCCGTGTCGGTAAAAGTGGCTCGGAGGGCAAAAGCCAATCCTGACCATTACCAGTCTTGATCATTTTTTCCTCGCTCGACAACACTATCTTCTCAATTGCGAAGTACTATTTTCTATAATAATACTAATACTAATAGTAATGGTAATAGTAATAGTAATGGTAATGGTATTAATAATAATACTAATAATAATGATGATGATGATGATGATGATGATGATGATGATCGAGAGCACGTAGTGGGCGAAAATGTATTGGCTAACGTATTGGGGAGAAATGGGCCGAAACGAATGGGCAATGTTGTGGCAACTGTTGGCTGTCGATCATAAATCTCGGCGCCGAGAAAGTTTTAGAGGATTTTAGAAAAAGAATTGCGAGCAAAGGTCTGGTGCGAGTCGATTGTCTTCCTTAGCCCCGGACGGCAAAAGCCCTACCCAGCAAGCACCGCCTCGAGGCTCGAGCCCATTTCGAGTAATGGAATAGTAATGGACGAGAGAACGAAGGCGGCGATCGCCGACGAGGCGTCGGCTCATCCGGATGAACGTATTCCCGCGGTGATGCGCCGATGGGTGGGAAGGGGCGGCGGGCGCTCCTGCCTTCTTTCATTTAAGACAATTCGCGTATCTCGTGCCACCCACTCCGCAACACTAGTCATTTATCCACCAACCCAGTCAAAGGAAGACTGCGTGTGCGCGCGAAAGAGAGAGATAGAGAGAGAGAGAGAGAGAGAGCGAAGGCAGAAAAGGTAGGTAGGTAGGTAGGTAGGTAGGTAGGTAGGTAGGTAGGTAGGTAGGTAGGTAGGTAGATAGGCTGGTACGTGGGTACGGCCGTGGCTCGTCAATCTGGATCAGGCCGCTAACGAAAAGAGTCTCTCCTCGCGTACCCACCCTCTCCTTCCCTCCTTTCTCACGTCCTCCCCCGCGAATCCCTTTACTTTCTTTCGCTTCCTCCCTCCCGCTACTTCAACCCACTCGCGCGAAATTTATTTTTCATTCACATACTCCGGCCGTCTACTACTACCAGACGCTACTCCGGCCTTCCCACACACCCGCTACAGAACCGTCGTCACTCCTTTCTCGAGCGCTTCTTTTCCTCGCTGCACATTTGAAGATGCGACGGTCCCCTTCCCCCCCGTCCCTGCGCCTCATTCTCTTTTCTCCCGCTGATTTTAATGCAACCGCGACCGCGGAAGGCAGCTCAGGATAAAATATTAGAGGCGCGCAAGTGAAAGTCCCTCCTAGCCTTATCAATCGACCCATCCATCTCTCTTTCTCTCTATTCTTTTTTTTTTCTTTTTTCTTTTCTTTTTTTCTTTTTAATGATTATTATTATTATCATCGTAATTTCTCTTTTCGTTTAAAAACCAATGGTACTCGTGAGTCGAGGGAAGATTACGAATCCGTTAGGAAACGGATTCTTTACACGAGTCAACGCTTTAATAGCGGATTGGGGAGGGGGAGTATGGAGTATGGAGTATGGAGGGGAAGGGGGACGGGGTAGGGGTAGGGGTAGGGTGGATAAGAGAAATAAAGAAATAAGGAGTTTAATACTTACGGCATGAGCCGAGACTCTTATTAACACAGACGTCGGTATTGGGCGGCTGGTCATTAATTAATGATGTAGCGCGATAACTCGTATCTCCGAGTCTCGAGGATCGATCGCCGAGGAGGAAGGTGGAAGTTCGCGAGGGGGGAGGTGGATGGGATGAACGGGGCAGGAGAGGCAGGCGTAGCCGAGCCGATCGATCCAGTAGGAGCAGAAATAACGAAGCGTAGCCGGTGAAGAGGAGGAAGGGCGGAAAATCTCCTCGCTTTCACTCCGTACTCACCTGAAGCGTGCGCCTCTCGGGATCGCGGCATAGCGCCCGAATGAAGTGCGGGTCGAGGTACTCCGTCATAATATCGGCCGTTCTCTCGCTCGGAGGCTCCTCGCTTCTGCCCCGCTCACCGCTCTTGGTCCAATTACAGCGCTATCATGTCCCAGCTCGGGGCCTCGAACCTCTCGTGCATCTTCAGTCCAAGCTTTTCCATTACCTCGGCCATCCTCGCCCTGCCCCACTCGATGGCGACGACAACCACGATGACGACGACGATCCTTATCCTGGCCCTACTGAGCGAGACTCCTCTGCCGCATCGTGCCGACTCTCGGCCCTCTGGGCCCCGCCGCTATATATTATTGCCCCGATCGTCCTGAAACGAGACAAAAACAAATCTCAGGCTCTCTTAATGACTCTGACTTGGTGGGCTTTGCAAGTTTTGCCCGTTCATTAGACCGGCCGAGTTGATTAGTCAGGGGCTCGGGAACAATTGCATCCACCTCCCCACCTCCCCAACTCCCCAACTCCCCCTTCGCCGCGACCCCACGGGCAGCGCTTTCAGCATTTTTCTCAACGACCTCTCGCTCGCCACTTTTTTCTATTCCCTTTTCTCTTCTGCTTCTTCGCTTCTTTTACGTTCTTTTGCATTCTTTTGCGTTCTTTTGCGTCGTAATATCGCCCGGAAGGCCTCGCGGATTCGGGAATTTCATGGGCTGCGTCTTTTAAGGCCATTTAACGCGTATCGAGAGATCGATCGGTTCTCGGTTCTCGGTTCTCGGCTCTCGGCCTCCGTCTTACGTCATATCCAATGCAACTGTCCAATGCAACGAATTACGAATTCCTGTGGTAATCGGCTCTCGGTACGACTAGTCCGCCTGTCATTGCGCTCGTTATTATTATTTATTTACTCGGGCCGACTCGTGCAATGAAAATAAATCACTCATCGGCCATTACTTTGCAATCCTTGTCGTTAATAATGCCGCTCGAGCCCTTTCAATAAGACCTCGATTCCCTTCATTCCGCGTGGCGAATGTTTTCCAACGCTAATTCGACCTTCATTCGGATACGGAGGCACGGCTTTTTAATTAAAACTGATGCCGCTTAACGAAGCGACGATCGCAAATATCGCAGGGAAAAATTCCCGAAGGAGAAGAATACGGAGCGATGAGGGGGGCGGGAGGGGGGCAGGGTGTGAGGCGAACGTGTTATTTCTCGAAAGATCGCGCGACGACTAATCTCTAGAGTGCGTTTCCAATCCCACGTGATAAGCCGCGTACGAGTCGCGTAGCGTGAAACAAAAAATTAAATAAATACGAGGCCGGAGCGTGTAAATGTTACTTAGATCCGCCTCTTGCTTTTACGCCCACTACGAGCCTCGATCATCCGACCAAGCCAAACGTTAGACAATATATATATATATGTATTTATTACGCCGAGCCATGCCTAATAGAATTAATGGATCGGATATCCAGAGATTTGTAGGTGCGATTTCAATTACATCTGACGATGAATTCGCTTCCGGAAGCCAAGCGCATCTGCAGTGCAGACACCAACACAGTGAAACGTGCCCGCAGATCCGAAGGTCCAAAGCTCCTCCTTCGTGCCGAAATTTCCACTCCCGGTGATCGCGGGCGCGTTAAAAGGAGACGTAAAAGGCCATTTCAAGTAGGATTTAGATCGTCTTTCGTTAGTCCCGGCGAACAAAGAGTTACGCTGCCGGGAGGTTCGCAGCAAAAGTACGTGGCCGACGGCAACACCAGAGACGGTGTGATCTTTATAACGAATCAACGCGCTGCGCGCGTCTTAATTTTACGGACCGACTGACTTTCTCCTGGGATTCCAAAAAGAAGAATAAAAGAAAAATAATAGGTTATTGTATCACTGGGAGCGCGTGTCCTGCCTCTCTACGCACGCATATATAGAAAATATATAAGAAAAACGCTCTCTCGGTCCGTCCACCTACTTACACCTACTAACACCTACTAACACCCACTAACACCTGCTACTTACCCCTTCCAATGTCTCGTTAGAATAATCGTATTATATTGTAATATCAGCGGCTCTGGTGAAACTCGAGACCCAGGTCCCGAATATTTCAGCCCCTAAGCCGCTGTAATTCATCCTAATAAGGAAAAGCCCTTCCTTTTATTCGAGCCCACGTGTATTTATTTCCCGAGGCTTGTCGATCCAATGCTCCTTCCCTATTAAGCCCCTAATAGGCCTATATCGAACCGTGCAGCCGCTGCTATTATTATAATGCTCATTACGTATTGTTTTACAGGATTTTCGAAATAAATGTAACTCCATTGTCTAAATCCGTTTATGCCACGGGTCGTGAATATTAAATATTTGTAAAGCATACAAACTGCTTACGATATCACGTCTTTTCTCGTCCTCTCACTTCTCTTCTCTTTCTTTTTCCTATCTTATATACCATTTTATCCGGGCCCGGAGTGATACCATGACGTGCTAAATGGCGCATTCGACAAGGCGGCATTTTGTATTTTAAGGTCTAAAGAGTTAATTACTGCGGGTCCTTTTCATTTTTCAATCGGTCGACTTAAGTTCAGTACATTAAGTTTTCTTTTTCTTTCCAAAGAGCTAATTCTCAAAGTTCGTAATTATTATTATTGATCGGAAGTCGGAGGAAATTTATTTTTCAAATAAATTTCCTTTTTTTTTTTTTATAGTGACTCGAAAACCTTTTTAAAATTTACAAATTTGCATAATTAATGCGAATTAAAGCAGCTCAATAAAAACTAAAACAAAAAGGTTTACCGCGAGGGAGGAGTGGAGGGAGGAAAGGGGTCCATTTAATTAAATATACTTTTACGTAATGATTATGTAGCTGCGTTGTGAGAACATAAGACTGTAAATGAAATTTATTACTAATTTCTTACCTTTACTACCAATTACCAGTATTTTATTTTCGAATTTACTAAACGACCTATGAACTCCTCGTAATTTTTCTCACTCTCTCTCTCTCTCTCTCTCTCTCTCAGTCTTTTCTTAAAACCAGAACGAGCATTTTCCTCTTTGATAGTCGGTAATTAAACATGCATTTATCGCCTAACCCATAAAGTTAATTATAATTTTTTTTTTTCCCCGATGAAAGGAAAAGAAGACGGAGAGTCTTGTTTAATAATACATTTTACTTAAAAATAGAATGAAATTTATTAGATAATCAATAACTTTGCTCGAGATGCCGATGACACGTATATTTTTATCGAAAGTATCGCGCTGACTTTCCAAGCAAAAATCCTGCACAATAATCTACACGATTATTCACAGTTTTTGCAGCTTATATCTTATTAGATAATAAATGTTTTAAAATATTATTATGATTTTGCTACGTAAAAGATAATCGGACATTATTTTATCTGAATACGTTGCGTCCAACGCTATTTGTCAAGATTAGGATTATTGTTTACTGTATAATTGTTTATTGTATACGAAGTAAAGCAATAAAGGAAAAAATATTTTTTTATAAAGTGGCTTAAGGTGTGTTAATGAAAAGCTATGAAGTATGCGCATGAAATACGTAGTATGTAGTGCTTGAGAACATATTGAATTCGTTCTCTCTCTCTCTCTCTCTCTCTCGGCATGAAAGTTTAGCAAAAGATAAATGCGAGAAGAATACGTTCAACGGAGCTAAAAATATATTGTGATCCGTAAAATGTAAACAGAAGCAAGCGTAAAGGAAGCCTTTCATATAAAATTTCAATTAAATAAGAGGGCGCAATCCGAGAAAGAGTAAGGGGAGGGGAAGATTATAAATTCCATTTGCTACAGGACGGCTCCTCGAGATCCCGATTCAAGTAATCGCTCGCAGCATAAGCTCGCGGCTCATTGTTGGCCCCAAGGCATTCCGCGATAGTCTATTGGTCCATATTAGATTTATACGTCGAGGAAGCTGCGCGGTAAGTGTTGCCAGGTACGTATGAAATAAGCGAACGGAAGGAAAGCCGCTCGAGTCGGAATAATTTAAAAGGCGGCAGCATCCCTGATGAAATATTACCTGCGCTCCGAGCTTACCCGAGGCTTACGAGTAATACGACTAAGTGGTACTGAATAAACCGGAAATGCCTAGGTTCACGAGCAGCCGCTCACGTGACCTCCTGGTCCACGAACGAGGGCAGGGAACTCGCGCGTCTCAATAAATAATTAAAATAGAACGGGAGGAAGAAACGAATAGGGCTGACGAAGGTGAAGGAATCAGACCGTCGCGCTTGTCACAAGTTTGTCTCGCGGATAATCACGAAAGCTCTCGGGGCTTCGAAGACGAGGTACGGACGGTAGTAGAGGACACGGTCGGATCTCGTAAAGTCCCTAATGAAAAGGCTACGGTGAGGCGAATGGAGTCGAGTAAAATCATGCGGAAGCGATTGGAGCCGCCGGGGGGTCGCGGTTAGCTAATTAAAGAAAAGCGTCCCCGCGTACGTGGGGAGCGGCCCGGATGCCGATAGCCATTGCTCGTTAGGTTAAGGGGCGGGCAGGGGGGAGTGAGTGAGAGATACGCGAGGAGCCCGTTCGCGGGTTCATCAGCCGACCTTGAGTCGGTGACGTCACCCTCGGCAAGATGAGCAAGAGCAGTAGCGGCGGCGGCGGCGGCGGCGGCGGCGATGCAAAACTGCGGGCGCGCACGCACCTGGACGCGACCGCGTTAAACCGGCCCTCGTATCTCAATCCCTCCGGTCGTCGAGCGAGCCGTTATTGCGACGCTCGAGTCGGAGAAAACAATAATCGCGGAGAGCTGGCATGGACCGGAGCCAAAAGTACGAAAGCCGCTCTCGTCAGCTCTCGGCAGCTTGTGATGGGAGCGGCGGGGGGACGGGTGGAGGGGGGCGCGGCGTACTCGATAAGAGCCTTTCCAGGAGAAGCTCCGCCGCTCCGAGGCAGACGGGATGAAACCCCGCGCTATACGTAGTCGGTCCGCGCGTCCCTCGCGGTCCATTGGCTCTCTTTTGTCCTTAGATTACCTCGGATCTCGAATTTCGGGGATCTCCACTCGAGCGTCCAGATAGATCCATGTACAGAGGCGCGCGGGCGACGCGTTTCCCTTAGCAGCCCAACTTTTTCGTTTTGTTTTCATCGGTCGTGCGCGCCCGGTGCCCGGGAAACGAACCCTCGTTCACCCTCGCCATTCGTCAGCGCAAATGCCTCGTCACTAATTCACCAAAGCTCTCAACTCTAGGACACGACTGGCCCTCGTTCAGCACCGGCGACTCGGAGATTTTGAGACGAACAGTGCCGGCACTCGGAGCGCTTTGCAGGCCACGTACGCCGAGGTCGGCATTAGACGGAAAATGAGGCTACTCCTCCTATATATATATATATATATATACACACACACGATACCTTTCGTCGATCATCGGGATCTTATATATTATGCAAGTTAAGCTGGAGTACTAATGCAAAGTACGTTGTACGTGGGCATTGCGAATGGGGCCCAGGCGCGTACCTTAAAAATCTCACGTCATATCTGTCAGTCGAGAGGGGAGGCGCGCTCACGTAGCGGCTGTAGCGCGCATGCATTCATGCGTACAGGCACGCACGCACGCACGCACGCACCACACACACACACACACCTACGTGGCTAGGCCGCAGGTTTTCCTTTAAAAGTCAAGACTCGCGAGTTTAAGAGCGGCTCGGGCGACGTGGCTTGCGTCAAAATTGACAAAGACTCGGGGGAGATCATAAAGCGTCTAAATATTTAAAACTATTCAGCGAGTGAGATTGTAATATCGAGACGCGCTCCTCGGCTGGCAATAAAAATGCAAATTCAGCTGCATGAAGAAGGTATAGGCCACGGGTGCTGGAGGAGAGGTGGACGGAGCCTCGCGAAGATTAGAGGCGCGGCCTGCCTGTGGCTGTGGCTGTGGCTGTGGCTGTGGCTGTGGCTGTGGCTCTGGACACCCACAAAAGCCCGCAGTAGCTGGGAGAATCGAATGCAGCTCGCCGCGGGGTGGAGGGAGGTAAGATAGAAAGTAGAATTATTTGGGGTTATTGGGCCGGGTTGTCGCTGCGGGGGTGGGAAATTGCACGCGTCGGAGGAGGAGCATTAGCCTCCTTGTCGGGATGATAGCACAATGCACGCGTGCATGTTGCCGTAGCTGGGATGGGAACGCGTTGCCAGCCGCTAAGTGCGCCGCAGATCCTTTTCATTCGGCTCCGACGTCTTTTATCCGGCTCCCTACCGCTAAAAGCCCGCCCCGCGGACCTTTCCGACGCCTCCCGATCGCCGCCAATGCTGTTTGCCGATTTTCACCCGCGGATCCTCCATACGGCCTAGGTTTCGTGCTCTCCTCGTCTCTCCACCGACGTCCGCCCCCCACCCCTCGCCCCCTCGACACGCCTCGTCCACCTGTTTCCTAGGCGAGTCAAAAGACTCCGGCAATTTTCACGCGCTAATGCTCGCGCGTAGAGTAACGGCCGCTAGGGGGCGTGCACGCGTACACGAGCAGCAGCCTCGTCTGTCGTAGTCGAGAATTTACGTAAAAATCTTGGTCTTCGCTTAAGGAGAGATAAGGGAGCGCGGCAGCTCTATCTGTGGCTATCAAGCCGAGGGCGCCCTCCTTAAATCCCCTTTTTCTCAAATACTCGGAAATACCCCTCGTTAAAAACTTATTTACGTCGTAGCGAGTTCGTTGCAATTTATCGCGCCTCTTATCCCTTACGTCCCAGCCGTTAGGTAATAACGAACGATCCCGTGCGTAATTACGCTGCACTCGAGCCCGGAGGGAGCCTTAACTCGACAAAAGTGTTGCAGCATCACTGACGCTTTACTCTCAGACTCGTGACATCTTTATGGAAGAAAGTCGACTCGAATTAAGAATTAATAGGCGCGGATCGTCAACGACTCTCCCCCCCCCTCTCTCTCTCTATCTCTCTCTCCATCTATCTATCTATCTATCTTGTGCATCCCGAATGAACGTAAAAACAAAAACTTACCGAGACGAGCAGCGGATAAATTAGCCGCGCGTCAAAAGCTTATCAGTTTTTAAACAAACGGAGGAACGGTGATAAGATAGGGACAGCGTAAATCAGCCCCTTTTAATCTGTCAAGTGCTGGCTCTTTCGGAAAAAGTGCATGTGACAAAAAACTCGTGGCGCGCATGTAAATAACATGCTAAAGAAATAAGGAGGCGGGTAAGGCAGGTAAGGCAGGTAAGGCAGGTAAGGCAGATAAGGGAGTTTCGACAGCCGCGAGTACGTGTACCCAGAGAGCATTGTAGGACATGGCATATTATAGTTAGAGAGATGACCTTTAACGCGGCAATGATACAATGGCCGCGACGCTACCGTAAGATGTGTGCTTTTATGCAAATAATCGATCCCTTGCTTCCCTCCCCCACCCCTACCAAGCTCGACTTGGTGCGAGTCGTCGCCGTGCGCTCTATTGATGGAGGTGTAAGTGCAGCGAAGGGGACGACCCTCCGGGTATCATGAATTAATACGTTGGCCTAGGCTGGCAATGCCAATGCAATACGAAGCCGCAGAAAAGGGGAGAAGGCATAGAGAAGTGTTGGGCAATGGCAACGCTTGCTTTGATTGTGTGATTCAAGGACGTGGCGAAGCCGTTGTTCTAAAGCGACAAAAGTTATTGGGGTTGCGGGGAGGTTTGTTGGGTATGAGGAGACGTTTTCTAAATAAGCAGATTTTCGTCGGTGGATCGGCTACGGATCCATTACGCGCGATAAATTGCAACGCTTTGTTGTATTCGAAGTAAGTCGGCCAGCTTTGATGTGTTTAGATAGAGCCTGTTGACTCGCCAGATGACACGATAAGCATTTCCTCAAAAGAACAGCGCTATTCCTCCGAGTCGCTCTAAGGCCCATCTAACCCACTGACCCCCCCCCTCCCCCATCCACCGTAATTAACAACGGAAGCGGATCCACGCGTTGCTCTGCCATCCTCAGCCTTACGATTAAATTGCTAAATAATTTTTACATACTGCGTCGCTAGACTACCACCACCCCCTCCTCCTCCTGCTCCTCCTCCTCCTCCTCCCGTAATACGTGCATGCGCGTAAATGCACGCTGCTCCGTTAGTGTAGATCAGAATAGCTAACGAAATGGCTTACAACGAGCAGCACAAACAAGTCTATTTCGTAAATAGAAAAATTACAGCGATCGAGTGTTTATTTTTATTTTTTATTTGATTTTTTTATTTATTTATTTATTTATTTTTTTTTTTTTTATCGACGTTAGTAAAAGAGTGGAAACTAATCAAAGCTCAACTCGCCTCGGACGTCTCGAAAAATCGATTCGAACGGCTGCAGCCATTTTCGATCGAAGGTCGATTCAATTATCCCTTCGTAAGAGCAAATACGAGTCGTGAAAATTAATTTCAGTTGACGCGAGTTGACTCTTTTTTTTTTATTTGCCGCCGAAGCCGACGCCGACGCCGACGCCGCTGCTGTCCAATAATAATTCCAGAGTCCCGGCCAGCGCGACAGAGTTTCCGCAAACATAAAATTTCACGCGATCAGCTTTTATAACCCGAAATCCAACGGACTCGGGAGACTTTTGAGGTTACAATCGTACGAATGGAGACGACGGGCCTCCGACCTGTGCCCTGAATCTTTCTGATCGGTAGCGTGTCCAATCCGACTTTCGACCCCATCTCCGCACTCACCTGACTTACATCGCCTCCCGCAGACCCGCCGACAGCGTATTCGTGTTGCACGATTAAAACTATTTTAATTAGCTCGATTTAACATCGATAGGCTACTCGGGATCCGTAAACTAAATAAACGATGCCGTGCAATCCCATAAAAGACCGATGAATTCAAGTGCATTACAAGATTACAACTGACTAAATATTTGAAATTGCCGAGTAATAAGCCCAACGAATATCTTACTTGTCACGTAGACATGTGCTATGAGTGACCGAGGCGGGCAGGCCTTTTAATTGTTTATTATAAACTCTGTTGTGATAACCGTTGAATCAGAAATATTCTTGTCGTTGTATAACTCGTTATGAAAAATATTTAATCCTCTGCCTCCGGATCCATTCTATTGGACTCAGTCATTGTGTCCACTGTGCGCGCGTCCAATTGCTTAAGGATATTGAAACAAGTGAAGACACGTAACAATAATAATAACAATAATAATAATTAAAAGCGCCCCTGCCGATGAAATTAATTATATAAAGCGGAATAAGGAATGGGATCGCCTATTTGCTTAAAACCAGTATGAGTTATTCGACCGAGCGTTTACGTGCGACAGTTTATGCAATATAGACTGGAGGTTTCATCGTATAGCCAAAGTACTCCCCCTCAGCATCCCAACAAAGTTTCATTGGAGCTCGCGCCTAAATAGAGGCGCGACGCGGATCTATTTACGTCCCTGGGCAATATAAGCGTAGGATCCGCGGCGGAGCTTCGTAAGCGAGTCGTTCCGCGATCGATATTAGCGAAAAAGGCGGAGTGTCAGCAGTCGTTGCCGATCCACAGTCGAGCCCGTGTCGTATGATGAGGAGAAGGTAAAGGGCCGTGGGGGGATGGGGGACGGGGGTTATTGGGGAGGGCGACGGACGGGGCTAATATTATAGGCGGCGAGCAGCTTAAATTATGAATAACAGGGTATAGGGTAGCGTCGATCGATCCGAAGCGGAGCCGAGCATCCGCGTCCTCCGCCGCCTGTCACGACTTGGAAAGACAACCTCTCCCTGCACCCTGCCCCCCGACCACCCCGTGCCCCGGCTCATAATTGGACAATTTGTCAGTTAATCAATTAGCCGTGCGCGCCACGGCTTTTATTGCTATACGAGCTCTACTGCCAGCCGACCGAAATAAAATATCTCCCCAGGTCCCGATATCGAGCGCGAGATAGCTTTTACGTCCGAATGTCCGAGCGGGCATTATTCTATTCCCTTGCCTATTCTCCTCCGCGGCCGAAACTCCTTTGCCTCATTAGAATTGCACTTTCGAACGACCTCCCCCCCCCTCCCCACGACTATCAATAATAAATGTACGCTTTGACGCTTGACGACTCGTTTCCAGCCTCGGGAGCGCGATCGAGGAGACGATCGGCCAAGCCCGCCTCGCCTCACAACTAACTGCTACTTTCAGCGGCTCTCTCTCTCTCTCTCTCTCTCTCTCTCGCTCTCTCGGACGAATGCAGTTGTCACTCGGAGCATCAAGAAAGATTTCCGCCTGCAGCCACCAGGGACTTTATTACTTTACATAACCCAGATAAATATATCGTCAGCCGAGAAACGGCTTTGGATCTTTGGTCCCGAGAGGAGAATATACAAATATAAACGTCCACCCTGGAACCGACGTCAACGCTAGAAATTCAAGGCCGACCTGGTGGATTGGTCAACTGGGAGCGACGGACTCGCGAATCCGAGCGGGGATGCCCATTTCCCTCGGCTTTTCTCGGCCTTTCCCCGCCTATTACCCGCGATTCCATTCCCGGTGCTCTTCCTCCCTCCCCCGTCACACCGTGTCACACCGTCACACCGTCAGATTCGTGTCATCGGTAAAAATACGCCGGGTATTAGCGACTAGCACCGAGGAGCATCCTCTAGCGAAAGATGGAGTCTCCTGCTGGGGTAGGGATTCACCTACTTGTCTGTCGTCGAATGGCCTTTTCCCGGCCCCTCGTATACAATTTTCAACGTCCTACTTTAATTCGAACTCTTTAATAAAAAATTTCAGCTCAATGTCACCGGGGACTATTATTCAGGCCTGCGACCCTTGCCCTCCTCTACGCCAAGGAGCTTTTTTTAGCGATACCGCAGTGCGAAATTGGACGCTCCGGGCTTAGCCTTCCTTATCCGCATCACCCAGCTTCACAAGCCGCTGCTGCTGATCATTAAAATTACCTTTAATTTTAATGCAGCCCATCGGATCGCGTTGCCTGAGGAATAGGCGGACTTGATTGTAGGCCAGCTCCGATTCCGGCGACCACTCCGTCCGCGTGTCAAGAAAGCCAAAATACCCGGGGCAGTGGCTACTTGTTCCGAAAGTAGCAGTATTACGACGACGACTGGAGGTTATTTGGGGGCGGGGGGGGGGAGGGAATAACGCCACCGGATCTCATTGATTCGCAGGTAAAAGCGACGAGTCCGCGCTAAGCGGGGCATTATAAAGAGCTCGAGAGCCCCGCCCGGAGTCACTCCTGACCAAAGGGGACTTCGCGGGACGTTAGAATAAAGGAAGCCTCGTCGATATTATATAATTGTTAACAATGAAAATAGACGAGGCCAAATGGGGCTTTCGGTCTCAATCGACGCTACTAGCACTACTAGCGCTACTAGCGCTACTTCTCGTACGATTTCCATGAAACGCGCCCAACGGCTTTGCCCCCGATTCGACAGACTTCATTATAATGGAATCCATAATTCGAGGGATAGCAGTAGGTACATCGGGAGTGGATCGCGTGGATCGCGTGATCGAGTGAACGCTCGGAACGTATGTGCCGCGTCACGTGGCTATCCTTGGAATCCGGAAACCCTGGCACCGCGTAAAAAGGTCTCCGCCCCGACATCGGCATCCCATTAGACGCTCCTTTTCCTTTTAATTAACGATTAACGAATGAGAGGAGGAGTAGAGGGAGGGTATTAATCGGCTGCGGAGGCCGGTGGCCATCATCGTCCAGAGGATGCGCGAACCTATCGCGGATCGTTAAAACCCCGTGCAGTAGCGCCACTAGGTAAACTAAAAACCATAGAGGTTTAAACCATACCTTTTAAATTTACGACCCGCGGTGGCTCGAGGCTCCTCATCCTCCTCATCCTCCTCCTCCTACTCCCCCTCGATGGTTATAAACGCGTACGAAGATACGGGCGGGCCCATTTCCGGCGGGCTCCGCCTCGCTCACCCAGCCGCACAATCTCGACAATTCGGCATTGTCTTGTAACTTTTATGTAAATGCCGACGACCTTGAAGCGCCACGTAAATTATAAAACGAGATTTAGAAGTCACTTGTTTGATTTTACGTCGAGCTTTCGTCGAACGGGAAATGTCAGAAGCTGCCTGCCCATTGTATTTATTGCATTTATTGTATTTATTGTATTTATTTATTGATTTATTAGAATGAAGGCCACGTGTAGAAGCTTCGATCGAAAGATACGGCCGAGGTTCAGTCCTATCCCGGCCCTTATCCGGTCCTTATCCAGTCAGAGGTCCAGCTCGATCGATCGAGCCTGGCGATTCGAAATAATTTGGGATAAAAGCGACCCGTTGCATAAGAACCGGTGCGTCTCCGTCGAGGTTATAAATAATCGCTTAAAAATAGGCGTAGCCTGTTTGTGTACGTATTAATAGAAGATCCGCGTAGGAACGTACCGAAGAATCGGGGATCTGGAGGATCGACGAAAGCAAAGGGCATTGGAAGTGGGGGCGGTGGGGGGGGGCATCTCGCGGGGATGAGCGACGGGGGTACGCGACGGCTACGGTAATGGAACCATTCTGCCGACGGATCACGGCGCTCTAGATAACCGGTGCAGCCGTCGAAGCTTCTCCGTGGCTAAGTAAACAATGGTGGCGATGGAAAAGCTCAGGGCGTAGCGCGACAACTGAATCGCTGCAGGAAACGATAAAGCCGGGAGGAGGGCGGGCCGGGGACTCGGGCAGGTGGGCAACTCGAGGCGTCGCGACGCCAGCCGTGACGCAAACACACGGTGGGCTTAAAGCCAAGCGGCAACCGGAACCTGCGGATTACGCTTATCCGGTCCCCGCGGCTCGCGTGTGCGTGCCCCGAGACGTGAATGCGCGAGATAATGTAGGTGCCCTGCACCTTTGTCACGGACCTCAAGGACTCTTTCGCTTCGCTCATAGACGTGCGCCCCCGCCCCCTCTCCTCTCACGCCCACCACCGCTCTCTCTCTCTCTCTCTCTCTCTCTCTCTCGCTCCTTTCTCTCGGCTTTTGAGAGGGACGAGCCGAGCCGAGCCGAGCCGAGCCGAGCCGAGCCGAGCCGAGTCGTTCCGAGCGAGCCTCCCCTCCCCCTGCCAATGTGCTAAAGCAGTTTCCAAGTCGACTTACGGCACTCTCCTTATTTACCTCTATCCGCCATTATAAAAGCCGTAAAATTAGGAAAACGTAGGGACGATCCCGACACTAATGTTTATCGAGGCCATTGGAGATAATTGGGAGCGAGCATTCGAGTGCAACTAGAGTACAGCCGCTGGGAAGGTATCGTAAGGCCTTGAGAGAACGATTACCCACGCGAAGGAAGGATCCCTGCCGCATCACGAGCTCTACGTGAATACATCCTCATTAGCCGGCACCCGATCGTTTCATCGTCTCCCTTCCCCTACACTTACGCGCCTCTCTGCCCTTCGCCCCCCCCCACCCACACACACACACACCCACGGTTACGCTAATCCCGTCGTCCAGTGCGTCTCTCTATTTATTTCTCGCCTAGCCTAAAAAGACTACGAGTTTGACCAACGGGGCTCCTTACCTTTTTTCCTCTCTTTCTTTCTTTCTTTCTTTCTTTATTCCTTTATTTATTTTCGTCTCTCTCTCTCTCTCTCTCTCTCTCTCTCTTTAAATAACAATCTATTAATTCGACTTTGCCGGGAGCAAGGTTTCGCCGCTGCCGACTCGATTATTACTCCCCTCGCTGTCTTGCCGGCAGCCCTTCTCCCTCCCTCCCTCCCGCCATCACTCCCTCCCTCTCTTAACCGGCATGCATGGAACGGTAAAATAAAACTTTTTGCGCTAGTTATTTCACGGTATTGGATTGCACTTATTACAGGGTTATAAGAACTCGGCTGCTCGCTTCTTATCGATTATACTTTTTATAATGTGAAATTGAAAGGTTTTCAATTATTATTGGCCATGATGGGGCAAGTGCAGGGATTGGCGATCATCTTTACAGCGAAATCGTTTCTTATGAATGAGAAGAAAGATAATGGAGAGCGAGCCGTCCGATCGGCACAATTAATAAATATCGATTCGTAAGCGAAGAAAGGAAATACGCCATTCTACATTATGACTAGAGTAAACAATTTTATTGTATAATTAACGCGAGATAAGTTGACTAAATAACGCAGGTGAATCACGAATTGTATTGATAATATTATGATGCTTGTGATTAATGCCTTTTCACAACGAGAAACTTTGCGCGATCAATAATTCCCGATTAAATAAGCACAAAGATTACTACTTATCCTATGATTAAGAACGAATTGTTCCTCTCTTTTGTTTACCGTTTGAAAAATACGAAAAATGCCGGCGCTCTATTTTTATAAAAGAAATATTCTCTGCATCCTAATCTAATTCGTTGTGAAATTTTATCGAAGGTCGTCTTTTAATTTTCGTTTGAACTTTGATGGAACAATTCATTTTATATAGCCGATAAAATAATAACGAACTATAAAAAAATAGATAGACAGAAGTAGAGTGAGAGCGAGTGAGAGCGAGCGAGAGCGAGACGATGCAGGCAAATAAATAATCGATACGTATGCATGTAATTGTTGCTATCAAGCTGGTTTCACAAAGGAATGCTGATTTCACGTACGGCGTTCTTCAATCCGGTAGCGAAATAATTGCCTTAATAATAATCACGACGTCCCAAGTTTATTTTATATCCCACATTTGATATAAACTTGTAAACTATAAATATCAAGACTTATCATTGAAGTTTCCTATAATTTCACAGATCAGCAGTAATGAAAGCCGCATGCAAATGGTCTGATTTAGTTAAAGGCAATGCATGAAACGTCTGTAACAAGTGAATATTAAATGTTTTCGGCTCGTTGTAAAAAGGCAGGATTTAATGTTTAATTAAAAGAATTTTAGTGCTTATAATACATCTAACGATGTACACCTTGAATAAATTATTCAAAGGATAGAAGAATTAAATTGGATTCCGAGTCGATGTTGTCCGGATTGAAAGTACTTCTCGATAATGTCAGGCGAGGAGAGAGCGGTCGAGGAGGGGAAGGAGGATGGGGCAATAATAAATACAAAACGTTGAAATGTCGAATACGTAATTAAAGGGGAAAATTGAGTTTGGCATTTAATAACGAAAGTGAAAAGGTAGGAACTGGCGTATACAGTGTCCCACACGGGAATTACAATTAAGTAATGGTATTTAATTGTCGATTGTATGAATCTCCCGAGGAAGTAACACAAGCGCGGCGCATTTTTTTTCTCAGGCTCTAGATATTAGGTATTATTTAAGGTAAGTTTCGAGCTTGAGCAACCGCATTTCGTCGATTGACTTTTTAGGAGGAAGATGAAACGTACGCGCCGTGTGCGCAAGAGAGCGAGAGGTGGGGGCGCCGAGGGAAAATAATAATAATAACAACAACAACAACAATAATAATAATAATAAACGACTAGAATTTAGAAGAAAGAAAACGCACTCACGCAGCGCACTAGGGATTTTTCCCGCGATAAAGATCAAGGAGCTGGAGGCTCGACTGGAAGCAAGTGCGCGCAGTCGGCCCTCGAGACTCTCTCTCTCTCTCTCTCTCTGTCTCTCTCTCTGTATCTATCCCTCTCTCACGCGTCTCGCGCGCGTCTTGACTTATCTCGATCTCGGTTTTAGCTGCGCCGCAGGATAATCTCGACTCCTCCCACCCTCATTCACTTTCATTCTCCTTCAACGGTCCTCTTTCTCGAGCTTTGTCTTTCCCTCCTTCGACAACTTTGAATTTGAACAACCAGCTCGCCAAGCGCCTCCCGCGAATAAATGAGCGTCGGTCGGGCCGGGGGCGGGGGAGGGGGAGGTGTAAGGGTGACGACAGAGCGAATTCGCCCGTTTAAACGAAAAACGGTAGTCGTCGGATGAGAAGAACCAAGCGTATAACCTGCACGATATTTACTCTGCCATTATTTCTGTTGTTTTTGTTTTTGTTTTTTTTTTCACGGTCGATCGTCTGGCGAGTAATAGTATTCTCCCTCCATCCATGGACATTGACCGCAAGCTCCATCGAACCAAACACGACGATGTGGCGAAGTGAGGGTCATTGCATTCGATGAGGGTGATTGGTCGCAAAAATTTACGGTAAATAGCCTGAGATGGATCGGCGGCTTTTTATTTTATCGCTTAATCGTTCAAACGCAATCAACGATAAGGGAGAGAAGCGGGAAGCTGGATAATTGGCCAGGACTGGCAAACATTACGTGTGCTCGTAGCCCTCGTCATTGAGGCTAATTCCGCTCGTAGCGTAAAGTTGCACTCAATGCCGGCCTTATCAGCGGAAGGCTAAGCAGGCAGACCCCTGCTTATTTACAATAGGATACAACTAGCTCCGGATCCCCCGTTCCCCATCCCCGTACCGCCCTCGTTTTCTGTGGCAGGTGCTTTCGACCTTGGCCGCCGAGTTTGTCGGTAATACTGGGGTAATACTAGGGCCGCCCTCGACAAAGCCAAAGAAAGGGAATGCAAATGACCGAATTAATTAGAGAGGGACGTGGGGCCCGAGTAAGGCGCTCCCCCACCCCACCCCACCCCCATCTGGGAAAATTCTCCGTGCCAAAGTGGATGGCAGGGATCCGTTTACGGCTCGCGCTTCTTTTCCATTGTAGCCGCGCGTCGGGATTTCTTTATCGCTTCTCTTGTTTTCCTGGACGATGAGAACCCGCGGACTCGCGAGCGTTTTTTTCCTCCGCGAAATCGAAATCTCTCTATCGTCAGCGTCGTTACTCAACATCCCATCCTCACCCTACTCCCGCCATCGGATTTCGCTGACGCGCGCGCGCAGCCTCCACAGCTTCTATATATATATATATGGGTGTGTGTGTGTGTGTGCAGGCGCAACGGCGCGCTGGTCCGCGCGCGCACGTAGATGCACGTGGAGATGAGTGTCACCGAGGCGGGGGGGATTTATTTATGTCTGGATGGGATACGATTCCCGTAAGGAGGATTTCCAGGATTTCCAATGTAGGATTCGGGAGAGACGGACAGCTGCATTTTTACATTAAGTTTGAGGAAATCCAGCGGATAATTCGTTCGTTATTTAAATCGAGGCCCCCGGGGCAATAGACAATGGCCATTCGGTCCCGGCCGAGGATGTATCGGAAGCGACCGGGCAGCGTAGACGAAGGGCACGTCGGGACGTTACGTAAACTGCCCGTTGCGTAAGGGGGACGGGTGGACGGGTGGACGGGGGGGGTGCGATGGGTCCACTCCAGGAGGAGCGGGAGGAAGTCCACTCGTCCGCGAGCGGAGGTAGTGCAACGAGAGGCTGGGTTTTCGGATCGGCTGGAGGTGGAACGGCGGACGTAGGAGGCTCGTACGCTACTTTCGAGAAAGTTTCTCCGCGGAACAATAGGAGTCGGGGGCGGGTGGCGGCGGGAAGGGGGGCTCGGAGCCACGAGCGGATGAAAATAATTGGGCCAGCAACCGAGAAAAGCCGCTCGGTTTTCACGAGGTCGGGTCGTCGAGGCACCGCAGCCGCGACTCGTGGCGTGGGATAGTTCTCAAGCGCCTCTTACGTGCGCGGGGCACCGAATCTGATAAAAGGCGCGAAATACTCGTGGTCCGGCGTCGCGCTTTAATTATAGAAAGTTGGCGCCGCAGGGCCGTGCCGGCTTTGTTTCTCCGGTTCTTTCCCCCTGGGAAGGGTTGACGCGACGCGACGCGACGCGACCCGACGCGCCATTTCGCTTTCAAGCTCGATGCACGTAGACTCTATGAGACACCCCCCCTCTCGCCCCCTCCCGTCAAACCCTCGCCCTTCCCCGCCCACCGCCGCCTTCCTTCAATGAGACTCGGTCGGTGCCGATATAAATATACCGAGCGCAACACCTCATCCGCACCACGCCCCCCCACCCCACGGCTAAAGGTCCCCGTGGGTGCACTGCCCACCTGGTGGCCTATCCTCTTCCACCACCTACTCGTTTTTTTATTTTTTTCTTCTCCCTCAGCCGAGAGGCAACGACGTCGGCAGCGTAACTCGCCATGCAATAACCTTTGTTCGGCTACGTATGGCTCGTAAAAGCAACATGTCGCGATCTGCAAATTATAAATCTCTTTATTGCCTATTGTAATACAGGATTCGATTATGCTAATAGAGATAATAAATAACGCGGACGCCTCATCGGCCTCTCGCCTACAAATCTTCCAGATAGTTATTATATCAATTACCTAATGGACATTGAGGCTTAAGTAAGACCTTGCCCTCGGTTATGCGTATAGTCTATGAGCGTCGGATAATTATTAATATTCAGTTTCGCGAACTTTTAGGGAAATGCCCGATTTATGAAGGTATACGGCCAATGGCCCACTCGTTAAGCTATAACGATACCGAGCGACGCGTATATCAAATCAAATAAATCACTCAATTTACGGCAATGGAAGTGTGACACTCGACAGCGAATGATCCAATCGATCTATCGATGATTCAACAGACGCTTGACCACCATCGAATCTTTATTGAATTGCGTGCTTTATGTAAGAGGTCAAAGGGCCGAATGTGCAAAAATACTACCGATTATTATTGAATAATAATAATTGCGAGATGGAATTTTGAGGGAATTCGGTATTATTACGAGCTTACGGTAATTCCTCATTCGGAAGGCTCTTTCTAAATCAAGGCTTTTACCATCTTTTTTCTTTTTCTTTTTCCTTTTTTTTTTTAAACACATTCGTGCCAGCCTTTGCGTAAATTCCCGGTTCTCAGAAAAGTGTGATTTGCTAGGTATTTTCGGTGCCGATGTTCGCGCAGGGCAGCAGTAAGTGCTATTTCAAGATGCTTAATCCTGCCAGTATTAAGCGCGTCGACTCTATAATTATAATTGACAAATAAAGTTGCCAGGATAGCTTGCATTGCCTGTCGGAAGGACGATTCAGCAGGGAAAAGAGATCTCTCATTACTTCTCATTGCAATCTAATTAACTGGGCTATCGATCGCATTGAAATGGCCGAGGTCGCGAAACGCAAAATAATACAGAGCTTCGGAAGGATCAGATAGCGGCGGGAGGGCGGGCGGGCAGGCGGGCGGGGGGGGCTTAGAAAAAATGCAAAAACGAACGAGCGCTTTCCATCGCGGAACAAATTACAAATCGAGCGCCGGACGTCACCGCCGTATTGACAGAGGGTGGAAAAAAAAAACAAAATATTACGTGTCCACACAGAGCAAATGCAGTTATTCTGCGGCAATTGTTTTTTTTTTTTTTTTTTTTTTGTGCTATTTGCTATTTGATCCTTCGTGCTTCCGCGCCTCCCCCCTCCCTCAGCCCTTTTTTTTCGCTCGCTGCCTATGCCGACAGTAAATCGTGAAACAATTTACTAAAGAGTGAATCGTAAAGGGAATGAGTTTTGCGGACGAGCGTGCGAAATGAATAAGCGACGGAGGGAGAATCGAAGGGACGCGTTCGATTTTTTTTTTTTTTTTGTTTTTTTTCATTTTCTTTTAGTACAGGACATCGATAATTTATTGCCTCGCGAGCGCCGTACGAGCGCCGTACGAGCGCCATACGAGGGCTGCACGAGCGCAATTAGCTTATTCACTCTATAGTCAACTAAAAGCTCCTTGTTATTCATAATCCGAACGTTTTTCAACTTTTCACGACCGATTGCATTCGATTATATTAGATTTTCAGAGAGACATCGTCGGCAGCGCATATTAATTCGCAGAGTCTGCGTGAAAAATTGGCGCTCACCTTCAGTCGGCTCACGTTGCGAATTACATTTAAATCTTTCCGAATGTCTCGAAGCTCAGCCAAAGCTTCTTTAATAGCCTCGTTTCCTTTTTCTTTTTTTTGTTCTATTTTGTTTGTTCTCTAAATCTCGTCAAGCAAGTAGTAGACGCAGAAGAAGAAGAAGAAGCAGAAGAAGAAGCAGAAGAAGAAGCAGAAGAAGAAGAAGAAGGGAGAAGGGAAAACGACGAGGGCACAGCAACACTGATACAATCTGCTTAAAAAGTAGCTACATTGAAATTGTAATTCCTCCGAGGGATATAATTTCATAATTTTATAAGTGAGTTCTCAGGAATGCAAGTTAATAGGGACTTTTGGAATCAGCCAGGCGTTACTTGCGCGGGCTTGCCGCGGATAAGACACGTTTTATAACATCAGCGAGAAGGGGGATCGAGGAGAGGGGAGAAAAGCTCCGAGGGAGCTTTTCGTCAGAAGCTCAAAGGCCAACGATACGTAGTGCGTCCTTAAAGCCTCCTCTCTCCCTCCCCCCAAGCCGAGGCCCGACGCGTTGCCCAAAGCCGGACAAGGGAGCGGGGGAGCTTCGAAAGCCGAAAGCAAATGAAGGGGGTGGGCTGGGGTGGGATGGGGAGAGAAAAATAGCGGAACGGGACTAGCTGAGCCAAGGGGCCGGACGTGCGGGCGAGTGCGGTGCGCGAATCGATAGCCGCGACGGTTTATAAGCCCCTCGGGGGTAGGATAAATAGAAGGAGGAGGCCGGTGTCGACTTCCCCTTCCCCGTATCGGGGCCGATCATCCCGTCACCTGCCCTCCGACGCCGCTCCGCCACCTGTGTAATTACAACAACGGCAGTCAGGGGCAACGGCAATAACATCGCGATCGGCGCCCTGGGCTCTGTCTGGGTGCGGCCTGGCCGTAGTACCCCGTACTCGTGGACCCGAGACCTCGACGACGAAGCTCGTTAGGCTCGTACTCTGTCTAAGCGGCTTATCGCCAACAGTACATACGGAGATCGGGTCAAAGTCAAAGTCAAAGTCGGTTTACGCAATCGACGCGGGGAACCCTTACGAGCCGAGGCGGGAGGCCGAGTGGATTATTTTGAAACCCCACCCACCCCCCCGCGCCCCGTACACGATGCTCGTCCGCTCGCTGGCAATGTCTCACGCGACAATGTGATATATTGTGAGGACGAGCGCCGGCCGGGCCGCGGTCGTATCCTTATACGAGTTTTCCGACCCTCGTTATTACGAGGAGCGAGGTAGTGTTAGTTATTAATAGTTGTCGGCTAATAAAAGTGGAAGAGAGATGCCGAGAAAGGCAGGGCAGAGCTCGGCCGACGCTATTAATAGCTTCTTGCATCGATGGACCCAGGGACTATTAAGAATTTTCCCCGCTACGATATTTCATGGCCGGCCTTGATCTTACCAATCTTTCATTTATTTGCTATTCCGTAAGCTCAAGGGACCGAGCGACTACACTTACGTAAAAGAAGAGCAGAGGGGGGCTTGGCTCGGCGAATGCAACTTACAACCTGAAACATAAAGAATAAGGCTTGTTTAATGCGAGTTTATATTCGATCGCGCGCGACACTCGACGGCGCTTCGAATATCCGACAAAGCCAAAGTAAGGATATAAAGATAAAGGAGGGGAATTAATTAGCCGCGCGAACCTTGCAAGGTTATTGGGGTTATTGGGGTAGCCGTACAAGCGCCACGACTATTTAAGGTTTAGATATATAGACTTTAGGGTATAGAGTAACTGGAGTAAATACCCCTTAACTCGGCTTTGAAAATTCTATTTTGGAATTTTAATCGGCATTTTATCGCTACGTCTACGGACGCGCGCACAAGTGGCCAAATTAGTATGATTAAGAGGAATTTTTTTTACGAGATCGAATCCGTTTATCGGAAGCGTGCGTAGAAATTAATTGACCCCTGCCCTGGGAGAGAGAGAGAGAGAGAGCGGGGGGACCCAACCCCTTGACCCGCTCGCGCTTTACATTCTTTATCGGAGCTAATTAAGCCTCAAATTGCGTATGAAACTCGCTGGATCTATCGATCAAACGAAGCCTCGGCCAATCGAATGGTTAAGGCGCGCTTGTGTACGTCTATCGAGGCGCCCGTCCGTGTCAGCTCTCATTTAAGCGACACGCAACATCAAAACAGCATTGACAGTGCGCACAAAGGTGCAAATGGCGAAGAGGAAAGCCGGAGGATTGCGCGCTCGATAAGGGAAAGCTAAGCTAAGGTATCTTTTTATACCCGAGACTGTACAGGGACTGTACAGGGACTGTACCGTATGATGAGACGAGGGTATACGTGTTAATCCATGTCTTACACAGTAAATATAAATCGTTGCGTTATCGCATTCCCCCATTCGAAGGGTCTGAACCTTGGGCGCGGGGAGGGTTATCAGTACTAGAAACATGCAATTGTATAAGTTACGCCGGCGGAGCTTCGCTCGTGATTTTCAGCCGAACCTTAACGTATTCCGATCCCCGAGAACTTGGTACACTCGTTTAAGCGCGCAGACAAGCGACCCCCCATCAATTCACCGGCCAGTCGATTTTACCGAGCACGACCAAGGGACGCGGGCGCGATTCCCTTACGATTCGATCTCTTACGGAGGCCGTACAAGTCCATAATAAATACGTCAGCGATTGTGGGGCGTGAGGGGCGGAGGGGTCACGTGCGAAGGGAAGAAACGCGCTGAAACCGCAACGTACATCATCGACTATAGGGAGCACGTGGTTTGCAGGATGGGAGTGCGTGCGCACGCGACGTCCCGACTACACGAGCGAGGAGTCCTCCCTAGGTGCATTGTCGGCCTCCAGGATCTGCGCTCGACTACAATGACGAGGATGAGTAGTAGCGCACGTGCGTAAAGTGTAACCCCCGTCGGCCGTCTGGCACGGGTGCTGGCTGTCGATAATCCCCTAGCTGCAACCCCTCTTCCGTCGCCACCGTCACCGTCACCGTCACCTCCACCTCCTCGCCGTCCTCTCGCTCACCCCCCCCCCGACGTGGCAGTCGCCACGTCGCGTTGCGCACTCCACTACCTGACATTGTCCGCTCGACTGGACGACGTCGAGCATGTGATTTTTTCATCCTCCCCGGGGCTTCGGATGACCGCCACGTGCTTCGGAAAACCTTTCGATAGTCCGCCTCGCGGGTTAAGAAGCTCGTCCGCGACTGTCTGCTTTCCCCCCTCTCTCTCTCACACACACACACACACACCTCCCGGCCTCGCTCGAATCTTATAGACCGATGATAAGCCGATGCCAAATCGTGAAATTTTGCAAAGTCGTGAGAGAGACAAGTCGGAAGCAAGGTCTGCCTGCCTTAAGCCCTTCGTATGCAGAATAGCCCGTACTATTCTCACAACTCGAGAACGTAGCGGCGTCGGTAGCCAATCGACGGAGGGCTCGAGCCCGTTAAAGCCAACGGCACAAATTCAATTCATTGAGCCGTTCGATACGGTTCGCCGAGACGTTACCGCACCGCATTACGAAGAAAACCGAATGGACGATCGGATTGCACACAAGCGGCTATTCACAACTCGTATTTCACAAGAGCATCGGCGAAATTTTCCATTCCCAGCCTACGGGGTTGCTTGTAATCGACCTCGCTCCCCCCGCACCCATCATCACATATATAATGATAATATAATGCATACATTTTGCATCCCCGATACAAAATAACGACGATCTAACAGTTCTAGCCTGGCGCGTTACCTGCTGCCGATGCTTTTCCCTTACGAGCCTATATACAGTTTAGAAATGGCCTCGGAAACAGAATGTCGCCGCGACGCAGCCGCTCTGCCCGTGTAAACAAATCCGCACGCGACTTTAAGAGTACATTAAAGGCCACGGCGCCACTAAAGTCTAATTACAATAGGTAAACAAGCCGTATTATTTACCTCGCTTCGGCCCTTCGGTTCTTCGTCACCGACAATCTCGCTATTTTCCACATAAATTCCACGTAAATCTCTCCCGAGAACATTTATTTATTGACGATCGCTATTGATTATGAGCCGCGCTGCCTACCTTCTACTCTCCACACACACACACACACACACATTCATATTTATTAAACAGTCGTGAATTTGTCGTTAAAACATTTCCTCTTCCATTCGCTCATGTACAAAGTATTTGTTAATAATACACGAGCGTCAGCCCCTTGTATTTTATTTATACGCACGTTAAACGATCCATGGATCGACGCGAGCATTAATATTTAACAGTACATTATAAACGTTACTTTATTGATATTAATTCCTCGGCCGAGCCCGCGAAGCTACTTCCTTACGTATTCAGCTATTTATTCAAGCCACGCTACACACGTACGTCTACAACATTCATTCATTCTTAAATTGTAATAACTGCTACAATTACAATCCCTATAAAAATAATATCAATGCAAGAACAATTTTTTTTTTTTTTTTGTTGTAAGCGTTCGACGCTGGTCTTATAAATATTGCCCATTATTACCAATCTAAGGTCTGTAGCATTACAAGGTAAAGGTGTATCTGAAAGAGGTACGTGAATATCATTGACAAGGATAGGGTTAGTGAGTTAGGGAGACGGTGACATAGTTTGCCTCGAAAAGAGGTCGGTGCAAAGGCAACGTAAACTTTTGTAAAAATGTTTGAAGACACGAAATCCATCAGAAGGTAAACGTCACCGACGCTTTTCCCCGATGCATAGACTAAAGTTCAGGGGTCACGTAAACGTGCCACGTCGTTCCTCATTTCTCCCTCGTGTGACATTAGTTTACCCCCCTGCTCCCCCCGCCGTTTTCTTCTTTTTTGAGGTCAGGGCTGCCCCGACAATTTCATCCGCAGCGGCCCTCCAAGAGGTCGGCCCCAAAAGGAGATTGAAACTAAGTTGGATATATTCGGGTGGGGGAAGGGGGTGAAAAGCCGCGCCCGAAAGCGCGATTGGCCGTGAGATTGTGTTAGTTGATGAAATATTACGTATCCGAAAAGAGTTGAGCCGCCGATTTACACATAAATTTTATAAACTACCTCTTTGACAATGGGATGCTTTTAAGAAAGCGCATAAAGAACAAACGGTTTGTTGTTATTTATTCCCCGGTTTGGGCGGCCTTTGCACCCGCAGAGCAGAGCCAGGAGTTGAAAAAAGCAATTTCGATGCCCGGAATAATTCGGATCCATAAAGCTATCCGTTCGTCGAGTATCGTCGATATTTATGAACCGGGAGACTGGACCGCTACGCGGTAGGTGTAGGGTACCTAACGCACGCATATCTCAAGCCGTTCCTATGCAAGGAGGTAAACAGGTACGGAGTGAGAAAGAGAGAGCGAGAGCGAGAGTGAGAGAGGGGGGCAGGGGAGGGGAGGGGAGGAGGATTAGACTTTGTATAGGAGGGACCTGTTACCCGAAGCACGTCATTACCCACGCAACAATAAAAACCTTTCAGAAGGATTACCATTACAGTGGTCGCGACGTTCCATTTTCGTCCCATAAAGAGCCTTTCCCCGTCGCATCGCACTGATCTAATCTGAGCTCGTTGTTTTGATTTCAAGCAGATAGCGCGATATGGCGGCGGGGGAGGGGGAGGGGGAGGAGAGACGAGCGAAGAAGAAGGAACGTGCGCGGAAAGAAAGTGAGAGTAATTTTCTCTATTCCGTATCGGCATTCAGAGCGGCGGGCGGCCGAAATCGATATAAAGAGAGCCAAAAAAAAACAAAAAAAAAAAAAAAAAACCAAAAAAGAAAACAAAATATCGTCGTAAGGAAGGAGACGACGTCGAGCGATGGACGGGCCGACGAGGCCAGTTTTCCGGGAAACTTTCTAAAGGCCTCGGGGAAATGGATGGGCCATGGTCTCTCGGTGTACTCGGCACCCGTCCCCGGCTTTTCATGAGCCGACGCCCACTCAGAAAGGCCAGGGATAAGCAAGCCGAGCTCGTCCGCCATCGACACGTTCCCGGGGAAGACGCGGGCCGCCCTGGCCTCTGTCCCCGAATTAATTAATTGGATTACGCGACACTCTGCAGGGATTTTAATGCAATAGCGTTGCGAGCGGGACTTTGCGAGCCGCTATCGAACCAGCCGACGTTTTATCGTCGCCCGCTCCCCTCCGCCAGCCCGTCAATTGCTTTTAATCAACGCGCGAGGCTGAGCGTAATTGCGCCTCGGGCACGACGCTCGTACTCCGCCGCAACGGCCGGACATTATACACGAGAAGAAAGCGAATTTCCTCGACCCTCGGCGTCTCTCCTCCGTGCCTCTCCCCTCCCCCCGCAATTTCTATAGCCTCGCCCTTCCTCTCCGTCTCTCATACTCCTGGCCTCCCTTCCACCCCCCCTCTCTCTCTCTCTCTCTCTGTCTCTATACAGACACGTACATGTATATATAGAGATAGATATATATATCTACAGAACTAGCGTACTGCGTGGCACTGCTAAGCCAAGGTCAAATCGCTGTTTCGCCGATCCGGGCTCTACGCCCGCGATCCTAGATAAATCGACAATAATCGCACGAGCGAGCGTAAAACCTTTGATCCCGGGCTATATTTACACATACGTAGGCGGAGCGCGTGCATCATTATCACCATAGAAGTAATCGGTCACTTTCGATGGCAGCACTCGCCGGCAGGCTGATGCGCTCTCGTTTACGCATAATACGCACATGCGCGCATCTCCGCCTCTCTCTCCGCCTCCCGCCCCCCCCCCCTCTCCATCCCTCAGACCCCCTATCAGTTAACCCCTAGCAGAGTAGGTAGACTTTGTTGTAGCATGCGAACCCCGTCCCTCATGAATCATCTCCGCTGCCGGGATCTAGGTGCGGGCAACTTTTCTTTATTTTTTTTTTTTTGTTTTGTTTTTAACTCGACGCTCGTCAATGCTCGTTAATCGAGGAGGTGTTTCATCGGCGAGTATGGCCAGGCTAAGCGAAGCTTTTCTTCGTGCTCGAGTGAAAGTGAAGGCGAAAGCTCCCTCTTGCCAAACTCTTGCTGGACATCCGGTATTTCTCAGCTGACACGCGCCCGTGAGGTTACACAATGCCGTCGTAGGTACGCACGGCTCGCGCGTAGCGTGCGCGTGTACGTACGAAGCGAGCGCGCACGGCCGCGGAATATTTATCGCCGCGTTCGAGTCGTCGGTCCTTTCATTCGAGGAATTCCTTCTCGAGGCTCGCGGGCAGGAAGGACAGGATGGGCAGAGAGGCAGACGACGTATCGGGCTCGGATTAGCCGTCGCGCTTACGTTCCGCGTTTATAATGAACAGCGCCGCTGAGCTTAGTAACGAATAATTAATTCCAATGCCCAAGAGAAAATCAAGAAAATCGGAAGGTTATTGGGGTTATTGGGGTTATTGGGGTTTTCGGCATTCGTCGTCGACTCCGGCAGTCGAACAGCCGGCCTTGAGAATCGCGTGGATACGCCAGTCGGCCACGCGTCTGACCGTCGAAAGCGATCCTCTGACAACCAAGACCCTCGGCCCGCCTTTGGAAATCTTTGCATCGGGTAGACACGGGCCGTCGGTAGTGCGCGTAAATTGCGAGGGACCGGGAGACGCGCGCACGGCCAATTTTACGGTAAAATGCCTCTTTTGCCGTAAGGCCGTGATTGATACCGACATTGGGTTTGGGCGTCGACGGCTGGACAAAGCCCGTCAAAGCTCAACTCAAATACTAGGCTTTCGAATCGGCGAGGAGCGGCGAGGAGCGGCGAGGACTTTCACTGCCCCCGCGGTTGGCAGAGCCTCGGTCTCGGCCCAATGGACGTGGAAAGCGACCGATGGAGGAATGCGCGGCTTCGAGTGTCGCGATTAATATTATTAGCACCGCGGGCCTCGAACGCTCGGGAGGAACGGGGCGCGCGTGCCCTCGCATAAATTCACGACCCGCCGCGGCACTTCCGGTTTCTTCTATAGGCCGAGTCGAGCCGAGTAGAGCTGAGTAGAGCCGAGCCGAGCCGAACCGCAGACACTCGACTCTCGGCCAGTGAAACTCGAATAATAAGACTCCGCGACAGGAGGGTTCGGCTCCTTCGATAAAGCCCCGCGACTCATATTCGACTCGTAATCCCCGATCCCATGTTCAACGAGCGCAGGCCAATAAGGTTATTGGATAAGGTACAATACAGAGAACAAGGACGTGGCTGCCGATTCTACGCTGCGAGCGAACAACCACCGATCCGATATGATAAAGTACGTTGAAAGTTAAATCTCATCAGGCATTCTCGACGGGATGTGTCCACGTAAGAGCTTCCAACTGTAATACCCGCAGGTTCGGGACTTTGGCACTACTACAAGGACGTGTCCAGTATCCTAGTGCCTGCTCTATCGCAAAATACGGAGTCCCGATTAGAGCTTCTGCGCTCTCCTGCGGATTCTCGAGATCCCGTAGATCGGAGAAAGCACTTATAACTCGTTTATAAGGAATTCTCGGCTCTCTACGACGGCTAATCTGACTCGAGGACATTGAATTGCAGCTATATTCAAAAGCGAGAACGATACCTATTCAATGCCTCCCCTACGCAATATTATATTATAAAAATGCCATGGTTTAATTGTATAGCGGCCAGTGGGGGAGAACACGTGCTCGTATAAATAATATATGAGGAGTATCCGGAAGCCCGTTAATATCGATGACCTGCTGTGCTGCTGCTGCTGCTGCTGCTGCTGCTGCTACTATTGCTTAAAGAAGCGGAAAATAGATTCCGTACATGTGAAACATACGTGTGTACTTATATATATATATATTTGCGATGGGTGGCGTCTTTATGGTAAAAGTTCGGAATCCGAGGGTAAAGCAGGAGGAACGGAGAAGCCTCTGTGGAATGTGCGCTAGTCGTAGCCGCCGCCAATGGGACCACCGGGCGGATAAGCAGACGTACGTGCGTCCGTGGCATCCCCGAGGCCGGCCTCGGGAGGCATCCCCCCCCCGCCCGCCCTCGACCCCTCCGCCCAATCCCCAACTAGTGCCGACGTCACGGATAAACCGAGAGAGTACTTGCGACAAGTTGTGAAGAGCCGTGAAAACGATCCGGGCTGAGAAGTCGCTCGGACTCACTGAGGCGCGATCTCCCCCGTGGGCTTCGCAAGCTTCGAGGGCCGGAGGGTCCGAGGGCCAATCCTTTTCTCGCCCAGTCGACGAGGCTCCTTCTTCCAATCAGGAAATTGCCGTGAAATTGCAGCCGAAATTGGCGGGAGCCCCAAGGAAGCGTTTCGATGTGTGGCAGCGGCGGCGACGTAGACGGCGACGTAGACGGCGACTGAACCCGGGGAATTGGGGGGGGGGGGATCATCCCCCGTGCGTAGGATTGGGGGGGATGGAAGCGACGAATTTTCGCCAGAATTCGCTCGGGCGGCAAATGTTCTCGATTGCCGTCGATACCGTATTATCATAATGGAATTAGAGTACCGACGAAAAATAAAATCTATGGTTAAATTGGCCTTCGCTCGCTTAAGCTATAAATAACTTATGGCAAATTTATTAATAATCGGAATGCCGGCCGGTTTAATTCGTTCTCTCATTTCTCGCAGCTCTTAATTAAAATTGTATCTTTTATTTTACAAAATCTGCTTAAGCGCTCGAGTTTATGCGAGTGGAGTTCCGCTCACTTCTTAATTCAATTTATTTCTAATGTAAACATCCCGCTTTCGCCCTCCAGCTCCCCCTCCCCCACGATAGCACTCTCCTCTCCTCTCTCTCCCTCTCCTCTCTCCTCTCTCCCTCTGTCTATCTGGATTTTTCGAGACCAGGGGCTCTCTTTCGAGGGACTGCAAGGACTCGTGGGGCGAGAGCTCCGCCTTACTTTAATTTAGATTTAACTTTAATATAAGGGCTTGACGGTACTTGGACCCTAAAAACGTTAAAAAGCGATTGCGAGCCAGGGTCTCGAATCAGTTTTGCCTTTGCCATATTTGCGCTCAGCCAATCGTAAACATCCAGACGCGGCGCTATCCATAAAACCTAATGTAACTTGGTTTTTACAGGCAGATTATTACGGATTGTCAAGTGCCGACCTTTATTATTAAGTCTTTATTAAAATGAAGACAATCGGGACTTGGCGAGGGGCTGATACGAGGGTGAGGACGAGGGGAGGGTGAGGGCGAGGGGAAGGAGGGTGGGGGTCAGGAGAGAAGGGCTGTAATTCAACGTCTCTTTAATGCAAATCAGTTTAATGGGATAACGGCAGGTGTTAATAAGGCTCGCAGATGGCGTAGTCGCTGCCCATCGTAAAACGGAGGTTCAATCAACTCCGTTTAAATATAATTCGCAGGCATAATTTTCCCTTCCTGGCGCGGCCATACGTCCTTCCATCTTCCAAGAAGATGCGAAGAGATCAGCCATCCTCTCTATCCTCTGTACACGACTCGCCTAAGAATTCCGCCGTCTCCTGCGGATAGACCATTGGAGCGGTGGGCTGGGGGGGGGAGGTAGCGGCAGGTAGAAGACAATGGATGACGCGACAGGAACGAGCACGAGGAACCAATTGAACCAATAGGGAATGCAGTTTCCCCCCGCAGACGCTACGTCATCGATCCTTCCCTTCGACGGGGCCCCGCTCTCTATTCGCTCCCTCTTTATCTCTCCCTTCGCTATTTTTTTCTTTTTTCTTTGAAAATCAGTCTCTTTGTCTCCCGCATCTCCTGCCAGGGCCGTGCGAATCCACTCTCTCTCTCTCTCTCTCTCTCTCTCTCTCTCTCTCTCTCTCGCTCTCTCTTCGGATAAATGCAGCTCCGTACAGCCGGTACCCCCGATTAGCTAAGATTCCGCGTTTCGTGCACTCGCGAATGACCGACTGATTATCGCTCCCCGGAGACGCTGGCATTTCCTTTCACAGGCAGGTGTCCCGAGTTTTCGGCAGATTTCGCTATTGGCTAAATACGCGGGATCACGAAAGCCGTCTCGCCGTTACGCCCCTGCATCGGCTTGATTCTCGCTCTAGTTGTACGTTTCATTTTAAATGGCCGGGCTCGTAACTGTAATTGCAGTGACTTTCAGGCCGCTTTGACAATGCCCCGACACTCGAACGGGAAATCTTAGCTCGGTTAAAGTAAGAAGAAGAAGAAGAAGAAGAAGAAGAAGAAGAAGAAGAAGAAGAAGAAGGAACAAGAAAGGATAGAAAAGGGAAGAAAAAAGACTTGGAGCGCTTCGAGGATTGTGGCGTTGGCTTTAAAAACGTTCACCTTTCAGAAATTCTGAAAGAACCTCGCCGGTAAGTGATTTATTTAATATACATAATGGAATATTTATTCGATCGGGTATTTTCCTATTTATTGCCGTAGCCAGACGGATGTTTTTCGGATCGTACGGCCGGGCCGCCATCATCTCCGGAGACGATTCCTCCACCTGCGCCTCCGTCTTTCTTCAATGAAATTACATTATCCCATCCTCAAAGAGATATTGGGAAATCTCGTTTCATTTTTTCCGGTTTCTGGCTTTTCGGATCTTTCGCCGATATCTTTTAAAGCATCGACGAGTCTCTCCGGCTTTCGTAAGTCGGCGCTCCCGAGTCTAGTCAAAGCACTGAATTCATACATATTTAATTCTACGGAATGCTTAGATCCAGCAGATTAAGGCTCCGGGCTCGAACGCCGCTCAATTATTATTTAATAGGACACGGAATAAATTCTCTCAGATCGCACCAGAACAGGAATAACGCCTTCAAAAAAAAAAAAAAATAAATAAATAAATAAATAAATCCTCATCCGCTTACTTCCACTGTCTTCTTAATAATCCAATAAGCACCACGTGGCTTATAAATCGTCGCATAAACGATTAAATACAGATAAAATAAAGAACTCTCGGCGGCGTCAAAAGTTTTGCGGCTCCGCGTTCATTTCACGTTAACGTTACGTGAAATATTATTACATTGGCGGGAGGCGTGAGTCGTCGTCCGCAATTAAATGTAGGCTTAAGCGAGATCGGCAATTACGGCCCGTGAAAAGGCGAGAAAAGGCGAGAAAAGGAAATAGTCGTTAGGTTAGCTCTAGAACGAAACGTTAGCCGGATTAATAATCGATAAAATCGTCGCTTCGGGTACAAAGCACCGGCCCTTGTAAACTTCATTTGCTTAAGCTCCGTAATAATATTCCCGTTCTCGCGGTGACTAATAATCCCCTCGTCGTCGGGACATTCCTGGCATCGACCGACTGTTACGGTAGTCGAGTGTCAACCTTACATTACTTGAGATGAACGGGCGAAGGAGCTGTCCCGCGGCCTCGGCTCTGTGTGAGCGCGGGGGGGGGGGGGGGGGGGATGGGAACGGTAACTTCCTCCTCGGTAGCGCAGTCATTACATTCGACGAGGAATAGAAGATGCCCGCCCGCGGCACTTTAATTTTAAGTAAGTTATCAGAGCGCAAAGTAGTGGGCGTGACGCCGTAACCATAACGTGCGTAAACCAACCCCAATAACCCCCTAACCACCATCGCCCCCGTCATCCTGCTGTATTTCCAACAGGAGTTTTCGCATTATTGGGCTAATTCGGGCTGGAAGCAAGGGCTCGAGGATCAGTGGCTTTTTAAAGAGACTTTTCCAGCTTCCATTGCACTTGGGATGCGTATTGAGAAGGCCCCGCCGGCGAGAGCGGCCATGCGCGAACCTAACGGAAAAACTCGGGCATTGTATACGTATTGCACTCCCCGGCCCCGTCGCCGTCGTTGTCGGCCTGCCGAGTTACGCAAACGGAGATAGCTCCGGTCCCATTGTTTTTTCTTCTTGCTCTTCTTGTTTTTGGCCGAAAGGAGTATCGGACGCTGCGGAGATAAGGATTGCGCGAGTCCCGGACAAAGGAAGTGAGAAAATGGGTACGTCGCGGGCCAGGGGCTAACGGGAAAAGCCTCCTCCTCCTCCTCCTCCTCCTCCTTCTTTTCTTGCTCCTCGTGCCTGTACTAGCAGAGCCAGTTTGCCATTGTTGCCTTATTAGATCCTATTTCCCCTCTCCTTGTTTATGTTTTTAAACGTCTCGTCGTGTCGGCACATTAGTCCTCCGCCTCGAAGCGCCGTCTTTGGATAAAAAATATATCCGGCGAGCCCAGCCATTGTCCCCGACTCCTGGAAGGAGAGCGGACTCTGCTGACAGTGCGATTGCAATTGCACTTGCGGGGAAAGAAATATATCGCTCGACTCTTTACCCCTCCTATATACAATATATCCACGTGCCGCCGCCGATGTCGACCAGCCGCGCGACCGCTCGCGCGTTTCCATTTCCAACGATAGCTTCCACCGTCCTCGCCACCACCACCCCGCCCCCTCGACCACCCGCCACCGGTTCACCGACAGCCGCGGCTATTCTGCATTTTAATGGGAAATATTCCGAACGGGAAAAGATATCCCCCCCACCCCCCGCGCGGAGTCAAGAGCCGGACACTGGCTGACTGGTTGGCTGCTCGGTGGTTGCTCGGTTGCTCGGTCGTCTGGCCGACTCGTCCTACCTATTCATTCAACATATTTCCTCGAGCGAGCCTTTCCAATCCCAAAGATTGTTATTCCTATCAATACGAGACTGGCAGTACTTGCACCGGCTAACCGACAGTCAAAATTTTTCATTACGAGATACGAGATCCCATGCCATTTCGGCATCGGATCCATACCACCGACTGTATAAACGTGATGCCTCGCGCGTCATCGCCAGGTCCAGGAAGCGGTAAATTTGGCAGGCTCTTCTCGAGGGAATGAGAAAACAGGTTGGATCGGCGGCGACGAATACTCATCCTCGTAATGATTCCTCGGCGTTCGTGACATCGATTCTCTCATTAATCGTCGAGCCTCGAGTGCTGATAAGAGGTATTTTGGCAAGGCTCCCTCCCTCCCTCCCTCCCTCCCTCCATCATCATCCTCCTCCTCATTCGCCTCCTCATCCTCATCTCCAGCCACGATTCTCGTAAGTGTCTTTAACGTCGTCGCGAGACCTTCCATTATTAATTATCTTCCTTGGAATTCGGCGACTCTTATTTTGCCGCACAATAGTAATTGCCCGTGGCCGTACAGCAACCGGTTCCAGCAATTACGTATCCGCCCCTCCTCCTTCTCGTCCTCTCGCTCCACCTCGAGTTACGCGCAACGTATCGTAAGAAATCGACGCGATGAGCATTGATACCGGATTATGGCGAGGTGGCCCGACGGGGGCAGAAGAAAACCCGCGACTCGTTTCTAGGGGCCACGAGAGCCTTTCCCGCCCACGCACATTAGCCTCGATAATTAGTGGATGCGAGTCTTTTAGGCCGAGTATCTGTGACGTGGAAAGTGGAGTGCGTATTTCGCAGACTGTACCCAACCGTTTAGTGGGAACAAAGCCACCCTCTCCCGCCAGACCCGGCGCTCGCCGCTAATTCCGAATATTCGCAAAGATCCCGTTCTCGGCGAGTCGTCGATAAAGGGACGGTCATACGTGCACTTGGCTCGATCGCCTAGACAGACTGCTTGTTCCGCTTCATTTACCTCCGATCCGCTTAATACCTCGAAGCATCTTCGACGTCTCGCTTTTTTATGCCAATGAACGTTTTTCATTCGACTGTCGCTCAGCGAAAAGTTAATACGACAATTACGTCCTTACACGCCTATCAATCAAGTACGCGGATCAGCTTTACGGCCTTTAACGATGATAATAATATTATCATCTCGTTACATTCGAATAAAGGATGTATAATAATAAACATCGGTACCATCATCATCATTATTATTATTATTGTTGTTGTTGTTGTTGTTGAGGTTGTTGAGGTTGTTGTTATCGCTGCTGGTGGCGTAATGTTAATGTGGCCTCGGCACGAAACAAAGGAGTTTTAACCTTCAGCAGCAATCAAAGATCCATCAACGTTATTAATTACGACGAGCATCACCGTGTACGTATTCATCAAAACGAAGCAGGCACGAATAGCCGTTTATCCTATACATACATACGTACACGCACACACACACACATATATATATATATACATTAATACGACATTACGCAAGAAAAACAATTTTGTTATAGTTCTCATTTTTATTTGTCGCCTTCCTCAAGAGATGTAAGTTAGTAGTTCTGAAAACAATTCGGACGAACCGTGGAAGCGACTAACGAATGGATTTCGGGCGCCGTTTATTCTCCTTCTGCTACCCGTACACCTAGTTAGCATTCATCTCCGAAAGCCTGAATAACAATGAATGGGTTAGATGGACCGAGGGTCGCGGATGGAGAGAGGGGGGAGGGGGGAGTGCGGAGGAGCGTGCGCTGGCATACGCGAACCGAGTGAGAGTCACTCTTTCCTTTTGCCACGTGCTTTTAACGTATTGCCAGACGCCGTTTTCAATGAGATAGTAGGTGGAGGAGGTGGAGGAGGTGGAGGAGGAGGAGGAGGAGGAGCAGGAGGAGGAGACGCGAGCGCAAATAAACAGAAGAAGCGGAGGAAGAAATAACAACGGCCAGAGTACTACTAGTCTTTACTATTTTTTGTCGAAAAGCCGTGTACTCAGACGGAGGCGGCTTTATTACGGGGAGGGACGGCTTCCTACGACTTTGCTCGGCGGCTTTCTGTTTAAAAGTCGACGAGGGGCCGCGAGCCGTCGTCTCGACGCTTCAATTAACGCGCACGTTTTACTATCTCACGGAGCTTTTCCAACTTTTCCGCCTCCCGTCCCACCTACGCTTTACCCCATTGACGCCGCGCTTCCGCGACCGCCCCTCCCCCCCCCTCACCCGTCATTCTCGCACGCGGAAAGCGTCGCACCGACTTCATTTATCCCCGGAGATAATTATTTTCCTCCCTCGCCGGGGGGAGGTATTTTTTCGCGGCCGGGGATGAGAGCTCGATATCGGCGTTATTATCATCGGATATCATCGGATCGCACGAACCGCAAGGTCTCGATGGACTTTCGAGTCGCGCTCGTTAAGGAATAACAAAGCGCGAGGGAGGCCGAGGGGGGAGGGAGGGGCTAAAAAATAATCGCGTCTCTGCACGGATACCCTCGTTAAGACGAGTCAGTCTGTATAAGACAATAGGCCGTGAAAAGTGAAACGGCTGCCAATTACATTAAACGAATGTAGCTGCTTCACGATAAGAGCTGTACTTTAAGAAGCATCTAAACTTTAGAGCTGCAGTTGGGTATTGAGTGGCCCGGGGGAGGGGGTTGAGGAGAGGGGGGCTAGGAGGTTAAGCAACCTCGTTTGCGGATGTACGGCCAAGTCCAGTCGCTTTATTAAAGAGAAGCGAGCAAAAAGACGGCGGCAAGTGAAGTTCGAAAGACTGCGGCAGACCGTTAGCTCTCGGTCTAAGGAAGTTTCGTGTCCAGGATGGGTAGCACGTCCTGGCTGGTCCGCCCATCCCCCGGTCGCGATTAAAGAGCCGAAGGGCGGATGGATTTAGGGGCGAGATCGCTCGCGTCACGTCGCTGACAGTGTCGTGTGCGCGCAGTCGTTGGACAGAGCGACTCGACTGCGGCTTCACGGGTACGGGGGTGGGGGCGGGGGCGGAGAAGAGGGACCGAGAAGGCGGGCGGGAGAGGGAGGAGCAGTCGTAGAGTACCAGCGACGGTCGATTAGCCGCTGAGGAGCAGGTAAAGGGACACCTGCCGTGCTCTCGACTCCTGCCCACTTCTCGCTCGGTCGCTTCCCCGTCAAGCCCAATGGATCCCCGAGGCTCTTGCACTTTCACGACGTCCTTGGGCACGCGCGGATTTCCCGGTAAAGAGGTTCTCTCGATTCAACAAATGCCCAGGCTCGACCGCAGGAAAACTGAGTCGACCCTTTCGTCGTTGGCCATCGGCAGCGGCGGCGGTCCAGCTCGAACGACCCCTACTTTTGTATATTGGATCTCTCTCTCTCTCTCTCTCTCTCTCTCTCTCTCTCTCTCTCTCTCTCTGTCTTTGTCTCTGGTCTCCCCCATTCCACCGTCACCGGACCTCTTGCCAAGGCGCCGCGATCGCGTTTATAATAATATGCTCCGGCGATCGAATCCAAGACTACCACCAGTCAAAGTCACATTGCCAATACTCCGAGTCGCTACTTCCCGTGCCCCCGCCGTCCTCTCCTGCCGATTTATTTACGAAAACTGCAGCCTTAACCCCCCGTTCAGCAGCCCTCGGGCTTGTTAAAAACGAGCGAGTGTAGCCCTTAAGTACACGAGTTCGCGCTGGCGAGTCATCTTTATTTACGAAAGCGGCTCGTATAATTATTATCGAAACGATAACTGAGACGAGCCAATCTAAATCTAAGTAAATCATCGTTAAGCAATATCGAGCGATAAATCGCTTTAAATTATACGCTATGGATATAATTGATAAATTAAAAGCCCGAATGAATTTAATTATCAACGTGTACAAATAAAAATCTGTGCTATTATGCGGCTTGACGATAAATTCTCTCGCTAGTCGAGTATATAAAACGTACGGAGATGCGTCGTAGCGGCGACGTATTACCGGAGACCAGTGAATGGCAAAAATAGCGCGGGAATGCAGAAAATGCACCACGGGGATTTAATAGCAGGGAAAGGCAGCCTCTAAACAGCCTCGTCTAAGGGTGCAATAACCCAATGTCCGTTGCCACCCCCGGAATTTATCGACTCGCTATATCATCGAATTAAGTCTCTCGAATTATCCATTTTATCCTCTCCTTTACTCCCCCCCTCTCTCTCTCTCTCGCTCTCTCTTTTCATCACTCTTCGATGCAGAGTTTTAGCAACAATTATCGACAGCCGCCTGTCGCATAGCTACGCTCGAGGTGAATAACCAGGTTGGCAAATTCATCGTACGAGCTGAAAGAACTCGAGTCTAGCTTGTACTAGAATTTCATCGATATAGCGCGGGGAGCGGTGAGGGGGTGGGGAAAAGCGGCGCGGGGAGAAACAGCGACGAGAAGAGTAAAGAGGCCAGGGGAGGAGTGGAGGGACGGCCGAGGAAAGAGAGACAGAGTGAAAACACACTATCGCGAGACCCCGAAAAAGCTTCCGTTCGCGCTTGTGTACACGCGTGCAGTCACAAACACATGGAAACAGAAAAATACAGGTCGGCGGTCGGTACATGTTCGATAGCGTGATAGTTTTACGCTTATGAGGCATAAGGGAGACAGAGAGCGAATCGATTATTTTCCAATTCAGCTCGCTCACGAGTACTTTCATGCTAATCAATCTTTTAAGCTTCGCTTTCCCACCCCCTCCCCCCTACAGCACCGCCTCCCGCACCGTCACCTTTTTTTTATTACCCTTTTTACTCTTTTTCGCAAACCAAAAGAACAAAACCACTTTACTTTTAATTGACTTGTATTTATACAGAACCTTAGAATATTCAAATTTTAATCCGGAAAAAGATTCATAAAGAATAGATTATTATTATATGTTAATCATTGTAATGAACGCGTATGCAATTATAAAAATCTGAGTTAATAGATGCGGAGGAATTGAACGTAAAATAACAATAGTTTACGTACATTATATGCGCCCGTGTTTAAAAGTCATGTGCAGTAATTGGAAAACTGCAAGTAAAACAATCCGAATTTTCTCTCGCTGCGTTTCGTTCCTTCGACTCTCATTTATTACAATAATTACAAAAGGTTTGATTTGCATAAAAAAAAAAAAAAAAAAAAAATAGTGCTTACTATGCCGTTGATTTTTTTTTTATTTTGTTCTGAACTTTTGCATGTAGTTTATGAAATAAAAAATATTTATCGTGGCAAATTTACGGAAACAGCGAGTTAATTACCCTTTTTGACGTATTTGCCTTTTGATTTCTTAAATGACTCATTAGAATGCACGCACACGCGCACCACGAGCTCGCGCTCATTCGATTTACGGAACGAAAATTTATCTCGTTCAAGAAGTGATAATAAAGCCTTTAAGAATTTTTCTAATGCTCAACATTGTTTTACAAGCTACAGGAATATCATATAAATCTACGTATTATTATTACATAGGCATGTATGGTCTACGTATTTATATATACACGCAGAGACGCGTGTAGGCAATATTTGTTTATAATTAACGATCGGTGGCAAAACAATCGTGCAAGCATTCCTATCGAACTGTTTGGTTATAATAACCAAATATTACGATAAGCCTGTACTTCTATTTTATCAAATTTTTCGTAAATGTAAAATAATTTGATAATTGGTAATATCAAGCACAGACAAAGTTGATTGCGTTTATGTTGATTATTTATTGAAAATGGATTCGCGCATCTCGTTCGCATTGAAACTTGGATATAACGTAAGCCAGGATACAAAACGATGCCGACTACTGTTTGCCTAAGAAACACGTGTTTTTTAAAAACATTTTTTGTTGCTCTTGCTAGATATTTGTACATGTAAATTTGGGACTCGGGTTGAGTTTCAAAACAACGAGCGACGGCCGGTTCAATTAGAAACCGCGAAACCGGCGAAATCAATATTGATATTGACAATAATGCCTTAGGTTGTGAATGTTCAGGAATACGAGGAGAATTCGCGTTTGTTATTATTGTGAGTTGCAGAGACGCGGTGCCTCGGTCGAGCCGATGCAAGCGGCGAAAGGCAGCCGGAAATTTATAAGGACGGCCCCGGGGCTTCTCTTGAGATACCATCGGCCTTATTATCGCACATAAAATAGCGCTTAACATTGCCTTTCCATTTCCGGTGAGCCGTTCAGCTGGAGATGAAGAATCTGGTAATCGGAAAATTCGAGCATCGGCTCGAAAAGCCTATGATTTTTATCGGTGATCGCGTCGAAAGGTGAAAGAGAGAGAGAGAGAGAGAGAGAGAGAGAGATGCATCGTTAAGGAAGAGAAGCGATCGAGAATACGAGAGAGGGAGAGAGAGAGAGAGAGCGAGAGGGAGGGGGGATTAGTTGGCGGGTGGGTGGTGGGGCGGGATAGAGAGGGCGAATGGGGATGAGGGGGAGCAAGGGCAGGAGCCAACGAACGAGCCAATAAACGGCAGGAAACGCAATTTATACAGTACGGGAGTGACGACGATAGGGAACCGCGGACTCAGCACGCACGCAGACACCCATACCCACGGCGAAAACAGGTTTTCCCTTTTCCGCTCAAACTTAAAAGTCCCGCCACTCTGGCACCTCCCCGCCTCTTAACTCCGGCACTTATCTCTCGTGTCCCCGCTTACCCCTTGGGACAGGAGAAATCCCGAGAGCGCGGAAATGGGCCCGCGGACCGCATACCTCATTCCCTCTCCCAGAGCCGACCTAAAATTCCAGGCCTCGGAAGTAAAGAGACCGGGTCCTTCCTTCCTGCCTTCCTTCCTTCCTTCCGAGGAGGCCGGAGAGGAGGAGGCGACCTACCGTCGGATCTAGACGATTCGCGTCATCGGAGAGGAAGTCCGGGCGATTCTTCGTCTCTAAGTAGCCGAGGGACAGGGGGAGAGGGGAAGGTGACGGAGGGTCCCTTCGCCGTTCCGTCCGAAAATAGTTGGCGAGGTTCGCGCGACCCCCCTCCCCCTTCCTCCCTTTTCGAAGCACCCTTTCGACAGCGACGTCGACCGGTTCCACGCGACAGACGGGGGAGGGAGGGAGGTAGGGAGGTAGGGAGGAGTCCAGGTCCCCTAGGAGGGATAATTATCGACGGGAGGAGACAGTGCCTGGGGGCCGCCACGGCGACGCTCGAGGTCCCCAATAACCAGCTCGGCCGCGTCTCAATTACGCCGCCCCGCCCCCGACTGCCTCGGCTCTTTCACAAAAAAACAAAGTCCTTGCGAATGGAGGTGTAGGTCTCGCCGAAAAACGCGAGGAAATCAAGCCGAGGAAAAGCGCAGCTCCTCTCTGTTCTCGTTTTTTTGACGAGCTAACGGCAAATGGCTCGACGTCATCGTCCGTCCGTTCGTTTGATCGGTTAATCCGAGAACTGTTATTCGAAGCCATCGGGAATATTAAGTAAATCGCGTCGACGGCTTACGGAATTTCCTTATCAACAATTGAAAACGGAAGGTATTTTAATGGGATTAAGGTCGATTCGGAAACACAATGAAAACCCGCACAATGGGGGGGCGGGAGGTATAAGAGGGAAGGGGTCGGCGGCTCGCCCCTTAAGCGGCTGGCTTTCGATCCGAGAAAGGAATGCCACGCGTCAACAATAGACTGCATTAGGATCAATGATTTCGCTAAATAATTACGGGCATCCGATCGACGGGTAGATCGAGGCCCGGCGCGGTCCCGCTGCGATCTCCGAACCTAAGGGCATTGCCGAACGCGTGGGCGTTGCGCGGGTAATGCCCGGCCAATGCACGTTACCATGTGCTCCTCATATGAACCGACCAAGAGGATCTATTTGCGTCCGTAAAACCAAGCCCATGGCCTCTTATGCGGATAGAGGAGTCTTTCTAACTAAGCATGGATCATGGGCTGCGCGTCACTTTCCTCGTTAAGCGCCTTACGTAAGCGCGCCTAACGGATTTTCACATAAAAGACAACTCCTCCCCGGTCTCGAGAAGCAAGTGGCGGGACGGGGGATAATTATTGACTCGTGAACGAATGCGATGCGTCGAGGGGGAATCGCGAAAGCGCCGATAACAGTTGCAGTAATAATAATAGTGATAACGATAATGATAATGATAATGATAAGAGAAGATAGACGGGTAGCGTCGAGAGAGGTGAAAGCGTTGTGAAATTAGTCAGCTGAGCATAAATAGTTAAGACGAATTAATTAAGCGCGCGGGGGAGGGGAGGGGAGGGGTGGGGTCGAGGGAGTGTGTCCTCGAGACCATAAAATAATAATAATAATAAGAGGACTGGAACTTTGGGGCGGGAGGGAGGGAGGGAGGTGGAGGATAATAAGGATCTCTGCCCCGCTCCGGGGCTTCGAAAGCGGCTTGTAAAGTGGCGATTTCATGCATGCGTAACGAAAACGAAGGTGTAACGACAACATGAATAAGAAAACAGGAGAGAAAGTAAGGGAGCGGCGGCGACCCGCGAGGATTTATCAGCGCTCTTCGGCTCCTGTCGGCATTATTAACCTTAGACAATGGAGGAGCTAAGCGGCCGATCGCGGACTCGCCATTGGCTGCCAAATAAATTAATACGTCCACGTACAGGATCGAGACGGAGGATCTCGTAGCATTGGCGATTGGGTCGTGTGGGTCGGTCCGGTCGGTCGTGTGGGTCGTGTGGGTCGTGTGGGTCGAGGGGAGGGGGCGAGGGGTTTACGTTGAAAGGAGACTTTGTAAAGGAGGTTCTTGCGGTAAGGTAGAGGCTGGGCGAGGCCGACTCCGTTCTAGGGAAGAAGCCGACGAAGGATGGTACCTCCGACGAGAACGGGGTGGAATTGACCTCAAAGTTGCGTGGAGGTGGAGGGGGGGGATGGGGTGGAGGTGCGCGAGTAAGGGCGGGGAGAGCTACCCGAGTCCGATCGATTCTTAATTAAAAAGCCGCAAAAGGCGTCGGTGCGCGTTCTTGTTCCCGGTACCGCGAATTCCTGGCCTTTTCCAAACGGCTGCGTAAGCGCACAGGCGCACAGGCGCACGCACACGAAGTAGGCGAGTGCGCGCGTGTTGTGTTATTCGAGCCCTCGCTCCTATGCGAGAGGACGAGTCGACAACAGGTGCAGGCAGTTACGGAGTTACCGCGGCCAACGGTCAAGACACCACCACCCGAGTGCTCCGACTCCTGCCACTTCCTCCTCCCCTGCCCGTCACTCCTTACGCATCCTCCAGGCGCTTCCGGAGCTCAGCGTACGACGGCCAACGGCACTAGTCACGCTCCAACTCAAGGATAAGCAGAGCCTTGTAATTCAGGGATTCTTCCCAGCCCCCCCTCTCTCTCTCTCTCTTTACTCTTACTCTTAACTCTTAACTCTTACTCTTACTCTTACCGATAAGGTCCCGTGATCGCCACCCCGTCCACTTGTCCAACGGGTACTCTTACTTTCTCCCCGATCCTCCTCGGACGACTCGAGCCCCACTGCCTGAGACCGACCCCATCGAACTCCATGGGTACTTTCTGAACCCTGACCCTCCCCGCGGCTCCCCGACAACATCCTAACCCCCTACTGTCGTCATTCCTCGTCCTGACTCCCGCGGATCCGCCGACTACTCGCTCCTTAAGAAAGGACGGGCTCCTCGCGGCTCTCGGGCCCGCGCCTTTACACGCGCACCGTGTGCGTAAAGCAGAGAGAGAGAGAGAGAGGGATTGCGGTAAGCATACCGGAGACGAGAGGTGGAGGACCGTTAAACGCCAGCAGGCAGAGCGAGCGAAGGGGAATGAATCGGCGGTGTCTGGCTCGGGTATTCCGCGCGCGCGCGACCTTCGCCACGGCGAAAAGCCACTTCTTGACTCGTTTCTCTCCCTCTTCTACCCACACAAACACCGCGTGTCTATCTACACGCACACGTCCCTCCCCGCCCCCCGCCCTCCGCCCTTCCCCTGTGACGGCAACCTCTTCCTTTCTCGGCTGTCCCGGAACACGAGAAGGCGGGCCCCTCGTCGCGAGCAGCGCACCGCCCGAGCTTCTACCTCCGCAGGAGTAAAGGAGTCAGGCGCGAGACGAGACAGAGGGACAGAGAGAGAGAGAGAGAGAGAGAGAGAACATGCGTGAGTATGCGAGCGTGTATGAAAGAGAGGAAGAGAGAACGTAGGAAGAGTGAAGAGGAGAGGAGGGAACAAGAGCGCGAGCCGCCTCTGGCGCGTAGGTAAGACTTACGTCGTTGTTTGTCGTCGTAGTGGTGATCGGGTGGTACTATCCTCGACTAGAGTATCCCAGTGCCTGTGCCCTCTTTCCTCGCTTCTGGGAGCGTTTGGTCCGCAGCAGCAGCAGCAGCCGCAGCAGCAGCGGCTACGGCGGCACCTGACCGAGCGCCGCGTACCTGTTGTACGAGCACATGCGCCCGATCCGGTCGACCGGCCCGATTCCTCCACCACCCTCTTTTTGGCCCGCCGACCCGGGACCACTGGCCAATATACACCAAGCACCACCCGGAGTCGAGCGATAAGTAGTCACCGGCACGAGCACCAGCAGCACCGGCACCCGGGACCCAGCCCCAAGGACGCGCCTCACTCAACCGCGAATAGATATACCCAGAAGCACGAGAAGCCCCGTCGACGATGACGACACGACGACGACGACGACGACGACGACGGCACCGGCGTCTACTATTCCCGCACTTGCTTAGAGACCCGAAGCGACTAGCGCACGAGCGCGACCACGACTGCCCGGACTGCGACTTCTCGCCGACTAGTTTGCCTGAGCGGAGGTCCTCGAGCTGCCGCCCGCGACGCGCTCCGACGATGCTAGAGGCCGCCGTCGCTGCCGCAGGGGGTGGGGAGGCAAGTCTTGCGGACCTACGAGGGAAAGGCCGGAGATTTGGAATAGCGGGGCTGGTTGGGGGCGGGCACCGGCAGGCGGCGCCACCGTTGACCCCTCGGGGGGCGCCAACGCTTTAAATTTTCGTGGAATCGCTCGTGGAATCGCTCGTGGAATGAGTGGTAACGCCTCCGCAAAATAAATAATTCGACCGTTCGATTTTCACTTAACCATTAGCGTTTAATTTTTCCTTTTTTAAATTTTCTCTTTTTTTTTTTTTTTTCTTTCCATTGTTTAGCGGTGACATTTTACAATTTATTTATAAAACTATACAGGACTTTGAGAGGAGCGGGAGACTTGACTTCGCTTCCCTTGGGCCTTAGGACTTGCCGTTTTCCGCTTCGACGTCATCCTGCCTCAGTTCGTAGATCTGAAAGGGTCAGTCGTAGGCTCAGCAGGCGTTTATCGTGAGTATAAACATAATACGGTTTTGAACCTACTTGAATGTAAGCCTCGGTCAGCGTGATCATTTGGGGGAGGATTTGCGTGACGTGCAGGTCCTGGAGCTCGTACCATTGCCCCGTAGCTTTATGGAGAATGTGGACCCTGTAGGTCCCGTGACTGGGCTCGCCGTCGTGGACAATATTCGCCACGAGGTCGTAAGTCGTGCACGGATGAGTGCTCTTTACTTCCGGGGTCAGTATATCGCCGAAATCCACGTTCCTAAACAAGCCGATTGCGTTTTATTTCAAATTAACGAATTCTACGAAATACGCATCTGAGGTAATACGAAAAGGGGCTTACTTACTTTACGGGGAAGTTCACGATCGTCGGATTCTTCTCGACGAAAAATGTGTTTTTCGTAAATCGCTGCAAATTACAAGAATTTTTATTATTTCATAATCGCGAGCACTGCCTGCAGTAGTGCGTTTAATTTTTTCTAATACTTTCTATTACTGTTAGCCATCGCCACGTACCTTGATGTACAATATTAAAAAGGGCGGCAGTTCCCTTATCTCGAAGCGCTTCATGAAATTCTCTTTGTACGTCTTGTATTCCTTTTCGGCAACTGCGTTAAACTTATTTAAAAGAGTATACAAATTCACCTGCAAGAAATAAGCAATGGACAGGCTATGTGAGCTTGGAGCTTTGCTGGCAACGTATCCTTCTCAATTCATATTTTTAATTACCTGTGGAATTATATTCTCCGTGAACTGGTCTTTAAAAAGTGGCGGAGGCGGTAAATCACAAGTCAAATACAAAAACGGACTTTCCGTCACTGTTTCCCCGTACTCCACCGTATTTAACAATTCGCTCCTTTGACTCTCCTCCAGCTCCAGAGGAGGTATCTTTCGTGTATAAATTCTCATATGGCCCAAGAAAGTTTTGTAAATTATACTGGAATCCTTTTTCTTTGTACCATTCAGTGCCAAGTGAAGAGCATTTAAGAACCAAGAGAGAAAATCAACGGGATCACCTGAAATATAATTATTACAATATCTCATCTTCACGAAATTGTATTAAACTTGTGTTTATCTTTCTATTTATCTTTTCTGAAATACAATAGCGATGAATTTAAAGTCCTTATTTACAACATACCTTGTTCAGTGAACTGAAATTTCTTTTTACTCCACAAGACTACAGCCTGTAACATTTCATGAGGACTTACATGTGCCTTAAAATTACGTGGATTCCATAATTTCCTCATTAACTCACCAAATCTTTGCACTAGTAGATATGATGAATCCCCCGGTGGCCGCTTTATTTTAGAATAATTTGATTCTCTCAAAAAATAATTGCGTAAAGGTGTTACATGTGATAATCCCTTTAAAAAGTCATTCTTTAAACTACTCCTTTTCAATATTCTATTTATCATGAAAGTAATAAATAAAGTGCTTACCTGTAAAACGACATTGCAATAATCGTTTGCCTTTATATTGTTCATACCAACGATTCCTGGAGAATACATAGATCCATCTATTGCTCTTGACAATTTATCATTCCCATCCAAATGCATTATTTGAATTTTATCAAACGTTGGATTTAATACGTATTTTATGTCATCCAATGATGAATCTGTTATCAAACAATTGCAATATAAACTCTACTGTATAACTGTTGTAATATTCCGAAAGAGTCAATAGATTTACCTATGATTTGATAATTATCTGGAAGACAATAAAATTGCAATGTATGAAGATTTAAAAATACATGGTGGCTTTCAGCTACGCTGTGTGTATATGCATGTGTATTGGTGCCCCTTCCTTGAAAATATTTGCCACAAACAAGACAAGCGTAAACATTGATTCTTGACAGTGAAACAGAACACAGTTTCTCAAAATCAAAATCGAGAAATTGCCTATTTATTGTATCGAGATATGGACATAGTCTTGGGGCAACTGCCTTTGGCTCTTTTTTATAAGCTGAAAATGGATTAAAATTATTCAAATATATTAAAAATATAAACATATTCATAACCTATAAAGATGAAATTGAGTACAAATATAAAATAAATTTCTTAGGTAGATTTAAAACAAGCATATAAGATTATATGAATACTAATAGATTCAATGAATTATTACGTTCATCCTCTTCGTTCGAATCATTATCCGTAAGTCGTCTTTTCAAATTATTTTGTACTTTGGTCGCCGCCATCGTAAACACATTGACAAACTACTGCTTCTAACGAGGCATTTCTCCGGCGTTGTATTTCCTATATTTACGCTTTCTTTATTTATTATAATAAAGTAAGATGCCTTGAATGAGAGAAATAAAATGACAATAACGACAGTGAATAACAATCGAATTACAAATTTATGCAATTTATAAGCAAAAAAAAGGAGTTATAATTTATATTATGTTGTCGGGTTTAAAATTTGTTACGTGTATATCGATTCGTTAAAGCGCGCTTACGTAAAAAAATAGTTCCCTTAAGTTTTGCCCGAGCGTTATTAGAAATTTTTTTTTTAGAAAGCATATATTGTAAGATTAATTATTTCGTAAATTATTTTTAAATTTGCTACTACGTTAGAAGCGATGCGGGGGCGTCATTAGTGGCAACACTGGCCTTTGACCGTTACTTACCGTTTTTACGGGGGAATTGACGGTCGGCTTACCCGCAGAATTCAAGGGAAGGCGATAATGATGGATGAGAGGAAGAGAGAAGGAGAAAGACATTTAACCAAAAATTAGAGGCCGGAGACGCAGGAAAAAGGAAAAAGACAGATTTATTTGTGATCTTAGGCACAGAACGCCGAGCCCATTTTTCCCATAACGCTTGCTAAGGAGGAACCATGATGGAGTAAACATTATTTTCGTTATGATGCAGCTCGGTGTGCCTTAATTCTGTTCTTTGCGGCCCTCCCAAACGTATTTTCAGAGCAACAGTTGCAAGTTTATACGGCACGTTGTGAGTATCTACAACATACGACTTTCAATTTACGAATTCTCATGACAAATACGCGTGGGTGGCTATTAAATGCCTTTCCTTTTCCTCTTTATGGATGTTTGGCTTGGATCATTTGGAGGCTTCGGTGAAATAAATGTATTCCTTAAAAACTACCAGAGCTTCGGATCTCTTAATTTATGTGCAATATTTCAAGGTAAATAGTTGTTTTTTTTTGTTTTCCTACATTTTTTACAATGTTTATACGAGACGAGTTTTTCAATATAGAACTTTTGTAACATTATTTTCGCGTCTTGTATCTTATATTATCAGAAAGAAAAGTAAGTGTAATTATATTAATATTTATTTAAATAATCTATTTCTCTTGAATTAATTAAAATCTTATTTACAATATTTTACCTTAAACGATTTTATTAACGTATACATACATATATTACCGAATTATACAATATTAAATAACAGAAATTCTTCAAATCTAAATCCAATAAAATTATAATAAAAATTTATAATAATTTAAATATATTTTATTTTTACAGGCATGAATTCATAAAGTATGATTATAAATATTTTTTATAAATATTTTACAAAATAAAAGAAATGCATGATCATTATTGGATTCCTCTGTGCTGCTGAAGAAAAGTCCTTTCTGTATTTTAAAATTATTAAATATATATTAATAAACATGTCAGTTGTCGAAGAAATTGACTACTTGTGCAGATTGTGTGCAACGAAGATGGGTATTCTAATGGGTTTACCCATCTTTGAAGCTAATGAACAAATGAGAAACATAGATAAAAAAATATCTGCTTGCTTACCTGTTCAGGTAATATTAATAATTATACTAAATTATACCATTAACTTTACTTTATAGCTGTATATGAAAAATAATTTTTTTCTTTAGATTTCTATAACTGATCAACTACCCAAGATAATATGTGAAGAATGTGCTTTTAAATTAGATGAATTTTTTGACTTTCGTGAAAAAGTTTTACAAACAGAAGGAATATTTATACAAATGCTAAAATCTATAACTAAGGAAGATATAAATTCTTTAGATAGTATTAGTATTAATGAAATCCAGGGGAACATGAATAGGCTTACCAATAGCATCAATGAAATCCAAAATTCAAATATTGGCAGGCATAATGTTCAGAATCGAATTCATGCTATATCTGTGATAGATAACATGGGTCTTAGCGAAAGACAGCGCGTTGTAACCCAAGATGAGATGTCTCGAGAAGAAGCGGATATAGAGGTTACAGATTTCCATTTAGATGGAGATACTGTAAGAATGGTAGACGAGCAAATGAGAGAGGTATGAGTAACCTTTATTAATTTTTTCATTGTCAAATATCCAACTTATACAAATTTATACTGAACACACTATTATAAACTCTTATATCGTATTATCTATATTTATCTTGATATGTCTCGCCTTATCAAAATTTATTAAAATAAGATATACATTGATTTAGCAAAATACAAGTATCGTGCAATCTCATATACTTCTCAGTATTTGTAGCTTTTAAATTAAAAATAAAGAATTGTTTAATACAATAAGTTTTATTTACAAATGCACTTACTATTTTTTAAATTTATCAATAATGTTTTGTATCAATATAACGAATTGTCAATATAAAATAATTTAAAAATTAAGATTTACATACAATGCAAAGAAATAATTTTACTAAAATAAATATTAAGAAATTCTAATTCTTTTTCAAATAAGATAAGTAAATTATGTGAATTTCTTTATAAAAAAGTAACAGAAATACGTTACTTATTTTTTTTTATTCTTTAATTTAAGATTAAAAAAATCATTGGTTCAGACTTTTAGAATTTAAATTTATTTTTAGATATTGAATTTTTAATTCAATTGATGTAAAGTATTGTAGAATTAACTACCAATAAAAATATCAACTTGAAGTATGTTCCATCATTGTTGGACATGGCAATATTAAAAGCCCCAATGAAATGAGCGGCATATTAATTTCTTTTAAAATAAAACGAATAATAGTTTATACAGATAAGAAATGTATAATATATAAGCAATTGTTATTATTATTTGTTGACACTTATAGATTATGACGAGTGTCGCCGTGAGTTAAATATTTTCTTTAATTACAATTATGAAACAGAAGTTGTTTAAGCAAAGCTTCTGACATTTTTGTAAAGGCTATAATTACAGAATGAAGTGGTATTGGGAATAAAAGAATATACTGGTTATTAAAGTAATCGGCAAATCGAATGGATTGAAAGGCGGAGAGCTCGAGCCAAAATATTCGGAATCGGCTGCGTGAGGGAGAGGCGGCGGTGGCGGCAGCGGCGGCGGCGGCGTTGTTGGCTAGGAGACAAATGGGCGGCATCCAGCCAATGTCAATTTAAATAAAGGTTTGTAATTTATTCGCCCATTTCTTATTGAACTTCGGTACATTTTTAGTAAGACTACCCGAGATCAAATTCAAGCAAAGCTATTTTAATTTTATGCGATATACGAAAATAAAAAAGGTCCTTTCGAGCATTCCCTTGTTCCTCTACGTCGGCTCTAACGCGAAATGGAACGTTTCTTTATTATAAACTTATTATAAAATTTCGCGTAAGCCCGTAGACGTGATATCGGCTCGGAAGTCCGACTAAAGGATTAATTAATTCTCCGATCGATTCTTTTTAATGTCAAATAAATAATAAATTACGATAAGTTCTCACCTCCACCCCCCACCCCCCACCACTCCTTCACCAGGTCGCCGACTAATTGAATTTCCCAATGATGGTTTATCCTTGCTCGCAAATTATCTATGACGACAATTTCGGCCGCTCCAATCGTGGCCCGAGGCTCGTTGGAACGCTGAGGGAACAACGGCTCCTGACTCCTGCAACCCCGCCATACCCCAGGCGGCCAACCGCCCCTCACTCACCCGTGCCTTTTTGATTTTTCACAGGCCGACCGACGACGCTGTGGCGCCAAAAATTGGAAACATGACGCGGACTTTGGGGAAGAGAGGAAAAGCCCCTGTAAAATACCTGCCGCTCCTCGGCGGACATGTGCCGACGATTCGAGAGACGTATCCTGTCCCCCACCCCACCCCCAGCCCAGCCCCCGCAACCCTGCTCGCCATACCACGCCCCCGACTTTCTTCGAGCCTCATCTCTTGACCAAAGCCAACAGTACGAGCAACTTCTATCCCGTTACGCTATTTGTCCCCGAGAGACCGGACGAAGACAATGACATTACGTCGAACCTTACCAAGTCAAGCGATGCCGTCTCTCTCTCTCTCTCTCTCTCTCTCTCTCTCTTTAATGGTGTCTTTTTATTTTCAAATTTTCGAATTTATACGGCTCTTCTGGCGAAACTTTAAAATGCTCCCGACAGTTTTCTATTTCTATTTCTTCTTCTTCTTTTTTCTTTTTTTTCTCTATTTATTTTCTCTATTTTTTCTATTTTTTTAAATAACTACACCATCCCTTAAATTAATTTAGCCTCAAGCTGTTTTATAATAAATTGGTATCATTCTTAACATCAATTGGAAGAAATTTAGAAATAGTCGCATCATTATGACGTACAACCCTAATAATAATTTTACTTTTAGAAATGAAGATTCCTACGTCCAATCGGTATACCCTGGTATCAAGTATCTGCTGCTCTTACTCTTTAATCTCCAGTCGTTTAATATCTAACGTAATTATTACTGTAACAATCAGTTGGTAAATTTTCGTCGTCGTCGTCGTCGTCGTTGTTGTTGTTTTTAATTTACAATATGTTACATTTAATGTTACATTTGGGGGGCATAAATTTTTCAATATTTGTAAACACGCAATATAACGATGATGGTACAACATACTTAAAGTTGATATAAATAATACAACGTAATAAAGAAACTATGAATGAAATTGACGTAATAATAATAATAATAATAATAACACGAGAAAGGAATTCCTGCTTATTTAAAAACAGAACAAAACAAAACAAAAATAACTAAATAAATAAAAAATTAAGAGCTTTAATAATGCTTTTAAATTATTTTGAGCTTTGAAATGATTGTTTTTTATTATAACGACCTAAGGTATCGAATCAAGAGATAGCGATGCATCTGGAAGGGGATATGGCGGTATCGGTGGAAAACCTGACGGTCGGAGCGCATCTGAGTCAATTGGACATCAACTACGTGACGTCGATGGCCTCGAATAGTCAAGCCCAGAAGGAGATGGTCCATTACTGCGACGAGGTGAAATTCGACTCGGTGGCTCCCAAGGAATTGGAAAACAGTCTCGGGAATTGCGAGGCCGCAGGTGTGCGACGAAGAAGCTTTACTTCCTCGAGGGTAGAGAGCGATATAGACGACGCTTGCGATGACCATATGAGTGTCGCCGAGGCATCGGCTCATCCCTTCGGCCTCTCATCCACGAGCCACGTCGACGCTTCCGACAACAATGACGGGATTATGGTGCAATACACGAAGAGTTCAAAAAATGCGCTTTTAGAGACTGCTCTTAGTAATCCGACGATGGACGAGACCGAGACGAACTGGTAAGTACGGTTTATGATTATTCATCGCCTTTTTTTTTTTTTTTTATCAGCGAGTTCTAATTCATTCGCTGTATCATTTTATCTTATATAATCTTCGGACTACTTAAAAACCTAAAAAATGTCATTTTACAGTCATAAATAAGGAATCAACCTATACGATATGACAATTATTAATTATCAGCAACGCGACTTATTCATGTCTTTTCCAGCTTACCATTATCATTATAATGCATTGTATTTTACGTAGTTTGTATTGTCATGGATTGCTGCTGCTCCTCCTCTTGGTCGACTCGGCTATACCAGATTTATATAACCATCATTATAACTTGTGATTGAAAATGATTGAATTGTAATTGCATCAAACATTGTTTTAAACAATCCAAAATATAAGTTGCAAAGCCTGCCAAGGCCGGTCCGGCCTTCATATAAATTAAGCCAAAATAATAAGAATAAAGTGAACGATTGTTCGAACAGCAAGAGATTTAGAATCGCTCCTGACCAATTATCTCTTAATGTCCATCGACAAAATCTTATAAATAACGCACTCGATTGTCGATGCTTATAATAACGCCACCGTGCCCATGACTTGCGCGTACGGGCACCGAGACCTAATTAAGAAAGCCCGTAAATAACGATGTTAATTTATATTTAAGGTACATTTGCCCGTTCTGCAACGAAGCCGCAGCCGAGCCAAATAGTCTTGCCGTTCATTTCGAGCAGCACTTTTGCAGTTGCCCTAATTGCGAATTATTCTTCACGAGCATCGATGTCCTAAATCTGCACAGCCAAGATTGTCTCGAGGGGAAAAGTAAGAGCAACGACGACCTGTCGGAGGAGCAACGGGAGCCGACTTCGCGATCCGAGAAGAAGCAACAAGGCTCACGACCAAAATGGACTCCGAAGGTCTGCACCCATTGTGGGAAGCAGTATCGAACCAACTACAAGCTTCAGGTATTCGAGCTTCGAATTATCAAAATCCAACCGGACTCCTTAGAGCGTATCCTCCCCCTCCCCCTGCCCATCCATCCCAGAGCCCTGCTCTTTCCTAGTCGTCGGTAAAAACGCGTGCGAATGTCCAGGAACACATGCGGAAGCACACGGGGGAGAAGCCCTTTCAGTGCGTTCTCTGCGAGAAGGCATTCCGGAGCAAAATCGGCCTCGCGCAACACACGGCCACCCACACTGGCCAGTTCGACTTCAACTGCTCGACCTGCGGCAAGGGCTTCCAGTGCAAGAGCTACTTGATCGTCCACCAGCGCGTCCACTCGGACCTCAAGCCCTACTCATGCACGACCTGCGGCCAGAACTTCAAGACGAAGCAGTCCCTGCTTGACCACGAAAACCGGCACATGGGCGTCAAGCCTTACACCTGCGAGATCTGCGGCCGGGGCTTCATCACCAAGGGACTCTGCAAGAGCCACCAGAAGATACACTCGGGCACCGACAACAGGCAGTACCCCTGCGTCATCTGCAACAAGATGTTCGTCAGCAAGAGTTACCTCAATACCCACCTCAGGATCCACACGGGCGAGAAGCCCTACTTGTGCGAGGTATGAATTTATCGTAAGCTCGAGGCTTAGGCTCGGAGCGAACGAGCTTTTTACCTACCGACTCCTTCGCCGATCATTAATCGAGCTCGCGACTCGCAGGTCTGCGGCAAAGGATTCCTCACGAGGGTCGACCTAAAGATCCACTCGACCATGCACACCGGTGAAAAGAGCTTCAAGTGCGACTTGTGCGGCAAGGTGTTTGCGAGGCGCTCGGCTCTGCGCTGCCACCGGCGCTCCCATACGGGCGAGCGGCCCTACAGGTGCGAGGTCTGCGGCAAGACCTTTACCCAGTTCAGTCCCATGGCTATCCATAAGAGGCTGCACACCGGCGAGAGACCCTACGAGTGCGACCTCTGCGGCAAGGCCTTCGTCTCAAGGTCGACGATGATGTGTCACAGGAAGAAGCACAACGTCCCGGAGCTGGGCGGCGGTCAGCACAAAACTACCAAGGACGAGCTCGTTCAGAAGGAGGTCGCTGCCTTCAGGGAAACTCAGGAGCCGGGCCTCTCCGTTGCCGACTGAGACTCCTCGCGCTTCGCGTGCCAAGCACTCAAGACTCTACTGCGCTCACAGCCTCACGTTCCCGATGCCCGACGTTGGGACTAAACTTCCTCGTTCCACAGCTGGCAAATTCGTTATTATACAAACGCCACCCCGTCTCCCTGCCCCTTTCCCTCTACCCTTCCCAGCTGTGATTCCTAGCTGATGATTTCCTTTACGGTGGCCCTCAACGTGTATGCGACACACACCCTCATTGTTCACACAGTCATTTATTTGGCTAAGAATAACGATCGTTGTTAGCAACAGCAGCACAGATCTGGGCTACGGCTCCGGGTCTCGGTAGTACCCACGTCTCGATCTGGGTGCCAAGCACCTCCTGTCCAGTACTCCCGCCAGCTGCAGGAGCTCGTCCTCCCTCCGACCTGGCCCCCTGCATCTCGGATGTCACGGTAGCCTGGGATTCGAGCACCCGCAGTGGGACCTTCATTTGCTAATACCCCAGCCCCCTACCTTTTCTTGAGTTTTGCGTCATCAAAACTCCCCGCGTGCCAATCCAACCGGTAGGCGAAGTGCCCGGTTAGCGCTGTTTCTACTCTATAGGCGAAGTCGGTGATCTGAACCAGGTACAGGTATTGTTCACACCTATTTAATTCTTTGGCATATCGAGCTAGGAAAGAATTGCGGATACTTCGCCTGCTGTAATGTCACATGGTGCCGTCGTCTCCCACCACTGCAAGGTTAAAGTGCTCTACTAGATGCACCAACGGGTTATTGGGGTGGGGTGAAGCAGCACTTGCCTGCCGCACGTCGTCTGGGCGAGACATGGGGGGGTACAGAAGGGCGAAGAGCAGGCAATTAACTCCGTTTACTCCGGATTTCGAAACATATACAGCCTTGTTAAATGTTGCGTCCTTATTAGCCCTGATGAAGTTGAGCTCGCGAATCGGATCAGATCCAATTAGATTACGTACTCGAGTCAACGTCACGTACGACCCGAGACGGCGCCACCGACGGTACCTCTTCCTCGAACCCTGTACCTAGCGAAAGTAAGAGTACGGCTACACTCCGTATAAAAAACAGATCAACGTCAGCTCCGTTATCACCGGGGGACGCGAGCAGTCCGTTGCGATGCTGCTGGACGTACTCGAAAAAGAAAAACGCGATAGGTATTGCTCCTCCGTGCAGTGATCCTGGTCGGACGTGTCGTCTTTGCCTGTAACTCGGCTGCTTAAGTCATCGATTGGCAGGGGGGCTGAGGGCTGAGGGCTGGCTGATGGTAGAGGAGGAGGGATATGAGGGGGGGGGTCAAGGGAGCTGTGATCGTTATTCATTAACGCAACCGTTGTCTGCTTATGCTGGAATTACAAGGTAAACTGATATGATAGTAACTTAACGGCGAAACAAAGATATTCGTTTTAATATATCAATGGCCGCTTTGAGGAAGAAAAAAAGAATGAAAAAACAGTCTCGAACTCTTTTATATGTACACTATTTTCTACCGTACCATGTAAATGTCTTGTATGGAGCGTCTCTATACAGACGCAAACGACCGCTTCGTATTTATTTCTTAAATTCCTTTTAAACTCCTCTCGAGGGCATTATTTTCTCTTTTACAAATAGCGTTTTTAATACTTGCATTGGCACTGCAAACGACGAATTTGTCCAGTATCAATACGGACAATTGTTTCTTAAAGTCCTTTATAATTTAATCTCTTTTTAAATATCGAGCTTACGCACTGGCTAGTGTGTAATGGAATTGTAGATTGAAGCTACACCATTTTAATGTATAAAACAAAAACACTTTACATTTTTTTAAATATATATATATATATATATATATAATCAATATTTTTGTAACTATTTTTTGCTTTTATAATTTCACCGCTGAGGTGGTCAGCGCCGTGTGACCGCCATGAATATTTTTAACCGAATAAACTTTTAAAATTTACAGACTAGCATGCTAGTCATCAATATTGAAAAGAATTAAGCGCTAAATAATGATCATTCTTTTGCTATTACGTAAAAGAAAATTATAAAGTACTTGAATTTGTCAACGTGCTCAAAGTATAAGCATTTAAATACTTTTGTATATCGATATAAAGTAATAATGTGTAAATATTTAGGTTTCTTAATTAGAAGAGAATCATTGTAAAAACAAGTCATTGTAAAAACAAAACAAAAAAAAAAAAAAAAAAAAACAAAAACAAAAAAGAAAAGAAAGAAAGAATCAAATGCAGTAATTACATATAATAATTTCATTGTTGTGTTTTGTATATAGCGAATGGCGCACAATTCATCATACTCCCATCTATATTTTTTTCATTAAATCCAATGCATCAGGTTATATTGTATTTGTACGCATAATCCGATCGTAAATCATGATTATATATAATACATTGATGTAATGATACATTTACCGTGTCGACTAATTGTATTCCATATTGCATGCGATACATTGTTTGTAACGTATAACGTATTCGCGTACGAAGGATCGAGTGAAACATAAAAATTTAGCTATATTTCCAGTGCGACGAAACACCTAATCGTTATAGTCATTTACCATAAAAATGTGAATAATTATAATCCTACTGGTCGATAATCAAAATTTCTATATACGAATGATAAAACATTACTTGTCGGCCTAGAACGACTTTTCAAGTAGATTCATCAAAGAAAGAAGAAGACGAAGAGGAAGAAAAAACGGTCGGCCATGGATTATTCGTTACCCCATTTATTATAAACTTTCTTACGAGAAAAAGAAACCAAACGCAAATTACATTAATGGCACGTGCCTCGGCGAAAATCTTGATAAAAAAGGTACTTTATCGTACAAGTTATTTGTAAATACGTACACTAAAGTTTTGGACTAATCTTGTAATCAATTTGAAAACAATAAATTTAGCAATGGCTACATTTTATTCTCTCAATCCGAATTTTATGATTTGCTAAAAGGGAAGTGAGCGAGACCCAAGGGCGGGGAAAATCAATTGTAATGAAGAGTGCACAAGAGCCGTAGAATCCGGATCCGTATGAGTAAGCCGAGTCGCCTTGGTAATTATCTATGGCAAATAGGCCGAAGTGTGACGCTCCGATGGGAAGGGGGAGGGGGCTACTAACTCGATCGACCCTTCGCTTCGCTCAACGTTGGATCCCCGGTGCTTTGCACGGAGGTCGTCGGCCCACCAGTGGCCGGGTTAACCTCGAGGCCACTTCACTCCGCGTGAAGATCCGCTGCACCCTCGCCGACCTTGTCGGCGTAGGAGCTCGCCCACCCACCCCCTCCCTCCCCACCGTTCCGTCAACGACTCCTCAACAGGCCCTTGGCGTTTAACCCTTACAGATCTCGGAAATAGATAAGCCGGACTGTTACTGTTTTGCCGTGGCTGTCGGTGTGTGGGTGCGTGGACGAGGGGTCGGGAATAAAATTACACGATCAGTTTTCTAAAAATTCGCTTTTATTTGTTGTGACAATATTTATTCGAACAGTACACGCGACATTTTGCAACCGGACGCCAAATAAACGTGCGTACATATCTCCCTAAATATATATATATATGCATGCGTGCACGGATGTATGCATATGCGATGACGATGACGATGACGATGACGATGACGATGATACGTGTGAACAGGTATGTGTGCGTGGGGTGCGGGTAGGGAGCAGCGGCACGCAGCCTAACTAACAGCGGAGCGCAGTAAAATATGATTCCGTCTCGCCATTGCCTCGTTAATCCGTTCGTCGCGTACATAAATTGATCAAGGCTCCCTCCCGCCTCCGCCCCGGACTTGACGGACTTAACGCCGCTGCACGATGCTTCGTGCGACACGTTGCCTTGGAATATTCGTCCGGGCGGGCACCACGGGGCTTTAGGTGCAATCGAGCGGTCGTCGTCCTCTGGCATAGGCTGCGACGAAGGGCCCCTCCTCCTTTACCTGACATTTTCTAAAGAAGGAGCTCGCGCCCTTAACGGCTATCGCGTGAGTTCGCACGGCCGCACGGCCGCACGGCCTCGTCTTTTATTTTACATAAATAGCTGATTAAGGTGGTGGTACGAGCGGCAAAGGGAGAGGGGACTGGACAGGGACGAGAGTATTAAGTATAGTACGAATCGAATGAATAATACAGTAAAGTAGAAAAGGGAACGGCTCGGTCGTTGTCATCGAAACATATCGAAGGGCTTGCATTAAAATAATAATTTTTTTTCTTTTATCTCTCACGTCACGCGCGCACTTATACCATCGCATCATTTCTTTACCATTTTTCCTCTCCTTCCTCGGAACAAAAAAGGCTATCGATCCATATACCTTTCAATAGTTATTATAATACATACAAAGCTCAACTTGGCTTTCGATATTAACTCCGATATAATAAGCGCCGCGTGTAGTAGTAATAATAACAATAATAGTAACGGTGGTGCTCTAGCAACAAACAACAGCTACGACGACGACGACGACGTATAACGCTGACGATAAGGGTGGGGGAGGGGGGATCCGCACGAAATGACAATGGGTGTACAGTTACGAAAGGCTGTTGTAGTTAGTGCGCAACCGTAAATGCGAATTAAAGCTTTTCTATACGTTAACGCAATGAAGCCGCGCTGGAACAGATTTTACGCAAGTGGCCAGAACAGTTGGGTCGGATAATTTTATCAGCCCCTGATTCACGTTCGTTAAAAAAATATATTTGCACGTCTAAGACAAGTGTTCGTATGTGCTTCAATCGTCGTCTAAATAAAAAGCTTTAATTTTACAGATTTACGGATGGAGCGAAAGCGAGTGGGGGTATCACATTGGTGGGCGGGTAACGGGGGCAAAGGGGCCCTTCGCCCCCCCTCCCCCTATCAATATCTCTCTCGCACGGGGCGTATCGGTACGTGCGTGCGTGCGTGCGTGCGTGCGTGGGTGCGTGGGTGGCTGGGCGAGGAGCATCCGTCAGCGCGTAGATGAGCGCAGGTGCCGACGAGTCTAGGGTAGATTAGCCGTATGCAGCAAGCGAGCCCGCCCCGACCTCCTGGTTGACAGGCACGGGCAGCTTGCCAACGGATCGACGGACCCCCCCTCGCCCCGCCGTGCCCCGCTTAACATCTTCGCCATTCTCGTTGTTCTTGGCCATTTTTCCGCTCCGCTCATTTACTTTATGTACACGTGTACGCTTAAGCACGGATATAAAACTTATTCCCTCCCCCTCCCATCGTATGTACACTTAATGCTTATCTATTTAACGTGATGCCTATCGGTTGAGAGCCGCTAATAACGATTTATGCTTTTTGTCCCACTGGACTCGACTTGACCGAGTTGAGCGAGACCAAGGGATTCTATCGTATGATTTACAATCGACGAAGAATTTCCTCACAAGTCTTTTCGAACTATTATTAACATTGACTTTTTTTTTCTTCTTCTTCTTCTTCTTTTTTTTTTTTATTTTATTTTTAGAACATTTATTGAGCGTCGCGAATAGGACTACTGGGTTTCTCCTGTCATGTCAGTTGCTTATTTATTCATTTATTTATTTATTTTTTAATCCAAAGGCCGATTCTAATTGGCCACGTAGCAATCAATATTATTCCGCGGCAATTTCACAATACGCTTAATTCTGATATAATGCCTTTAGCTTCGATTACCGTCTGCTTCCAATAAATATACGTACGTTACACGTCTGGCCAACGTCGGGGGGTGGGTGGGTGAGCGAATGAGTAAAGTCAATTAGGAGGAGCCAGAGGCTATTGATATAATTAAGACCCGTTGCCCGCAACAAAACTAGAGCAAATGAAATCCAGAAGCGCACGTCGTATCATCTTGATATTTTGATAACTAGAAACATGGAAAATTAGGAAAATTAGGACAAGGGAACGGAGAAAATTCTGTCGATTCAGCTACGCGAACAAAGTAAGAGCAATAATAACATAGCGATATTATCATTACGCGCGAGGAAATGTAAAAACGGCAAGCGTAGCAGCGCGGTTGGCGGCAGGAGGGATGGGGGGAGAGGAGGGGAGGGCAGGGGAAGGCAGAGGATGAGCTCGGGAAAAAGTCAAAGCAAATCTACGATAGTATTACAGAATGTAGACGGAAATTGACGAGCGAACAGCTAAATAATTGAACCGCTCGAATATTCTGGTTCAAGTGGTAATTTTAGGAAACAATTGCAAGGAAACTGAAATATCATGGTATTGATTGTTGCCGAGGTTAGTAATCAAGGAAACTCGCGATAAAGTCTATGATATACGAAGAAGCGTTTAATTTATTCTACAAAATAATTTTAATATTATCAATGAATCGTATTGACAGAAACTTGTGAATATTCTAATTCTCTTTTTTCTTTTTTCTTTCTTTTTTTTCAACTCTGACCTTTTAGAAATAAGTCTATAGCTATATTTTCATTAATACTTGCGGGGAGGAGAAAAATCATCATAAAAGTTGTTTTTTACAAATTCGCTATTCCTTATTGTAATTGTTTTTTTTTTTTTTTTTTTTTTTTTCCAAGACTGTAGAAAGGAAAAAAAATAATATTTCCAAGCCCTTGACGTAATCAATCTATGGTCCATCGTTCGCATGACGAACAATTAAGAAAATAAGTTAAACAATTAGCAGCGGATGACGTTATGATGTATTAGGATTGTAGATACCAAGTTCGTATTGATCCCATGAAAAGATGTATTAGTAAAGGAAAAGGTTAAAGTAACCGGAAAGGAATATAAACTCCTTTCCGTTTTAATGCTCGAAGCAGAGAAATCGATAATAAATGTATTTATAAACGACCCACTCAAATTTTTATGCCGACATTCAGTCTATTCCAAGCCGGGAGCTTCTTCCGCGGCTCGGCAAAGGACAATATTTACGTCAATGTTTATAAAATTATGTATTCGGTGTTTGTTCCAGAGCCGTTGACGATTTCTTTCAAAAATAAGAAAAAGATAAAGAAAAATTGATACGCTATCATCCTTCGACCTTCTTCTTCTTCCTCTTGTGTCTTTGTACTACGACGCATTGGAACGACTCGGCCATTTGTACTTTATTCGTGCAACTTATTACCGATTGCTTATCGAGTCCCTTCAAATCAGGACATTAATCACAAGCTGCGTAATTCCTTGACGTTTTCACAATAACCGCGGCCGTTTGTCGGCAGACGACATAAATATTTGAGCGAATCGTCTCTTCTCAGACGGATGCCTAATAGGAAATGAAGATTTTTAGAGAGATAGGGATACATAGAGAGAGAGAGAGAGAGAGAGGAGAATGCGTATATAAATTTCATCCCCTATTAAAATTACTAGGAACAAATATTTGTCTCGTCATTATTATTTGACCGTGTGGGGGGGGGGAATGATTTCGGTGGTTAGGGGAGCACGGCAATGTAAGAGGAGCTTAGCCGGGTCCGGGTCCGGGTACAGGTCGCAAGACAGCCCATTGGGCGCTCGAGGTCAGTAACGGACTTGAAGAAGAAACTACGGAATGTCTCCCTCTCGGAGTCGCACCTCGTCATTCGAGTAGCAGAGAGATCACAACCTTTCCTCTCGCGACGCGTCAGCATCCACACCAAGGACAGACAGAGAGAGAGAGAGAGAGAGAGAGAGAGAGCGGCAACCGTATACATAGCGAAAGCCAAGCGAGTCTACCGAATACTGATCGCCGATGAGCTTGAGCCTCGTTACACACCTGAGTACGATGTCCGCGGTACCGCTCCTTCACAATATACGAATTATTAGCACTCGTCCGGCATCGATATTATTATGATTATAATCTGAAGATCTCGAGTGGACTGCCAATGAGTGCCAATGAGCTTTCCTCCCTCCGCTCTTACCTACGCCTCGCCTCACCTGCATATGCATAGCGAACGGGGCGCTAATACCAATACGGCCGACGAAAGAATGCACAACTTCTATCTAATCCTAGACTCTAAACATTTACTTGTATTACGCTATTGATTCATGAATAGATAATATATGAATTATGAGGCTTCTTTGAAGGATCAATTAAATAACTGACTGTTATAAACCTGTCGCATTGACTAAAGTAATTGCCAAAGGGGCTGCAGGCATTCATTATTCTCTCTCTCTCTCTCTCTCTCTCTCTCTCCATCTCCTCTGGCGCTCCAGCTGTAGCACAGGCAGCCAGCCATTACTTCTGCAAAGTAATCGGGTCTTGTAAGGTAATTATAGCAGTGCGCGGCGCGGAGCCCCTGGCAATCATTATCATTGGCAAAATAAAGTAAAAGAGGAAGGAAAGCCGGGGAAACATCGATCTAACGAATGCTTATAAAACATAATAATAATTGTCTCTATGCCCGCACGTACTCTTCGATGAGGACGAGGACTCTGGCGAGTGACGTCTCTAGCCTCTCTGCTCTTCCACTCTAGCCCTGCTCTACCCCGACCCCCGTAAGCCAAGAAAATCATTACTCCCTACTCCGTATGGGATTTCAATAAACCTATCTCGCTATGATATAATGGGAATGTTTGTACTGTCGCGCATGCCCGAAGGATAATCATAATCCCCCTTTCAATCAGAGACACACGGGCTCGTTAAAATTATAAAATCATGATAAGCTCGCCATCCAGCTGATCAGTCATCAGTCTTTTTCTCATTTCATTGTCTGTATTTCAAGTAAAACTCCCATTCTCGACCTATCATTCGTAAGCTTCCTTACTAACACAGCAAAGAACGTAACAAAGAGTAGCGAACGCGCCATCTCCTCGTAAGCCAACGTCAAAATGAATAGATCGTCTAATTAAACTTAATAATTGATATACTCGATGGACATCGTCGACGCTACGTTCATCCCATACGTACACGTGACTACTGTCGCACCTCTGTAACCCGATATATATATATATGTATATATAGATATAGGTAATAATAATAATAATAATAATGATGAGGTTAATTTATAAAAGTTGAATAATGTCAATACCTCGACGTTCCGTTCTATTCGGCCTCTCGTTCAATTTTCCCCGATTCATTTTCCAGTTAAAACTTGGCCAAAGTAGCAAACGAACGTGATTACGTAATGAATCCAGTAATACAATTCGTCCCAGAATTCTTTTGATCGTTTAATGACACGAGACGACGCGACGATTCGAAAACTATGCATTAGTCAGCCACTGAATCTGCAACTGTCACGTTGAGTCTTGACCTCGGCTAATCGAGGGGTCGGAGCCGTCACGTCAAGTCCAATAACAAACAAGAGAAAGGAAATTGTAATCCTCGGTAGGCAAGCGCAGACGAAAGCGTATGAAAAATTATTTAAAAGCCTCGTATGCGCCCTCGGATGTATCCGCTGCTCCGACGCAAGACTGCTCTTTCCGAGGTAAGGATCGCCCCTGATATTAATTGACACGGATGACAGAGGACGATGGAATGAGGGAGGGACTCGAGCCAAGATCCATTAGAACGTGTTATGTCCTGTTATTATAAAGGCGATTGATTAGTCCGAGTTGCTTATAGATTATTCAGAGGTCGGTTTTAAGTTAAGTTTGACGTTAAGGCATCTTTTGGAATTTGGCACCTTTAATGGATCCCCGGCTCGAGAACGAGCCCCAGCTTCCGTTTACCTTAAGATAATATCATACAATACGCGAACGTCCGGCTCTGCTGTGACTCTTATCACCGATCACCGTTGCGCATACAATTTTATTTATACATGTACAATAATATATACGTATGCACGTAATCGTATCGTAGTCGCAGCTTTTTTTTTTTTTTTTTTTACACAATAAGAATAAATCGTCGGGTCAAAGAATTACTTGACACGAGCGGATCAAGTACTGCGAATCGGTCTTTCTATTTCAATTCCAATAGCCCATTTCGATCGGACAAGAATCTCGCTCGCATTGGTAGTTGTACGGCGGTGGTCGGCGGTGGTAGCGTTGGTGGTGGTAGTTGCGGCGGTGGTAGTGGCGGCGGTCGTAGCAGCAGCAGCAGCAGCAGCACCAACACCAGCACCAGCACCAGCACCAGTACCAGTACCAGTACCAGTACCAGCAGTAGCAGCAGCGAGAGCGTGTCTACTCGTATCGTGAATCGTCGATACTTCAATCATTTGCATTTGTTAATGCCCATACATTTCGCCGACAAGACTTAAAATAATGTTAAAATAAAGCAGGTTGAATCGATAGGTATTACAGTGCTATTTAAATAGGTCGTAATGGCGTTTGGGCTAATTAAAGTTGAAGGAAAGTCGTCCGAGCTTGGGCAGGAATAACGAAGATCCACGTCTCACCAAACTCACAAAAATATACAGGCTTGCGTGCACGTGCATTCGTAGGTGAATTGACGTAGCGAGCCGCGATCGGGACAATAAGCGTTCGTCCGGCTGCCGAGGTTTCTCGTATCGGACAGGTAACCTGACCCGCCGCGAGCCGCTCGACATTTACGCAACAGGTGGTTGAATTATAGGAAAGCGTAGAGTCAAAGGCAAATTTTAACTTCCTTGCGATCCTGACATTCGCGAAAGCAGATTCCGCCACTCGCCGCCACTCACCGCCAGTCCGGATCAATTTGCTAACAAAACACAATATCACACTCGACGTTAGCATACAAATTACCGTAACAACTACATTGACGTCGCATCGATCTCTATTGAAAGATAAAGCAACGTGATATGATGCCTGGGAAATTAATTATGGAATCGCCCTTATGTAATTATTCTACTCCCCTCGTGGCCTTTTCCACCCTTATATTCTCATTTCTATCCTTATTTATTTATTTATTTATATATTTTTTACTTTTATTCTTCTAGTTGTCTAGATAACTTTTTTAAAAGCACTATTTCTCATGGTTTTTTTTTTTTTTTTTTTGTTTTCCCTCCTCGGGTGAATAAAATACACGGATTCAACGTAAAGCTGGATGAGAAAATTAGTACTTTTAGTTGTTGAGGTGGGGAGGTGGGGAGGTGGGGGGGAGCATACAGGTACGGTAACAGCAACGGGGATAATCGAACGTCAGGATCTTAAAAGACATCTTCTAAAACAATAAAGGGAAATGCGTGAGATTATTCGTTAACAACTACGAGAAATCTGAAATCTGCCTCTTACTAATACTATTATATACAGTACATAAATTTCATAAAGTCATGCTATACAATGTAATGTATGTTATATGAATGTATGAAATAGCGAATGGTAGCAATAGGGCAGGGCGTGCAAGTGCATATGTACCTTTATTTCTCTTTATTTCCGGCCATGTTTGCGCGTATGTATGTATGTATGTCTCGTGTATTAAGGCGTCCATAAAAATTTCATTATCATTCCTAAGCGGGACTGGTAAATCAATTGATGAATCAATTGGTAAATCAATTGGTAAATCAATTCTCAATACGATCACAATAAATATTATCGCGAATACTGAAGAGTCGCGTCACTTTCTTTTTATCCGTGCAGCATTAAAGTGACATTCCATGCGCTTATGTACAAATTTTTCAAGATTTTTCAGGCTCAACATAATGCCGTAAACGAGTACAGATATAATTTTTTTTATATATATATATATGTATATATATATATGAGTTACCGACCAAAGCAATTTCAACTCCTTCTCCATATACTTATCGACTAATGCAATACATAAGCATCGTATTATTGTATTTGCCTGTATATTAGACACGTTTTTTACCTTTTCACGAACCTATACCTTTTTTTAGCTACTAATGTTATTATTTAAAAACTGTTGTAGTTATTATTATAATTTTTTTTTTCACAGCTTTCGAGAAACGTCTGTTACTAGTCATGTGATGAATGCAATTAAAAATTAGTTGTTAATCGATTGGATCTTATTAAAGAAACAGTCATTAATAAAATTTACGATTTCGACACTTTATTGTCGTTGGATATACCTTTTAATCGTTAAAAATGAGACTTCTCTGCGCTTATGTTTAGGAAGAATTAGATTTGTAATGATCGAGAAGTATAAATTGTAAAAAAAGGTATACAACTATTATAATTCTTATAAAAAACAAAATCATAATGGCATTTTAGTTTCAATGTAAATTTTGATTGCGAAAATGTCATTAAATGTAGTATAAGTTCGATATATTAATAACTTATTATAAATATTATAATACTCATGCGCAATATATTATAATATCGTACGACAATTTATTAAAATATAATTATTATAGTTTATGGGTCACCTTTTATTTTGTTATTTTTATAAATTCATTAAAAACAGTCTTTTGCTAATAATAGAAAAACATTGTTTGAGGTTTTTAATATTGTCATTATTCAAGCATTCATCACGTATTCTCTCCATTGATTTTCTTAATTTTAATATTTATAAATATATTGGCAATTACTTTTATTACAATGGTTAGCATATTATCGATTATGTAGACGACTCATAAGGGAAGGAAAAGTCTCATTTTTTTTGTTTCTTTTTTTTGTTTTTTTTGCTTTTGCTTTTGCTTTTGCTTTTGCTTTTAGTTAACTTAATTACTTTGAAAGGAAAGCGTTCGCACATAAAGCACACGTATATGTAAGCATGTACATATATTCGTGCGTACGTAAATGTATCTGTATAAATGAAAAAAAAGTTTCTACAAAGTAATAAAGCAATATCGTAGAAAAATATATAAACGCCTATTTTAGAATCGAATAATAAATAATATAATTTTAATTTACAATAAAGAACATAGAGGCTAAATAAAAAAATTTATTAAATATATAACGATAAAAAAATTCGGCGTACTACCGTTATAACAAATTCGAGTTCGAATCACTCTCGAAAAATTTATTTTTAAATTATTAACGATCGTCTGTAACTGATATAATTGATGTCAATGTTCAATATTTAATCGAAAGAGCTCTAAAAATTTTATCTAGAAGTGAAAGAATTCCATTACTTTGAAACAAACACTTTTTTACCCCCCTCCCCCTTTTATCTTCTCCTCTTCCTTCTTCTTTTTCTTTTTCTGTCATTTTTTTTTTTTTTTTTTTTTTTTTTATTAATTATAATATCGTGCATTTACGATCATTGTTACAATAAGTGAAAGCCCATTACGATATACATAAGCGTATACATTATTTTAACAGCAAAATATATTTGTATTGGTATCTAGCTCCCATAATTATTCACATTAATTGATTCTTTATTCGCATAAAGCATTCGATTTTTTTAGGCAACATTGATAATTTCTAAAGTTTCCATTGCATTAAATCAATTTTATTTTTATTCTATATCGTTATTAATTATTATCAATATTATTATTAATATTATTGTTCGTGTATAAAGGTAACTCATAAGGTAGAGAAATAAATTGAAATCTGTACTCGAAACAACAGGAATTTTTAATCCACAATTTAAATAATAATAATAATAACACTAATAATAATAATAACAATAACAATAATTCGCGAATAAGTTAATAAATAAATAAATAAATAAATAAATGAAAAGGCAATGGACTTGATAAAAATGACAGCTAGTGTGTATATCGATAAAGTACCCGAGTACAATAACACTACACAACAAATGCAAGGCACATCTCAAAGTAAGGAAATCTTTCTGCCTTCGCTAACAGTATACACGTTTCCATGTACGCGTACGCATTAATTATCTAATCACAAAATTTTTAATTTTCAATCTACATATTTATAATTTTTACGTGCCGTGGATCCCGATGGACGTTCAAAGATAGATAGATAGAGGGAGAGAGTGAGAGAGTGAGAGAGAGAGAAACTATACAGAACGCGGTATTAGAGGGACTGGGACGACGGGAGGAGGAGGAGGAGGAGGTGGAGGAGGAGAGCGGACGATCGATGTAGGCAGGGCTGGTACGAGGGGGTGCGAGGTCCGTCCCTTTCGTTTTCTTGGCCCTCGCTCGCTCTCGCTCGCCGCTCGACTTGTTCATTATCACCTCCGGGGGTCAACGATAACGAGGAGGAATGCTACTTGACGGCAAGCGTCTGTTTAAGATGACGGATTAGGTGACTGCCGACGTCGTGCACCTCGGGCCACTGCTTCAGCACGAAGACTATACCCAGGACGACGAACGTCGTCGTCAGTATGCGCACCCTGCACATGAAACAATGGGGCTTAGTACAGCTGAAACAGACGCGGCGAGAAACACCGGCAAATGGGAGGGGGATGGGGGGGGGGTACAAAACAAAACAAAACAAAACAAAACAAATCATAAAGAACTAGAAGTGCGTGCAAAATCATAAGACACGGAGCTGCTCGGGCCGATTTTTTATGCTCGTCGTTATCAGTTACACTTGTTACGGCACGAGGCCGAAATAACTGAAATAATCGGGCGCTCGATCCCGTCTCCTCGTTAACGTATAACAATTACGTCACTCATTGACTTGCTCCCAATAACGACGAATGATCTAGCCGCGCAATTATTTCAGTCGAGTCACGTGACGTTTTATACGTTATGATAGCGGACGATCATACCGGCCCGCAACAATTTACATTACAGCAGGCCAATGCTACAAGTGGAATTCGGTCTTACAATGGCTCAGCCACGCAATAGCTGGATCTCCGTGGATCCCCGCGGCATCGAGCTCTTCATCATTCGAGGAATTCGAAATGTATCATTAAATGCCCTCTTATACACGTTATTCTTAATAACGTACTTACACTTTCGATCGAGTCGCGTGAGAAGGGGCGATGGTTTTTTTTTCAGCGAGTCCGAGAGGCGTCAGCGAGACCGTTACAAGACCCAATTCCATTTATAGATCTCTCTATTCTCGCAATGATTTGTTTAATTGTTAAAGAGGATTTATTTTAGTGCGCTTTATAAGAACAATGAAAAAAAAAGGTACAATCGCGCACATTACGTTCTTTCGCGGTTTCTTTATTAAATGAAGTCTTATGTCGTTCGATTACTAAACGAAGGCAACGAAAGCAACGAAAATAAATAAGGACTAGCGATCTACGCGTAACTGTGCGCACGTGTTAGACTCGAATATAAATATATCTTACGTTGGAAAGGAAGGCGCGACCGGAGACGCGTTAAACTTTATATAACAACAACAACAACAAAAAGAAAATAAAAAACCGGTGGGGCTCTTTATGGAGCAGCAGGAATGATAGAAAAGCGTTAAAATGACCCGAGTGGTTGGGTCGGTGGGGTGGGGGCTAGGAGGAGATAAACTCTCGCGCGGTCCCGCGGCACGTTTTATGTCTCTGGAATCTATTTAATTCTCGACAATTACCGGGGATTAGGATTATTATTATTATTATTATTATTATTTTATTATTTTTTATATTTTTTTTTTATTTCCACGTAAAGCGCTTGATGAGTCGTAAGTGGCCGTAAGTAATGTAAGATAGGTTTCCAGAGACGTAGAGGAGGGACGAGAGACGCGGGTATGAAGGTAGAGCAGAAGTTCTTACCTCGTCCTGAGGAAGGGCATCATGATACCGGCACCGGTGGCCACTAGCAGTAAAATAACTTGCAGTATGGTGAGGACGACGTTTATGAGCTTGACGACCAGTGCCCGGGCGTTGCTATTGTCGAGGCCCTCGAGGGTCACGTACTGCTGGTGCTGCTGCTGCTGGTGCTCCATCTTCCATATTTTCGTCTGGCAGCTCTCGAGCATCTCGTGTATGTCCCTGAGCCTGTCCTCGCTCTGGTACTGCACCTTCTCCTCCATATCCGTGATCGTCTGCTTCAGATTCTCGATCTCGTTCTGGTGCAGCTCCGTCAGGTCGTTTATCTGCTCCTCGAGCCGCTCGCAGCGGAACCTCTCCTCCTGGAGGGCGTGCGACAGGTAGCTCACCTCCTGCTGTATCGTCTGCCAGCCAATGCATTCGGACGTTTAAGCCGTTGCGTTAAAATCGGCAATCATCGCGCCGACGAATCCGATCGATCGGCACGCTATCCTTTCGCAGGCTGTTTCGGCGGAAGTTTCGACGGAAGTTTCGACGGAAGTTTCGACGGCAAGGGACAATTAAAGCTGACTGATCGCAGAGTTCCGCTCGAAAATTTGCCAACGCGGGCGACTGCACGCGAACGCGTACGACAACGGGAACGGGGATCCCTTACTTACTCGTTCGATCGCTCGATCGCTCGATCGCTGTCCAATCGACCGACCGAGCCGCGTTAGTATTTTCCCGAAACTCCAGCGGTTCTCAATTCCTCAGAAATTCTAATTATCTGAGTGCCGTCGCATGAAGTTACGTAAAGTTTCGTTGGCCGCGAGTCGGAAGAGGGTTATAATTGCGCGATCGATGAGGAGGGAAAGAGCCGCTCACCTTGAACTCCTCGAGCTTCTCGCGGAATCGGTCGAGGTTCTCCCTGTGCTCCTGGAGCTCGGCGAATATGGACTTGAGACTATAGGGTTTGGTGTTCTCGTGGGCGCAGGTGTGGGCCTGGCCCCGGCTCCCGGGGCCGCTTTCGCTCGTCACGCTCGAGCACTCGGAGCCCTCCTCCGAAGGGAACTTCATGGCCGTGGGCCCGGCCCCGGTCGCAGCCCCCGCGCTGTGATTCGAGCCGAGGCTGCAGCCCCCGGGCAGGGTCGCCGAGCCATGGTGGCCCTTGCCGTTCTCCTCCTCGACGCTGCCGCTGTCACCGTTGTTACCTGTTGCACGCGGTGTATCGTTTACATAAAATGTCGAGCCATCTGCGATCAAAGCACAGAGAGGGTTGGCCTGTTAGAATTACAGAGCTTATCCAATACTACAGCCAGATGAGAGATTCATGGGTCGGTTGGTTGCTTTAGGCTTTTCATTTTTTTTTTTTTTTGCGGAGAGACATTAATTAACATGAATAACAAGGATGGCTGCGATAACGAGATCCCGCACTCGCCCTTTGCGTATTTTTTTTTTTTTTTTTTTTTTTTACTTCATCCGTTCTTTATTTATTTCCTTTGGCTGTCGTTATTCCTGTTTAAGGCGTCTCGATGAGCGCGAGCGAGATTAAAAGGCCGACACGATCTCCCCCTTTTTTAGTTGGAAAACGAAGAGAGAAGGATTGCCGAGGGAGGGGCACGTTTATCGAAAAGTGGCGAGAGCCAGTATTCCAATTGAAAAGGACGTTGCCGAAGGTGAAAGCGCGACGCGAAGCGCGATGCACCGACACTCCGATACCGATGCTAATCGATGCGAAGGGACGTTTCTTTGATCTCGGTATTGGATAACTAACTGTAGCCAACACGGCAACCGCCTGAGAAAGCTTTCAGCAAAAACCAAACGCTAAGAGTGCGGGAGTGCGTAACGTGATTTTCGCAACAAAGTCCAGTGTAAATTGGTGGATTTGGAGGGTCTCGTGTGTGTGTGTGTGTGGTGGGTGGGTGGGTGGTGGGTGGGTGTGGGTGCGCGTGTGAGAGAGAGAGTGAGAGATCTTTTGAAGCGTGTTACTCGTTTGCAAACCAGTGCAGGACTTCCTCCTCCTCCTCCCGCTCCTACTATTGCTACGACTACTACCGCTACTACTACTCCGCCCACTCCTCCTACTCCCCTGATCACGGATACTTTACTCAAGAGCTGCCGACGGCTCTCGGAGGACAGCGCAATGAGAAGCGATAAAAAGTGTTAGATTGCGGTATGCATCAACTGTGATTACGAATGTGGCTTGCAAACGCAGTGATTACGGCAGCGGTGAATTATTATTTATTCCTTTAGCTATCGCGAGAGAATGCTTCTGGCACTCTTTCTCTTTTGTTATTCGTGTTAAGAATAAGTTGTGACAATACAATCAAACGAAGTGCGTTCGTCCTTCTCCATTTATTTTTATGTTTTTTCTCTTATTTACAAGAAATTCATCACTGTTATTGTTAATTTTACAACAACAACAACAACAACAACAGAAAAACAAACAAACAAACAAAGTAAGAAAGAAAGAAAGAAAGAAAGAAAGAAACGAAAAAAAAAACAATACAAAACAAGGTGTTAATTCAATATGGCACTCACGCGATATGCTGTTTATATTATCGGCGCTGCCAAATTTATTTTTTATGAGATGAGCGAACTCCCTGGGCTTGGACATGACGCTCCTGAAAAATAACAAAGACATCCTTACTACAGTCTTAACTCGATTATCGAGGCCGTCGAAGCATTATGCATTAACGTGCCATTCCTCTATTGCCAAGGAAATACGTATTCCATATTCACTCCAAAATACAAGATACAATTAATTAAATAAAGCTAATCGTTACTTTTGCAGTCATTTATTAATTATTATTATTATTATTTGCGTACGTTTAATGACGATAATAAGAATTTAAGCCATTGTTTAAAGAAGCATCCGTTGCTGCTTCGTCTATTTGTTCATTCCGATTATAGAAAGTTAGTTAATTAAAGCTGTGCATAAATTCATGTGTCTTCCTGGCTCTCGAGAGTCAGGTATTTTAGGTCATTTAGTGAAAGTCGATAGTGTGAATCGATCGGAACAAACTACTGTTCTACGCTCATATTCTTCTATCCCGAAACGGAATATAACAATTTTTCTACTGGCAAAGATAAGAAAATATCGTCGTATCGTTACGCCGTTAATATTCGCAGATCATTTAACGAGTGCAAAAACAAAAACAAAACAAAAAAAATAATCTGCGCGTAGACAATCTACGGTTAATATTAAAGGGGATGGCGGGGGATACGGGGGTTGGGGGGGGTTAAGTGTGAGAAGAAAAACGAAGACAAAGATAGACAGTGGAGTTGTTGTTATTATAATTATAATTATAATTATAATGCTTGACTTACCCTGAAAATCCTGTTATCCCATCGCGAATATTACCACCTACATTTCTATACAAACAATAAAAGCAGTTGAATAAAAATTAAATTACATTAAATTAAATTAAATTATATAAAATTATATTAAATTAAATTAAATTAAACTAAATTATATTAAATCAAGCTCTTTGGGAATTGGCATGAAACGTTTCTCTAAAACTACGTAATTGTTCTATAAATTTATCACTACGAGCTCGCGTGGAATTCGGGTATCCGCCTAAGCCGTATAATTAATTCCTTTATTATTTTAATTATTGAAAAAACGGCCGGTCCGGCGTAATTTAAAAATGCCTCATTTGACTATTTCGACGCAATCCGACTATTCCATACTTTACTTATTAAACGATAATTAATTTTAAGAGTTCTGTTGCCCGTCAGAAAAACCCACGTTGGCTTTCACGTGTAATTTACCTTCCGTAAGAAGGATTTATGTATTTAAAAACTGACGGGAAAATGACGGGAAAATGACGGGAAAATGACGGGGAATTGACGGGCATTCGTTTGAGGAAATGTAAAATTAATGTTGGAAAATCGGAATGTAGGCGTGAGAAAGGTAAATTCTCATCGTCCGTCCGTCGCTTGTCGACAATTCGTTGTAACCGCGCGACCGGAGGTCGGCAGAGGGGCAGGGGGCAGGTAGGTCAGACAGTCGAGACCGAAATTTGGCGTTTTGGCGGTTCGCAGGGGACAGAAAAAAACGACAGAAAACAAAACAAAAACGACAGAAAAGAAAAACGAAAAAACATCCAGACACTCGGATAAAAAGAAACGGGGGGGGGGGCGCAGTGGTTACATTTCATGCAAAGACCCAAAATCGCCAAAATCGAAGGGTAAATAATCGCTTGGGGATGGGAGGGAGGACGTACTTCAAACCCTGTCCCATGTCCCGGAGAACCTCCCGGGGCTGTCGGTGGGCCACCTGCGTCCCGTTCATCTCGTAGTTCCGCAGCTTCTTCGTGTAGCTGTCGAGCTTCTTCTGCAACTGGAGTATATTGTGCGCTGACTTCTGGTTCTTCTTCTCGAAGACCGTTTTGATGCGCGTCCGCTGCTGCTTGTCCGCGTTCGCGGCGAGCTTCAAGTACTCGTTAACGTTCTCTGAAAAGCGAACAACAATCGTCATTGAAGCCTCCTCATGCCGCTTACGCCGGCCCTGCCATGTCCTGATTTCATTGCACGTGTCCACGTGTATCGCGCGTCTTTGATCGGTGAATCCGACCGAGGCGCTTCCGACGGCAGAGCGTTTTACGCGTACTCGACCGGTGAAAAATAAAATTCCCTGGCTATTCGCGTTATGCCGAGCGACGGGCCATCGTTCCGTATAAAGCAAAGGCGGAGACAGACAAAAAAAGAAAAGGTATTTTCAAAGGAGCTCCCCCGTTGAGGCTTTCGATTAACGAGCCTGTATCGATACAACCAGTAATTTAACATTAACTCTGTCCGCTCGATTAAAGTACGATGAATTACAGATTTGAGACGCTTTCGCACGAAGAGGGAAAAATAATTGCTCGTTAATAATAAAGGTTAATATCGTCTTGGCTGGCGGTAGATCAGCGGGCGCCAGAGGAGGGAGGGATACTGGATAAAAATTGTCCCACCCCCGTGGATGCCCTAATAATAGGCTCGCGGGGGGGTGGAGGGGAGTGCATTAGGCTTGGCCTGATTCAAAGTTTGACATCCGAAAGGTAGCGGGGACTCCTCCATTAAGCTGTCGCTCTTGAGATAAATAAATATACAAGGAGGTAAATAAAAAATGACCCGAGAGCTTCCGACGTACGGAATCGTACGGAATCGCCCAACCTCGGCTCTCGTCCCCTTAGCCTTACTTATCCTTGGCGGTCCTAAGAGTGAGATTAAAGAAGAAAAGCCTGGGCTTACCGTCCCTGGTGGTCTGCTCGGTCTTTATAAGCTCGCCCGTCTTGGCGATTTTGTTCTGTATGTGTTTGATGGCCTGCTTGACACGGCTGCCACTCGCGTCTACGTCGTCCCCGATGAGCTCCGTCGAGCCATTGGAGATGAAGGACGCCTGGTGAATCGTCGCGCACGAGGTCTCGTGCTGCAAGCAGACATTATTTATCGACTCGGTAGCCCTCGGTCGCCTCCAGTCCTTGCTTACACAGTCCCTCGCCCATACACACACACACCCCCCTCCCCTTCCGCCCCGCTCTTATAATACGGGTTAATCGTTAATCGCTAATCGCCCGTCCCCTCCCCCCGAAAAGAACAACGAGCGACGTTCCAACGAGAGGGCCGCCTTCTAAGCCTTTGACCCCAACACACGTAGTGTGAAAGAAAAGACCCGGAAGGCCTAATTCATCGGGAACGAAGGAATCCGCTCGTGTAAATAGGAAGATCGCTGCTCGCGCCACTCGCGCAACAAGGGCCGAGCTTTTTGTTCGGCTGGTACAATGCATTTAAGCCGATCCGGGTAACAGCGAGCCGGGATTACGTCTTAATTGCAGCTGCGGTTATTAAGTCCGTGCTTAAGAGTTGCGCTCGGTACATTACGCCAATGAATCGGATAAATGGGATAAATGGGATAAATGGGATAAATGGGAAAAATGGGAAAAATGGGACAAATAGGGAGCGGCTCTGCATATTAATGTTCACACCTTCGTCGGAATTAATGAAAATCAGTGAAAAAATGATTGCGAGCCGGCGGCAGTGCGCTACGGGCTTCTAATGCAATTAGCACCGCTCGATCGGAGTTTTTCTATTTATTGCCGAATAAATAAAGTTACGCGCCACGCGGGCCAGCGGATATTCAATTAAAACGGCTTTGCTTCGCCCCGCCGAAACCAGCCGTTTGTTTATTAAAAATACATTGCGCGTCTGCGCCCCTTTCGGCGATCGATCATTACCTACTAATATTACTCCCCGATAACATTTACAAATCGCTGATCCTCGATTTCTCTTCACTTCATTTATCGATATTTATTCAATGGGGGCAAACTTTCAGGGGCGAATGCTCCTGAACTTTTTAAATGAGCTTCGTGTAATTAAAACTCTCCTCGTTTGCCAACTTACCGAGCACGCGGCTGTAATAATTTAATCAAAATCCGCGTGGCGATATCAGTCAAATAAATAATATCGTAAATACGGCGTATTAAGCAAACGATGCAATTGATACTAAAGCGTAATTACTGTCCCGAAAGGGTTACGATTATTATCATTTCTTTGCTCCCTTACGAAAACATTGTCATTAATCCAATTATACTACTATTTTTTCCATTATATTCCCGATCCATGAACGTGCCGCCACACTCTTCTTTTTTGCAAAATGCTTATATATACATATATTTACCGCGTCCGTGTCTTTAGTTTGTTATAATCATCGAAAGATGAAAATGTGCGAATCAAAATACGTATACAATGCAAATCATTTTAGCATGCGACGCAAATGTTTTGAAATACATAGTATGCCATCGCGAAAAGTTATAAAATCTAATGTATATATATATATATATAATGAATCGTAAAATGTGATTGTCTATACGTTAGCGAAAATAGCAGAACGCGAATGAGGCTATTATTATTGGTCATAAAGTTCATATTTTTCAATAATATACGCATAAAAATATGTGTATATATATATATATATATATATGTATGCATAATGTATGCGGAATGGTATACAGACTTAACAAAATATTAATAAAGCTGCTTAGAAAGATTTTTATGTGACGTGAAACGATCACAACACAAAGTGGATTAATATGAAATGGATCGAATGCACAAGCTTCAACTATAAACGCGAGATCTATAGTTATTGCCTATTAATCAAGTTTAAACGCCAATTAACATTGTTCTTGTCAAAATCACTTCATCGAACGCATATACTAACGCTTTTGGCAAAATGTCGTAAATTGTTGCGTTAAGTTTTTAAAAATAGTATTATATATCTTGTGAAATCGTTACTCATGGAATAAGACTTTTATGCATATTAAATTAATCTTACTATTGGCATACGCAAGTATAGTGAGCTTTTCAATCTTATAATATACGTTAGATAATACTTTGAAAGTAAGTGGGGAATAAAAATAAATGCCTCTTGAATTAGAAAAAGAAGAGAGAAAAATTACTTGTCACATTAACGAGCGGTTTCGCATTATATTAATAAATGTGATTAACTATTAGACATTTTGTTTATTTATTGGCTTAGGTCTGCAACACCTCACGAAACGTATACGTTAATTTTCTTTTTCACTTTAATGAGCACTAAAATGCAATATTTAAGTTGAAATAAGTATTTATGTAATGCTGCATTGTCATTAACGTGGCGAACGGACGCTCGGAAATCTTTAATTCACAATGAAACCGAAAGGTCGTTATTATATTTATAAATTCAACTTGGTTAGAAAAAATCATTAGGAATTTATCAATAAATGAAGGGGCAAATGGAGCAATGAAATGCCTTAAATATTTAGGATGCCATTTTATGTAGAAAATAAATTTAGAGGTCATATAAAATTTATGGCGGGAATGCTTCGAAGGGCTATAAATTCAGTTGAAAATTACGAATAAAGTAAAAATAGATAATCACCGAGGATGATATTAGAATTGTAAAAATACGAAACTCCCGCGAGCCTCGGGGAAACGAAAGATGCCGGGAAACGCGAGAAGAAGGTATGTGGAAGTAAGTGGCTATAGGGTTTCATAAAAATCTTTCGGAATGCACGTGCGTCGTGCGTTAGAATTAATCAATAGGGTAAGAGTTATAATGTAAAGGAGTCGTCGATTTTTTTTACGAGTACAAGCCGTTACTGCGGAGGAACATTACAGTTACGCACTTTGTCTACGAAGATAAATAACGTGGAAAAGCATTTTCAATTAAATAAATAAATAAATAAATCCGACGTGTCTCAAACATATTTATAATCATGAGGTAATGGCTCGATAATTGAACATTGTATTAATTGAGAATTGAATTAATTGTATTTGACGTTGATTAATGGATTGATTCGTGAAATAATGAATGTAAACGGGGCCGATAAGTGAATAAAAGTACACGATACTCTGTGTCGGGGTTATTGGGGTTTCTCTCGCTAAAATGATTATATTTTTAAAAGCTCAGCTTACGTGAGTATAATCGAATAAATTATTAAGAAAAAAAGAAAAAAAGAAAAAAAAAGCATGTCCATCTGTATTTGTGGGTTGGTTTAATTGAAAAAATGGATAAAGAGAAGAAAATGAAAGAGTGCACGTGCGGTCGGAAATGCGGGGATGCTTACTTTGTAAATCAATACTCCTGGCATTACCAGTGATTTCGCCAGTGCTGTATAATTACGTTCGAGGGGGCGGGGGCGGGGAAGGGGGAGGTGGAGATGTGTACTACTGCAAATGCGGAGGAATAAAAATTTAATCGGGTAAAACGGGGAGCCTTCGAACCTTCGGACGCGTTATCACGCGAGCTTTCGATGGTATCGGGATCATTTACCCTGTAGATGAAAGGTAAACGGGAATGATAAAGCCCAAGATTGATTTTAAGACGGGCGCGCTGCTTTCTTTCTTGCCATTATCCCGATTGAGCTGCCTAACGAATGCTTGGTACTCTGCTTGGTACTTTTTTTATACTCTTCTCAGCTCGAATCGCGATGTCGAATAAATCAATAAGCTACGGGCGACGGGTTACATACATACATACGCTGCTCGTGACTGCAAAAGAGTACGAGGAGTACAACGAGGTCCCCGACAACGAGTATCCTCTAACAACTGAGGGATCGGGGGTTATTGGGGTTATTGGGGTTATTGGGATTGAGAGATTGGTGAGGTGGAAGGGGTGCGTCCGTGTCGGCGTGTGCGGTAGATAATAAGGCGCGCGGCGACGTGGGAATGCGCCAAGGAGACTGGACTTGAACGGAACAAGTACTTACGGCATCGTCGTCGGCGGCGACCAGATGAATCAGGCCCTGATCCTCGGACTCGAGCCCGTACGAGACGTTGGCCGAATCCTCGAGGATCTCTCCGGCCCGGGCCATGGCACTGGGCGATCGCTGCCTCCCGGCCCCGGACCTCATGGCGCCCCCGCTACCCCCGCTGCAGGTGCTACCCTCGGCCGGGCCCGCCGCCACCGCCGCCGCCACCGCCACGGTCGTCGTCGTCGTCGTCGTCGTATGCTGCTGCTGCTGCTGCTGCTGCTGTTGCTGCTGTTGTTGTGCTGCTGCTGCTGCTGCTGCTGCTGCTGTTGATGTTGCTGCTGCTGCTGCTGACTACGGACAACAACGGAACGGCAAGGATGCATTATTATTATTATTATTATTGGCCGTGTCGGCGATTGCGTGACCGCAAGTGCGCGAGCCTTAACGCGCTCCATTGTGCGCCCGTTACGAGCGCGACCCTGTCTATCCTCTGGCCTCGCTATTTTTAGACTTTCTTCACCTTAAAGCCGGAACTGCATTATACGCGCTCGCTGGACCACTCGAGCCCGTCGCCGATACAGGAGAATACGATCTTTCGCATCCGGCCTCGAACTCCTGTAGGACTTCCCTTCGTTACTTTCGGTCCAATGGCCCAATAACGGCTTAATAATGTAGAAAAGTCTCGAGAGGCCCCGTCGTCAATTAGCCCACCTAATGCCGGCCGGCCTCCTTCTCCCCGTGAAAAGCTTCGAACTTCCTCCCGCCCCCCCCCCACCCTTGCACCCTACCCTCTTTACGTGCTTTGTCTCGGGTACGGATAAAAGCCTCGATTTCCCACACCGAATTATAATCAGATAGTGTACGTGCGCACGTATACTCCGGCTCGGACATTCACAAAGAGCAATATCAATATTTATTGTACGAACACGTGCGCGTAGCCCCGTCCGCTTTCGAGGAGCGATTTTTTAAAAATACGACAGCCAATGTCAATTATTAATCATTATTTCCTTGTCATTGCGATCGGGATCCATTATTCAAAGAGTTGCGACCGTCTACGAACACAACCGACCTCTTACTTTTCGGCGAGTACAGCTTAGTCTTTGAATGTGCGCTACTGACCGAACATCCTATCCATTTTTGTTTTTTCTTTTGTTTTTTTCTTTTTTTATCGAATTAAAATTCCCCTTTAATGCCCGTTAATTAACGGAGCTCGTGTATCAAAGCTACCGGTATACATTAACTTTTGTAGTCACTCGAAGCTGATTATTGTAAATATAGTCAACGTACCTCTCGTACTTCCGTAAGTTCCTTTAATACAGGCTTATACTTGGAATAGCAATGTACAAGCGTATTGTAATACGTTACGTAAGCTTAAGAAATTATCTAGAGAATCGATGCCCTTACGATAAAAATGCCCACCGACCATCGAATGAATATTTAATACAATTCGTGGCCAAAGAAACAGGGAATTTTATAATAATATAATAAACGTCCGATGCTATCGATCTCCTCTCTTTCACTCTCTCTCTCTCTCTCTCTCTCTCTCACTCTCTTCAATAACTTTAACTTTCCTATCTCGTAAAGTGGAAAAATACAATATTATACGAGTCCGTGAAAAATAATAATTCCGCTTGAATGACTTATTTTTAAATGGAAATAGAAATGGAAATGGAGGAAACCTTGGATCGAGCGAAATAAAGTCATGATAACTTACTTGTCCACTTATCAGTAAATAAAACTTAAAAATATCATGTAATATTCAACTCCGTTACGAAATTCAACTCGCTACTGTCTGTCCTTACCGGATTTTTACTCGTCGAGCTTAGCTTGAGAAATGCCGTCTCATTAAAATTTATAACTAATATTAGTGAATTAGTTTTTCGCAAAAGCGATTTTAACTCACAACTTAATATTCAAAGATTTCATCTCGCTAACGTCTTATTATTTATTACATATCTTTTGGTCCGGATTGAAAAAATAAATAAAATAATAGCATCCAATTGTACTTGCCGAATGCTGCTTACTTCCCCCTTATTACATACGAATTGATATAATTTTAAATAAAAGACATTTATCAGCGAGTGACGGATATAATTAGTTGGCTCCGAAAGGTCGATATCGCATGCTCTCTCTCTCTCTCTCTCTCTCTCTCTCTCTTAATGCATTGACCAATGCGGCGAGGAGCAGCACTCGCTCAGCACGTTGCTTACAATTGCTCATAATTGATGAATAATATTACAAACGTACCGCTCTCATTGTTATTGTTATTTTTATAATTACTAGTGTAATTTAATAGATTAAATACGGCACTTGATTAAGCAGATTAGGCATACTGGGCATACTGGGCATACTGGGCAGAGTAGGCAGATTAGGCAGAGTAGGCAGATTAGGCGGATTACGATCTAGTCGAGCCAATGTAGCGATTCGGTAAAACGAGAAGATTTCCGAGGAGGAAGAATTTCTCATTAGAAGAAACTCGAGCTGCAGGAAAAGCGCCTCTGTTTAACGGAATACTAATCGAATTAAGATGCGTTCCGGCGATTTGTGACCTACATTTAAAAAATCTATATGCCCTATTCGTTGGAGGCTCAAGTTCAGAAGCGCGAAAGGCAAAAACGAGGATAATACGACGATAAAGCGAAGGATGTCGCGATTACGTGGAGCGCCGGGAGTTAATACGTTAATTTCAAGTTAAGGGGGGAAAGCGCTTTGAGAATTTAATAAGGGAGGGGCAGGATAGGATTATTTCCGTTATTTGATGAAAACCGGAGCTCGAGAAATAACAATCTTTTGTTAAAAGTTCTTTTTACGACTACGTTAGGCTCGGGATGAAATTACAATTGTACACATCCGTTCGAGCGAGCTAACGACCATTTCAGGAAATAAGAACTTTATAATATTAAGCGAGCGTGCGTGTTAAATGAGCCGCAGCCTCATCCGACGTCACAAGCCACAAGCTCACGTTGCCTAAATAATTAGTTAAGTCGTTTGTTGAAGTATTTCCAAGCCTCGTGATTTTACTTTTATACTTTCAGTCAACTTTTCATATTCAAGGCCATAATGAGAGAATCCCTCTTATTCTAACAAGCGACGCGTACGAGTACGAGTACGAGTACGAGCTTGTGTTACTTAGAAGAGTGCCCAGTCACACTGCCATTGCAAGATAAGGAGATAAATTGCTCTTATTTACCAAAACTTCTTCGGCTTAAGAATTCGAAAGAACTGTTGTTTAGAATAGCTGGACAATAAATAATATCAGTTGCCATATCTTGTACGATCCTTACAGTTTTCTTAAAGCATTAGATAAGCAATACAAGGCGAGAGATCAGTTATGGGATAAGAATACAACATTACTTTAATGCATCCCAAGATATAAGTTAAGCGAATAGCATAGTGGCAAATGGCAAGGATCCCAATGGCACACGAATACCCTGCATACATACAGTCCTTACAAAACATAAGAATTTCTCAACAGCACTCGACCTCTGATCACAAGCTCTAGATAAGGAAAACAATTACGATGCGTGGAGGACTTACGCCGTGTTGGCATTCCGCGACTTAGTTGTGTGATCAGTGATGACCTGTTGCTGCTGACCGTGTGAACTGAAAATGTTGGCTCTGTTGGGCGATGCACTTCGAGAGCTGTTCTTGCTTGAAGTTGTTACGGTCAAATTAGCCATACCTTCCTCGATGGAAAGTCGTCCTCTCTTGGCTTAGCATTTGTTTTATCTTTCTAGGCATCTGCAAAACATATCATTTATTATCTATTATTTCAGCACTCTACGATATAATCTTACGTCATTATCTCTAATATTTTTACTCTTACAGATAGAGAGGGTATTATTAATTTATTATATAAGTTTGAAGCTTTTATGATAAGGATTATGATTAAATTTAACAGTACTTTGTATTATAAAATTTGTAGTTTAACGTTATAAAATGAAAGGCAAGACGATTGGATACGCAGTCGCTGATAGGACTATAATTATTAGCCTTCCTATTTTAGTTTACGCATTGTACCTTTCCATATTTATAATTTAAGTAATTATAACATAAATGTTTCATTTGTTTAAAACTGCTTGTATTAATAATGTTTAAAGTAAAGAAGACTTTGTCGATGGCTAGTTTAAGATGTATAGTTTAAGGAATCTGTATTAAATATACGTTAATCTACAGCTATTCCATTGGTTTACCTAACTTGAAATAAATGGAAGCATTCAATATTATCAATTTTGTTCTTATATCTAATCTAAAAGCAGCTATAGATATCACTGCACACAGTGGACTCTTATAGCAATCAATAAATTATTTTTTATATCTCGGGATTGGAAAGCCTTCTTATATATAGTACAAATTTTAAGTGAAGATTTGAAAATATTCATACTACGTTCATTAAAGATTCTTTGCTATATTACACAGTGAGTTGTTGAAAGAGCAGAAGAACTAATTATGCTAAATGATGATTACAGTACAAGTCTTGTATCTGCACTATAGTACAGAAGATGTGAATTTAGATTACCATAAGTGACTCATTCGAAAAAGCTTTCAAGTATGCATCAATAAGAGCATGCGATATAGAGACATGTAAAAACTAAATTTAAAGCAGAAATAAAATTCTAATGGAGTACATAAGTATATGGCATTTTATTATAAATCTATGATAGCTTGGTGGCTTGATTGATGAAAAACCTTTCTATAAATACTCATGGTATTTATAGAAAATTCATACAAATATGAGAATTATGATTCATACAAAGTCTACTCACGGGTCATATCAAATTGGATTCTGTCTTAAAATTTAACAACATTTCCTTTATCGAACACAACTAAAACTGATCCCATTAAATTTTGTATGCTTTGTGCATAAAATATATTATCATCCATTACCAATTTACTACATTATTTGCTTGGTTGTGATCAAGCATTTTAATGTACAAACCGAGGCCTTGATACACTATACTCTGTTTATTTTTATAAACTCTTCCCCTCAATGATCTTGTCAATGTTAACTGAATATTATAAAAAATTGTCACTAATTTCTCAGAAGTATACAAGAAAATAATAATAATAATAATGATGATGATGATGATGATGAAGCAAATGGAAGAATATATGAAAGTTAGGAATTATTGGATAAATGTTACAGAGATGCCTTTAATAAGTAAAATAAAAGAGAAACAAAGAAAGAGAAGGTAAAAGGTAAAACCCGTGTGGCGGGAGAGGAGAAAAGAGAAAGAGCCTGAGAGAGAGAGAGAGAGAGAGAGAGAGAGAGAAGCACGCTGTACAGAAAGCAGAAGAAGATAAGGAATAAGTTTGATGTAATGAGTGAAAACGAGTGAAAGCAATCAGCTGTTGATTAACGACAGCGGTATAAATAAATAATGAAAATCTCGAAAAATCAGGCGATAAATTGTCAAAGAAGGCTAGGTTTGTTAGGATGTGCGTAGAGGAGTGGTGTGCGAGTGGATGCGAGTAATTGGAGAGTGTGTGTGGGTACGAGGCAAATGAAAACAATAAGAAACTAAAAACACAACCTCCAAAAGTCCGAGAGCGAGGGAGGAGTAAGCGAGAGCCAGCGATTGACCGCGACGTAGGTCGAGCTAAGAGGAATAACGCAGACGTATAAGAGATGAGTAGTCACTGAGGCTGAGTAACCACCTTGCGATTCAGCGAGTCCCCCGAGGCATTCGCTAGGGCAAAGTCGGCCACAGCTGAAGAAGCGGAACTTCGAGGAGACGAGTGTAACGGGGGACAGAGAGAGAGAGAGAGAGAGAAAATGATAGATAGGCAGAGAGATAGACCGTTGACAGTGAGGCTGGGGGTCGAGGAGCGCCGCCCTCGAGGAAGCTGGCACCGAGTCCGACGGAGGGCTGAGAGTCCGGGACATGGAACGACAGCGAGTCCTCGGTGTTTACATCGACAGAATACTCGACGTCCGGGGAAGGAGGAGAAAGTCTTTCGCGCACTCACTCGCGAGCTTTTCTCTTGATCCTCGACGACGGTCCCGCAGCTCGAGGACACCAAGAGCGGCGAGGTAGCGGCGATCGTTGTTGCTGTTGTCGCTTCTCTCTCTCGGGTGTGTCCGTCTGTGTTCCTCGGAGCTGTCGAGTGAGACCGCGAGAGGCGGATACGGCGGTGCGTGTATCGGCCCTCCCCTCCTCAGCCTCCTCGCCCCGTTGCTATCGTTGCTACTGCCTGTACTACTACTTCTACTACTTCTACTACTGCCTGTACTACTACTACTACTACTAGTACTACTACGAGTACTGTTGTTATTGTTGCTGTTGCTGTTGTTGCTGTTACCTCTCGCGCACAACCTCAACATTCCATTAGACGACGAGGGAGAGGCGGCCGCGATTAAACGCGTGGGCGCGACGAGACTCTCTTTTATTCGTCGCAGGGTATCGGACCGCCCGAGCAGGGAACGCGACCGCGCGCATCGGGGCGACGACGAGCAGTGAACTGAGGAAAAGCGCCGCCAAGGAAGAAGAGTCGGCCGCGAGCGAGCACTCGAGTCTTGCTTGCTCGCCTCCACCTCCCCCTCGTGCTTACTCGCTCCCCCTCTTTGTCGAGCGTGCTCTCTCCCCTCTCTCTCTCTCTCTCTCTCTCTCTCTCTCTCTCTCTCTCTCTCAAGCTGGCGAGCGTATTTTACACGAGAGCTGCATCGGAGCGTCGACTCTTCTCGCAGCCGAATGGCGCCACTCGGTGTGCGTATTCTCAATATCGCCGTCCCTTCCCTCCCCCTCCTACGCGCAACTATTCCCTCCTCACGGCTTTACGAGCGCTCTCGTCACTCCCGTGCCCGCGGTTTAATTCACGAGTCCCGCCGACGTATTATACCTCCTCGACCCTCCTATCCGTAAGCGCGCCGAGGATATCATTCCCGACGACGGCCAAGGCGCTGCTACTGCCGCTGCTATCACCGCCACCGCCGCCTCCACCGCCACCGCCGCCGCTGTCTACGTTCCCGTAACCCTCTCCGCTCCTCGTTTGCACCTCCCCCCCCCATCCCCCACACCCTCGATCATCGGGCGCTGCGTCGTCATCGACTATACACTTGAAGGACCTCTCCTCCCGTCCACCAGCCGCCTATTACGATGATACTCCCCCGTTTCGTTTCCCACGCCCCCAATTTGCACAATCACTAATTATTGACAGCGGATACCACGGCCTGTCATCGAACTCCGCACGTATCGTAAACATCCTCGGGCCACTACCGCATCAACGACAGCTGTTTATGCCTTCGAGACACTTTTCTCCGATTAGTCATTCGCTTACGCGTTCTATAGAATATAATATGTTTCTTCCTCTCTCCCGTTACTCCACTAACTCTAGCGATAATTATTACTTCTACCTTCATCCTCCTCATCATCCTCGTCATCGTTGTCGTCGTCGTCGTCGTCGTCATTATTATTATTATTCTTATTATTGTTATTGTTATTGTTATCGTCGTATAATGAGCTTCTCTGACAAGAGAAAAAGTTCCCCCGACTCTATATTATATAAGCCCTCCTCCCTCCCCCCATCACTTTCTCTCTCTCACTCACTCACTCACTCTCGGACTTATATCCTCAGACGCATGCATTATTATTACGTTCTCACAAGCTCTAAATCATATTTAAGAGACCATTGTACTTGAGACAGGGATATTTTTCACTAGATTTTCTTTCGACAACCTCTCTCTCTCTCTCTCTCTCTCTCTCTGTCTCTCTGTCACTGCCCGAATCGCATATCTACTTTAGAGAATATCTTTCCCGTTTTGAGATCGCTTACGACTGACCCAGTTTAATTTTATTATGCGTCTGTTAAAAACGGTAAATATACTATTGCTATGCTCATTAATGGCCTTACCCACTATACGTACACGATATCCGAGTTTTGCATTTTCTATTTATCCTTCGCGTCGTCTTATTTTAATTCCCAGCTAAATAAATAATCGGATTAATACGACGAGCGGCAAACTTGTAATTTCAAAATATTTATAATTCAAAAGAATTTTTTAACAGTTCGAGCCGTTAATTCGACAGAGGAAACTCACGTTTTTATCACTCACATACCCGCACATGCACACACGTCTCCTCTATATTAATATTATGCATACATAAGTATATTTTCTTTTTTCTTTTCTGACATTTGTGTGCCATGCTGTCGTTACTCGTGTCTCCTGTAACGTAAAAAAAAAAAAAAAAAAACCCATTATCTTATATACTTGTAGTATATAAGAATTTAATAACAAGAATATTTTGTAAATTATGTACCGGGTAATGTAAAATTCTTGCGGTCTCTTTTTATTTTAGAATAGATAAAGGACGAGCGTATATATATATATGCCGTAAGTCCGATTTGATAACAAATTAAGCTCTTACGTTTTATAAATTGTTAAACAAATGTTAAAGGCTCACCTCTGTCTGTGCCACTGGCCTAAACAATAAACCATTATTGAAAAATAAATCACCCAATGGAGCCTCTACTTTAAAAGGAAAATACATCCATTTACAAATCCTTTCAATATTTATTCATTAAGTATTTCATTTCATTTACAAATTCGAGTTTAGTTATAATCTCATTAGTACGTGTAAACCTACTTTCAAGCTCAAATTATTGATTTACTGTCGCATTTGAAGTAATAACATAGAAACAAAAGAGTTTTCTTTCGTTTCTTTTTTTCTTTCCAATTTTCGTAAAGTAATTCGTACTGTAATTAGTTGTATTAGTCTCTGAGTAAGAGTATGCATATCATTTCGTCCGAGTATATATTTTTATTCGTCGAGTTATCGTTAATTTTAATCCTAAAATACAAAATATTTAAAATGTAAAAGAATTGAATTTTCATTATACGCTTTTAAAAAGGTTTTTTTTTAAAAAAAGAAAAAAAAAGAAGAAAAAAAAGAATAAAAAAAGTATTTAAAAGTAATTATTTTAAGCTTTAACTATCGGCATTAAAAAGACTATTGAATGGTGACAATCATGGTAATGGGGGGAAAAAAAAAAGAGTACATCAGTAATTGATGTTTTAGTTAAAAGATTTTGCAATATTTTAAGTAACGTAATTTATAAGCGCGTTTTGTTAACTACGAATGCGTCTGAGACGAAGAATTTGGCAAATTAATGGCTTTCTCTTGAGCAGTTGATATTTGAAAATCACATGGCTGCTTCATTAAAATTTTTACCCATTTTTGATGGTTTCCGTTCAGGACCGCGCGCGCGCTCAGCTTTCTCGATAAAGGATTCATGAGAAAGTGAAATTTGAAATGGAAAACTCTCTAAATTCGAAATAGAGATCGACGTAAGATTACCTTTCGAATCAAAAGTAAGATTGCGATGGTTGACACAACGAGAGTCAGTGGCCCCCCCCCCCAGTCCCCAAACATTATAACTTTTTATTTATAAGCTAGTGAGGTTTCCCTCAATTTTCTTCCAAGGAAAATCACCTTTGCCAATAGCTGGCACATTCACGTTACTGCTAAAATATCCTTCTCGTCTACGAGCGCCTTAAAAGTTAACAATATCTATATATATATATATATATACAAAAGCTTACTTCGATTCGTTCTTGTTATGCAGTGATTGCGCGCGCGTATTTTTCGCGATTGACGAATGTCTCGAGAAGAAGAGAAAAACACGTATTCGCGTAATACACGCACGCAATACTACGGAAAAGAAATCGAAGCTTTAAACGTTAAGGTAACTAACGTCCCGACGGAAGTGTGCGTCCTCTTCTCGCGGCACCTTCACGGGGAAAGAGACTTTTTAATTAAAATTTTTGCAATAAAATCCTCCCCCCTCCCCCTCCCCAGCCCGAGCATAAGTCAAGGAAAGCATTGGGTACGTTATTGTTATTATTAAGCGTCAGTAATAATAATGTATTGTAATTGGAAATAAAGTTGCTGGTCCAAGTGGTCGGGAAGAGTATTAATGTTAAATAAGATTGCGCGAAGGTAGCCCGAGTTGGCAACGGAGTTAATAATTCTTGGGCTCGATCGGGATCTCGATATCTCGGTCCTCGAAATTTCCCAAATCGCGAATGCGTTTTTGCAATTGCATCGAGGGCCGCCCGCCGCCTCTTGGCAGCGGCAAATCGCACAAGGGAAACATGCAAAACATTTGGTTCCGAGAGGCGCACGTGTAAGTTTGTTGGCCGAGTCTTTTCTCTTCTCGCGTCGATCGCTTGCTTATCCTCGGGCAAATTTAAAACGCCCGAGCGAGCGAGCGAGCGACCGCCTTTAAGAAAGTACAGCGAATAACGCAACTGGGACTTTTCGATTCGCTCCGTCTCTTCTTCGCCAATTTCCTTCCTTCCTTCCTCCTGCGGCTCTATACCTCTGGCGTATATAAAGGAGGTGGAGGAGGAGGAGGAGGAGAGCTGGAGGGAGGGAGGCAAAGTGAAGAAAAGGATAAGGTATCCTAAATATTTGACAAACGTTTGTTTGCGCTTGAAAATAATTGATTCACCAGCGAGTCATGTGTTCCCGAAACTTTCCCGACCGTCATCCTTCGCCTTTCCATTCAAGCCTTTATTTAACATGTTTAAAATAACCGTTTACTAAGTTATTCTTCTCCCTCTGCGCTTGACGTCATCCAGGCTCGCGCTTCTGATACAGAGGAGATGACGCGCACCTCCGCGAAAGTCAGCTAACGCGACTCGCTCTACTCGCCGCAAATCGTATTTGTATATAAATATATTTATATATATTTATATATATATATGTATCTCTCTCTCTCTCTCTCTCTCTGCCTTCTACAGCCTCTTCCGTAACGATCCATCGATTTTACCTGCCCTCGGGGCTTTACCAATTCTAATTCACCGAGTGATGATACCGTCGAAATCGGATGTCATCCTCTCGGTCGAATAATTATTGTACCACGAATTCCGATATTATAATCATCCACCCATCGGATCCTCCTCTCGCTCAACGAACACAATCGATCATTACGTTTCGGCATCTCGTGTCGTTCGTTGCGACCGAAGCCCGATATCATCAACGGATTTCAATGCCATCGCAGCCACGTAGTTAAACGGCTAATTAATATATGAAAATGCCAATGATCAGGGATTGTCAAATGATTTGGCTGCTTGTCGACAAGACCGATTTGAAAAAAATTCGTAATTTTCTCGGGTTCTTCAGTTTTCCTCGAACGAGACATTACGTGGCTTTTATCTGACTGGCGGTATTACTCAACATGTATACATTTTAAAATCCGCGAGCTATAATCTTTGGGAAAAAAGCCAAGTCGACTTTTAATTCCCATTTTTCCTAGCCAAAATAAAAGCTAATTAAAAAAAAAAAAATTAAAAAATATATATATATATGTGTGTGTGTGTGTGTGTGTGTACATCACAACGTTACGCTGCTAATAATTATGAGCTTAATTAGTGTTTACGCGTGCAGTTTTTTTTTCCTTCTCTTTTTATTACGTAAATTCAACCGTCAATACAAATTCATTTCTTTTAATTGTTAAAATGCCAAAGGCTTTTAAACTATGCTTTTTAACGTTTTTGCGGCTTTTTAACTTCTCATTTTTTAAAATATTAATACATTTAAGGCCGTATAATAAAACATTTCGTGTTTTCGTTTGCTTCTTATACAGTTTTTGTGACAACTTGGCTGTGAAAAAGTCTTGGTAAGTGACGTGAGCATTATAAAAATTAGAATAAAAATTTGAATTAAATATTTATTCAACGTACACATGTTATTTCACATAAGCTTATCGGTGAATCAAGAACCAAGCAGAGTATTGCAGATGCTGAAATCTAACTGCACGCTCATACTAAGAAGAAAAATGCAAACAAGAACTAAATATTAATTTCATTGTAAGCACCAAACGTATTAATAGAATATAAGGTATGCAATACATGTGTTGTGTTGCATTATCGATTCCTTAATTGCAATCCTCATTAACATTGACTAACTAAATCTAGGCAACAATCAAAGTTCAAGTATGTATTTCCTGCAATGGCTAAGCATCATAGACAGTCCTTCAGAATGTTATGGTCTTCTGACCTTCGCTTTCTATGCTGAGCACAACTTGCGTGCACATATTTAAACAAAGTCATTGAGAAAAGGACAAAGAGTTCATAAATAATTTTTTACACGTTAGAAAACAAACACTTTTTTTAGTTTCATGAAACTTTTTCTTTTAGTTGTTTAAAATATCAAGATGATTGTTGGTTATTTATTTCTAAAATTATTTTTCACATTACTGCATCTAATGCAATAAAGAAATATTTTTAATTTCAATCTAATTTCTAATCATAGTCTTTGAATTCACAGTCACATTACAAGATCTATTTCAACAAAAGTATAATGAAAATAAAAATGAAATGCTTGACTGTAATTAATCACATTGCCATAGATTTTGGAATTAATTAAAGATTTGAAAATTAGTGCTTCTGTTTTTGTCATAAGCGGTAGAAAATTAAATTTACAGTTATTATTTAAGGTCTGTCTAATAAATATATGATTGAAATAATAAATATTGGGAATATCACAATTAACTATATCAACGATGAGTTACTTATTGTTAATCATTTGATGCTCATGAAAAACTCATGCACAAATAAATAAATTACTAAATCATACGTTTTAAGTTTACTTGCGCATGTATAATGGCAAGCGACAACATATAACACACGTATTTACAAAATTACAAAAGCCTTTATACACATTTCAAACTATATGGAATACTTTTCTTCGTGACATCTAATTCGTATATATTTATTTATTCTGACTATCAGAAAGCTGTTTTAATTTATCCTGCAGGCTTTTGCCAAAGGAATTTCTGTACTGAGGGCTAACCGAATCCAACAAAGCATAGATAGTTTCAAAATATTCTACACTTGTACCATCGGCGTCATTTGTATTATTGACATGATTATGTTCTTTACTAACTATACTGAAGCCTCGAGGGGATAAGCATATACAGAATTTGAGATGCTCTAGTGTTGTTATATTCAAATAAATTGATTGACTGCTGCCTGTCAAAATTGATTCGTCACAAATTTTTATATCATGCACATGATATCTTATATCATCGATAACTGCTTGTGCTTCTACCCGCCATTGCTCCGCATCTAAGACATGCTCTTTGTCAAACATTTTCTTGCTGGCATTCATCTATAAAATAAGTTTGTGTTATGAAACTGAGTCTTAGCAATGCTAAAATATTATTTGTTTCTTTTCTGCAAGTCCATGGTTGATTTAAAATTGTTTTATCTGTTTCAGTTCAACGTCTTGTTTTCAATTAATTTATATTTGCTTGGTGTTATGAAACTCCTTGACCGCTAATACAGCATCGGAAGCAGCAATAACTTGGCAAATGAATCCCTCCCTGTGAAATCCTTATAATTTTCCTGCGAATGAATAATAAAAAGAGCATGGTTAGAGTAAAGTAAGAGTTCGAAAGGCTGAATTTTCCTTCTAATTATCTCGTACTTATTATAACCGCCATACCTTCTATTTATAAGTAATGAATGTATGCGCGTCCGGTGGTCTGTGGTCTCTCGAATATTTTGAGCCTTCCGATCACGTAGCTACCCCGCGACTACTCTCTCTCTCTCTCTCCTATCCCTCCTCGGAGCTCGGGACAATTGCAAGACATGAGATTTCCAGGAACTTTCAGGGTCAAAGTCCAAGATTAGGACGTTGCTTACTCCCTTACGTAATGGCAAATGTCTTTTGACACGACGGATGGCTACGTACACATGGTTGCGTACCAACGCCCAGCACTACTTAGTGGCTTCTCTCTCTCTCTCTCTCTCTCTCTCTCTCGTTTCCCGGACGGTCGCAACTTCGATCAACGTACACCCCGAGAAGGATCTCCTTCGCTATCTGCCGGCTCCGTGAGTAAGCCCTGGAAACAACGGCGGCGATAATGTACCATGTTTATCGGTGATTATTTCCTATGCACGGTTCCATAAATCCACGGCGAGGATGCGTTGCGCGGTGGTGGGAGGACTCGAGGGGCTGCTGTGTACTGCTGTGTGCTGCCGTTCACGGCCGAGTCGGTAAGGTAGGACGTTACGCACGTGTGCACATAATCGAGAGCACGATGGTAAAACAGACTCAGGTACCGAATATAACATTTTCACTGCGACGAAGTCGACTCTGCGAATTCCTACTTTCATTACTTTTTATTATTATTCCGGATTACGTTCTACCGTTGCCCTAATGAATTCGTGACAAACTCGGACGGTGCTCTTTAAAAGAATTAAATGTGCATTGAAAATTTTCGCTCTTTTACGTTATGACGCTCGATTTTGAAATCTTCTCGGAAATCTGCGAGCAATGTTTTTCTTACAAAACAGACATCGAAGCCTATGCCAGTGTAAAATAACCATTTTCCAAATCAATGTCAGCACAAATTCAGATTAGTGTATATTTTTATATAATAATAATAATAATAATAATAATAATAATAATAATAATAATAATAATAATAGTTTTAATAAAACGAATTCACGATATTTACGATTTAACGAATGTTTTCTTTTTTTAATTGTACTTTTTGTCACTTAAGCTCCGACCGAGTTGAATTGACTAACGACTAAGTTAAAAATTTTTCATTCTTTACATCGAACAGCTGAGGTTAAGCTTTTTATGTAACATTTTTTTTCTCTCACTAAAAAGGTAATTAACAAAAATGACCGAGCACGGAATTTTTCACGCTTATTTATTAAATTTGATCTTCCAACGGCGTGCAGTGAAGGATACGAGCGTATATTAAATAAGTATTCAATAAGCTTGTAATATTATGAATTATTATTGCATTGATAATCTCCTCTTGTATCATAAAACTCTCGGACTTTTATGGCAATCATTAAGGAAGAGACATTGTCCCTGTTTTCGTTATTATACTTTACTTTCAATCGTCCGGTTGAAACTCACGTGATAAGAGCAACTTTTCACCGTTTCATTTTCATAAACAAAGAAGTGAGGGTGAGGGTAAGGGTGAGAGAGAAAAAAGAAATTGATCCCCTTTTGCGGTTCAGCCAAGTCATTATTTATATTCAAATGACCGGTGATAAACCAGTCTCTTGAGCAATTGTCGGTACAGGGCAAGCGAAGAGAGAGAGAGAGAGAGAGAGAGAGAGGGAGGGAGAAGCGACGCAACTACGAGGTTGGCGGCTGTCGCTTGAGAAAACCAATGAAACATCGGCGAGCGCTCGCTCGATTCCCGCGCTCACTTTGTCATGATCGACGTTTGAACTTTATGCAATAATAAAGTTAGTTGGTGAATCCTCGTCGTCGTCGTCGTCGTCGTCGTCGTCGTTGTTGTTGTTGTTGTTGCTGTTGTTGTTGCTTCGAGAATTCACGAAAACTCGGGACTTGATGGCTTCGTCGTCGAGGCTTGGCCTCATGAAGCGAGGACGTAAGCGTTTAATCCGTCGGTGTAAAAGAAAAAGAAAAGAAGAAGAAGAAGAAGAAGAAGAAGAAGAAGAAGAAGATGAAGAAGAAGATGAAGAAGAAGAAGAAGAAAGAAGCTAAAGCCGAAAAAGGACATAAGTCTTGAGGAGGGCCAATTCCGTCTGATGGAAAATCTCCATCGGTGCAGAGCTTCGAGTTCCTTCGGTCACGTAGCGACTTTAGCGAGCCGTTGATTATCACCGATTCTCCTTCGCATGTTTCTTCACCGGACTCGTCGTCTCCTTCGTTCCGCCCAACGCCGCCGCTGCACCCGCCGCAGCTTATCTTTATACCCCGTTCTTGTTACTCTAACAGCGCCTCCGGAGATAACGATTCGACCCCCCCCCTCTGCCCCCGTCACCGCCCCACCACACACACACACACCTTCCCCCTTGCCACCTCCCTATCTCGATCCGTACGTCAGCTCGAGATAGGTTCTCCACTTGGCTCGGTAACTTGCCACCCGTAACCTTAACGTTGGATTTGAAATTAACGCGTAGCCGGTAGCGCGCCCCGCACAAAAGTCCTTCCCATAACGAGATGAATGTCATTAGACGGAATTGCGGCCTTATCGAAGGCTGGCATTAGGTAGGATCGTGTGACCGAAGCCAGAGGGCCGGCAATTCTAGCTTCAGCTTATTCCCGGGACAGGTAAGCGAGGAAGCGCAGCTGTCAGTGCAACCGCACTCGGTGCATTATGCAGCGCAGACGCATTGTACGCGCTCTCGTAGAAGCCATTAAACGTTGCAGGATGTACCCACCCGAGCTCTTGAGATTTTCCAAATAAACGAGTACAAAGAAGAAGGAAAGAATCTCCCGGCTTCTAGTTTACAGGCGCATGCCCTCCCATTGTATCTCGGTTCTCTCGGTCCAGGACTCCGCTCTCCAGTCCCAAATAAGTGCCAAATCGGCCGGTTTTCAGTATGAATAACTAATAACGGCTACGCGTTACCGGCGATGTCCGGCTCAGCGCGCTCAAGCTCGTGTCCGGCTTTCCGATAAGACAAATGGCTTTATTGCCAGTGGCAGTGATAGCCTCGCAGTCGTGTACATTCGCAGTAATTCGCCGTCGACGTTCGGCGCAAAAATCCTCGTCGAGAAATTGAATTTGCCCCAGTTTTTTTCGGGAGACTAAGCCGGCACAAAAAGGCTCGGCGAGTAAAAAATGCCTTGGCATTTCTGCGAGGATTTTGACGAGGAGGCCAGGAGAAACTGGAGCGTGGAATTTTTGTCGAATCGATTACACTGAAGCGGCACGTATTGTACGAATCCTAGGACGATAGATACGTTCGATACGTTCCTTTCATACGACAGATGGCACATTTCACAAATCTACCGACTCCCTCCGAAACGAGCGATGCTCAATACATACAAAGTTATTATTATTAACATACACCCTTAATCCTTGTTCCTTTTTCCTTTGTTTTATTTTCCTGTTGCTGTCGCTGTTGCTGTCGCTGTTGCTGTCGCTGTTGCTGTTGCTGTTGCTGTCGCTGTTGCTGTTGCTGCTGCTGTTGCTGTTGCTGTCGCTGTTGCTGTTGTTGTTGCTGTCGCATGTTGCTATTGCTGTTGCTGTTGCTGTCGTTGTTGTTACGAAAGCACTTGAGAGAGAGTAGACGGCTACTGAGGGTAAAGCAGCATTATGAATTATGAAAGGGTTACTCGATTCTTTTCCTCTCTGCTTTACATCCCAATGGCAGATAAAAAAAAAAAATCAAAACTCATCGGTGCATGGAAGTCTCGAGACAAAAAAGTCAATGTATGGGGGGGTGGGGAGGGGCTGGAGGGTGGGTGGTGGTGGGCAACATTATATTTCCTCTATAATCTTTAACGTTTAACGTTAGCTCGGTATCTTATATTTTTGCTGATCCTGTATTCCGTTAATCTTGCTAACGACCGGGGGTGGTCTTATCTGCAGACAACCTGCCTCTCCCGTCCCCATCCATTTCCCCGCCCCGGCCCCGTCCCGCGCCCCCTCCCAAGCAGCGAGATTTCGAATTTCAATCACGGACCAGTAGCGAGGAAGAATTTTCGGTTTTTGCCATTTCCTTGTTCTTTAATCGGCTTCTCGCTTCTACGTCGTCGTCGCGGTAGGTTAAAGCTACGCAACCGAATTTCTTGACGGACCTGACAGCAACACCGCGAGCTAGATTCGCATTCGTTCCTTTTCTTGTCAAGACGAGCGAGACAGCCGTCGCTCAGGCAACTTGTTAGCCAAATTCCCAGCCATCCGCTCTTTTTCCTGGCATTCTTTTTTCCTTATCTAGCATTAAAACGAACGCGCCTTTATACATATACATACATACATACATACATACATATATATATATATATATTATTTGCTTCTAATACTACTGGTCGAGAGATTAACGGGGGCAGCTGAACGAGGTGATCCGAGCCAGTGACAGCTATAAAAAAATCGCTTGGCAGTAGGCTTCGGTAGGGAAGAGACTACCCTCTGTCCCATAACCTTCGTTATATTTCGAGTCCTCGTTCACACCAGTCACCGACCTCATTACCGAATTATTTATATCCTTATTATTGTTACGATTATTTTGCCAATGGCGTTTGGGGGGGAATAACTGATTAGGAAAATCGAGCTAATATTCCTAATATAGCTAATAATCAAGGGTAGGATCTCGTGCCGCAAAACTAATATCTCCTTTAAAAGAGCAAGGTAAGGGGAAATCCACTATTTTATCACGATTGAGCGCATTTAATATTGTTGAAAATTAATGGAGCTCTGAGTTAAGGCCGGAGGGGAAGAGCCCTTTGCTCCTGGAGTGAGACTAGCGGATGATGCATCCAGTCCCGGCACATCAGCACGCGGAAAGCTACAACTTTGCCGGGACGTCGACGTCTTGAGAAGCCGTCGCATCGCAGCCAGGGGCCAAGAGGCAGGCGGCTTATAGAATGCACCCTAGAGATCACTGCAGGGAACGACCTCCTCAAGGGCCACTCTCCCTCGTCCAGTTAAAATACGAGCGCAGGGGCTGGGACTGGAGTGATAGGCTCACACGCTCTACGTCAATTCTACGCACTCGCTTCGCTCAATTTCTTCTCAAGACAGTCCTCCTCTCTCGTTCCCTCAGATTCTTCATATCTCCTCATCGCTCCTGCTTACTCTTACCATCCTTCCATTATTTTATTTCATCCGCTGCTAGCCCTATATATATATATATATAGGAGAGAGCGAGAGAGCGAGAGAGCGAGAGACCGAATCTAGGCGATTGCTGAAATACTTAAAAATAATAGAAATCCTTATCGTTATTATAAGTTAAACTATCGATCAAGAGCTTATTAGCTATCGTGAATTTAAATAATAAATTCTTTCCCGATGCCTTCTATGCTTCAGCGTTTCATTAAAGGAGAAATCAGTAGATACATATTGTCATTAGGCGCACATTCCTTCCAAATTCTTTAACAAAAAAAAAAAAAAAAAAAAAAAAAAAGAAAGAAAAGAAAGAAAAAAAGCCCATTAATAGAATCAAGCTAGATTGCAGTTAAATATTTATTACTTCTTTAAATGTCACGTTGTGCGTAGGATATTGAAGGCAATTATAATATTACTATTATACGTATTTATCATGGACGTGTCGCTGTTAATAAAATATCATATAAATCCCTGAAGCCTTTTGAACCGAATGGAATGCCCGTGTCTGTTCTTGATGCAAGTAATCGCGAATTAGTAAGGATAGTATGCTAATGGCGGATTTTAAAATCATTTAAATTAAAACATCGACAGTTTTGATTGAGATATAATCAAGACTCTACTGTGAATTGATTTTCAAAACCGGTTCTATTATTCGAAATTTATTATTTCGCTACGTAAGCTGCATCACTATTTATTAAACCCATAGAATTATACATTTTTCTCTTCAAATATTCCAAATGAACTTCTTCTACATTAGATCCTTTTGACGTTTTTATTAGCCGACGCGCTCTCCTGCAAAAGCCAATCCTTTTTGATTGAAAAGGTCAGTTTTGTGAAAAAACTTTAATTGCATTGAAGCGAGTACGAAAACAGTCAGACCGTGCGAGTAACGTCTTTTCATTACGATTGTCATCGAACACAATTTCATTATCGCGGATGCCTGCTAGCCAGCACTCGAGATACGAAAATCCTCTTCTTTTATTCGACAATAAATTTTTATTGTCCAGAAATGTCTATAATTATACGTTAGAAAGTAGGTATAAGCCCGGCTTTGGAGAACCTTTGATAAAGAGTAGGTAATAATCCATTTAAGCTTTGCGCAGAGAATCAGTCATGAGCAATCGAGGGCTCCTATCGGTAATTTCTTGTTTATTTTCAACGCACGTGTGGATGGATTTCGCCGAAGAGAAGAAGCACATTAGCGAATTGTAGGAATACCCAGTACATGGAGCGACATAAAGGCCTTAAACGGTCCAAGGAAGCAAGGAAAAATCAATACCACCTCAATCTCGTCGAGAGTTTCCTTCACGTACCTCATACGCACTTGAAAAGGAAAAAAAGAAAAAGAAGAAGAAGAAGAAGCAGAAGCAGAAGCAGAAGAAAAAAGGAAATACCCTCGGGTAAACTCGTCCCTCCCATTCGGTCTTAAATATTTTACGTGATAAGAAGAAGAAGAAAAAAAAAAAAAAAAAAAAAGTAAATAAAGGACGAAGGAAAAAAACGTATGTTTGATCGAGCCAGGTTGGAAATGTTCTCGTTAGCTAGGAAAGGGAGGGCTTTTATACAAATTTTCTCGGCGCACCATCCAAGGCAAACTCCCTAATAATAATTGACCGTGGGCGCAATTGTTTGCTACTCCAACCGTATGCCTGAGAATATGGAAATTAATAATAACGCTCGATTAACAAATCCTACACTTTAAGGCACTTTAATTAGCGTATCGCTTCATATGTCTACACGCATGATAAATAAAATCATGCTCTGGAATAAGGAAATTCGTCGAGCATTCGAGATACTTCGTTATTCCCCATTCGTTCCATTATTTCTATTTACTACTACTACTACTACTACTACTACTACTACTACCGCCACTACTACGATTACTACTTCTACTACTACTGCTATTATTATTATCGTCATTGTTATCATTGGCATTTCAGTTGAGTGGCTGTATAAGGATACTTAAGAAAGAAAGTACTTGCGTTTTGGTTGAAAAAAGAAATTAACGAAATTCCTAATAAGTATTCGCGAATTTTTCCGTCGAAGCGATGATTCTGCGAACACTCAATTGTTTTATTAACCGGATTAAGCTGTGGATGTTAATAGGGGGAAAAAAAAGAGAGATACGCGTTGGATGTAATTCGACTTCGATGAAATTAATTTTCTATTAAGTAAATAATGAAGTATTGGATTGAATGGCTGTCGGGCTATTTAAATATGTCAATTGACTGTTACTATTCAAACTTCCCTAAAGTACATGTACCGTAAGCCAAGCGTAAGCGAACGTTCGGCATAAAAATTTCAATCTCCGAAATTCACTCTATAACGCGCGTTTGAGTTTGCAAAACTTATCGAGCTAATGAATATTAAGCGAAGCTACAAGAAACGCTCGATCGCTACTTTATAAATATTTATTATACTCACTCCGAAATAAATTTACGTTTATATATAAACACGCAGTCGTAGACTTTATTGTATTAATCAAACAAAACGCATCTCATTAAATCTGAAATTGAAGGCATTTATTTACGGAAGCTAATAATTTGTAATGATAAGAAACCAACTGTCATTTACTTGATCATTTAGAATAACTGCTTATTACTATTACTATTATTACTATTACTATTATTATTATTATTACGATCGCGATTGTCTGCATCAGATAAATTACGATTATTAAAAATCATTCGAATACTGTTGCACATTTCCATTGTATTTAGATTACGTGTTATTTCGGTATCTCGCGTCTAATGTAAGCTACATTATCTTAATTACAAATAATATCAACATACTATTATTATAATCTATCTAGTAAAACTGAATCCGCGTCTTTGCAAATTATACGCGCGATTAAAGCACTGCATCAGCCTAAATGTATGATATTTAAAAATACTTTATATTATTGATTCGCTTATTTTGAATGACGACTGCATAGAAAAACGAATATTTTCTTACGCATGAATTAAAAACATATTAAAAACATATAGAAATAATTATTACAAATTATTTTTAATATTTTTTTAAATCTTCCGTACAAAGTTATATTGAATATAACAATTACAATAGGATGTTATAATATTAAGAGGGACGCGTGTAATCTTTAGAATACGATGATGTGATATTATAAATAATTGTGTCCTTCGTGTACGAAGGGTAAGAGCAACTACACAATTATTAGCGAAGGACATTTTACGTCGATGAAGCATAAGTGCGTCTACTATGTAAATCTACGTAATTACACACACGAATCTCGAAGAATATTATATACTACTATCGTCACGTGATTACAAAATTTTAATGTCTCACATTAATTATAAAATTGTTTTCACACGATTGGGCTTCAAATGTTGATTTATCATTTTAATTATTATAATTATATATAAATGGAAAATTTACGTTGTGTGGAAAAAAATACAATATCAATGTGGATTATACGGCAACGTGCATCTAACGATCCGTAAACTTTCACTTCCAAGTCTAACTTAATTAATAAACTTAGAAACGGGTTTTCTAATGATTTTTAGCCAGTAGTGAGCGACTGCAGTCAAAGAGCTTATTAGCAGAATATTGCTAATAAAGGTAGTAAAAGGTGGCCGATTCAACTACGCGTTTGTACATACGTGTTTGTCAATACGAAGTAAACGCTCCTGAACGAATATTGAAGAATAAATGAACGGCCGAACTAATACTCGCATCAATAATAAAAAAGATTAAAAAAAAAAGAAAGAAAGAAAGAAAGAAAGAAATAACTAAATAAATAAATAAATAAACAAATAAAAGGAGCGTCGTACGCTATTCTAATGGAAAGAATGAAATAATAATAAAAGGCCGATGGCTAGGGAAGCTTGATTATTGAATTTATTTGTATTATACATGTATAGGTATTTAGAGTGACCTGAATAGAACAGAAAACGGGACAAAGTCATGCATAATAAGTCTCGAGCATAAAATAAAGAGAAGTATTGAGAATCTTTTGCGTCTGAGACGTTAGTTAAAAAAAAAAAAAAACAAAACAAAAATCCATCAACGCGGATTCGTTTCGAATCGTGCAAGTAGATAAGTTTTTCTGATCTCTGACGTTTGTATTTTGTATTAAAATCTTCATTGAGCCCGGCCAATAGAAATAGCCGGCGGTAATTGTCGAGTTCTGACGTAAGAAACAGGAAGTCCTGTGAGTACCGATTGGCTTTTAATTAAGAATTTACTATTGGTACTGTTACTGTTAAAATTATGTATTAAAAAGCCAAAGTAAATGCACGAAGTTTTCTAGGCTATAATAGAGCGGATCGTCGAATCAGTGGGAATTAATACGAATGGCGGCTAGAGTCAAGTACGAATACAAAGTAACGCGTTTGAAATCGTTCGGGAATCATGATGGATTGTGAAGCGAATGTAATGGCACGTCACTTATTCAATTTAGTTTCAGAACATGTTATTAGATTCGGTCTAGCCGACAATGTAGGTCAGGCTTGCATAGTAGTCGCGCGACCACTAAAAATCTATGGAAAACCATAAGCTTAGGCCGTAGCCGCGTACATTATATAAAAGCCGTAATAAAAGTCACGGTATTTTTATTGTATCGCCCAATGCTCACGAAGTTCAGAATAAAAAGATAAAGAAAATTAATGTTAAATAAGTCTTTTTTTTTTTTTTTTTACGGCTCGAAGCAGCTTTTGTAATAGTAAAGAATCCTCGCGACATTAGTCTTCGAAGGAAATAATTTTACAGTCTTTCGTCAGCGTGACATACGCATTCCTACATATACTGAAAATACAGATTCGTCTACGGATACAAACCGTGAAAAAGCCGATAAATAATAAATCACGTGGCTGATTAAAGGAACGTGAAAATAAACGGTTGGATGAGACCGAGGCGCGTAGTAGGAGAGTCGAATAACCAAATGGTTAATGCTTAAAAATACCAAAGGCATTCATTCGCCTATTGATTAAATAATTAGTTTCAAATTTTAAAGGCTATTCGACTCGAGTGTCTCAATGAAATTTAATCGAAAGACAGCTTCGCCACCATTGCCAAGCCTTTTTTAATAAAACATATCGGACACCATCATCATTATCAAGACTATAATCAAAGACAACCATTAATCCAAAAGACTATAAAATATTTTCTCCATATGCTCGCAACTTTCTTTATTTAAAGAATATCAATACATTTAAAGAGTATCGATAGATATTTTTTGTTTGAAACGCATTTTTCTCATTGATTATAAAGTATATTTGGTAAAAATAATAAAACCTTTTGTTCTCAAAACTCGTAGATCGAGAGATCTTTAAATGGGAAAGTATAATGATTAGATTAGTCGGATATTTTAGTTTGGCAGCCAACTTTTATGAATAGAGCCTCAAAATTTTCATAATTACAATTTTTTTTTAATTCAATGTACTTTATCATAAAAGCTTTCAAAACATTCTAAAAATATTGACTTTTATGTATATATATATATATAATTCCGTGTTTCCATAAATAGTCTTCACAACTGACTCACAACGAATTTACAACAATACTAATTGTAATAAACTAATTTATAAAGATTTATTTATACGCGAAATATAATTAGATTGCTCTAGAAGATTGGCTAAGACATTACATAGCTAATTTAATTCTTCAATTATTTTGTATCGTTTTGTTTATTTTAAAACGATTTATCGTATTTTTTCGACGCTATGTGTATTTACCTTTGATTTATCAATTACGTATGGTTTTGAAAATTCTTTATACATCAATATCACTTATTTATTTAATTTTTTCATTTAATTTTATTTAATTTAATCCATGCATTAGCATTATCAAACAAGTATTATGTATTTGAATTAAAGCAAATGCTTCATTCACGTGAAAAGACGAAACTAGAAACTGTTTGAGCAAATATAACAGTAAGAAAACAGTTGATCGCTGATATTTAATTTTGTATATAATTGAAAATTACTAAAGCGTATTCGCATTGTAATAATTGATAAAATAAAAATTTAGAACGAAAAGCAAATGAATCAAATGCGCTCGTCGTTAGTGACGCCCGCAGCGCGAAATAAGACTGCAAATAAAACGTTAGGAGCAAGTAATTTTTTGGTAAAGTGCAAGTACGCAAATCTAAATAAATAAAAAATCTCTGTGCGCTTAATGATTTAAAAAAAAGTTATGTACTTACAAGACAATATTCCGCGAAAATACATTGCAAATATACTTTTTGCCTCGAATACTTATATTACAACAGACCAAAAAAGTTTTACCGAATACCAAGAATTTTTATTACGCGTTTGTAAATATGCATTTTTAATTTTCTAATTTAGCTTGCTTACAGCGGTTACCTTTTTCTGTTGACATGAAGACGGAATGACAGGAAGTTTTCGAAATTGAGTGATTATTATTATTATTATTATTATTAATGCGCTTATGCGGTCCGAATAAATTGGAAATTTACATATAAAGGAAAGCGATTAGTCGTTGGTTTAAGAGAAGAAAAGTTAACAAATAAAATTGATGCGGCCATTGGGAGTTGGGGTTATTGGGAAAGGCTTGGAAATGACGCGGAAAGGTTCTCCACTCGAAAATTCATACAAATACCAACTATATAGAACGGAGTATATAGCTATATAGAATATTTAGTTATAGTTAGTGCCGCGGCGCAGGATTCAATAAGACTTTGAGAGCGTTGTTGGAGAAGCTAAGAAAACTTCGTTTGAATCGAGGAGTCGCTGGTAATCCAGTGACGAGCATTGCATTATAAAAGAGGAGAAATCAACAAAAAAAGAGAGAGAGAGAGAGAGGGGGTGATATGGGCGAGGGGGCGGGGGAGAGGACATAGACAAAAGAAAGGAAAAGAGAGAACGAAAACAAGAATGTGAAAAAAAAAAAAAAGGTAAAGAAGAGAAAACAAGCCGCAGAAAGATAATAGGTGGGTCGGATGGGCGGGGAGGTGGGTGAGGGGGGGGAGGTGGACGGGATGGGACAACGGACCGAGGAGCATTTAACGAATGGAGTAACGACGATGAAAGGGCTTCCGCGCTCGAGCAAGTGCGCGTGTCGATATTTCCATTCCTTTCTCAAATCATCGGCTCGCGGATGTGGCACTGAAACAACAATAACAATAACAACAACCTCCTCGAGGATCCTTTGACGCCTGATTCGCGTCAGACTTTCGAGTCGAAATGTCAATAATCGGCGGGGGACTCTGGGCGTTTTCCTCGGGTGTCGGTGTATCCTTGACAAAGGGACGCGTGCCCAGGCGCACTTCCGAGAAAAAGTCCTCCACCGCTGCCGATCGCTCCCTGTCCAAGCCCACCTCCGTCCCCACACTCTTCCCTTCCCTCGCCCCACCTGCCCCCCTCTGCCCTCATCCGAACCCGAACCCGAACCCGAACCCGGACCCGACCACGGTCGGCGCCCTCACATTCGTGGAAGGAATGAAAAATGGCTCGCGGAGAGCGCGAGGTGTCCCGCCCCCGCATCCCTTTCTCGTTACCAGTGTCGTCCACTCGAGCGGTCGGAGGAGGGCCGCGTGTCATTTGCGCCTCGTCCTCCAGGGCTCGGTTGCAAGGCTCTAGGGGGTGGCGGCGCGATCGGCCCGGAGGTGGAGGTGGGGGTGGGGGGGTAGCCGACGGATGGGAGGGGGAGGCTGGGTTTCCTTATTAGTGCGCTACGGCCCTCGAGCACTCGAGGGTTCGAGCTCCGAGTTCTCTCTCTCGACTCTCCTATTCCACGAATTCGCCTCGTCTCTTTTATTTTTCCGCTCCCCTCGGTGCGCAGCCACCGCCAGCGGCTCCCCCGCCCCTGCCAGCGGGAGCCTCCTGGCGTTCCGTTGCTATCCCTCGGCGCCGGCCGCCCTCGTAACTACATTGTTTCTTCTGTTTCCTCGTACCGCCGCCGCAGCCGCCGTTGCTGCTGCCGTTGCTGCTGCTTCTGCTCTTCCTACCTTCGCTCTCTCTCTCTCTCTCTCTCTCTCTCTCTCTCTCTCTCTTCGTTCCCTTTCACCGCTCACGTCCGATGCTCGATACGAATGCTACGCTTCTCGTCCTTCTTTATACTTTTCGCTGCTTCTTTCCTAGTTCCGTGCGTCTCATCTCTGCTCCACCCGCCCTCCTCCCGCCCTTACTCCCATCCCTCCCACGCTGCCCACACCTATTTCTCCATCTCGGTAGTTTTCTCCTTCTTTCCACTCCGGAGTCGCTATTTTCCCTCCACGCGCTTTTCTTACGTTTCCTTTATATTGCTTTGTCAGTTGCCATTAACATCCCCTCCCCATCCCCATCCGCCGGCTGACCCCTGGCCCACACGCGCACACGAGGGCCTTTCAATTTTCCCCCTGCGCTTTTCATGACCCTCCAGTCGCAGTTTTCACTTCGTTACGTTTTCAGCTACACCCCTTGCTTGTACGGAATAATATTGGAACAAGTAATTGCGCGGCTCACATCAGACGACCGAGCGAGGGTGGGGAGTTGGAGGTTTGGGTGAGAAGGAGGAGGAGGAGGAGGGGGGGCTGATGCTGTGGTCAGCGTGGCTGAGCCATTCTTACGAGCCGCCGAGCCTTCCGGCTGCATTTCCTAATACGGTTTTAACGGGCTTTCCTCAAATTTTCGCTCTTTCAGAGTAAAACCTTTCCAGGCTTTCCTTGCTTTTCCTTCCTCCCCCGGACCCTGCTCATCCCCCGCCTTCATCAATCCCACTTCCCCCACCCCCTCCGCCCCCCTCATTCTCTCGTTTCACACGATCGATCGGTGGCTGGCACCAGACTTGCCGATTCTACATGATATTACGTAAATAATGATGTTCGTGGGATCAACGTCTCATTTAATTTATCTTGATTGAACAAACGGTTGTTCCCATCATAAGTCAAGCCATAACTGAAATGACTAACTTATACTAAGGTCCCTAAAGTCGTCATATCTTTTTCCCCGAAGAATTTTCTCATTACTTTATAAAAACCGTAGAGCGTTAGGATCTGGCGTATCTCGCCTTCCAGGAAGCTTCCGCGTGCCTTTAAAAATGACAGCGATCACAATTTGTCGTAATTTGTATCGTGACCGCGTGTATCTACATCTACATCTACATCTACATCTGCAGCTACATCTACATCTGGATCTGTATATCTTTACATATGCGTGTAAATGTGAGTGGGGAAAACATTTGCTAGATCGTTAGCAGAGAGCCGAGAGATGAGTGGACTTGAGTTCATAATGCATCCTGTAATGCTCCCTGTATCATCTCAATTCTATAGATTGTGTGAAGCAGCTGCCCGCCCTCCCTCCCTCCCCCAACGGCACCCGAATTCGATATCCCGCAGGTAAACTCGAGTTTGCCCCCTCCCCCCCCATTTCCCTGCAGCTCGGAGGGATGTCGCGTTCTTCGCCGCGCGCACACTATCCCGCGAATATGCACTTTTTGTCCAATTAAATTCGAATGGACTGGCGCTCAAAGGCGAATGGAGTTGCGTCGGTTGTGGCGCCGGCTCGGGAAGCTGCGGAATGATCGCGAGAGGGGCGGAGGGTCGACGCCGAGAGGGAAGGGCCGAGTCGGGAGCTCGGCTAATAATTCAAAAAATCATGAATAAACCCTGGCGTTCCATTAGAGGATGGGCTCGGGTAGCGGAACCGTGTCAAGCGCGAGGTTCGCGTCAACCGGAGTGGCGGACGTCCCCTTCAGCCGGCAAGAGGACACGGATAATCCAGTCGAATAATCTCCCCGCGAGATGATGATGATGCGCCAGCGATAAATAATTAATGCCGGGCGACGTTCGGGCTTTGCCGATGCGGCGCACGCGCGCCTCGCGACTTCCGTATTGCGGGCCGATGGAGCGCCCGATCATCCGATCTCCCCCCCCCCCCGCGATCCGTCCGCGCCCACGCACAGGCACGGGTACACGCATACGCACAGGGGCACGCACACGCACGCGGGTTCCGGCCCCGGCCGCGGCTACGGTGACGCGCGCACCCGATCGATGAGACCTTGGCACGTGGAGGCCCCTAACCGAGATAAGACGATAATGAGCGCGTTAAGAGCTCCAGCGCCAAGCATCGGGGGCGGGGGAAGGGGGAAGGGGTGGGGGGAGAGGAGATGCGTCTTTTACGCAGTGCGGCTCCGAGTCTCTCTCGTGCCCACCCTCCAACCCTCCGAGCCTGCTGCTGCCGACAAACTTTGACGCTCTCTATGGGCCGGATCGCTCGCTCGGGCATCTCCGCCGAGGCTCCGATTAAGATTCCCGATTGATAAGGGGCCGGCGGCAGCGATTCGTAGCTTTTTCGGCCAATCTGCTCCCGCGCCGGCACGCGCTACCCACACACGTTACCCACCCACGTTCTCCACACACGCCAACCACGTAACGCCGTTACGTGCGCGTTACGCATCGCGTACTTCCTTCCGGCCGTGCCTCGACGCGCATTACCGTTCCCGTATGCCCCCTCCCCGTACCCCTCCCCCCATCTATCCACCAACCCTCTCCGTACCCCGAGTACCCGACCAGCCGAACGCCCGACCACCGCTCGCCGGCCGCTCAGTGTGCGCGTGTGCGCGTGTGCGCGTGTGTTTGCGCGGCTCAGAAGATGAGGGGCGAGGGTAGCACGGAGGGGTGAAAATCTGATTGATGTCTTCATAAATTTTTCAGCCACTGCCGCGCCACTCTATCGACTCTTTGAACTCGAGCTACCGAGTATCGGGGATCGGAAACTATTCTCCTTTATTGCTCCATAATGTCATTGCGCCATCGTAAAATCTACATTCGCTTATCCGTCCTCGTCCTTTCTTTTCTTCCCTTTTAAACGCGAGATTCATACTGCGATACTCACATCCTTACGAACTAACGCTACTTATCAATTTACCTACAAAACCAGTTTATTGTCACTCTCTCTCTCACTCTCTCGCGATCGCTATCTCTTTGACACGCGTGCCCACATGCTCCTTTTAATCAATTTCTTATTTCTTTTAAATTCAATTCACAGATAATTTACAAACGTACAAGATTACGCTGAAGCTTAAGCGAATAAAATGTACGTTACCCTACAGCTTCCCTCACACCCCCTTTTCCATTACGCTCTTTAAAGAAACATTGGTGCACTCGCGCATTGTCGTACCTTCGCAGGGGGATTTGCACGACACGTTGTTTATTATGCATTTAGCCCGAGCCCGAGCTCGAGCTCGAGCTAAATGCTAAATCGAGCTTTTCAATCGTTGCGATCCATCCAGGCGAGGCGAAAATAAATAAATAAATACCGAGATTCATCTTATAAATTGATTTTATTTAACGAATTATTTGAAACGTCATCGGAGCCAACACAGTATTCGCATTTTCTTTTATCGTATATCGTTAACATTCTAAAGTTCGTGCCTTGAACGCGTGCACCTTGAGCTCTTCGTCGAGGCCCTTAATATTAAAAAAAAAAAAAAAAAAAGCTTCAAGGTATCGTGGAGCGCAGCCTCTTTGAAGAGTGAAATTGTTATCAAGGATGACGTGTACAATAAAACGGAGCAACAAAAACTTTTGATGACCGTAAAAGTGCAAACTGTAAGTGCGTACGAGTGTGCAAGTGCGGTTGTTTTTTTTTTATTTTTAATTGCTTGATTGAGAATTATTTACTGGGCGCATGTTTATATTAATAAAAATAAGACACAGAAGGTCTCGATTCAATTAATATAAATTTGTCACATTTTTCTGATTTAACATTATCATTTATCTCTTTTGTGGACGTAAAAGGCTAATTAGCTTTTTTTTTTCCTCTGTAGAGATGTTGATGAGTTCTCGGTTAATCAATATTTTCATAATTAATTGCCACGGGCGATAAAGACGGAATATTTAACATACAGTAAAGAAACTGATGTAATATGATAATTTCACATTTCGAGAGAATGTAGTTATTTAATTTTATCAGAAGCATTGAGCTTTATCAATCGCTACGGGTGATCACGTTATGGATAATATTAAAATGTAATGTTAAAAAATGTCAAATTCTCATTATCGGCATGAGTTGGTCGAGTGTGCGTGATGCGTATAATGACGTTGCGGGAGTGTGCTATCGGGGTATAGTCTGCAATTAAGTACGAATGTGCCGAAATAACATGTTAGTCGCGAACTGGACACGGTCAGCGGATATAATAAGAACAATAAGGACGGAGCCGAGGTCACATTGAAGCACATTGAAGCACATTGAAGTCCTCTTCGGTATTCGTGGCAAAAAGCTTAACGGCTTAAGCGTCCCGCACTTGAACCTGGAGCCCCGAATCGTGGAGTGCCAATGAGCGATCGACCATGTTATTGTAATAATTAGCCAGCAACGTAACGTATCGTAATAGTTCAAACGAACAAGAACGTTTCCGAGAACCGATCGGACACCGACGCGAAAGACATCCAGCCATCCATCCAGCCATCCAGCCATCCAGCCATCCAGCCAGCCAGTCAGCTCCACTTCCTCGACGTCTTTTTAATTTTTTTCTCATTTATTATTCTTTTTTTCTTTTTCGTACCGGGAGCATTTTGCCACTTGGCCAAAAGGAAATAAGAGCCCTTTTTCAATTCATCATCATTGCGAGGACAGTGGCTCTAGGGAAGAAGATGAAAACACAAAAAAAAAGTAGCGAGTGAGACGGTGGAGTGGGGTTATTGGGGGCAGAACAGGAAGAAGAAGAAGAAGAAGAACAAGAACAAGAAGAAGAAGAAGAAGAAGAAGAAGAAGAAGAAGAAGAAGAAGAAGCAGAAGAAGAAGCAGAAGAAGAAAATAATAATAATAATAACAATAAAAATAATAATAATAATAAGAGAACTAATATCCGCTCGCAATTATTACGACAATGAGCTTCCATTGTCGGGAACGGAAGAAAAGAGAAATCCTTTGGTCCCGTTTTTCACTAACAATTGCTATGGAAGCAAGTGAGAACGGAGGACTGAATATTCCTGCTTATAATATTTTGCGGTTTTCTCAAAGAAAAAGTCTTATAATAACCGAGCTTATTTAGCGAGGCTGAAATTCTAATGGATCGCCAGATTTTTCAAAATCCCTCCTCTGAAAAGGCTGCGCAATTGAAATGACACATTGACATAAATGTTACGTATACACACGCGCAGGGAGACCGTCCGTGTCCAAAATGGCTAATTACCCACGTAAAGCCGTAAAGGGTAACTAAAAAAAAAAAAAAAAAAAAATTCACTTACGAACTCGATTAAACGTTTATTAATTTATATTCGCCGGCGTACCTTCGCCCCCTTGTCGGACCTTAATAATTTCCTCGTATAGATCATAAGAGCCGTTAGATTAAATTAATGTTTGACGATACTGGGTATTGGGACATCTTGGGGCTAAGGTGAAGAAACGGTGTGCTTAAATGATCGATATGGTCGCGGAGTTCCGTAAGGAGCGACGGTCGTAATCATTACAAATAAGGATAAAGAGTCGGTAATTATTGGCTATTACGTCTTGACATTATAAACCGAGCAGATGCGAAGAGTAAGTAAGCACTTTCATTAGCATTCGTATAAAATTGTTTTCCTTTACTTTTAGTTTATTTGTCGTCGCTAATACCACGTTAATTACTATTGTTAATTGATATTTTTAATTTTCGCTTCGCGTTGACTATTCTTTTTTTTTGTTTGTTTGTTTTTTTATTTGTAAAACTAACTAAAGGAAAGATGGAGAGAGAGAGAGAGAGAGTGTATGTGTGTGTGTGCATGGCGTACAATGGAGCGCTCAAGTGTGTGTTTGTGACAGTTAAAGTATCAAGTGTTAATAATCGTTCGATTACGAATGGTTATACCATTCATGAAACGTAAAATGTGTACTTCATTCTCTCTCTCTCTCTCTCTCTCTCTCTCTCTCTCTCTCTCTCTCTCTCTCTCTCTGAATTTTTATATCTATATCGAAAGAGCAACGACCGGAAAGATAGAAAGACTTAGTTTTTGTTCTTATATCGTATCAACTGTAATAAATGCAGTTTTTTGCTGGAAAGGAATGCGATAAGATTCTTTTTTGAGTTTTCGTTCACTTCAAGTCCGGCGATCCGGAGCTAATTTAAATTTTTTTTATCGCGAGATAAATAATAAAAATTAATATGTACATTACAGCGAAAGTGTTGACTAATAAAATCGATACTCTCAGACTTACGTATAATTATTCATTCTCCTTTGCTTTTCTTCCTTTCATTTTCAATCTACGCCTTAGAGATTAAAGGGAGATACGTACGATGCGCGCGGCTATGCTAATCGCTGAATTCCGTAAATAAAATTCGGCAGCGTGAGACGGGGGCAGGGGCTGGGGGGGGGATTGTAAAATTTAAGCAGCGTTATCGCCTAACGATTATATTTTTCATCGTAGGACGATCGGACGGAGATGAGGATTCGACTTCCTATTAGACGTCTCCTCCTCCTCCTCCTCCTCCTCCTTCCCCTCCTCCTACCCGACAACAGAGCACCCTGAGGAAAGTCGTGGCGGTGCGTTTTATTAATCGAGTCCCTATTTCGAGTCGGCACCGCAGCTACGATCAATGGAGAAATTTCCTGAGAGCGTAAACCGCCGGATTTTTATGAAAGACTCTGCCGATACTTACAAAGAATAATAAGCTTATAGTCGGCTATTAGATCGAGATCGAACGATCATCACGGCACGTCGGAGCTTCGGCACCGCGTCCATTACACAGAAAAGCTCTTCGCGGAAGTGGTCGGGGGATCGAGCCGGGGCATAAATGAGATGAATTGTCGAGCAGAGTCGATCGAGCTACTTCTGGGAGTCAGAGTTTTTCGTCAATCAAGTCGGGAGGAAGCTCATTTTTATGATTTATTTAAGGCATGACCATTAGGGTCGTAATGGGCTCGATGCTCCACGCGATCCTCCTCGCAGTGCGGCACACTGTCTATTCGTCGTCGTCGTGGCGCTCCTCGGAACGGAACGACTTCTCGTGAAAGGCCGTTCTCGTGGACCGCCGCGAGCCCCGACCCCAGCATCGCACGAACTTGAAATTCGTATCAGCCGAGGGAATATTAAAATGTCCGAATAACGCGTAAACACGGTGACCGGTGGTGTTGGGGTGGGTAGAGGGAGGGGGAGGGGGAGGGGGGAAGAAGAAGGTAATTGCTTTCCGAGTATCGGGGTAAATTTTTATCTCTCGTCCCCTCGTTCCCTTTTAATTTCCTTTCGTATGCTTACGCTGCTTGAGGGACGCGCGCGGACCCTGGCCTACCCTGGCCTACCCTGGCCTACTGATAATTGCGACAAGCCTTCGCCAAAAGTTTGGCTCGTCATTATAGACCTCGCGGAGGAAACGTCGTAGACGCTGTAAAACGGCTTCGGCTCGGACTAGTCCATGCACACGCACGCTTCTTGTACACATTTGCGTACAGGTTGCGTACAGGTTGCGTACAAGTTGGGCACAAGTTGCGCACAAGTTGCGTACAATTTGCCCACAAGTTATACATGTAACGTTATTTATCAGGAATTGATTTAATTTCTTTATAAACAGGTTTTGTCCATTCAAGCGGCTTACGTTTCACGCGAACGGCTTAAAACTCGTTATTAAATGCCGGCGGTAAGTTATCGGCACGGGGCTGAGGTGGTCGGGGGACAATTCGAGCCGAGGGGAGATCGCGCGAGCGATTCTTGTAGGACTATTATAGCCTAGTCCGGACCATCCGGACCATCCGTACCATCCGGACCATCCGTACGATCCGGACCATCCGGACGCCGAGCGGCAGCGTCCTCGGCGCGCTCGAAGCCGCAAGAATTCCTTAGGATTGGCACATTCTGCACTCAAGCCGGATCTCAAATGCACGGCTGGCATCGCTCGCGGAACACATGATCCCCCTCGGCGGATTACGTAACCGGATGAGTATTGTATTTTAATTTCTAGACAAAGCTAGATTAAAATGTTGACCCTAATCCGTAGACGGCGGCCTCGGCAATCGGACGTGAATTTAACTTTGAAATGCACGCCTATTGCTAGATTATCGACTGCGTATTGCGAACGGCGAGTACCGAGACTTGCCGAGACTGGATCGAGGCAGGGGAAGCGAGAAAGGAGCACCAGGCAGCGACATCCCATGCGCTCCATGGACAATCGCGATCCAGGAAGGGGCGAGGAATCGCTTTATTTTGACAAACCTATTTCTATTCTATGGGGAATCATCCCGTTATCGGGTGAAAACGTCGTCGTCCGTCGGTCGACCGGAGTAGAGCGCAGTTTCGCTGCGGGAAGAGTCGCTCGAGCCTCGCGAGGACAGAGGAGATCCATTGGCCGATCGCGTCCCGTGGGGTATTTAGCGGGCGGAGGGTCGATCGATTAGCGGCGGGGCAGTAGGGCTGAAAAATTGTGGCGATCGGCTCGGTAGGAGCAACAAGTAGCTCGGGCAGTGCACGTGCAGACCGCTAAAGCTCGGGGGCGGGGGGGGATACACGGTGGTTGTGCCCCTCCCTCCCCCGCGTGCACAGGCACGGCAATGGTCGTCGGGGCGGCGGCAAGGGAGGACACGGGGTGAGGAGGTCGGCCATGGGCGAGCATGGGAATCCGGGCGCGGGAGGGTCCACGTGAATCGGCGTAGAGTCGCGTGGCGCGCGTAGACGTCGAGCGCTGCGTAGTTGCCCCGGCCCCCGTTCCCTGCACCATAGCCGCCCTGGTGCGCGCGGGGCGTCGGAGGGTCAGGGGCGGGGCGGTCGTGGCTACGGTCGGCCGGGACGCTGTGGGGGAGGGGAAGTGGCGCGCGAGCCTCCGAGTATCACGCCACCGAACCGGGCTCGAGGTGAGCGACGAATCGCGTCCCGACACGGTCACGGCGTCTCTCTCGCACCGACGTCCGGGAGCCGGAGCTCCGTCTTCCTCTGGCCTCCCCACCTACGGCCACCGCCGGCGGCAGCGGCGGCCCCCACGAGCCGAGATCGCGCGGCTTTTCGTCGACGGCGGACCCCGACTCGGCAGTCGCGTGTTTCTCGTCTCGTTGGTCGTTTCGCGGCCGCAGCACCGCCGTTCCCGCTCGGGGTTGGTTCTCTTCTCGGGCCCGGGTGTCGTCGCAAGCTCCTCGGGGCAGCAACTCGTCGGAGGAAGCCGCCGATCGCTCGATCGATCGATCGCCTTGTCGCCCTCTCGCCTCCGCTGTTCTCCCGATCGCCACGACTCGCCGCTACCTCATCGCCATCGGCTGTCATAAACGGAGAACCGGATCAAGTGCTTCTTCGAACGGCCGAGGGCTCCAAGGTCACGGGGCACCCGCCTCGGGGGCTCGATTCTCCGATAATAACGCCCGCGAAGTGACGAGCACGTGGCTCGCCGACAGAGTCGTTCCGGGAACTCACTTGGCTCAGTACGCGAGTTGCCGATTCGTGCTAATTGACTGCCATACCTCCCCCCTCCCCCCCTCTTCGGGCCCCGTACCTCGACCTACCTAGCCGCCCTCCCGCTATCCAGAGCCGCATCACGCCACTGCCGGTGGCCTTTATTTGCCCGACAGCACCTTCTGCCCACCAACCCCACCCCACCCCGTCCCGGCACGTCACCTGTCTTCCGTCCGAGCCGAGCAGATATCCCTTGGCCCTCCGAAGCAGTAATCCGAGAAAGAAGAGCCAGTCCCCGAACGTTCGTAAAGCGTGACGAGCAGGAGGAGATAGAGAGAGGAGGAGGAGGAGGAGGAGGAGGAGGAGGTGGAGAGTCGTTTGAAATCGGCCACGTTCCTCCGGTCGAGGGCCGCGGGAGCAGCGGAGCGGGGCTTTCGACTCGATCGTCAGCTAGCGATCGGCCAGTGCAGTCCAGCCTCACGCATCGATCATTAAAGTGAAATCATTCTCTCTCTCTCTCTCTCGCTCTCTCTCTCTCTCTCTGTCTCTTTCTGATCCGATCAAGTACTTTGGCGATTCATCAGGCCTCCACTGCCCGCGCCCGCTGGGCGACTGGATGACCCAAGATCGTGCGGCGACCTCAGTGCCGGCGGAGGATCTACGCAATTAGGTTCGTCTTCAGAAGTACTAGTACATCTGTGCTTTTATCTCCTGGAATCGCCTTAAATCCAAATTGCTTGTCTCTCTCTCTCTCTCTCTCTCTCTCACACACACACACACACGAACACGCACGCACGCACCCACCCTCTGCCGCATCCGTCCCCTCGTTCTCGCTCTCTTCCTCTTTCACCCGGTCCTCGTCCCCTCCCCGTCGGCCGATGCCCAAGCCATCCTCACGGATCCTCGCCTCATCCTCCCGGCCGCCCCGCAGCGAGCTCGACCGGCCGGGGCGATTTACTTTTATGTTTTTTCTTTTCTTTCTTTCTTTCTTTCTTTCTTTTTTTCTGTTTTTTCTGTTTTTTTTTTTTTTTACGCGTTCGACTTTGGGAGGCCGAACCGTTGGAGCAACCGGTTCCCGCACCCGCGTCTCCGCCGACCTTTTTTGTTTCAAAAAGGTTGAGAGGGCACGATCGGGGCCGTTGGCTTATTAACCGAGGCTTCTCGATTCCTGGCTCGAGGGACCGCCCCTGTGGCCGGCCTCCCCCATACCTCCGATACCAGCCAAGGGCTGTTCGTCTGCCTTTAATAGCGTCCCGTCGATCGGAAGCTCGATCGCTCCGCGACGAATGACTGGTCGGTCGGTGACGACGAGCCTCGTCAATGACGGCTAACGGGCCTCTGGCTGCGCCCATTGGGTTTTCACCACATGGGAAATCGAGACTTCCGATGACGCAAGGACGGTCTCTTGAATCTTCGAGCTTCCATGGAAGACTGCCGCCGACACGAGCTTCCCTCCTCCTCGAACTCCTACTTGGCACCAAAGGACAAACGATCGCTCCTATACTTTCGTAATAAGAGAGAGGGAGCCTACATTCAAATAATCCTCCTATAAATTCCTACGTTCTATCTGGGAGAAACCCGAGCCACCACTTTATTGTTATTTTATCAACGCGCTTACTTTATAAATGTAAAGAGCGCGTAAGTATAATACGCGTAAGCACAATTAAATGTCAGTGTTTCCCGCTCTTGTCCTCCAGCCCCCCCCCCACCGAGGGTATACTCGTTTGAATTTTTCGAATTATTATAATCAATGGATCAAAGAGATTTTTATCGAAGGCGGCAGGCCTCGATCGGCTCACCGACGCCTATTTACTAATGCAAATTATGCACATACGTGTGTACTTCCTTATAACGCCTGTTTGGACTGGTACTATTGCACCTTCGGACGTTAAATTGAATACACGCAGAGGCAGACGGAGGAGGGTCGGGTGAGGCGGGAGGGTGGTAGGGAGGGGGGAGCGTCGAGTGCACGCACATTCCAGCCAGTACGTGGTAGTCGAGAAATTTTAATGAAGCCGATATGCACGGCCGTCTGGCGAATTAACATAAATAAGCTACTTTGTTTTACCAATTACAAGAGGATAGAATGGATGGATCGTATCGATGGATCGTGGCGCGTCTCACGGCTTGTCCAGCGTGTGAAAGGGGTTTGTAGGAGGGGGCCTCCACGATCGATCGATCGATCGATCGATCGATCCATCATCACGAGAGACCGGCCCAGGGTCGGCGGCAGGGCTCGAGGACGGTAACGCCCGAGTGCGTCGGTGTCGAAGGGAATTACAATGTTGGCGATGCGCCCCGCTGTTAATCGTGGATCGTCCCGGGATCGACACGCGCCCACGCTATGCATGGCAGATTGATCGACGTGCCTTACCGACGTGGCGGAAGAAGGAGAGCGGGCGACGATCGACTCCTCGGAACGGGGGAAACCTGAGGCCCAACGTCCGGCTCGATATGGACGATTCGAGGGTGTCCTGGATAATGGAAGGCGACCGGGTCGTATCCCCCGGTGGATTCGAAGTCAGGCGGGATCGGCGCTACGCCCGCGGCCTGTTAAATATCCAGTTGACCCCGTGAGGCCAGAGCGCTTGCGAGCGACGCTAACGGTTAGTTTTTCGTGGAGAAGAGGGCCCGTGACGAATTTCGAACGCTCCCACCTTCCAGGTCGCACCTGCTCCTCGGCCCCCTGTTCGATCGTTTTATCGAGAAGCGGCGATACGACCGATGGATGCTCCCTCCAGGTCATATCACCACCTGTCCCGCGACCTTTTCTACGTTCCTCTTACTCTCTCTCTCTCTCTCTCTCTCACTCACTATGTTGATAAAAAATTACGGGATCGATCGCCCTCAATTCGTCGTTGAGTCGCTGTTGCTCTAACGCAAATTAACAATAATAATTTAACGTTTTCGAGGAAGAATCATTAACTCCGGGACGTAATTGTCTCGGTCAATTAAATACGGCAAAATGTGAAAGTTCTTCTATACTTCTCGTTAAGGAAATATCATTTTACCCGGTAGAAATTCTGCTCCTTCCTACCGCCAATAATGCCAATAACGCTTTTACGTTCTACGACTGATTGTACGGATATTCGAAGGCTTTCCTACCACCAATACTGATAATAAATATATATATATTAATAGCCCGACGACGTTCGGTCAAACGTCATCGATCCTCCTCGCGCTATCGATCTCGCCTTTCATCTAATCTCCCTTGGGAGGAAAAAAAATGTCTCTTTCGGGTGTCTAATTACACTCGATCGATCGATCGATTCTCAATCACTTGTACGAAAATCTTACTTTAGCAAAAAGATTGTCATTTTCACTATTAACCTCTTAATTCTTCATTTGCTTTATTATATTATTTGTTGCGAATAACAAATTACTCCGGGAATTCGCAACGGTTTTAGATCCTGTATTATTTTTATTATCCATGCCAAAGTGTTTTTTTTTTTTTTTTGTTCCCAACAATTACAGTTTCTAAAAACGGCCATTTCCTACGTCAATTGGTGCGAAAAGACAATTATTTTCACTCGTTTCATCGTGGCTTTTATACATTCTAATCACTTATATCGTATGTATATATTATAAAGTACCGTACGAATATCATGTAATTCAGTTACGAGCAGAATTAGTCACTTTTTAAATCGTGATGCCGTGCTTGCCGATCACACGTAAAGTTTATGTATATATATATTGCAATTCTCAACGATTTCAGCTTTCGTATGAATTTTAATAGAATTTTCAATATCATAATTTTGTCTCGCTGAATAAAAGAAATCGATTATAAAGAAAATTTACCGTATAAAAAGGTTTGATTGAGCCGATGCACATGTAAATAATGACAATACGAGCTTTAAAGTTATGATGATTTCTTCTTTGAAATAAAAAAAGAGTGTGAGTGAGAAGGGGGGAGGGGAGCATTGAAAATAAAAAATTTGGACGACATTCAAGGAATGAAACTAAAACCTACGACCCAAAGCTTCTATGCTGTAATTTATTGATCGTTTCGTTAAATGTTGATCTATAAATAGGAAGTCATTGGTGGTATCTCGGATAAATAAACGATAGATTTAATGCACACATAGTTTTCTTTTACTTTTTTTTTTTTTTTTTTTTGGTTCGTAAAAAGCAATTCCCGAGTTCAGAAGATTATCGGAACAATTCAGCTTCAAGATAACGTTGTCCTTGACTAAGCTTCTGCTTAATCTATCAATCTATACATTTTGATAATAAAACCAATGACACTGATAATCCCTCGGATTTTCTATACGACCATTAATTATTATATTCCAGATTAATTTATACGAATTTTGCATATTTAACTCAACAGCCGATTCGCACAGTTTAAATTAAAGTCGTGCCATTCGATATTATTGCTTTCGTTAATAATTCTTATAACATTACGTCGAGATAATTCTTTGGCGGATTTATACGTGTGCATTAGGTGCTCAATAATATGATACACGAAATTCTTAAAAACGAAATGAAAAGTGAATACGAAGAAATTTATTTTTAACGCTACAAGGTTCGTTTTATCCCCAAAAAAATTTTAATTCTCTTCTCCAGGATTTATTCGCGGATTTTACTAAGAATATGCATATTAAGTTAAGTTTGCAGTTTGATGCTCTTACTATTGTTTAAGAGAGACAAAGCTTGGCTTACAATGGAAATCCTGACGTTGTGATTAAGTGGACGAATTTGTAATTCAAAAAAAAAATCCTCGATGATAATAGGTTTCGCCCGCTATTATAGACTTTTAAAGTAAATAAGAAACGGTGAGAAATGAACGGTTAAAATTTTTGCAATCGAACGAAGGTCGTAATTACGCCCGAAAGCCGATTAGAAGGATCGACGCTTTTTTCTCGCACATTTTGGATTAAGAATAAGAATGCGAATATTTTCCAGTGACACGTCGTGCAAATCGGACGGCAGATTAATGACGAGTGTTTTGAAAGGCGGTAATTTGTCAAAAGGTACTTATCGAGCATCGGGGAAGAATAACTTTAGCCGTAGTCGCCGAGGTTTTTTGCGCAAGCGAATTTGCGGAACGCGGAGAGAGGACTTTCAGAGACCGAGGGAAATAATATTATCTACGTATGCAGCTACGGAGGAGTCGGCCGAGTGTACGCGGAGTGCCCTGGTAAGCCCGTGTTTTTCTCGACTCCCCGAGGTCGATTTAGGGTCGAAAGAAATTACCAGCCAGCGACATCTCAATTGTGAAAAGTGGATTTGCCGTGGGTGAGCGGCGAGCGGGTGGGTCGGGGGTCGGGGGTCGGGGAGGAGGAGGAGGAGGTGGAGGAGAGGATTGAGCTACGGGGGGTCCAAATAAAGGAAGAGTAGCTTAGAAAAAACAATTACGCTCCATCAATTACGCGCTTTCCACTTTCCTCGTCAAAGCCACAGCGCTCCCTCGGCTCCCCGGGGCGAGGCCACCTAAAACACAGGGCGGCGTCCCTTACCCTCGGCCGTCCTCCGCCCACCGGAACGCCAAAGAATTCGCGAGAGGGAAAATTCGGCTCCACGAATAAGCGTTATTACCTTGAAAAAGAGGCGAGATGGGAATCCCATTCTCCGGCGCGGCTGCTAAAGGGATAAAAGGAGGCCCTCGCTCCCTCTCGGTCGACCCCCGGCGCCCCTCGCTCGTCACTCGCTTCCTCTATGGCGCATTCAGCGAATGCAAATACAAGCGCGGCCGTGGAAAAGTGCGTGCGCGCGCGCGGGGTAACCCGGAAAAGGCAGAGGAGGCTGGCCAAATTGACTGGGGCGATAGCGCTCTCCTCTCCTCTGCTGCTGTTGCCGGTGCCGTTGCCGCTGCCGCTGCTGCTGCTGCTGCTGCTGCTGCTGCTGCTGCTGATGATGATGATGCCGCCACCGCCACCGCCGCCGCCACCGCCACTCGCTCGGCTCGTTGTTGTAACAACGAGTTGCGGACGCGCCTCCCTTGACATTTCGCGGCGAGTTTTACTTTGCGCATTTGCATAATCGCCCGGCCAAAATCATTTATTCCTCTCCTATGGCGTGGATAAATGCGACCCGCTGGCCAGACCGATCATGCATTAACAAGCCGTGCATTATAATAATAATAATAATAATAATAATAATAATCGTCGTCATCATCATCACCATCTTCACCATAATCATCATCATTATTATTATTATTATTATTGGGGTTATTGTTATCATCATTATCATCATTACCATAATCATTATTATTATTATACGGACCGGGGACGATTAGCATAACTCGAGGGGAGGAGGGAAAAAAGGCCGATGGTCGAGGGTCGGTGGTGAGAAACGGGCCCGGTCCGTAAGAGCGTTTCTTCAAAGCGGAGCGCGAGAGCAGCGCGATGGAGTGAGAGAGAGAGAGAGAGAGAGAGCGGGTAAAATACGTAAAATCCCGTCCTCGATATCGCGTCCTGGAGTGATTAGCCCTAGTTAGTTAGAATGCGTCAAGTGCGCTCGGATGTAATTGCGCTGCGTAGACGGTCACGGACGGGCCGCGTTTGAATACATTAGTAAGAACAACGGGGCGAGGGCTCGGTCGCCGGGGCCAATGTTTACGAGGGCTCCGCGACCCGGACGGGAGAGGCTTCCGATTTAACGAGCGGCGCAACCCCATCGAGCCCGGTCAGGTTTAAATTTTGACATTCTTGCGAGGGCGCGTGCACTACTGGATAATGCATAAATCGGGGGGCCCTTATCTCGGGCTCGGGATCGGCGATAAAAGCGAGTCGTCCGCCCGTCAGCCTTTTTTTTTCTTTTTTTTTTTTTTTTTTTTCCTTTTCCTTTTCTTTTCCTTTTCTCTAGATTTCGAAGGCTTCGCTCGAATGGGAATTTGCCATTGATTGATTTCCACTTCTTATCGAGCGCCCATTTAATTTTATGCTTTTTTAATATCATTCCACCGGTTTAGCATTCGTCCTGCGCTCTCGGCAGTTCGTGGCTAAGAGAGCGGGGCTGGGCGGGGCGGGGCGGGAGGAGAGAGAGAGAGAGAGAGAGAGAGAGAGAAAAGAAAAGAAGAAAAAAGGGTCCGGGATGGTTAACCGGTGCGCGAGGCTGCCATAAACTTTGGACTCGCGGAACGATGAGTATAAATATTAAATTGCTCTCGGTGAGCGAGATGGCGCTAAACTTTTATCGGCTATTACTCACGCCTTTCACGTATCCCCCCTCCCCACGCTCTCGGTCGCTTCGAGCTTTGATTTTTCGCACCCACCCCACCTTCCACCCTTTCCAGCTTTTTATCCCTTTTATCCTCCGTTCCCGGACTGTCCCCCGCCCTTCATTGTTTCATCTTTCGACCGTTCCCGCAGCCACCCGCAACCACCCGCAACCACCCGCAACCACCCGCAACCATCCGCAGCCACCCGCAGCCAACCGCCGCCGTCAACTGCATTAATCCGATGGCGAATTTATGCAGAAAATCGGGCAATTACCGTGCTCGCCGACCGAGAATAATAGCTCTATTTGAAAATCCTTGCCTATTATCGCTCGGCAAGCGGCTCTTGTTTACCTTTGACTGCTCTATTCGCAGCCCGGCCTTTTCCTTTTCAATTTGCCAAGAATTATAAAAACATTCGACCCCCGAAAGCTCACCCACCCTCACCCTCACCCTCACCCTCACCCTCACCCTCACCCTCTCCCTCAACCTCACTCCATCGTCACTATATCATCGTCATCGTCGCCATCGACGTTATCATTATCATTACCATTATTATTATCATTATTAATATTATTATTATTATTATTATTGTCCATAAATAATTAATGCTCGATAATGTTGGCCAGTCGTGCTTTACGACTGCGTTTCGCTTTTACCCACGGAACGGGCCACGAAATTTAGCAAGATCTTCATACTTACAGCCGAAATACATTCGTAGCGGGGATGATTGCAAAGTTAGCGTATCGTATTCCGCCTGGATATAAGACAGATTAGCAGCCGCCTTCTTATCTATAAGTTCATCGTAATCGAAACGATAACCCAAATACCGATTGCCAGTATCTTATTAATAATGTAATCGTAGGTCCAAGTTCCAACCTGTCGATTCATACCGTCACTATTGAATATTACGAACAATGTATAGATCATTTTCAAAGTCACGTATTTATGCGACATTGAAAATATAATAGTGTGCGCGCGCGCATGAAAAAATTTGACAAGCTTTGAAAGAAAAGCTCGACGCAAACGTTGTTTACAGGTGCGCGTTGCCCGTTGCGTGCGCGCGTGTGCGTAAAGTAAAGTGAAGTCAGGTTCTCAGCATACTCGACGTCTCTTCTTATTAGAATAGAATAAATGATAATTACATCATGCTCCTCGGATCGAATGAAATCGAACGCTAAGTAGCGCGATTGATTAATTATAAAATAATTACGTTGCTTAATGGTGTATTTGCTCGGAGTGTATCGAGTGTGTCGAGTGTATCGAGTGTATCGAGTGTATCGTGCACGAGCCGCCGCTTATCTCGGGATCGGCAATTACGAAAAATATTAGAATTAAACTTGCTACAAAGATAATAATAATTCCGAATGTTTTGGCGCCGGAGCAATAAAGATAAGTCGACTCTTCGGAGAGAAAAGGGTAATTACGAGTTCCCGGAGAGCGACCGCCGAGCGCGGCGCTCGATCCATTTATATAAGCCGTTTCATATAAAAGGGAGAGAGAGACAGAGAGAGAGAGAGAGAGAGAGAGAGAAAGCAAATAGCGGCCACAAAGCAAGACCTTTTTACCTTTGACGCTTACGTGACCGAGCGGTGAGGCGAGCAGACAGGAGATTTCACCACGTATGCTCGTGAGCGCTAATCGAGCCGAACCGAGGTGCCGAGCGACGCCTTAGCCACGAGCCCTTGACTCTCCGACTCTTTAATAGAGCCGACCGCCGTTGCGTAACCACGTCGCCCCCTGCCCTGCCCTGCCCTGCCCTGCCCTGCCCTGCCTTGCCCTTCCCTCCGACAGCGACAAAGCTATCTCGACCCCGGCTGACGACCCGGCTGACGACCCGGCGGACGACCCGGTGCCCTAGGAGATCGGCATTACGACCGGGGAGGCCGCAATTACGCACCGATCGCTCACGTAACGGCCCCACCGCTTTCTCTTACATTCCTAATGCGATCGCGTACGCGCGCCACTCGGGGCGTAGTCCCGCGGAATCAGGGCGCCGATGCCAGCGCGACGCATCATCGCGAACAAGATCACCCTTGGGTATATAATGCTCCCTCGACCCTCCCCTCCCCAATAACCGACCACGGAAAACTAATCGGCCGTTGGGAGTTGCCGCGTTTATTTGCCCTCTTTCCCTTTGACGTCCTTTTTTTTCTTTGACGCGCATTCGGCGATGACGAGGCTCGTCATCCGGGCGCTTTGAAGGGCCAGCGGTCGTTTGTTGCGCGAAGGAGGGATCGATGCTCGGCGATCGCCGGCGGCTCGGGGCGAAACCGACTTGGCTTCGCGAGCCTTAGCCGCCACGTGACTACGTAATCCGCCGCCGAAAGCTCGCCTCGGCCCCCACCCGGGCACCGCGAAGAGAGTAATCATCATTTGACGCACGAACCGCCGCGTCCTTACGTCGATTACGGCGATTGCATTTGCATGGGAAATGGAGCCCCGAGTGAGGCTCCGGCGAGGCCGAGGACGGATTTCGGAGGGAACTTGCGTGGATATGCAGACGTCCCGAGGCTCCGCCAGGCTTTTTATTCCTCCATTGCCGGCTATTGGCCAATGACACTCGAGATTTACGCGGAGCGTCATAAAACGCGAATCGAAGAAGGTTTTACGATCATCCTTTGAAGAGATTCTGCTCTCGAGACGTGGATACTGAACGCGGTAGGAACGTGATGCGGTTAAGACGAGGGCGGAGGGGCTCGGGCGGAGAGTGAGAGACTGAGTGAGTGATCGAGTGAGTGAGAGAGACAGAGAGAGAGAGAGAGAGATAAAGAGTACGAAACCAATGCCGACTTTCGGGTAATTAATTCATTATTTGCATTATACGCATTACCTGCGAGGATGATGATACGACGTCGTCGCCGACGCTTGGCTTCTACGACGCGGATCAAGAGCAGAGCATCGCTGTCGGAGTAATGTCTCCGAGCATCGCTCGTCTCTCCTCCGACGCATTTAAATCCAACGGTTAATTGTGCTTCGTAGAGCATTCGTTAGAATCGTAAAAGATTTCTCGAGTCTCGAGTCCCGAGTCACCGAGTCTCGTGATTTTGTTTTGAAAACTGACGCGAAGTGAAAAGTTTTCTTGAAAAAAAAAGACAAGAAAAAAAAAATAATGATGAAGAAGAAGAAGAAGAAGAAGAAGGAAAAGAGGAAAAACAAAGAATTACGCTTTCGAGCGAAATATTTTAATATTTCGACTCTTAATAATCTTGTGCGCGATTGCGCAATAAGAAATTCTCGTAATGCTAATCGCAAGAAGAAAATAACCGAGTTATTTACTTACTTTTATTCATTACATTTACAAATATTTTAATTGATTAATGCAATACATGATTGATGGCTCGGCAGGAATACATTACATTGAATTACAATAACAAGACTTTATAATATAAAATTATCATAAGTATATACGTTCAGACGTTGCTGTAGTTGAAGCATTTATGTGAAGAAGAAGAAGAAGAAGAAGAAGAAGAAGAAGAAGAAGAAGAAGAAGAAATCATTATTCACTTTTTTTCATAAATGCTAAATACAATAACAATCGTTGTTTTCTTCACTACTACAATACAATTGCACCTTCTCACATGATGTACTAGGAATATTAATGTCAAAGCTTAGCCATCAATCGACATTGGCTTCCATACTCGAATATAATTTTTTCTCATATTTTATTTTGTAATTTCATTAAAAAACTGCATTAATATTTATAAAAAAAAAAAAATGAAGAAAAAGAAGAAGAAGAAGAAGAAGAAGACACCGATGTTCTTACTGGATTGTCGCTACTCACTCTTACGAGGAACGTTACTTTACGAGGATTATTTACGAAATTATTCGCGTAGTATTCCAGTAGTAAAAGCAACGGTTTTTCTTAATAAAAATCTCTCCGCCTTTTATAATGAAAAAAATTCTTCGCTAATTATAATTGTAAAATTCAATGTATAGGTAAATCCGTCCAAGTCGTGAATGTCGCGCGCCGAGCCTCAAGTAGAGTTCTAGAATGCAATAAACCAGAATCGCGCCCGTTTCTTCCTCTTTTTTTTTCTTTCTAAATAAAAGCCGAGCCGTCATTAATAAGCGTCACGATGAATTCATAAAGCATTGATAATTCACAGGCTTACGGAAGAACAATAAATTTAAGTAATTGCGCGCGCTTATTGACATAGGTTTCCCCGAAGTGCGTCGGTTCCGCGCGTTCCCAGCCGACCTTGTACTCATTATTCCTTTTGCTATCGCACTTAATACAACTATTATTAATAACAAATACGTCTGCTAGTCGCGACGTGTTGGGCTTACGTTAATGATCGCGGGCAAGTGATTCGCGTGACAAACGGAGCTCGGAATTGGACGGATCGGCCGAGCGGGCCTCGCTTCCCATCCTCCCAATCGATCGCCTTACTTGCTTACTGACCCCGCGCCTCACCGCCTTTTCTTCCGCGCCTGCCTGCCACGGAGCTTTTAAGAGATCGGCCGGACCCAGGTACAATCCCCCCCCCCAACCCCACCCCACCCCAAGGAAAATGTCCGATCGAGATCGACAACTCGTGCCGACATAACCTTTTACGCGTCATTGGTAAGCAATCGTCACGTCATAAGGAGCGTCTCTGATAACCTCCGCCCCCCCCCGTCAAGCATCGAGTAGCAATCATCGAGTGGCGATGAAAAAACATCTCATCGATTCCCGTTTGTTGTTCTTCCCTTTACGTAATCCGGCCAATTTCCAAATAGATATATTTATACGGCTCTAGCGCTAGGCCCCACGACTCATAAAACGAATTAATTTCAGAAATCTTCTATCATTGCACTTAATACGTTTTACTTGGATGGCAATTGAGTCGAATGGCATGTCATTACGTCCGTACGTAGCGCAGCGTATGCGCAATTGGAGCGACGGAGCGCGCGCACGTGAAAAAGCCGAATGCGCGGCGGTGGAAGAAAGAGGCGGTTCGTTGGAGGGGGGGAGGTGTCGAAGAAGAAGAAGAAGAAAAAGAAAAAAAAAAACGAGCCCAATGAAGCTAGAAAGTAATGCATCGTTGATGAAACGACTTTTCTTCGAGGCCTTTCTTTCCACGACTTCGAATCGGTTAATTATGTTAATATTTAAATGAGCCCTCAAGCTAAATTCAATGGCATCCTTACGAATAACAATTAATTTAATTGCCTTAATAATGTACCGGGAATAAGAATTTCAAATGCAGCATAGGCAGCCAAATTTTAATTTACTCCCTGCGTCTATTAGCACTTAATCGCAGTCATTTCGGTCGCAATTGCCCATTAAAAAAAAAAAAATGTCCTCTAAGTTAAATTCTATTACTGCGCTACTCTCATCGCGCGAGATAACGAATATATATAAGGCTAAGTCAGAGGCAGAGCTAAGGCGTCTTCGAGCGCGAGATTAACCCCAATAACCCTCCCGCCCTTTAAGAATTCCAAAGATCTCTGTGTACCGGTAATGAGGCTGCGAGACGTCAATAGGGTTAATAGCAGTGAAACGCGCACTGGCAAAACCCTTCTCTCCCAAATCAAATCTCTCTTATCGGATGCTAATTTCCTTCCTCTCTCTCTCTCTCTCTCTCTCTACCATTGGCGACAGTTGCCGATGGGTTGCGCCCGGGCCGACTGATCCGTATAGCTCGGGAGGTTCGTCTCTCTAGTCGCAAGAGCCTTTCGAGGTAATTCACTCGAGGTGGCTCCAAAAAAGATGAGGATAAGCAGGGGTGAGGGGGGGGGAGCGAAGCCAGCCACCGACGGCTTTCGCGTAGATTGATAAGGAATTGCCGCGCGCGTGTAGTGCCCGCTTAAACCTAATGGAACGACTCGATTCTATTCGTGAGTAATACGTTCAAGTAAATTTCCAGCATTGCAGATTAAGCGTGTAATCGTCAGGGCTCGATAAGCCAAAGTATATTCGACTGATAAGTTCGGCAAACTTTACCTGATCCAATGTCGATCCCCCTACGCCCGTTTTCCCCAACAAATTTTTCCTTCATTTTTTTCAAAACAACCGCTTACGTTAGCTTCAATCAGAGTGTCCGGCGCTATTTAAGAAATGCACGAGAGCTACGCGAACAGATCGAGACGGACAGTGATGATACGCGATGATGCGCGATGTATAATAATTTTCTTCTTCTTTTTTTTTTTTTGCTTTCCATCCTCTGCGTCAAGTGCGATACATTATCTAACGGTACAGTTCGGCCTTTCCGAACTCACAAGCCTACGTAAGCTTCGATAACATGAGCATCCTTGCATGGGATTTGCGCGTAATAAAACTGTAAAAATATTTGTCTAACTGACATAACGTGCTCCATCCTCGTAGCAATTGACCTTAAAGATCATTCACAAAAAAAAAGAAGAAAAAAAGAAGAGAAAAAAAAGAGAAAAGAAAAGAAAAAAGAATAAAAAAACCGGAGAAAAAAGCAAAGAAAAAGAGATCGTAACGCGTTAGGAATAATATTCTCCGATAGATCTGTATACTTTAAAGTTACTCGGGCGCAATACGCTTATAGTTTTCTTAAAAAAAGAACTGCGGTTCGATAATAGTCGGGATTTTATAAGTAATAAAAAATGACGAAAAGCTCAGAAAATGGCATAATAATTTTAAACGACTCGTGATGTTTGTTTACGAAAGCGTTTGCTTTTCCGCGGCAGTTTAGTGCACTCGGAAAATTGTTCACGCGGCACAATAATGGTACGTAAGTTTTAATTTGAACGCTAAGAAACTTAGTTGACGGATGATAAATTCGCTTCATTGTCTCGTGACACGTTCGCATCGGCAATTAATTAACTTTACTAGTATATTAAGAGATCGTGGGTCGTTTGAGCGTCACTCGGATGTTTCTGATGAAAAAAAAAAAATAGAAAAAAATGGAAGAAGATGAAAAAAATTACGATACGAAACCTTGAGTGAACCGGTTTGTTATTAATGATCAAGTAGCTAAAGTTGAATAACAATTTCAGCTTTTCCGTTTGATAAAAGAATCGGAGACTCGACTGGACTCGACTCGGAGCGCGCGCGTTGCTAATTAAATAATTTCTACGTTAATTTCTATATCTCTCGGAAAAGCTTCATCGATGCAGAATGTCCTGGACGTTCTTCTCACATTCTAACGATTCATCGTTACATGTGAAATTTGGCTCATCCATATCTATCTATCTATCTATCTATCTATCTATCTATTTATATACATATATATATATATATAAATACACGTATATGACAGTATGACACCATAGGATCTAATGCTATTAAAAGCTATTAAACGTAAACGGGTATCGCGCCCTTGGAAGCCCTATTTTTAATGCCCTCCATAATTTATACTGAATTTTATTCCTCTAATACCGAGAGCATAAAAAAACCGGCATAGATGACTCAAGGGGAATAATCCTCGGGACGATTGCTGATCGAAAAGAGGGACAGGCAACGCTTGTAATAAATCAGGAATTACTTAATTATTTTTCGTGGGGATCTTCTATTCTCGTAATGTCGTCGTTCTAAAACAGTCGTTTTGTCCAGCTCCGGAGGAGGCGTATATTCCGCTTTTAAAAAGAATTTGAACTGCATCGTAAAAGTCATACGACACGATGACATCACAAGTATTTTACCCGATTCGATCACGAAAACGTCGTAAGAGCGCAATGTGACTTCATTAGATGCTCGTGTGCACGGCTCTCGGGTTTCACCTGCTTTCTACGGGAAATTAACTTCCAGTCCCATTGCACTTTTCCAATTATTAGCCGCTCTAAATTTAATAGGCTTTAGTCATCTGTTTTCTTTTTCTTTTCTTTTCTATTCTTTTCTTTTCTTTTCTTTTCTTTTCTTTTCTTTCCTTTTCAGTTTAACGTTTACCGACATGGCGCCCCGAATAACGTCAACATCAACAATAATACGAAAACTTTTGAATTTATCATTAAATCGCAACGCGTCCAAACAAAATTTATTAATAACAAGCCTTATTCTTATTGATATTGTTGTTTTTTTCACATTCTCTCTCTCTCTCTCTCACCCTCTCTATCTCTCAACCGATGGTATTTACTAAATCATTCTTGATGAGAGTATTTACTGATTCTATTACGCCGACACGATTAACAAGTGCTAGCGGGTTAATAAATCTTAAAATATCCTTGTTGCGTTATTGTTTTCATGAATACTCATAAGAGAATGAATTATAAAAATACTTTGTATATGAAACCGCATGACGCGAGGAATTAGTATAATTTAACGGAGGGATGTAGTATTTCGTGTTTTTCGTATTTTAACGTAAATAATACGATCAGCCCGCCGACGATTTATTACGCAGAAGAATTTTTATTGTTCAATGATAATAAAGGCAATAATAGCAATACGAATGTAATAAGATTTAAATGCCACGACCGCTTACGCAAATGCCGATGTTCGCGCGCATCTTATCTAAGATGCAACGGCCCAGTAGCTCGTCGCCGGCTCGCCCCGGAGGCTGGAGAAAAAAAACTTGATGGATTTTAGCCTGGGAAAGAAATGAGAAGAATCATTAGGGGGCAGAGGTGTCGGATGAAAATAAATCACATCCTCTTATGATTATGATATACAGAATAATCATTGTACATATTCTTTTCCATTTCCCATACTTCTTTGAGTTCCCTTGAAGGATCTTTTATTAGGTAAAAAATAAAAAAATAAAAAATAAATAAATAAAGAAGAAGAAGAAGAAGAAAAATAAGAAAAAAAAAGAAAAATAATATAACTGTGAGATTATACTGTTTTATAATCGAATGCGATATCGAAGCCATAAATCTTTTATAATTCCATTTATGGTCGTTATTGTTAAGGGGAGAGAGAGAGAGAGAGGACTGGAAATAAATATCGGTAGGAAAATTTGCGGAGAAATTTATATCTCGATTGTTGAATGTCAAAAGCTTATCTATTGCTTTTCTACGAATGTATGAGAAATCTATTATTATTCGAATAGTCCGAGCAGGCAGATGATGATGATGATGATGACGATGACGATGACGATGACGATGACGATGACGGTGACGTGCATTCATCGTCCACATTCTATAAGACGACGTGTCCTTTCGTAATTAAATTTTCATAATCGAATGTAATTTTTACAGCTCCGTCCTCGAGTATCCCTTTAACCTTATTACACACGCATGCGCAGGATTAATTGTGAATTTATTACATTCGGTCGTCGCTTTTTATTGCCTCGAGCAAATTGTACATCGGGCCAGCCCATCGGGCTTTGAGCAAAGGTCACGTGACCGGCCGGTCGATCGGAATCGAATTTTCCCGCGGCATTAGTAAAGCGTTTCCCGGCTGTCACCGAGTCGGTGAAGCACAAGCGTTTCACGATATCAGGAGTCCCAAGGTAATTAAGTCCTCCTCGGCGAGTCCTGTGGGAGGTAAGAAAAAGATAAATAGAAGCAAAGAAAACCGTAGGAGGAATTTCTCACGGCAATGAATGCCGGGGCCTTTCGGCCTCTCTATTCTCTCGCTCGTCTTTCTTCAGCATGAGGCTCGGCCTCTTGGCTTATGAATAATAACGAATAAAAGGAGAGAACGAAGCTCAATTGGATTGAATTTGACGGTCGATATTGATTGCCGTTCGGCTCTTGGGCTATTGGGGCTCCCGGGCTCCCGGGCTCCCGAGCTCTCGGCGAGCCTACGTCGTATTTCGTTGTTCTAGATTAATGAAGAAGAAATTATGAATGTCACGGAGGGTGAATGCAAGCGAAAGTCTATTGCTAATCATTAGCGACGTTTCGGGCGACAGCCTTGCGATTATTGGATGCAATTATGCAATAATTCAGCTCGTCGGTTATTGGAATTTAAATAATTTCGTATTCACCTCCCGACCTCCCGGCGCACTGCCTCCGCCCTCAGCCGACGATGGGAAACAACGCCCATAGAGTACATAAAGTATACAAAGTATATAAAGTATGTGCTCGCCCCCACTCCATAACCCCAATAACCCCAATAACCCCAATAAACCCAATAAACCCAATAACCTCAACGATACACGCGACGAAAGAGTAAAATATATCTCTTTGTTTAATTATTCCAATGGCGCGTGCACGTTCTCTCCCGATCGATCGCTAATTCGGAATAGATGATACAGCCGCGATCTCCCAATGCTGGCGTAATAACGAATTACCGTGGGTAATTAACGCGTGAGCTTTAAGCTCGCGATCGCGACTAATCCCCCGGCAGGCGCTTCACCCGGAACATACACGCATTACATAGAACGTAAACAACGGACAAACAAACTGTTGCTGCTGCTGCCGTTGCTTCTTCTTCCTCCACCTTTTTCCTTTTATCTCCCTCTCGTCCCTAAATTATCTCTTTCGCGCTTCGTTTGAGAATATCGGCTAATTAGCGCTCGGGCAAAGACATGTGTCCTGATAAGAATGTAATTAAATGTCTCCCAAATGGCAATAGAAATATCCGAGGCCGTCGATTGATAAATATTTACGTGATCGAAGCTCGATACTAGATCGGAGGGATTATTGGTGAAGACAATGAGGAGAGTGTATTATATAGAGGACGCTCGCTTGTCTACATACCCAACGATCTATTAATCCGTAGAGTTTACATAATCACGTATTTGCTTAGAATTAAAGCGAATAGTATTGATAGTAGCCGACTTTCTCAATGTTAAACCCCCTTTCCCATCCCCCGTCTCTGTCTATTGAATCGCTCCCGTCCGTCTATTGACAAGTGCTCGACAATTAACCTGGAGTGAGGTCGTCTCGCTGTCTCGCTACGATAAACGATCCCTTCAATCCCTCGAGATCTATTCTTCCGAGCTCGCTCTCCTCTAGCTCTATCACAATAACCCCAATAACCCCAATAACCCCAATAACCCAGCATCCAGCCCGCTCAAGCGAATGCTTATGGAAGTGATTAATGAACGGGCCACGGGCCTCGTTGATTCCCCAGGTCAAAGCTGCGAGGAATGCTTCGAAAGTGGTCCTGGACCATCCTCGGCGGCCTGCTGCTGGTCTCTTCGTTCAGGACCTCGGCAGCGGACGACGAGCTCGGCGACAGTTCCGAGCGCAGCCTCGACAGGAGCATCGAGCTCAGCGAGCTCGAGTACGAGGACGCCTGCGTCCCCGTGGCCGAGGCCCGCTGGAACCTCGCCAAGCAGCCGAGGGATCCCCAGCTACTCCGGCTCTGGGTCAGTATTATCCCGCACCTTACAGCAAACAAAGCAAGGGTCAAACCGACTCCCTCCCGTTCCCCTTTACATACCTAAGCGTATTTTGATCGAGTGAGTGAGTGAGTGAGTGATTGATTGAGTGAGTTAGTGAGAGAGGGAGAGCGGAAGGGAGTCTGTTAGACCCTTGGCACGCGTAATGTAAACGAGTCATCGGTAACTGGAGTAATTATTGCAGAAAGATGCGGCGATGAGCTTCGCGAGGCTGAAGAACAGCGAGAGGGAGCACATGACGAAGAAGTTCAAATCCACTCCCGAGGAATCACCGCTTAACTACAAGCTCTCGATAATCAAAGCCCCAGGTGACGCGTCGCTCGACGAAAGCGACTACGCCAAGGTAAGTACCCGCCTCCTTTCCCCCCGCTAATTACAATTACGCGCAGACGCGCTGATTGATCGACAATCGTACCGACAGCTCGTCACCTTCATCGGGGACAACCGACTCTTGAGGACGGAGGCGAGATGCTTCGACGGCAATACCAACTTGACCCGCGGAGGTGAGTAGTACTAGTAGTACTAGTAGTAGTAGTAGTAGTAGTAGTAGTAGTAGTAGTAGTAGTAGTAGGAGGAGTAGTAGTAGAAAGAGTAGTACAAGTGGTACTTCATCCGTTATTTCCATGCCCGACCCGTAATCTCGAATCGGCAATAACTCGCGGACAATTATCCCGTACAGGGGTCGAGTTCCTGCTCTCCCACAACGCCAAGGAGCTACGGAAACTGGGCGTATGGACCAGTTGGCACGAGCACTTCTCCGAAGAAGCCGAGGACTTTCTCGAGGTGCTTCATCTCGCCGAAAAGGCAGCTTTGGCAAACGGTTCGTATATATAATTCACATGAGCGTTGGTCGGTCGGTGCGAGTGGGTGGGGGTGACTGGGGAAGGGGGACGGCTTGGCATCCGTATCCATCCCTGTTCCAAGTTACCCGAAATCCCATGGAGATGCTCGCGACCTCATCCTCAATGCATGCAATGGCAATGCATCGGTAGCCCCTGTCGCCCCTAATCCCTATTGGCCTACGAGCCGTTCGGGGATCGTTCGTCTGGGTATTAGTGTATCTGGGTAATCGCGTAGAATCCATCTCCAATCATAAAGCTAACGGGCGACGCGAGCTACCGAATTACAAAGACCGACGATACGATTGTCGCACGAGGAGTTAATTACCTCATCCCTACACCCTCTACACTCCTCAGGTAAGCCCGACGTAAAAAGCTACTGGGAAATGCTGACCGGCGAGCCTAACGCCTACGAGTCCTTCAAGTACCAGCTGGACAGGCTCTCCGATCTGCGGCTGAAGCTCGTGAACTTCGCGGGGAAGCGGCTGGCCGAGAAGTACAAGGCCGAGACCGGAAATGGCAGCATAGCCGCCCATCTGCTCGGTAATAACGACCTCTCGCCTCTCCTCTGTACCTTTTCCAAAACCTGTACTAATAGAGACGTGCTTTTGGTGTGTACGTGTGTGGGTGTATTTTTTTTTAAAGGTTCGTTGGCCGGCTACGACTGGACATACCTGGCGCTCGACCTCTTCCCGCACCCGGACATCATTTTTCAAATCCGAAAGAACTTTTGGGAGAAGGTAATAACGAGCGTTGCCCCGCTCCCTCAGCCATACCCTTTCTAACAATGAAATATCCAACTCGTAGAAGCTGACCGGCAAGTCCCTGTACAAGTCCGCGGCTGCGCTGGGCAAGCGGTTCCTCGGCTATTTCCCCAAATCGGAATTCTGGAGCACGAGCAACTTCAAGGCCGAGTGTCCGACCCAGCTGATCAATTTCTGCAAACTGGGAAACATGAGGTAACGAAACAACGGCTCCCGAGACTCCGGGTTTCCCACCCCCAACCCCGCCCACCACAAAATTAAAGTATTCGTTACGTTCGCAGCGTCATCACCTGCAACGAGCCGTCGCTCTCCAATTACCTGACCGCCCACAAGAACGTCGCCAAGGTACTCATGCACCAAATGTCCTCGATAGTTCCGATCCTGAACGACGCCAACCGATACTCCGGTAAGTCTTATAATTACCCCCCACCTTATAATGACCACCCTCCCTCCCCCCACAACCCACCCTTCCGCCCCTTCACCCGTCCCCTTCCCTCCCCAAAATATAAGCTGTCAGAATCTAAACAGTCATCTAAACAGTCCTCGACGAGGCGGTCGCCGAGCTCTTTTCTATCCTCGCCGCGAGCCCCGCTTGGCTCCAGTACGTGGGCCTGGTCGACAGATCCATTGGCTCCGAGGAGGCGAAGATCACCTCCCTCACGATCACGGCCCTCGACGTTCTCCCGCGTCTGGCTTATTACATATCCGTTGACAAATGGAGGCTCGACGCCCTCGAGAGGAACGAGACGAGCTCCGAGCGTCTGACCGCCGACTGGTGGAAGACCAGGTAAGACCAGGTTACCCCCCCCTCCCCCAATAACCTCCTACCCTCGCAAAAATACCGCACCACCTAATAATCGGGACAACGATCTCTCTCTCTCTCTCTCTCTTTCCAGGCTGCACAACGAATTCGTAAGTACCAAGAGCAGCCAGCTGCCGGCGTTCTTAAGCGACGAGTACGTCGTCGGCAACAAGCCCTACCTCTCGTGAGTTATACCTTAAAAATAACCTTAAAAATTCACATCCGTACCCGCATTACCTACCTACGCTAATTCGTTATCATTCGCTCTGTGAATACGCAGAAAGGTATTGGGGATCATGCTCGCCTTCCAAATGTACGAGTACGTCATGAAGTCTACCGACATAAGGCACGAGCCCTTCGACAAAAGCTCCTTCAACAGTAACCTCGTGTAAGTGCAATACATCATCCGAAACTCGCTCGTCTTAAGTACATACTCTGGCGAGTCCGTCGGCTTTCGGTATCCCGTGTAAGAGCGCGTGAGAGCCGTTTCAAATAGATGTAAACGTCATTTGCAGGCACATAGTCCAGAACAATTCGGAGAATTGGAAGGCCTTGATAAGCAAGTACATGGACATCGAGGCGATCTCGGTGCAGCCGATGATCGAGTACTTCAGCGAGCTCGAGTACTACTTTGAGAGTTACGAGCCGCCGGAGGAGGCCTACGACATCAATGCCAAAGAAATGGAGCTCGAGGTGCTCGAGAAGAAGTACCGGAAAATAGCGAACACACCGACGACGACGACAACCACGACGACGACGACGACCACGACGTCGACAACGACGACGACAACGAAGACGATGACGACGACGACGACGAGGACGACGGCGGCGGCGGAGGCGGGGACGATGACGGGGACTACGCCCTCGTCGAGGTCCGGCTCGACGGGCAGGCCGATCAGGACGACATCGGCGAGGACGTCGGTCAGGAGTAACGGATCACCGGCCGGCAAGCCCAAGGTATCCAACAGTATCCCGAAGGACTCGCTGATCCTTGGCCATTCTGGGGAGGGGCACTCGAGCACGGAAGGCTCGGCATTCGAGGACGAGGACCCGGAGACGATCTTGGACGAGGAGGCAGAAAAGAAACCAAAGATGAACACGAACAAGGCCGTGTGGGCCGTCGCGGCGGTCCTGGTCGCGACGGTCACCATCTGCGTGATCGCCATCTTCGGGAGGAGACGCTGCGCCCGGACGCCAAAGAACCGCCGATACGTCTAGGGGGACGACTCAATGTCACGAGGACGTGAACATCCCGTAGACGACGACGCCCGGAAGCCACGGGGCTGCCTCGACTATTTAACGGAACAGCGGGGAAGCGAGCCTCGCGGCTGCTGCCCGTTTTCACATTCCACCGGGTGATCGAGTGCGCCCCTTGTATTGTTCCCTCATTAAAACGACACTTGCCGCCTCTCACTCGTACGGACTAGCTTAGTCAGGTCAAATTGTGATACGGCCGTGCCGAGGGCTTCCGACGTCCCCGACCTCCCTCGCCGCAATCCTTACGTAACCACGTGGCAGTTCCACATGCAGCTCCACATGCAGCTCCACATGCAGCCTCGTGCACGGCTACGATCATATAATCATCGACGCTCACAGCCATTGTTCCAATTCGCTCTTTAGAAGATCATTGGCTCAATCAACGAGACCTACCGCGACACCCATCCATTAATAATTATTATTATAATTATTGTAATTAAATGGCCGCCCTTCGTTGGGGGTGGACTTGGAGCCGCAAGCCCCCGAAGAAACTCTGGATCTTTCTTTCATTTTCGCATCGGATCAAGAATTCGTCTCTCTCTCTCTCTCTCTCTCTCTCACTCCTTTTCTCTCCCCTGTCCCCTCCGTATTTACCACGACGATCGTTTCCACAAGTCGAGAGATCCATTCGTGCCAAAAGCACGCCGCCATTCGCTTTATGTCTTTTTCATTCTTTCCCCTCCCCTTTCCCTTTCTTTTATACGAAATTTTTACAAGCTCGAGAGCTAACGATCCCTATCGATTCATCTCGACCGCGATCTAAGGAGCGTAGGAACGAGTCGATCCCGATACCACCAGGCCAATAGACTCTCGACTTCACGCGGACCCCGTCATACTTCCCTTTCGCAAATCAGTCGCTTGACGGTTATTTCCTCGGCTCCGGAGAATAATTCCTAATCTGTCAATTTTCCCGCATACTCTCGCCTTTTTAGAAAACTATACAAATACGCGTGCGCGCGACCTAGTGTCCGCGCGCCTTTACATATACGTTAATATATATATATATATATAAATATATATACGCGTATGCATGTATACGCGGTCGGGAGAGCAAGTCCGGTTTTCCTTATTACTGGACTATTGTGTTTCCTCGCACTTTTTATAATTACATTTAAAAAAAAAAGGGGGGGGGGAAGAATTTTTCAATTGACAGTATTGAAAGTGTACTGTGAAGCGTTCACGTAAAGGTCCTTCACCTCAAGATGATTGACGCGTTGAGGCGCAAATAATTTTAGTGACTAGAGAAAGAGAGAAAGTGAGCGAGTGAGTTTATTGAGTGAGTGAGTGAGTGAGCAATGAATGAAGAAATAGCGGGGGGGGGGAAGGGCGAACCGCGCCCGGTTCCTCCTCCTCTCTTCATTACGATTCTTTTCATTGCGACGAAGGAAATCGTTCTTTTTTTTCTTTTTCTTTTTTTTTGTACATAGTACGCGTAAGGATTCTGAAGGAGCCTTGGGAAGGGATTTTTGACGATTGAATATATCACTATTACTGTTATACCAATTTTTCTCCTCGGATTTTATGCATTAATTTGCATAACGCGTAAGTGAGTAGTAAGTTTTGATTTTTGTTCCCATTCATTGATGTAATTACGATGTAAGTCCTGTAACTATTAGAGCCAGCGTGTGGCCAATAGAGCCTCTATTGCTATGTAAAATGTGCTTGTAAACGTACACTCACACGTGTAGTGTGAGGATTTATATTTTTTATAAAATTATTTATTTTGTACCTAAGCTTTCAGCGATAAACAGAAGCAATAAAGATCTACGATAAGGTACAAGCAGTTATTAGTGAGTTATATTATTTTCTTTCGCTGTGTGTGGGTGTGTGCGTGCGTGCTCGCTCTTACAGTCATGGATTCGTTGACGCTCGTTCGTTATTGCGCTAAGATCTGATTGCGCATTATCTGCCGCCTGTACATTACAGTAATTTATTTATCGATTCGGCGCATCGCCGCAGATTACATAAACCCCTAAATCTAGAATGACAAAAAACAAACACGTTTGAGAGAATCGTACGAGGAAGCCGTGACACCCGAAATTGTTTCTTCTTCGAGACATTAAGGTCGTCGTCTCGTTTCGTTTAAAAGAAAGATAGCGCTATTTCAGTACAACTTTCCAACCTTAAAATGAATTGTACAATCGTCAGGCATTAATTCGAGTATTTTAAATGTTACATTGAAATGCTTATGAGCTATTGTCATGCTAATGACGTGCTTGAAAATTGCATTGATCGACTTGACCCTGACTTCCGAAATAATTGTACTGGCTGTCCTAAGCTGATTATTCAAGGAATTTTATCAATATCTGCACTAACGCTTGTGCCGTTTCGTATACATTTTACGTAATTAGCAATTTCGAAAACCACGCACGAGTTTGCGCTCGTGATAAGAAGATATCCTTTACCGACCGAGTTACTTGAGACCCCGTCGTTTCACGACAGATGGCAGCTTGCCCCCTTCGCGCAATATTTATTTATTTATTTACCTTCAACAAGTCCGGGATTATTTTCAACTACTCCGATCGAACGCGACCCTTACTAATTTCAGTAGGCAGCTACACTCGCGTACACTCGCGTCGCCAAAAGCATCAAAATTTATCAAAAGCTAATAAAGTAAATTTCTGCGTTATTGATTGGCCAGAGTTACAGTTTCATTGAAAGAGTCTGTAAGTAAGACGTAAACCGATGACGTATGTCGGCCAGTCAGCGTTATGGGAATATTATTAGAAAACCGGGATGAAAGTCGTAGATAAATTTCTTAAAAATTCTCCTTTCATAAAAGAGCTCGAATTTCACTTAAGTTCAGACGTGATATTACAAATAAGCGCTGATCTCCAGCTCGGCTTTAATGTCATTGACGAAGAATCAATAAAGTGGAACGAAAGCTCGTTAGCGAATACGTACCGCTTCTTATTAAAATTACTTATTTAAGAATCTTAATGAAGCGGCTACAGATATTATTATTCAAATAAGAATGTGCATTACATTGAATCGAAAAAAGAAGTGGGAGGGTGAAAAGGAATGGCTCTCCGTACTGATAAGAGAAATTTATTACACCCGATTATTTAATAATACGAATCACATAGGATGTAATATTTTTACTCGTGCCTGATTATTCCGCATAGAGGCGCGCATAATATTCGAAAATGCGCAAGTAAAATGATCGTCGACGAGTGCCACCTGTTATATTATATTATATTATTACGGCATATCGTCATTTAAAATACTCGGAGGCTCGGATTCGTTGTCTGTGCTGTAAGTTATCGACACTGTCGCATCAAAGATTATTCATGTCTGACATATAACAATAAGCTTGTAGTCGTTTTCCCGTTTCCTTTTATCCCATTTTTCTGCTACTACAAGTAACAATTGTACATCATCGTAATTACAAGTATACATGTCATTCGTATAATTATAATACAATAATAACGATATAAAAGGCAACAACAAGAACTATAGTAATAATAAGGAAATAAGATATAAGACATATATAACGAGTAGTATTTGTATTAATCCTTTTTGCCGTGTATAAACGATCATTAACCATAAAGACAATTTGTAAGGTTTGCATATTTAACGCGTACTAATTAATTATGTTTATACAATATATATATATATATATATATATATACATAAGATGAACTTTTATAGAAATTTTTAATACCGACTATTAGAAATGATTGTTATTTATGCAATATTTATACTACGTTATGTAAGCATGGCGCGTGCGCCGTTACGTACACGCACACTTAAACATTCACGAGCGAAAAATAATTTTTTGTTTTCAAAACTATTTGTCATTTCGGTTACTCGGTTCAGTACGAATGTTCAGCGGTAACTCAGCATTTCAATTCGTTCCCGTTCGTAACAATCCGTGTAGGCACACACACGCATGCATTTAGAAATTTTTTATTTTTCAAATGCCTACGTATTAGCGACTAATAATTTTGTAATTGAAAGAGAACTCTAGCCGCTTTATGTACGAGAATTCCTTCGATACACCCTGTAATTCTGATTAATTAAAGATTCCTTGCTTAAAATTCCATACGTTCAATTGAATTATGAATTATAGATCCTTGTTCCGCTCGTGCACCAGTTTCAGGCTGTTCGTAAGTTTATATATAAAAAAAAAAAAAAAAAAAGCGAAGTGAAGGAGGGCGGGACGGGGCGGGGGGAGCGATTTCAATAAATAATAATAAATTTCAATTCACGAGAGGTTTTCCGTTCATTCGTTGGGTTTCGAGTTTCGAAAAGCATCGATCGGTCCGTCAGAAGTGGGTAACTACTCGCCCTTTGATTGCAAGTGCCGGTGGCAGATATTTTTTCACCGGAGTCTCAACAACGTGGAATTACGACGAATGTCCGGCGAATTTGAATAACGAGACGACCGAATGGAAGGGGGGAGGGGCAAGCTCATCGATCGTCAATCCTAGCCGCAGCTCCAGCCAGATTAGGACTCGCCGCACTTATCAAGAGGATAAATATGAGGATAATAAGTACGAGGGGCTGTGCGGGGGTGGAGGGTAACCAGCCCGAAAGTCAGGAAAAATATTGGCACCCGAGGAGGAATGTCTTCCGCTCCCTGCCAAGTCGTCCGTTACTCGCCCGTTTTCTCGGGCGCCATGGGGCGGGAGGTGGGGGTAGAAAGGGAAAATGAGGAAAGCCGAGCAGACGAGGGCCAGGCTCCCGAGCGACCCTCCTCCGTAAAGGGCTCCCGTAATGGGCCGGGAAGGTGATCTATTAAGATACCGAGATCTCGGCTCGCGCTCCCACCTCCTCCGAACTGTCGGCTGATCAATATGAGCTGCGGGGCTCGGCCGCTGGGCGGCGCTACCTACTCCTTCTTCCCTGTCTGCTGCTGCTACAGCTGCTACAGCTGCTGCTGCTGCTGATGCTGCTGTTAAGCAGACGGTTCATTTAACGGCCGGGTCTTCCGCACGGCAGACTCGCCGCTCACCTTTAATCCCCGGCTCCTCGAGCATCCAGCCAATGCAATTAGCCGCGCGGGTAGATTAACGGGCGGCAGTCTAACGGTACGCTAATGCGCTTTAAATACGAGGTAAAGCGCCGTTGTCTCGGTAACGCTGTCCCGTAAGATTGTCTCGTAAGGTTGTCTCGTAAGGTTGTCTCGTAACGCTGTCGGCGTTGCACGCCGCAACACAAAAGCCCCTTCGGTCAGCAATAGACGCCGGGGCGCGTATCTTTGCGAAAAGAATTTAGCTCGTGAAAAATTTACGCGACTTCCCGGCGATAACGCAATTATCTCGGAGCCTTTGTCTTCTGTCCGGCAGCCTTAACTATCTATCTGCCTCGGATACGATCGCAAACGCTGACGACGACGACGACGACGACGACGACGAGGACGACGAGGACGACAGCCCCGTTGTCCCCGCCATTGGCTTATAACGAAAATTACGATTTATTAATTGGAAAGGCAATCGTTGATGTCCGCCGGAGCGATTGTCGCTCCTCTCCGATCCAGGTATTACAAACTGCCTCAATCGCCCTTAATGGATCGGCCCTTAATAGGGCGATTTGAGAACCGACGGAGAACCAAGAAGCGACAGCGCAGCCCGTCCAGGGCTTCTTCCGACTGAGAAAATCGCTCGGAAGTCATTGCGGTGCTTCCTCTTTCAGGTTCCGATTAAGGTCCCGAGCCCACGGAACTGGAGCTAGGGAGAAAACCCCTGTTCGAGGCGGCCCTCGGCCGAATGCGTTTTATTATTGCTTAGGGGTTATTGGGGTTGGATTGGGGCGGGGGAGGGAAGGGGGTGCGCGCGCTCGCGCGCCGACGACGATGACGACCTCATTGAAGGCCTATTCCCGTCGCGTTCATAAAAGCTTAAACCGTTCGGAATTCCCTGCAGCGGGGCGAGGGACAGGGAAGGTTAGAAGGGCGCACCTCGCCAATGTAAGACTTCGCGGGGGAGATTAAGAAGAAGAGGAAGAAGAACTCGACCTTGACTCGAGCTGCTCTCGCAAGTCTAGAAAATCGAGCGAAATTTGTCTGGGAGTACTCGCCGGGGCCAGGGAAACCCGACAAGTCCACACGGGGCGGCTCCTCCTTCCGAGCGATCGTTTCGCGTCCGAGGCTCTCTCTCTCTCTCTCTCTCTCTCTCTCTCTCTCTCTCTCTCTCTCTTCCTCGACACCCTGAGTTCTCCGCGGCTTTTTCCCCGCGAACGCTCGATTCTTCAGGAAATTGCTCCTCCTCGTCCCCCACCGCCACCAGACCAACACCCCCCCAACTCCCGAAAGAATTCGGCGAGGCAGCCATAAGAGAAAATCGAGGCCTTATCGATTGTTCCAGCTCGACCTATCCGTTTAAAAATATTAAAGCGACTCTTCCCGAAGCTCAACCCCATCTTCTCTCACGTCGTTTCCTCGATAATCGCAACTACCAGTTTCGCTGTCGAGCATTGCACGAGTCGACCTTGAGACCCCCTTGGCATCACTAACCAAAGTATTGACTCGACAATAATTATTACAATTCATTAGACGACGATTCTATCATTTCAATGATCCGGTCCACGGTCCACGTGCTTGCGCGTCCACCCCTTCAAGTGACTACAGCTTCCCTGTAAATTAAAGAGCACGTGTCCGCGTACATGCGATCGGGCATGGAGCGCCGATTCTCAAGGGATTCTTTCGTTATTCAACGCCGATTACGACATACTCCTATTAATAATAACGATCGCGATAATGAAAAGAAAAATAAGTAGAAGTAGAAGAAGAAGACGAAGAAGAAGAAGAAGAAGATTCTTTCGTTCGAGGCATTCTTCTATACGTTTCTTTACGTCACCCGCGTCTCTCGAACCCCCCGCGGCGTCACGAAATAAACAGTTAATTGGCAATCGGAGGTCGATTGCCGAATAAAACGGACACAGCGGGGACATTAATCACCGGATCTCGACGCACTTGGCGAGGTCGGTCGAGTAATCGAAAATCAATAGATGCAGGACTTCTCTTGTCCCGACGTGCCAAAAAGGGGGTTAAGCGTAATGGCCCTCTAATTATCGACAAGGGCCGACGCACGGGACCCTCCCTACGCCCCTCCCCTCCCCCCTCCTGACCCTACGCTGCATAATAACGTGTTTATCCGAGCTCCGGTTTTAATATCCGTGCCGAGGAGAGGAGGAACGACGTAGGCTCCGTGGCTCGGCTCCCTAATCGGCTGACCGAAAGTCACGAAGCCGAGAAGTTCCTCTCGGCGACGATGAATAACCGGGACTTGATTAGTGGAGCTATTGTCGAGCCCCGGTGAGGCTCTCCTCGTCAGGGCGACTCGGGCTCGAAGGGTCCAAGGTTGCGCGAGTCGCTCGGCCTCTGCTCGATGTCTACGGGCTCTTCGAGGGGTGGCGCTATGAAGGGTGCTGCTCGGTGGGTGGATGACGGCGGGAGGGGGAGTGCGCACGATCGACCGGTGGCGCATGCGCATCCCCAATCATTGAGGGCGGGAGGGGGGGAGCGCAGTGGTGGTGATATACGTAAGCCAGCAACGACGAAGACGTCCTCGAGCCCCTTCGTACGCGTCCGCCGTAGCTCGCGGCACGATGTCGGTCATGATGGTTTCCTCGCCGTGAGCGAGTCCTCTCGGCCCGAGGAGGTGGTCGACGGGCTCGTCCTGGCGGTTGTGCTCGTGCTCGTGCTTGTGCTCGTGGTGCCTCTGTTGGTGGGAAGAACGTCAGGAGGAAGTGGGAACCGTTGCGCCCGTTGGGAGGAGTTCGATCCTGGATTGGTACTCGGCTCGTCGATGGCTGCGTTCGCCTCGACCTGAACCTCCCCGATGTCGCGGATGTCGGCACTATCACCGGTACGTATTCGCTGCACCCGTTCAGCACTACGTTCAGCACTATCAGAAGGAGTCAGCGGAGCTCTTCTCCACGGAGATAGCTATGACGGTCCGGGGATTAAAGTTCCTTCTTCCAGAGTACCTCCTCCTCCTTCTTCTCTGCTTAGCCCCCTCCACTCCCCTCCCCCACACCTCCCCGCAGCTCCGTTGTTCTCTTGACCCTCTGAGCTATCTTCGATATTCCACGTATCTGTATGAGTGGGTGCGCGTGTGCGTGAAACACGTCCGTGAGTGCCTTTAGTAGACGTACGTGCTCTCGCGCGTGCGTGTAACCAAGTGGGTGGCTGGCTGGCAATGGGCGCGCGGGCGTGTAAGTGCGAGGAGGGTGGGAGGGGGTATAGGATCTGTCTCTCTCTCTCTCTCTCTCTCTCTCTCACTCTCTCACTCTCTCTGTCTCTCCCTCGCGCGCGCGATCTCGCGCGCACCTCGTAGTGCGAGTGGTGGTGGGGCGAGGATCGGGGGTGGCGAACGGATGGTAGGGGATGTAACGAAAGTTTACCTCAGGCTCTGGCATCGGGACTGGCCTTGGCGTGAATATTCGCCGTTGCTCTGACCGATGCGATCTAAGGGGAGAACGGGAGTCTAGAGGCGGAAGAACTTGAATGGCTGGCAGCTTTAGCGACGTTCGCCTCGCTCGTGAGCTTTTCCGAAGTCAAGACCAATGGCTCGATAAAATAGACTCGGGCCGATAGAGAGAGAGAGAGAGAGAGAGAGAGAGAGAGAGAGAGAGAGAGTAGATCGATAACTTAAAAAACACGAGAGGAAGTAAGTTGGAAATGCTGGTATTTCCGATATACCAGTATAAAACATCTCCACCTCTAATGCCAAAGTCGCTTTATACTTCGCTGGTAATGGTTCATTACGGACGGTTGCTCGTAAGATGGCGAATAAAAAGTCGGACATTTATATAATGAGGATCGCAGTAATCGGTCTAAAAGGATCATCATCAGTAAGGAGCTCTTCATTATCCTCGAAAAGAAAATGAGAGCATCGCGCGCGCGTATATATATACGTACGTATACGTATAGGTAAGCTCGACTAGGGGCAAATAAATGTATTGAGAGCGTCACACGGACACGCCCACACGAGTACGCGAATGTATTGTCGGAGCAGGAATAATGATTAGAAAGCTTAATCGTTAATGTCGGCAGGAAAAATAACCGTGGCGAAAGTATTTGGATGTACGGGGCAACGAGGGGGGGAGGAGTTCCTTGGCCTCCTCCTCCTCCTCCTCCTCTTCCTCTTCCTCTTCCTCTTCCTCCTCCTCTTCCTCTTCCTCCATCGATATCTCGGAAATTACGGATCAAATGGATCAAACAGACACAGCTTTGAGTGGTACTGAGCGATTCCAGCAGGGATCGAGGCTACCGGGAATCAAAGTACGCGAGCCCCTGGCCAGCTCAATGCACGCAAATACTCCCATCGAATCAATAACATAAAGCACGCTCGGCTTCTTAATCGTTCGATATTTTTCTCCCTACGCGCTAAGCGCACCCATTCCATTGAAAACTACTTTACATTCCGTAATCTTATTTAAACGCGTAGCCCGAGCATCGCCTCATTATTCCTATTCTTCTTCTTCTTCTTCTTCTTCTTCTTCTTCTTCTTCTTCTTCTTCTTCTTCTTCTTCTTCTTCTTCTTCTACTTCTTATGATTACTATGATTATGATTATTATATCTCGGCTTCATCTGCAAGTCTCCTCGACGAGGCCGCCTCGACGTAGAGTAGTTTGAAATCGCGGAAAACGTAGCTTCTAATCCTCAAGATATACAATACGTGAATTATATAAGGGGCCAGGATGTGTACGTCTATAGGTGCATGTAATATTACGTAATTGTCGGAGGCTAGCGATACAAGTGACCGCGAGGTACGGACGACGAGGCCGAGACTCGGGGCTTAAAGAGAGGATTAAAAAAATTAAGTTCGAGTCGCAATGAAATTAATAAACGGGCTCGACTGACAAAGTCGGGAAGGACATTATTCGGCACATTATTCCCCGGAATATTTATCGCGATTAACGAAAGAGGTCATGGGGATATTCCCCTTCCTTTCCCTTATTTTCACCCGAAGCTTCGCCGTAATATCGTTAATCGATCGAATAATATTATAACGTGAAGCTGCGCCGGGATCCGGACACGTAGAAAGCTCCCCGGCATTCCTTTATAAATCATTTTTTTCCTGTCGAGGTGCGTATCGATCGAATTGCTTTCCGAGAAAATGCTCTCCCGAGGCATCGAGCCGACTTTCTAATACGCTTCCACGTCCGACAAACGAGACGTAATTAAGGAGAAAGAGAGAGAGAGAGAGAGAGAGAGAGAGACGTACGTGTACGTACGCGCTTCTTGATTGTATAATTCGAAAATCGGAAGGTTTCCCCTTTTTTTCTTGACGGCCGACAGAGGATCGCTTTAACGAAACGACGGGTGAAAAAAGGGGGAGAGGGGAAGACGGAACCGCCCCCGTCCCGAGCGGGTTATTCATTATTCACGGCCTCCGCCAGGTGATTCACCTAATGGATGAAACTCTCGGGGCGGTGGTGGCGATCTAGCGCCAGCGGAATGTTTTAAGGAACCGGTCGATCGAGAAGCCGAGTCGATAAATAAGATCGTTCGATCGATCCGGTGTAACCCGTTGAGGCCCCGTCGATCCTCCCCTTCCCCGATCCGACGACTTTCCGCGATCCGATCGATCAGCGATCGACAGGGGCGCTTGTCTCGGAATAAGAAAGCCGCGCGACGGGTTCGCTGGTCAACGGTCCCGCACTTTCTCCCCAAGGGAGTCCCCGCGACACTTTCGATTCGCGTTACCGTAGCAGCCGACCGCCGTCGGATCGATTCCACCCGCGCGGCCCTTAATCCCACCGAGAGGGTCGCTCACCGCGTCTTACCGCGTCTCACCGCGTCTCACCGCGTCTCAACGCGTCTCTCGGGCGGGACACCTCCTGCGTGTTCCACGCACACTCCGCCCCGTGCCCCCCTCCGCACCCGCAAAACCACCTCGTACGTAGAGCCCCTTGGTCCCCGCGGCGAGCCACCTCCGGGCGCCACCGCCTCCTTCTCCTCGGCCACCTCCTTTCGCCGGCGGCTGAGTCAGCGGCCAGATAAGGCGACGGCGCCGCTTCCACGGGGACATCGAGCGCAGTGGGGCGGTCGCACTTTCATCGTTCGCACGTGCGCAGCCTAAGTAGTCGCCAGTCCAAGGTGGTGCTCGCCGCGAGTCGGAGTGCGAGCGGATCTCGGAGCGCAGGCCTCCCGGGTGTTGGCGCCGGGGCCATCGCGACGTTATCGAGGAGGAGGAGGAGGAGGAGGAGGTGGTGGTGGTAGTGGTGGTGGTGGAGGAGGACACCGGGATCGAATACACCGGCTGCCGGGCCTTCCCTACCCGTCTTTGATTAAGATGGGAGTCGAGGGCCGGCTATATCGTAGCCCATCGTGCCGCCTCTCACCCTGATCGCCAGGATGGACGAGGACCTTCCGCTGCTCTAGCCGTCTCTCGTCCCGGTTTCCTCGACGTAAGTCATCCTCCGGAGTCATCGTCTACTGCCAAACTCCCTTCGACCCTTTATTCCACCCCTCAGCCCTCGTCCCTCTCGAATTCCTCTCGCATACCTCTCGCATTCCTCTCGTTCGCGCGCCTCTCCTCTCCTATTTCCGTCATCGTTATAATAAAAGCTGCGCGCTTCTCGCGATATATTGTACTCGGGCGCAAACGAGCGTGGACAATGGCTCGAATATAGCCAAGACATCCCGAGTTTTCGTCAAGGAAGTTCATTGTACGCGCACTTTGGCATCAAATACTCATTAGCATCAGCCGCCATTCCAGTTTATTTTGCACGACACTCGTCGGCCTCGTAAACTCTAATTTGTTTTAAGCTTATGACTTATTGGATTGCCGAGTAAAGAGCATTTAGTGACTCTGACTCGTCGGCCACTAACCATCTTTCCTTCTTCTTCTTCTTCTTCTTCTTCTTCTTCTTCGTCATCGTCACCATCACCATCACCATCACCATCATCATCATCATCATCATCATCATCTGCTTCTGCTTCTACTTCTGCTTCTTAATCGATATTAACTTGTTTCGATATTACCTTAAAGAGACCACGACAGAGCGAGTGAGAGAGAGAGAGAGAGAGAGAGAGAGAGAGAGAGAGAGAGAACGCGCACAAGATGTAGAAAATAATGCACGGCGCAACTCGTTTCCACTTACGTAAGTCAGTTTTTAATAATTTTTAATCTGACAGGCCGCGCTCGAGTGTATCGGATACGTCGATAGAAATCTGATAATCCAAATACTCAATGGATGAATTTATAAAATATCTCAATTTTTTCATACATATTTAGTATTCGTGACTAAACGTCGAATTTATATCGCTCACAAAGCAATTTAATAATATCATGACTTTTTCCTTATACTGTATTTATAATACGTGCATTCATAGCATCATGCGGATTTCGGTTATTACTATATTTAAAGGCATACCTGGAAACGTTCGCATACTCGTAATGCCCCCGTACGTCATCTTAAATCGTTGTAATTAAAACATAATTAACACATTGTAATCATGAGACGCAAATAACATTGCACGCTTTTTATAACATATTCTCAACGTCGTTTTCCACTGTTACCAAGTCGCTGAAAATTCATAAACAATCCTTTCACAATTTTCTGCAACTATAACGTCTCCTTCCTTTTGTTTTCCTTCTTCTTCGTCTTCTTCTTCTTCTTCTTCTTCTTCTTCTTCTTCTTCCTCTTATCCGCATGGAAATTAACAACTTTTTATCGCGATGACTGGGACGCACGAGTCCGCGAAATTTCCTCGGCATTTCCACTCGGCACTTCTTAATTAAAATAACATTTTCGCTTTATAATTATACAGGCTAGCGCGAGAATTACTATACGTGCGCTACAGGCACAATACAATAAATCCATCGCTTATTCGAATATCTCTTTTCTATTTTCGGTCGGCAGGCGTTAAAATACTGGATATCGAGGGTCAGTTTACGTTAGCGCGGCCGCGATAAAATCCGGAGAAAGAAGCTACGGGTATGATAAAAGGCTAATGTATGGGACAGCTGAAAGAAAGTTTAATTTTCGAGAAGGAAATTCCAGGCGATAAATATACATCGCGGTATGGGTATAAGAAAAAAAAAAAGAAAAAGAAAAAAGGAAGAAGAAAATTCAATTATTGCCCACGAACGTAATGGGAATTAATGTTATTAAAGTGTGGCCAATTACGGACCTCTTGCCTCTTCCCTATTTAATAAAAATAAAAGGCTGTTATTTATATTGAAGAGAGATAGAAGATATAATGCGTTCGCGACGACGACGACGACGACGACGACGAGTAGAGGATTCATCGAATTCTGTACTCACAAAGAGGATGATCGATCGATATATCACCGACAATGCTCCGACGCGTAGTAACAGTAATGACACAAAGAATGGAGAGAGCAACAGTTGACATTAGAATCAGAAAATACGTAAAAGAAGTAGTGAGAAGCGGCTCTCTGGCAGTCAAGTCCGTCAAGTCCGTCAAGTCCGTCAAGCCTAAGACACTTGACTGCACTCGCTTGCTTACGGATCTCCTGCGCAATTACGCACACAATTTAAACGCCGACTCGCGCTCGCACTGGAGTCCAGAGCTGAAGAATACCATTAGGTTTTTTTTTGTTTTTACTCCCATTTAATTCAGCTTCGGCTTCCTCGGGATCCCGCGAGCGCCTCCAAAAGACCTTTCAGGTCTTTACCCCCCCACCCCCCTCCCCCAGCTTTTAACGCCACCCAGCTTTTCCGCGACCCCAAAGCTCGGATCGCTCGGAGCTTTTTACTGCGCACAAAGTACGTGTAACTCCAGCGGCTCGTAATACATCCTTAGATTCCAATAACCTTCGGCGCCAATAGGCTTTGAATTTCCAAATGTAATTTCACGCATCGGTTTTGTCGAGCGCGCTTAAAAGCACTGGCCACGTAATGGCAAGTATTGGAATCCGTCCAGCGCGTGGGAAACTTAAAGAGAAATTTATAATTTACGTTTATCAAGGCATTGTTTCGGTTGACAAGTAAAATCGACCGACCGACCGACCGACCGACCGACCAACGTAGAAAAATGTAAAAGCCAATAAGTTCGTTATTAGAGTGCATGGGTTATATTAGAGTACACACCCTTTTGTCAAGAAATAACGTAAGCGTCGTTGTCGACGTCCGCGTTCTCTTAATTGAATTATCCTCGACAACTTGTTCCCGTTGGGAAAATTCAGCTCTGACAGTTTTAATGACTCGAAACGCTTAGATTTATAACAGCCTGGTATTGACAACAACAACATAGTCGCAAGCAAATAAAGGCCCGCTATCAGGCACATTGGAAATCCGTATGTGCATAGGATACCGTGCAATATAAAATGAATCGAAGGGTTATTGCGGTTATTGTGATATATTACGAATTTTGCAGGATTAGGGGCTCGAAGGGTGGGAGGAAATTCTTTGGCATTTCTAACGCCTGACTACGAGTCATTAATAATCTTGGCTTTCGAGTTACGGCGATGCAGAAGCTCGTAAAGAGGTTCGTACTTTTCTTCCCGGGACATTAGTCTCGGGTGACGATTGTCCTTAATCATAACTCCTCTACCCCCCCCTCCCTCCCCCTATCCCCGTACATCTTTTATCTTTCTCTTTATAAGAGGGACGCACATATGGCGCCGAGGAATTTCGTGACTCTCGAAATAGAGACGGTGGACGATTTGAAGCCGTTGCGGGGGGGGGGGCTGCGTCCGAGCGCTCGGCCGTCGCTGTTGCGCGCGCGAAACAGGGAGAGAGAGAGAGAGAGAGAGAACGCGCAGTGCTCATTATACACATCTGCGGGTGCATTCCGGCCCTCGACGGCGAGAACGTTAAACTATTTTAGCTTCGAAGGTATACGCGTACGCCGCTTACACGAGATCATTTACTTTCTTAATCCGAAAGTAACGCGATCGTCAAAATACAACTTCCGGCCAAGGGTTTTTTTTTCAGATTTATAATTTACCGATCTCTCCGATCGAAGGCCGCTCTTCTCTTTCATTCTGCCTGAAGAATAACCGGGCGTGTTTAATAATACGAAGAGGAGAGGAGCTCTTCTCCGACGCTCCAACTCGATGGAACGCATCGAACGCATCTCCGCGTATAAGAAATACGAAATAGCGAATAATGGCGAATCGGCCGAACGAGGCTCGCTTTTCCCGATGACTCGTTGCAAAATGACAAAACGCATGACGCCGTCGCGTATACAAGGATGCTATTGTATGTAAAATTAAAAATCTCTTGTCCTTGAGAGAGCGTTTGACGGTATTGCGCAACGGTCCCACTCGATATTACAAAAGCCTCGCTGGAATACGACGCCCTTACGATAAATCCCGATAAATGTAAATTGTTTCGTTTTTCGGCTCTTGTATTATTCCATTCGTGTACGGATCTGATTGCTGTTGTGGGCGGGGTCGGGGACGGGGGGAGGGGGGCAGGGACATTATCAGTCCTCCATGGCTGTGGGATACGACGGGCCTTTTCCGTCGCATCCCATTCGCATTCAATTGGATTCGATTCCGAGATCGTAATTGCCATTTTCATAAGCATAATGACGTTACCAGCGTGTCACAATACGCATCTTTTTCGTCTTGGCTTACGCGTAATAAGCCGCTCAATGCGTAAATTATTCTCTCTCATTCCCTCGGCAGTATTACCAATTTCGGCTTCTAGTTATAATAAATAAATGGCCACCGTTTCAGCGCTCTTATACGTATATCTTATCCCTACTATATATTTATTTATTTTCTTTCCCGATCCACGTTATTCCCCCAAAGTGATTTTACATACAATTAACATTAATCTCCTCGGCTATCCGTACTATCCGCGCACAACTTATATTTATACGAAAATATGTGTCGCTGTACTGTTACTTTTAAAAGCCGTGTATACATGTGCAGCAGCGGCCGTGCGCAGGTGTAGGTAGGAGGTATACGTACTCATTCCCCATGAATTATTCACGAATATCTCACAGTTACTGGGAAATTTTGTAATAACGGACAATTCATCAAAATAGCGCGTCGAACTGTAATGTACAATTATTGCTCGAGCCTTTACTCCCGGACATTTATGTTACTTAAACTTTCGGAAAAAGAATCGAGACCAGAAAATGCCAAGAGAACAACACTGTCGATAATTGATAGACCGATAAAGCCGTAAATAAATAAGAAATACGTATGTATGTTATGTATGTTATGTATGTATGCGTGTGTGGTTAATGTAAGGAGAGGCGAGCTCGCGCGACAATACACGTTCCGTCTAAGATGACACGTTCGCTTTAGAGCATTAGAAAACCTCGGGACGACTTACATTTCGTATAATTATTTGATTATGTAAAAGCGAAAGCGCGTAATTGCGCAATTAAAACGTTATAGCGGCACACAACAAATCCGTGGACGTGAATTAAATAAACAAGGATGACGCGGTGTGACGTACATTGTCAACAGGGCGCGCGGGCGCTTTAACGTTGCTTTCATTTTAATCGCGTCGCCGTTAAAATAGATTCGCTGCGTGCTTTGGAGGAAAAATTGGACCGAACAAAAGAGCGAGCTAATGCCCTTCCATTTATAATCCGCGTTATTCTCGACTCGGCTCGGCTCGGCTCGACTCGGCTAGGCTCGGCTAGGCTCGGCTAGGCTCGAGATGGGACGGACAGCCGTCAAAACAGTCCGAAGCGGCCAGAGCTCGGCAGACTCCGTTCTTTATATTTCGTTACTTAACGACGACTTTTGGCAATCCGTCCAATCGATTACGTCCCGAATTAGCCTTGACGTTTTAATCGGTCATTGCCGAGGGCCTAACATATAAATTTCATTAATAAATGTCCGGGAAGAAGGTATTACTAGGAGTTTACGTAAAAGTAAACATAACGCATTGCAAATACGGATCAAGACTAAAGTCATAATGCACTGGCCAATGTGCCGCCAACGAAACTGAATCTCGAAAATTCTCCTCTGCTCGAGATGTGGCCATTGCACATCGCAGGCAGATGGATCGTTTGTCCATTGAAAGCAATTATCCGTTGTCCCATTGCAGGTAAATCGCTTAAATGATTTGTACGAACTGCAACGGTAGTTTGATTCGTGATTAAAGCGCGGACAAGCCTCTTTGTAGGCATGAGGTTGAAATTGGCGAGTATTCGCAAACGGCTTTACAATGCAAGGGGATTTTGGTTTTACGAGGATATCGAGTAGGATGGCAATCGCCAGTGTCGTGCGCGGCTAATCATACGAAGAATATTAATTAATTCGGCATTGCAACGCTACGTAAAAGCCGTGGGCATTTTATAAAAATAAATTCTTACGCGCTTAACTAAGCTCCGCGGATACTTTGCTTTGGAAAAATGATTAATAATGCATTTCTGCGTAACGTGCGTTAATATTTACACAAGCGCGGGGGCACGCCCACGCCCACGCTCGCGCGCGTATCCATGGGAGCGTGCATCCCATAAGCGTGAAATAGTTTATATGGATTTACTACCGTCGGCCGAGTTGATTTTCGTTCCCGCTCCCCTCCCCCATCCTCCTCCTCCTCCTCCTCCTCCACCCTCCCCCGCCAAGAAATACTCGATGGCGAGGAAACTTTTTTTTTTTTTTTTTATAAAAATTCGTACTTTATGGGCATAGCATAGAGGAGCTCCGGCCATCTACGACGGAGGAATAAATGTCGGATTACGTTAAAAATATACGTGAGCTACGAGTGTATTATCGAGTCGGGCTATAAGAGAAAAATTATACAGTATGGCCTTTAATGGATTGAGAATAGAAGGAACAAAGGAACGCTTCTGACTGCTCGGATGGTTTATTCGATATCGCAAGGAATTCGAGTTTAATGCCTTGGGAGTCGAGGGCTAGAGTAATCTAATCCGATTATACCTAAAGTAGGAAATAGGAACTAGCTTCGTATCTCTCTCTCTCTCTCTCTCTCTCTCTCTCTCTCTCTCTCTCTCTGTGTCGCCCCCACCACTCGCCCCATATCCCAAACAAAAGACAATCAGGGAGGCTCTTTTCGTTAGTCCTTGGCATTGGGGGTTCGATAGGTCGAAGGGCGCGTCGTCCATATCTCGATGAGTAGGCGAGCTCGGCAAGAGCCGCAAGAACCAAGACAAAGGACCGTTCGGAAGGAATAGGTAAAGTAGTCGGTCAATAAGAGCCAATAGGGATATAGTCCCGATATGATCCCGCAGCGGTGGGATGTAATCGGCGACCTAGTAATCGGCAAGCCAGCTTTAAAGCCGGTCTCGAGCTTCGGAGTCGAACAATCACGACAATTAGTTAACGAGACGCTCTCTCTCTCTCTCTCTCTCTCTCTCTCTCTCTCTCGAGTGTGTACGACCGACGATGGAAAATGCCGTTAGGCAGCAGCGGTGCCTGGAGGAGTTCGTCTATCGAGCGTAGACTGTGCGACTCCTTGCCTCCGAGCTTATCTCCTCGGGTGCCAAACAACAATAGTTGACTGGCAGAAGGAAGCTCGGGTCTTCCCTCGTCGTCCTCGGTACATTGCGGTAGCGCGCGAGCACCCCGTGGCAGAGCGGGGGCCTAGCAACCGAGATATCGACGGGCGCATCTCATCGATCCGCTCGACTACCAGGAACTTTCCATGACTCACGCGTCGGAAGCGCCTCACCGAGTACAAAGTCCAGGCTCGCCTGGCCGAGGGCGCACCAGGTCCCGAGGCCGAGGAACTCTCCTCGATAAATCCAACGCTCCCTCTCCCGGCCCTCTGCCCCCTGCCCCCTGCCCCGCCATCACTCACGGGTCGATTGGCCGCGTGGGTGACTCAACGGCGTCGGTCCGGGGAGCGCCCTTGGCTCCCCGGACGCATGCGCCTCCGAAAATAAAAGCCGCTTGGCTCGAAAATAGCGGCCGCTCGGTGTCTTTCCTCTTCGCCGCCTCCTTACCACCGAGGGAGGGCTTGAGAATAGCCCTCGGGCCGGGCCCTTCTCCCTTCTCCTTCTCCTTCTACTTCTACTTCTACTTTTTCTTTTTCATTTTCTTTACAGGCAACCCGCATTTTCGCCGCAATGTCTTCGATTCTGACCCGACGCCCGGAATAAACCTACCCCCCCCTGCCCCTCGAGCCCCGTCATCGCGCAGACGCCCCATTTTCTTCCTCTCTTCTGCTCTCCTTCTTGGACCTTTTCTCCTATTCTTTTTTACATTTATTTATTAACCTTTTATTTTATTTTATTTTTATTTTATTTTTATTTTGCCGAGAGCCAGGAGAGAAAAACGATCCGACCGCGCCTACTGATCTTAGAGCCTGTTTGCGCCTAGACGCGCTCGTCCTCGAGGACGCGTTCTGCTTCTATTTCGGTTTCATCGGGATTCCAAGATCCGAGATTTGAGTAGAAAAAAAAAAATCTCCTTATCCCAAGGATGAATCATTCTCGCATCATTGCAATAGGGCTTCGAAATGTAATTTTTGATGGTGTGAGGTGGTGTCGATTCTCACGAGTCGCACGGCACTCGTCTCATTTGTCATTTTCTAGGTAAACACAATAGTTTCCTTTCATGCGCCCAGTCGATCCAGTCCATCCAGTCATTCGGCCCGGCGTTTTGAACACAAAAAGTAATAATAAACTTATCGTAGCCAAGTCATGACAAATGACACAAGCCACTGCTTTTCCATTACCGAAAACTCAAGGGCCAATGTTTCATTCGCTTTGTTGTATCCGACGCCGTATGTGGGGGGAGGTTGTTTACCCCCTCCTCTCTAATACAAGTCCTCCTCAGTACTTGAACCTACGGCTTTTCTCCATTATAAATTAATGCTTCCCACTTACTCGCTATACTAATATCGCACCGCTTCAATTTATTATAGAATCCTATTATGCCCCTGTTTTCTATTTCTTTACCATGGAGCAGTAAAGTTACTAACACGCTCGTTTAAACTTGACCTCGAGCCCAACACACATTGTTATTCTATTATTTCCTGCTTTTACAAAATTATTGGATTATAAAGTCTCTACTCTTACCGTACAGCAGCCAACCAATACATTATTAATGCTCGGGAAGTTTTTAATGCCTACGCGGCTTTAATTCGTGTCCATGCGAGTATTACACTCTCTCAAGGACAAAAAAGTAATTAGCACTGTTACAGCCGTAGATTGTAATATTGCTTTATGTTGAAATGAAGCTAAATCGACGGTAATCGCAAAAGTATTTGTGCCTTTTCTCGCTATCGCTATCCGAGAGCCGTTTATCTTTTTTATTTTTTTTTTATTTTTTTATTTTTTTTACGCTTGTTTGCTTTGCCTCTTCAATGCCCTCGATACGAAGCAACGAGAGAATAACGTTGGCGAATACGAGGATACGAGCGAGCCGCATTTTATGTAATTTCGCATAAAGTTATAAATCCTCGGGCGTAAAGCTTTCTTATTAATGTATTAATACGTACGCGAGACAAATAATGCAGTCCTGCATTATAAGCGCCAGGAAAGTATCGTAAGGACGTCTACATGTCTCTTTCGTAAGATATAAAAGTTTTTACGAGCCGGGGCCCGTAATAAACACACCGAAATATCTCCTCTCTCTTCCTTTTACACATTTTCGCCTTGCATAGCGCAGCTCTATTACGATTAATTGACGAATCTGCCGAGTAAGGGCATAAAGAACAATCTCGAGTATGCCCGACCGAGACGCTCTCCAGCGTGTGCGCTGCGTTATTCTGCGTACGTGTGCGCGTCTGTGAGACGAGACGAGACGTGACGAGGCGAGACGAGACGATACGAGACGATACGAGACGATACGAGACGATACGAGACGATACGAGACGAGACCAGACGAGGCGAGAGAGAGAGAGAGAGAGAGAGAGAGAGAGGCGCTCGGGGCAATAAAAAACCGCGATCGAAAGCCTAAACGACGACGCTAATGTCTTGCTTTTTTTTAATTTCAGGCGGTTCCTGTGGGTGAGGTGATATCCCCGGGCAATGGTGATCGAAACGGTGAGAATGCATTATAATGAAAAGCTAATTCCCATAGGTAGATGCATGCTAATATCGACAAGGAGGCTATCATCGGAGGCTGGCCCCGGGACACGATTTGCCGCTAAAGGAAGCCGCGTGCGCTTGATTTTCGAGGTGGCGAGCCCTGGAAAATTAGCTCGTCCGTAGCGCGTATCGGAGTCGGCCATTGTTCATTGTCCGATGTCCGAGTTCCATCTCGCGGAGCCTCGGCAGCGTCGATTTTTATAGTCACGCAGCGTTAACTCCCCCTTCCGGTTCGATCCTCGATCGATCCACACTCTTTCTACAAGCCGATCTATCAAGCATTTCGCAAGCATCGCGTCCTCGGTCTTTTCGGCTCCTTATTCACGGAAAACTGGCTCAGTTGTATCGGGAGTCGAGAGGGTTCGGGTGGGGGAGGGGGCGACGTTCAGTGAATTAAACTTAATTTCAGGCAATTATCTCATACCCAGCTCTGGACGTTCCCTTTAAATGCCGAGCAAAACAACGAGCAACTAAATGAGCACAGAATAATCGCGCCTTTGTTTACTTTCTCTTGATCCTCTGGCGAATACCGAATATATCATTCGCTCGGAAATACGAGTTTGATAGCTCTCAAACTAATCGATTTGGGCTAATAAAAATATAAGGAAGGGGAGGGGCAGTCGAGCCGAGCAGCACTTCAATTCTGATAAATTAGAAGACCCTGCGCCTGACTACTCCTCTAATCCCATTAAATACACTGTAATTCGGTATGGGGAGTATTTAAACAGAGAAGACCACGTGCTCACGGAGGCAGTTCAGGGTATATTGAATTATTTATTACTGGTTAAACAGTCGGAGCTATAAGGCACTGTAGATTTTATAGTACGTTACAGGCTCTATTTTGAAATGCTTTGTGCAAGTGGAAATTCTCGAAAATCGAGTTATTTAACCATGATTCATGAGTGGCGTACGCGCAAAAGGAAGAGCAATAAAAGTTGCGATAAAATTAGAGGGGTCGATTAAGAAAAGACAGATGAGAGAGAGGGGGGGCGGAGAGAGAGATAATAAGATGAAAAAGATGTCGTGTTTGGTAGAGGGAGGGAGGGAAGACCATGAGAGACAGAGAGAGCACGCGCGCGCGCGCGAGAGAGAGAGAGAGAGAGAGACAGGAATAGAGGCGATTGTGTAGGCTCGATTACGACACGCGCGTACGCGTCTGTGTTTACATTGAGAGGAGGCAGGCAGAGAGGCGTCTGTGAGACACCGACCGATCACTCCGAGCGTGGTCGCGTATTTATTTATCGGCTGGTTTATTAGCGAATGACCATCAGTCGTCGTCGTCGTCGTCGTCTATCGTCTATAGTTCAACTGGACCGCGGTAAAAACCCGGTTCGCGGTCTTTCTGAAGAGGTGAAGGGGAAGGAAATTTTGACGGCTCGAGCGACACCTCGGACCCGGGGGCCTTATTGGGCCGCTCAACGCCAGCGAGCGCAAAGCAACGCGATTCCGGTGGGGGAGGGGCAGGAGGGTGGGAGAGAAAGGGCCGCGCTCCGTGGGGCCGTTCCGTAAGGCAGGGCCGGGGCCGGGCGAGCGCGCGCTTGCGTGTGGGCGCATCGGGTCTCAGCGAGGGCAGGGGAGACTGTGGGGTCCATTTATTAATAGAGATTAAGCGAGAGGAGCGTCGTGTCGTGTCGTGCGCAGCGGCTCGGGGCGTCTCTGATGGGCGCCGCGGCTTCAGTTCCCGGCCCGAGGCCCTCACGGTAAGCTCGCAAGCTCCTCGATGCCGTACCGAGCTGTGTTTGTGCGCGTACTCGGCGTTCGCTGAAGGTGTGGCGGTCCGATTCGGCCTCTGGCCCACGTTACAACGATGCGGCGCGCCCCGGCAACCTCTGCCTCCTTATCCTCGTGCGCTGCTAACTATTCGATTAGCAATCTCTCGAGCGGCGGCAGCCTCCTCTTTGTCCTCCTCCGCTCCCGAATCATATGACTCTGCATCTCCCTCCCTCTCGCCCCCTCGCTCTTCCTATGGATCGCGTTCCGGCTCTCCTCCTCCTCCACCTCCTCCTCCTCCTCCTACTCCCACTATCCTGCCGCCCCCGCCGCCTCCCCGCTCACGCTACCGAGAATTTAGAGAAAGTGTGTGTGTGCGTGCGTGCGTGCGTGCGTACGTGCTTGCTTGCGTGTACGCGTGAGCGTCTACGACGACCGAGACAACTTGCCTTTCCGATTACTTTTTATCCGATGATTGGCGTGAATGGAGAATCGCGACCGTGTTATTGTTCGTGGATCCTCGGCATTCGTTTGGTCGGCACGCTCCAGCCTCCGGATTAATCCGTAGCCCTAGACCCTCTTGGTATTACTCGATACCGGAAGGAAATGAATCCGACCGTTAATAAAGCTCGGGAATTATTTTGAAGACGCTCGTAGTGGAGTGACCGCGCCCCGCCCCCCATCCCCTTCTAACAATTAACACTTGTTACACGGAGGATTGCGTCATAGCTATTACCGTTTCCCTCTTCTCAATAAAATAACCTTTTAAATAAATTTCATGAAAATTCCTATATATTCGGCCGGGACGTTGCGAGAGCCCTGTTATTTAAATTATATTTAGCCGCGGCGCTTGTTCGAGGTGAGCGTTCAAAAGTGGCCCAAATCAACCTAATATTCGAGCTTGAGCTTCTTTTACTTTAGCTTTATTTTTACGCGAGAATAAGAGGTAGAGAGAGAGAGAGAGAGAGAGAGAGAGGGGTAGAAAGAAAGAAAGAACGAAAGAAAGCAAGTGAGTCGAGGGCCGCTGATTAATGAGCGAATGAAGCCATAATATCCGGACGACTATAATTAACGTACGAGGATAATGAAATAATTCAGCTCTAATAAATACTCTACTTTTTGCTCTACATGTCAAAGCAGATGCATTAAATGTCCGCGATGCGTAGAATCTTAACCAATCGTCGTAAATCTTGGTGGTTACGGTGCCCCGGCCTGTTTCCAATAAAGGCCCGTCGCGATGCAACGAGCGGAAATAAAAATATCGCCACTACTTGCTCGAATAATTCTAAAAGCTGTAATTTAATGAAGCGTTGCGCTTTCGAGGTTAAACGACCATTAAGCCGCTGTGTTATTGTTATCGTCGTCGTTATTGTTGTTATGCCCGGGAGTAAGAGCAAGAGACTATTGTTGACTAGTAGAAGCGAGAGGGCAGAGTTGACAATAATAATTATGTGCAAACAATGGCGACGTTTAGTGTCCTGTGGACGTCGGGGGTGGGGCAGGCATTAAGGAGTCGATTAATCGGTAATTAGCCCGGGGCCAATTATAATCATCCGGTTTAGGGAGAAGACAAGACGGCCACGGCTCGTAGGAGAGCGGCAACGGTGGGACAGAGCGTAATTATAAATAAATTCCGACCTAAAAGGGCCGTGGACGGCTGGAGGAGGATGGGTAAACGGAGGGGAAAATGGCCTCGGTTTTAAGCTCGTTAAATCCGTAGAGGACGGGTTGCTCCGCGATGAGGGAGACGGACAGTAGTTAGTCGGGGCGAGTTATCGGCATTATCGGTCGGTGCGGGCGGACGCGATAACTCGAGACCGCGGTCACGGGATAGAAGGGTAGTACTACGATTCAGTAATACTCTCGAGCCGGGATATTGGCGCGAAAGTCGCCCTACTGCTTATACTGCCCAGGGTTATTTATACCGGTTGTTTGCATAGGTCCCGAGTCCCTCGATTAGTCGTATAATTCACCCGGACTCGCGCCCCGCCTTTTTAAGGGCCCGTCTCCGAGAATAATAAAGCGCTCCTCGGGGGAGAGCGGGGAGAGTGGGGCGAGCGGCGATAGCAGGGGAGAGCGGGGAGAGCGGGGGGGTGGCGGCGGCGGAAGGGAAGTGAAAGAAAAGCCGGCGGCCGAGGAACGGCAGCGCCGGTCCCGAGGGACGGGGCGAGCAGCGAGGTGTCGGTACGGGCGGCTTGGGGTTTGAGGGGGCGGGGAGGGAGGTATGAGGAGGGGGTGGTGGAGAGCAGTAGATAAGAGATAAGTAGAGGCTCTGGTTTTTCGAGTTCCGCGAATTCGGGGCGCGCCACCGAGGAATGCGAGCCACCGAGGAGGAGTCCTCTCGACGTCCGGGGACTCGGGGCAGCGGCGCGTGGGTGGCTCGCGTTTTATCGGCCTCGTCGACGAACCCGTTTGTCCGTGGAGCCTCGCGCTCGGCGTCGCACGCATGCGGATCTAGGCTCCATTAGCCTCTGCTCGCCTTCCACGACTCGTGACCTCCATTGGGGTTTTAATATCCCTCTCTATCTCTCTATCTCTATCTCTCTCTCTCTCTCTCTCTCGCGCGCGCGCGCGCCCGCGGGCGCTTTAACACGATGCGCAGGCTGTTAAAGGCTCGGGCACGTCCAATCGGAGCAGTGTCCGCCCGGCTCCAAAAAAATAAATACTCCATTGAGCCGAAAAGCATTTGGCGCCTTGTCCCCTCGGCTCAGCAGCAGCCAATAACGTTTACTCGGCAAATTATGCATTTGGAATCGACGATAAGCAGCTCCTTTGGTATCTCCGAGCGCTGTAAACGAAAATTATTGTCGTGAGGGGCCGACTTAACTCCCCTCCCACCTCCCTCTCTCACTCACTCTCTCTCTCTCTGTCGCACACTTAATATCCGACCGAATCGAGCGCTCCGATTGCCGCTCTAATCAATGACATTACCGAGAATTGCACCGTCCCTCCGCTCGGAGGCATAAACAGGACAAGTCGATAAGGCGGCCGCGCTCTCTTATCGGCGACTCATATTTTCAAATGTCGTTACAAAGCTCATCTTTCAGTTTCGCGGGAACGTTACGAGCGCGCTATCGCGAGACATCACTCGCTGCATAACGAACAAACGAGCTTATCGCTCAAAGTGCTCTGACGCACTGGCCCAGTTTCACGTTATTAATGCCCAAGAAATGCCTGCAAATGTCTGTATTCTACTTTCCATAGAGACGCGACCCCCCCCCCCCAGTGCGTTTGTTGCCGGGACACAATTGCCCCAAACGGATACTCGTGCATACCTATCCACGCATACGTGCACTTCCATGACAATATATGTGTGAGCGAGCGAGCGAGCGAACGAGCGTGCGTGCGTGCGTGTGTGCGTGCTTGCGTGTGTGCGTGCTTGCGTATGCGAGGAATGAGTCCGCGATTGTCGGGGCGGATGATTTACAGGGAAGACGGATACTAATAAAATCCTAAAATAAATAGTCGAGTCTGAAAAGTGGTTGTAGGGGGTTGGGGCTCCGGATCTCTTTGTTCGGTAGATAAGGTCGGGGGGGGGGATGTCGGCTGTGCGTGTCGAAAAGCAGCGGCCGAAGCTGACCGAAGCCACACCTTTGTTCTAAGATCCGCGTCGAGAGGTGATCGAGCCGATCGAAGGAATCGCGCTGACTAGGACTGAAGTGCGCACCCTCTCTAGGGGGGGCCAGTGCGGGGATCGCTCACTCGAGCTTCACCGCCTGACATGATGCTAATACTCCTGATGTGCGTCATCATGAAGATCGCGGAGGAGCTGACGGTCGACAGGGCGGCCGAGCCAATGCCCGTGGCCCGGATGCCCTGCTACGACCGGGCCAAGCTCCGTCTACGACGTGGACGCCGAATCGGCAAGCGTAAGACTTCCCAGGAATCGTCTCTCTCTCTCTCTCTCTCTCTCTATCTATCTATCTATCTATCTATTTATTTTACTTTTTTCTTAGTCCATTCCCGTGAGGCGTCACCACCCTCGTTCCTCCTACTGCTTGTGAATTTCAGTTTCCGTTAAAACGTTCTCTCTCTCTCTCTCTCTCTCTCTCTCTCTCTCTCTCTGTCAGTCTCTTGCTCGTGCTCGATTGGTATGCGGATGACACAGCTTCCGACGACTAAGGCGACAGCTATCGCTTTCATTTAGCCAAAGAGTCGTCCGCCACGTTTGAAAAAAATTGTAATAAGGAAGGATGGAGCGGTCGTCGGTGTGAAAAGCGACCCGTACGCCGGGTAATAAGTCGGGAAATCTGGTCGAAGAGCCCGGGGCAGTAGTGGTGAGTGAGCGCAGGAGACGAGCGCAAGTTCCGGAGTCGAGAAGCGGAAATACTTGATAAATGCAGAGCGCGTCTCTGCGCCTTGACACGAGCACCGATGCACAACCTCCCACCACCGGGTGTCGCTCGCTAGCCTCTAGTGCAGCGTCGCTGCGAGATGAGACGCGCGGCATCGCCATCTCGAGAGCGCGTTTTCCTTCTTTTTATTATTGTGCTCTTCTCATCGTTTTCTTTCTGCAACCTCGTCGGGAGTCGTCGTATGTCGTGTGAGCGCGGGGGACCGCTTATTTCGCGACTAAGCCCGCCTAATAAGACGTTCCGCTGCGCTCTTGCATAATGTCGGCCAATATTTAAAAGTGTATGCTGCCCAAAAGATTTGCTTGTGCTCCCGTTCGGATTTGTCCTACATTAGAGAGCTCGAACTTAGCCCATTTCATGCACCATGATCGTCGTCAAGGTATTTATTTATCCGTCCTATGATATCGTCTCTCTGATCGCACCACCAGGAAGGGACAATTCCGCATAATGCTCAATATCTCCCCCGTTCAAGTACGCGCATATCATTACGGACAAGCAGCCACCCTTTCTTTAATATCTAAGGCGCGTTTGTCGTTTCGTATTTATTACCCGATCGCGTTTTATCGCGACGATCTAATCCTGTTCTAAGCTTATCGGTACAATTACTATTGTCTATTATTAAAGCGATCGATAACAACGATCGGCAGCTTGGCCACCTCGTCCCACCAGCCCGCCGCCGGGGCAGCTTTAACTCGCTTGCTTCGAATCACGTGTGCCCACGTATATGTCGATCCAGCGCTTTACTAATAAAAATCGAACAATTTTTATAATTTCCCGGTGGGGGGGGGGCTATTAGCGGAGTTGCGAAACTCTCGTCCCGCGTATTCTGCTTCGAACGCACGTCGGGACAACGAGATTAACATTACCATCTCGAGGATTAGCGCTCATGCAAATGGCACCTTCCTAAAGCGCTCCGTGAAACGACTGAGCTGTAATTGAGAATAATAGGAGCATGAAAAATGTAAGGCTCGTAGTCGGGGAACGGGTATTTTGAATTTCATCGGCTCGGTCTGTCGAAGCCCGACGTTCGGACGTTATGTGCTTCGCGATTAATCGCGCGTGTCCGCTTACCAGACCGCGGCCGTCCGCTACGGCTCGAGTCTGTAAATGCGCCGAGCTCTCCTCGTCCTTTAAACATTCGCAACCTCGTATTGCGCTAACGCGCTTTTTTAACGTAAGAGAGCCGGATCCCCCCGACCCCTACTCTCTCTCTCTCTCTCTCTCTCTCTCTCCCTCTCTCTCCCTCGCTGTCTCCCTCGCTGTCTCCCTCGCTGTCTCCCTCTCTCCCACCCCATAAACCACGTGGATAAATAAGTCTGGAGTTAATTAATTACGTTAAGGAGAACAAAGATATGGGGCCGTTACGTTTTACGCGCCTCGTTACTTGCTTGCATTGAACGAGTGTTGGAAGACCTCTTCGTACCTCTGTGTCTGTACGTACGTGCGCGCGTCCGTGCGAATGCTACGTGATTATGTCGCGCGCGCGCGGCCAACATCGCGTAGTTAATATTTGCCGACGATGTAAGCAAGGCGCATCTGTGTCTGGCATAATTTGTGGGAACGAGAGGGCAAAAGCTAATACAAAGTCCTAGAAGCTTCCTCTTACTCCGACTCGACTCGCCCAAAGATCCGAGAGTACGGCCTCCCACCGCCTAGACGGATTGCTTTTGCTTTCGTCTCATCATCTCCTTCTCGGAATTCGTATTCCCGATTCCCCGATGCCGAGGAGACGAAATCCCGAGATAAAATATTACCGCTGACTCGGACTACTCTCTCTCTCTCTCTCTCTCTCTCTCTCTCATCTATCTATCTATCTATCTATCTATCCATTTATCTCCGAGCAACATCTCGTTATTTCATTCTAACGCTACGGCCGCGTTCCATTTACTCCATTAGTTTATTAATAATGACGCCTTCGGTTAATCATTTCTCGTGATCTATGATGAATGACACCGTGCGCTCTCGATTAAGAATCCGCATTTCCGCTCATTATTATGCTTCAGGATTTATGGGGAGAATATTGATAATCGCCGACTCCCAACTTGTATCGTTAAACTTTTCAGACGATCGTTGCAACTGCTCCTGATTCTTAATTATTCCCAATACCAGTTAATCTAGTTAAATTGCTAACAAACAGATTAGCCAATTAATGTGTAATTCAAGGAGTGTCATTCTCAATGACACCATCTCTTTAAATATCAATATTTTATTATTCGTACAGAAATATAAAAAAAAAATAAGAAAAAAATACTATGGAAAATCATGTAATGTATCAAAGTGCTGGAATAAAAATACCGTCGGCTAGTAATCAATTTGAGTGGGCGTCTGCCACTTCTGTTTGTATATTTTTCTTTCTCGTTTGCATCTGTATGCCACTATGCTTGTGTGCGTATGCGTATATATGCGCACGGATATGTATGCGAGCGGACGCACGTCGTCGACGACGACGAGAATGATCTTTTTATATTGCCGAATGGATCGTTAAAATATATTTTAAACTTTAATATATGTATATATGAGTCTTGTGCATATAACAACAAGTCAGAGTAGCATAAAAATTATCGTTTAGTAATTAAAATTAGTAACATAAGAATTTTGACTATAACGTTTGTTTTAGCTCAGCAAAAAAAAAAAAAAAAAAAATTGATTCGTCATTTCTTCATTGGACGTTTAAAAAGATTATTCCGAAGTTTAACATTAATTATTAAAGTATATATATATATATATATAATACACGTATTAGTAGGATAATAGAGGAAAATGAATTGCTCCATACTTACATTTACTTGACCACAGCCTCTCGAATGATATACGTGATGAGTATGTACTACATGTACACGTCGTACGACGTATTGTATGTTCGTGCGCATGTATCGTTAAGGAGAGGGGGGGGATATTTGTCTGTGGCTGCGGGTGCCTTTGGCACAGTTAATTTCCGTAGAAACGATCGGTCCGGCCGATAGGCGCTGCTTCACCCTTGTAAATGCAAAGTAATCCGAAGGAAGGGGGGTTATTGGGGGATAATCGGGGCCACGAGACAAAGGCGACAATGGCGGCGATTGTATCTGGAGCGTGGGTCGGGCTAATTAAAAATTCGCTTGGCCCACGCGTTTTTTCCTACACCGCCGACGACGGCGGTGGCGACGGTACGGGTACGAGTATGGGTACGGGTACGGGTACGGGTACGGGCACTGGCACACTGGCACACTGGCACCGGCACCCGAATGGAATTCCGTTTTCCTTTTTTTTTCTGTTTTTTTTTTTTTTTTTTTATTCCATCCACTCTCTATCGGCCGTAATAACGTTTTTCAGCCGGATAATCCAGGATGACGTCAGTCCGTGAGTCCCGAGCGGTGCCCGCGACATTTCGGCCGACCATACCCCCCCCCCGTTTAATTTAAATACAATGTCGTTAATTATAAAAAGAGCTATTGTTTACGAAACGCATTCGTTGCTTCTCGGAGTGAGCTCTTTCTTTTTAAATCCTCGGTTCTCTCGTTGCGGCTCGCGCGTACAGGCTAAGCACAGGGGAGCGCAAGCCCATCCGTGTCCCGATTACTTGCTCGTGTCGGCTCGCCGGTAAATGTTGGCAAATGTTGGTAAATGGTGGTAAATGGTGGCAAATGTTGGTAAATGGTGGTAAATGGTGGTAAATGGTGGTAAATGGTGGTATATGGTAGGGCGGAGAGGAGGGGAAACCGCGGCAGGCGGTTAGAACGAAAAGATCGCTCCGAGTTATTGTTAACGATAGACGATGCTTTTCAAGGCGACGTTATTTAAAAACTCGGCTCGCTATATTTCTAAAGTATAATTAAAAATGTTGAGCTATTGAGGATAGTTGACCACCGATGAGTCCGCCAATCTTCCCGACCGCGTATATTCACGTCTGTATATATATATATATACACATGCATACAAAGGGGGACGCAGAATTAGCAGAAATCTCGTTAAATTTCTGGCAATCGGAGCGTTCATGGCACTAAGTGTGTGTTGGCCGAACGTGTTTTTATTGTCGAGCGTCCGAGCTATTTCCGAAGTTCCGATATACAAACGACACATTGTTTACGAAGCTTATGTTTCCAAGGTCTACGTAAAAGAGCTTTACCGATGGTTTTTTTGGCCGTTGAGCTACGCCGCTGACTCGACGCGGGGCCCGACGCGGGGCCCGAACGAGTCACGGCTACGAGAAAGGGGCAGAATCAGGGCGCGAGTCCCCTTCCCCGCTACGCGGTGCAATGTTTTGCCGAAGGTCTCGGCAAGTGCGTACGATAACCTCAAAAAGGATGCGAGGATCAGCCGGGGAATGGTCGGCGATAAGGAACATCGTTCCCGAAGACGATGAGACGCGAATCGCCAAAGGAGGCCGCTCCCACTGGCGCACGGACATCTATTCATAGAGTCGCGCCCGCGGCCAATAATAATACGCTGGACAGAGGAGTGTGAACGAACGGCATGATAAAGCTGGCTGATTACGTAACGGCGATAAGGATGAGGATGACGAGGTGGAGGAGGAGGAGGAGGAGGAGGAGGACGAGGAGGAGGAGCAGGAGGATGAAGAGGATGGTCGGTATAGCCAGTCGTATGGCTGAGCGGGGAGAAGCCCTCGGGTAGGGCAGCTTCCTCGGGCCCTTCGCGGTTTTTGCACTGCTCTGCCTCTGCCTCTTGGGAGGGGAGCTTATCATCGTAAGTGCTGCTGCTCTAGGAGCGGAGGAAGGTGGCGCTTTGATTTACCAGACTCTCGCTCCGCTCATTGTTTTTATTCTCGAGCGGCGGCTCTCTATTGTTTTTCAACCTCGGTCAGCCCTGTCTCTCAAAGCTTTAGATCTCCCTCCCCCTGACCCAGCCCCATTCCGCCGTCATCGGAATTTTATCCACGAAAATGTCCCCGCCGAGCCCCCTCGCCGCTGTCTTCTTGACCTCATGCGACAATGTTTCTCGTTTCTCCGGTCGCCGTCGCTACCATCTAGTTGTCTTTGTCTCTCATGCTCCCGATAGCCATCTCCAGTGGTATTTGATCATTGGACAAGAGCTTTTTACACAGCTGCGACCTTTTCAAATTAAATTTCGTTCCGTCCTATCCTATCCTCCACCGATCCCAGACATACTTTCCACCCCTTCGCTATATCACTCATCCTTATGAGCTTTCACATTTATATTACTATGTCAAACGAATCCAGCGACTTTCTACCTAAATCGCTCGTTTTTAATAATTTCGGACTATTTTAGATGAGCTTTTCACAGAAGGTATATCTAGCCTCCTTGTCTTAAAACTTCAATATTAATTACATTCTATTTAATACTCCATTGACATTACATATGCAAGCTACACATACTCATATCTGTTCAAGACCAGCAATTTTAATTTTCATTATTAATTTTTACCTTTAAACATTTATTTCATACATGTGTGCTTACAGGGGTCTACAAAACAACATCAATGATGGAAGACCCGCAAACCCCAGGCTCGGATTGCAATTCCAATCCAGCGAATGATCCTCAGGATCTCGTTGGTTCGGAATTCATCCAAGATAACATGGAGTACCAATGGTTTATAGACTATAGGTATGAATTTCTATTTATTCTCTCTATCTCTGTCTATCTATCACTCTTAGAAGTAACAACTTTTCATTTTATCTTACTTTTTATTACACACACACACACACATACACACATTGTTTTGACAACTGTTTGTAATAGTTGCTATGCTTATTCTTCTCTAATATGATTTTAAATGAAAGATATCACAAAGCTTATTGCGTAAGTTGCAGAGATGGAGGGTTGCATGTGCATCCCAGCATTTTGTCTTCTCTCTCGGCTTCTTATACTAAAGATGACCTGGGTTACTACGATGATCTGGCTCGCAATCTTGATGCCAATCTGGCAGAGGTGGACATGGAGAGTTTCAGAACCGCAGACATCCATACGTTACTCACAGCTTTGCCAGTCATGTGCACAGATCCAGTCCAACACTCTGAGGTAAGTTCTTCTTTGAAACGATACTATTACATCAATGCTGTCACTCAATACGCATTGCACAACTATATTGCTTATCTATGATTTATTTTAGTATATATATATATTTAAAATTCTAGTATACGCAATTGAAAACAGTATATTACAGATAGAAATCATTGTTCTAAATAAAAAAGTTTTTTTCCAGTACATTGAGACCTTTATATAGAAATCCTTATTGGCTAAATTTAAATTTATCATTATTATTCTTTTGTATTTGACATACATTTTCATAATTTAATATTATCCTAAAATTACAAGAAAATAATTATTAGATGCCATAGGATATGAGATGTTGGATTAAAAATTTCATTAACATACAAAAAGTGTAGAGTATCTGTAAAAATCTTTATCTAAAGTTTTATATTTAATATTTTATGAAAATATTTTCATTTGCTAAATTTTGCTTGTTAATGCATTGTTAATGAAATTCATGAATTACTTCCATGACTACCAGTTTAACTACCAACGTGAAAGGTATGCCAGTATATCTGGCTCCGTCATGGAAAAGCTTGACATCAGTTCCTCCATTAGTCCTCGAGCTAGCAGTCAGGTACGACGATGGTCCTATTTCAAGCAAAATTTACCTCATCTGCTTTTTACGTGTTTCATTATTATTCTCATTATCTGAGGAACTATTGACATAATAAGACTAAAATTCAGATTAAGGCACAAATAGACAAATTGTCCCTTAATAAAAAAATCATTTAAATTATTTGTCACATTTTTTCTAAGTCATCAGTTCTTTAATGCTAAATCATTGCATGTTTTTCTAAGAAAAAGCTCCTCTTACATGACTTTAAGCTATATTCAATCTTTAGTTTCATTGATTTTATTTTCCTTTAAGATTTGTCATAATATAAATGCAAGCTTTAATGTTTAAACACTACTTGATATTATTGTATTATTGGGCATAGAATTTTAAAACTACCGGCTTAATATCTCTTTTGGTTTAAAAATAATTGTATTAAAATATTTTCATATTATTAAGCAAAATAATAATTATATGTACCGAGCGAGATTATCTTATTGTACGAAAGGTAATTTATTTATTGATTGAATAATATTAAGACGCATATAGGTATGCGTGGACTTATTGCAATACACGTACACGTGGACGTCTGCACAATAGCAATTGAATAAAAATATTTAACTCGCACGATTTTCGTCCAATCACACCATAATAATTATTATTATTATTCCACATCATTAAAAAACTAATGTTTACAAATAATATTAATAATAACAATAACAACAACAACAACAACAATAATAATAATAACAATAATAAATAATGACAATAATAAGAATAATAAATGATAAATAATAATCACCATCATCATCATCATTGTAGTGAATTGTAATGAGCTTTCGAGGAAGAGATGTATTTATGAAATAGAAAGCGCATGACTGTATCGAAATAAATATTCCTTGAAAATTGATAATGTAAACTCGTTCCGAGACTCCTTACGAGACTCCGGCTCCGAATGTCTTTATTAAAGTTATTATTGTTATTATTGTTATTATTATTGTTATTATTATTATTATTATTATTTTGTTAAGAAGTATAGTTAAGAGGGAAAGTAAGATCGTTAACGTTGAGATTTCTTAATCTTAAAAGGATAAGGTGAAAAAGGCATGGATACTCCACTCCGGTACCGAATTATCGATTACTTTTTATCATACTATTCATGAATCCCCGCTTCGGCCGAACGATAAACGTAAGACGTGAGACGGCCTTTTGTTAAGTAATGACGAATCCTTCGCGTTAAGAGCAAAACAACGAGAAGAAAAAAATGAAATTCTTTTTCTGCGAAGTTGGCCTTTAGTAAAACACGTAGAGCGCGTGATACGCGGCGATCGTCGTGAGCGTATCCGAATATGCACGGGCACCTAATGTTAAAATAAAGTCTATGAGGTGGGAGGGGGTTATAAAAGGGGGGTATCGTAAAGGCAGAGGCTGCCTTTCTTCGAAAATTATAGGGAGCCAGAGAGGGTCCGTTACAATGAGATTATCAATAATTGAACGTATTCCGTATGTTTTGTGTTTGGCTCGATAAGGGGGAGGACTCGGCATGCTCGACCGCTGACACCATATCCATCTGCAAGTCGTCCCTGCTCTTCTCCCCGGTGAAGGAACTGCCGGTACTCCCCCCGGGGGGCAGCTACAGCGTCGACTCCCTCGACTGCGAGGACATGCTCATAACGTGCCAGACGAACAACAAGAATAACTACACGATCGCATTCGAGGGCAGTATCGCTATGTACTCCGATGGCTCGCAAGACTTCGACAATCAAGGTATAAAATTTGCCGAGTCTTCGCGACTCCTCTTGGCACTCCATTGGCGTCGGGCGCAAGCTTGACCGACATTTTCAAAAAATACCGCCGCCCATTATTAATAGTCGCTCCGTCTGCCGCTCCGTCTGTCGCTCCGTCTGCGGCTCCGTACGCGGCTTTCGTATGCGGCTTTCGTATGCGGCTTTCGTACGCGGCTCCGTAGGCCGACGCTCCAATACCGGAACTCCGCGAGTCCGCGATCATGGATCATCATCGCCGACCAATTCAGCCGTTCAGCCGAAACGTTTGTTTAAACAACGCGTCACCCCCCCCCTCAATTCGTAATTCCATTAGCTAATAGAATTAATCCTCTGCTTACGTTAAATTTCCCACTCGAATGGGAATAATCGGAGCCGTAAACACCAGCAAACGATAATTAGATCGCCGATGAATCGCGGGTATCGTAAGTCAGCCTATCCTATGCGTTACAGTGCGATACGCGCAGTTCGCTGGCGGCACGCGGATCGATCGTTCTTGAATTTATTCAAACGAACCGGCGAATCGACAACGCGATACGCAATGCAAAACATATACTTCCGAGACCTTGACAGCAGTCTCCCTCCCCCCCTCCCCACCCCAACCACACTGACGTCACCTTTATTATTTTTTATTTATTTATTTTTTTTTTTTTTCAACTTTCCCATTCACAGAAAAGCAAAAGGTTATTGGGGTGCCGGAGACCTACTACGGCAAGCCCTTGAACTTGAAGAATATGCTGAGCCTGTCGATGGCCTGCTCGGACTCGAAAATCTACACGACCTGGAGCAATCTCAAGCACTCGTCTATAAGTAAAACGATAACGCGGCATCCGTCCGGCAATAACAACACGACGCCGAATTTCCTTCAGGAGAATAGCGTGGATGGTGCCGGTGACCATCGGTATCTCGTCCCGGTCGCCAAGACGAGGAGCCAAAGCCTGCCGGATCTCAGCAGGTCGAGGGAAGTCGAGCGCATCGAGATGCCCCTTAATTTCTCCGTGAGTCCCGTTCTCGAAGTCCCCACGCGAAGTCGTAATACGTAACTCGTAGCTAAGATAGATGAACGGATTCGACCGTGCACAGGTGGACTCGGGGGAGACGAGCAGTCGCAGCGGCCGGCTCCAGAGCTCCGGGTCCCTCATGAGTCGCTCGATGAACGAGGAGAGCTCGGACAGCGTTGGCAACACCCTGTCCTCGAATAAGAAGCTGCAGAACATGAGCCTCGTGCGACTGTTCATGAAGCAGAAGAGCATGAGTACCGAGGGCATGAGCTTGATCCTGGACCAGACCGACTCGGGCACGGACGCGGCCTGGCCGATGAGCAGCAACAGCGAGAGCGGCGCCAACAACACCCAGATACACCGGCCCCAGCAGGTCAGCGTCCACGCCCCGGTCAACGATCTCGCCATCAAGTGGGTCAAGACCGACAGCTACAGCGCCGATATTCCCAAGAGATCCTCCAATTGCTCGACCTCCATGGAGGATGATCTGCTGAATACATCTAGGTCCACTTCCTCGTGCACGAGGGATCACGGCTGTCCTCGGGCCAGGCCGAGAGAGACCGGCACCAAGACCACAACGGGCACTCAGGTAAGACCGCGAGCGAGCACAGCGGTTGAATAATAAATCGGATCTTAATAGAGAAGCGACGAAGTAACGGAGCGCGTAACTGTGATGGATAGGTGATGACGGAAGTCGAGGACAACGGCGTGCAGACGTCGATGGCTTACCCGTCGCTCAACAACAGCAAGGAGTCCGCCAAGGAGTTCCCGATGCGCGAGACGGTCGTTGACGACAAGCAGGTCTATGTTGTCTACCCGAACTACACTCTCCCGGACCTATCCTTCCTCAACGGTTCGGAGACGCGCTTCGACAGCATCGCCCTCAAGCCCCAGATATTCAGTAACCGGATGGGTAAACCCGGGCGGCCCTTCTCTTGCAACGACGTCGACGCCCTCAAGCAGCGCGGCTTCTCCCACGTCAAGGACTGGGAGTCCCTTACGTTCCTGCTGCCCAACCAGTACCGCAAGATACTTCACGACGTGCCCGAGGCCTCGCGTCACCTGCAAACCCTCGGCGAGGAAGGCAGGGTGCCGCTCTTCTGCCTCTCTCCGCCGATTCGCCCGAGGAAGAGGACCCTCAGCGACATCATACCCAACACCATACTCTCCTCGAGCAGCAGCACCGCTACGCAGCCATCCTCCGGCTACAGAGGCTCTTCGACCATCTTATCCGACTCCTCCTCCAATCAGCAAAACTCCGGCAATGCCGCTCTGGTTCGTTGATCTTGCACTCCATACCCTAAAAAACAAATAGAGGGGAAAGGAAGGAAAAATTGTGCTCTTAAATCGGTTGCAGGGTAACAATCCACTGTATCTCTACCGCTACGACAGCGTCTCCTCGGAAGCGTCACTGCTCGGACAGGAGAAGGTGGCGAGTAGTCGGCATCCTCAGCCCACTCAGCAACGAAACCCAATCGCCCCGAGCCTTCCGAAGCGGTCCGTCTCCCTGGGCCAGACTGTAGACATGGCCTCAGCACCCCCGCGACCACCCTTACCCCGAAGCATCCTCAGGAAAAACAGGGCCGCAGCTGTCGCCGCCGCCGCCGCCGCGACCGCCGCTGGTGCGACAACCAACATCCCCGGGAAGCGCTACAGCATGTTCGAGATGGGCCAATTGAACGAGGTGGAGGTCGACAGCAATTATCAAGCCGCCGTCACCCACGAGAACAAGAGGATGTCATTGCAAGAGCCCTACTACATGAACAACGACCTGCACCTGCTGAGGCACGCGGGTGCCCCCGACTCCGAGAAGGACATCGACGAGATCGAAGAGAGACAGCGATTCGGTACGGAGCTCCTCCTTCATTTAATTCAGTCATTCGGCAATACAATTCCATCTCGGCTCCCGTTTCTTTTCTTTATGAAAAGTCTGCTTTTTTTTTTCTTTTTTATTTTTATGAAAGCTATTGGACTCGCCAAAACGGCTTGTCTCCGTACTCCAGAGAATTGACTCGTCTCGTTCCTGTAAAATCAATATACGAAGCCCAATCAACGATGTCATTCGCCTTCGTACCTTAATAATTGGGCCCAATAACACATCCTGAATACATTGTTTCTTATCGTAAAAATAAAAAATAGGACAATTTCACTTGTAACTGTGAGCGGAATGTCTGAATTAACGTTGATTATCAGCGGTGCCGATACTCTTGACTGAAAATAAACAAACAGTAAAGATTTTGTAAATTGTTTCTTACGCGCATTCGAGTGTTTGTTTATTTGAAAGCTCAGGCTAAGATCGGGGCTTCGGAGTGCAGGTTAAAAGTGCAACGACGAATGAAATAATGAATGATTTTACATCTTTGACGCAGCGGACAGATTAAGGGGACTGGACAACGCGGAACTGGAGAGCAGCGGGGAGGAAGTGAGACAGCTGGAGGAGTTCTTGAAGCGCAGCGGCTTGTCGTCTCACAGCAGCGACGGGGACACGGGCAGCGAATCCGGCTCGGATTTGAAGCTGCGCTCCTGCGTAAGGAGGTTCCTGTCTCTAAAAATGAATCAGGACATGGCGAAGATGATCGACATAGCCGACTCGCAAAAGAAGACTGTGAGCTTCGCTGTCAACGGGAAGCAAAAATTCCCGGAGGACAGGGTACGTACGCCGTTGACCCATAAGCGACACGATAAGCGACAGACCCGAGGGCCTCTAATATTTATTGTACGTTAATCCTTGTTATTTTCTTTTCTCTTAGTTTAATCTGACGGAGGAGTGCAAGGGCCGCTTGAATGTCAGCGAATCCATTGCTACGAACGCAGAGGCGAGGCTCATGGATCTGGAGGGGAAAAAACGTAATTATACGTAGTACTTGGTCGAACTAAAGTTGTTGCGCCTAAATTAGCCAACTGATTGTAACGTGATATTCTAATTAAAAAGTCAATCGCCCTTTTCGTTAATCCATTTTAATAATTCAAATAATTATCCGCGGCCATAAAGCTGGAATAACTTTGACTAAAAAATTATTAAAACACGCCTCTCCCTTGTCCCGTAAAAAAGAGATGATCTGGTCGGTGGAGGAGGCGGTGGAGGCTCTGCTGAAATTCTGGCACAGCGAGCCCGTGTGCAGCCGGCAGGGCTACAACGACAATAACGAATGCTCGCAACTGTGTCTGGGTCAGTTGTGCCCGGCTTTGTACGCCGTCATGTCCGACGGCTTGAAGCCCCAGCTGAACTCGACCTTCGGACCGATCGCCAACAGCGTCTGGCAAGTGGTCGAGGCCTCCTCCCAACAGGGCCCCCTGACCAAGACGCTCAACGATCTTGTTCAGAAGATCAATGGAGAGGATTTCATCACCGAGGGGATGCTCAAGTTCCACGCTTTCGTCTTTGGCCTGCTCAAGTGAGTCTCCGCCCTGTAATTGCGTACCGATTACGTACCGATAACTCTCGGCGACGTCCAAACAAATTAATTAATTAATTAATCAATTCGTTTTCTTTTTTTTTTTTTTTTTTTTTAACAGTTTACGGGCGCTCGACGCTTGGTTCGCGTACCTCTGCACGCGCGAATCCATCCTTCGCAAGCACTACACCAACAACAGTTTGTTCATCGGGGCCCTGGGCAACTCGGAGAGCCGGGTCATCGCCAACACCTTCCTCAACATTCTCCACCCGCTCTCGCGCTGTCCCTTCCAACTGGACTTGCTCTACCAGTACAGGCAACTGCACAACAGCTTCGGCCAGGGCAGTACCCTCAACCTCGACGGCAACAAGCAGCAACAGCAGCAGCAGCAGCAGCAGCAGACAACGTCGGCCTCGACGACCGCTCCGAGGCCCAGGTCCTGCCTCATATACGACTGCGGCGAGAAGAAGCTCGAGGACGATGCGAGGAAGAGATGGAGCCACGCGGCACTCGGGCCCAAGTGCCATATTTTGGATCGACTGGATGACTCGGAGGACTACACCGACAGCCTCGAGCATTCGCCACTTAATCGCGCCAGTCCCAAGCGAATCTTACACACGAAGCAGCAATTAAAGCTACCCGAGGTCAAAGGTACGTGGACCGCTTCCGTAATCGCATGTCTCCCACGCAGCTTGAAAATGACTCGAACCCTTTGTGATTTCTATCCTTAGACTTGAAGAGCCGAAGGGAGATGGAAGGGGTGACGGAGACTGGAGTCGTCGGCGAGGCCAAGTTCCGTAAGCTTCAGGAGAAGTGGGAGCACCTCGGTCGAGAAGAAGCTATTATCCCGAGAGACGGCCAAGGGACAATGACGACGGCGGGGACGACGACGGGGACGACGACGTTGCCGCCCTCACCGACCCGGACAACACCCACCGGTCTGGGCAAGTCGAAGATCCCGCGACCGCTAGCCTCGCCGGTCAAAACGTGCGTCGGCTTCGTGCCCAGATCGACCAAATCGCCATCGAGCATTCCCTCGCTGAAGAAACCGGGCGTCGGGCCAGCCAAGGTCAGCCAGCCATCAAAGAAGTTCGCGGAGCCCAGAAGCTGCAAGGACTCGCCGAGACGGACCAGCAGACTCGACCAGGAGTGCGCGGGCGCCCCGAGAACTCATCTGACCAGGCCGAGCTCCTTGCCCTACAAGATCCAGAGTACCGGGTCCAAGGAGAAGAGCGCCGTATCACCGCATAGAAGGGCGGCCTCCACATCCTTGCCCAGGCCTCATTCCATCGCCGGACCTCCCAAGAGTCTGACCCCCAAGCAGGCACCCAAGTACGTACTTTCTAGGTACTATACAATCAACATACAATAAATTAATGCTTGCGTTAGAATGTATTTTTAACGGCAATAATAATAATGATAATGATAATAACGACAACAATAACAGTTGGTCTGAAGAAAGCTTTTATATTCATGCTGACAGATTTGTACGTACGATGGCAAGCAAACCGAAATCCGAGGATGGGCATCTGTCGTTCGGGGAGGGTGAGAAGCTGAAGGTTATCCTTGAGGTCGACAACAAGTGGCTGCTGTGTGCGCGGGGCGAGCGCAAGGGACTCGTACCGCGCAATTGCGTTAGATTGGTACAGACCTAACAGCCGGCGATAATCTCGAGGGCGATCGATGGGAATTCGGTCGCCGTTGACGCAGCCACGAGGTGTACATATTGAAAAGTGAACACGGATTATCGAGGAGAACAATGTATTTAAAGGGCAGATTGTGCAAACGAAAGAGGTCCAAACAAACAAAATGCTAAAGATTATTATTACGGATGACGAGCGAGCGCGATTGAGTGAGAAAAAGAGAGAGAAAGATTGATTGTTTGATTGATCAGCATGTTAATTAATGATAACGCTTCGTTTATATATTGATCAAAAAATATAACTTAAAAATAATTTATAGAGAGAGAGAGAGAGAGAGAGAGAGAGAGAGAGAGTCATGAATCAGAAGTCTAATAATATTATACGATTTCGATGTTATTACTACTACTGATAAGAATATATATTATAAGATATTAAAGAGCTGATGGGAAGACGATATAAAATGGAGGGAAGTTAAAATGAGTATAGTCGCTAGTCACTTATAGGCTTTCGAACCAGAATGTATTTAATAATACGAGCATACAGCTATTTATAGCCATGATATGATGTACATATATACAGCAAAAAAAAAGAAAAAAATTATAGAAGTTAATGATTACTGATTAATAATAAAGGTGGGTAATGTCGAATAATAACTTATATTATAATATATAATATATTATGTATAAATGTAACTGTGATGATAGCTTGTAGACAAGTAAGTTTCCGACGAAAATGTTGAAAGACGGATATTGATTAATAAAGGCTATCCCTCTTTTTGAAACCACCTGATCGTTTCATACCGAGTATGTCTCGACTTTATGACAGAGTATTTTATCTTTAATTTATGTAATTTTTTTTTTTTTTGCTACGCTCCATATTATCCGGCGCACAAGTAATTCAATGCTGCATCAATTTTTCTTCTATTTTTTTTCTCCTTTTTTTTCCTTTCAGACCCCTCCTTCCCCCCTCCCCCCCCCCCCATTTCCCCCCCCCATTATCCCTTATTGCCCTTCGTTTCTTTTCTCTTTTGTATTCATTTCCGGATAACTTTATTCCAATGATGAAAAATAGCGATAACGTTATAACATTATAAAAAGAAAAAACTGCGACGCTAAAGGTTAAGAAACCAATCGTTTGGCGTCTTGTGTTTTTTACTCGCTTGTGTATTCCTTGGCATGTGACATAACAAGTATAAAGAGCATGATAAGCTAATAAAATTTATCTCAAACATTAGCTCTCGTCTTATTATCTTCCAGCGACCCTTTGCTCATTCATATCCATCCCTCCCGTCAATACGATTCTTAAATACGTCAAAAGTTATCTTCGTCTTAAATTTCAATAAGCCCCTTTGTAATATGCTCTACTGCATTAACTGTATGAAAATTATCGTGTAGGAATTAATCGAATACTTGGCGCGATATTGAAATATTTTCACAATTTATACAGTCTGGTTATTTATTATAAATAAGAGTAAATAGCAAATAGTAAATAGTAAAAATGGCTTACGAGAATAATACATAACGTATTGCAATTTATTATAATTACAAGAAATTTTGTTTTTGTTTTTGTTTTTAATTAACGATGGATATGCTTGTTAAGGCGATTCTTGTTGTACATGAGAGTACAAAAGAATATAACAAGTTATTCAAAATTTAATTTAATCAAAAGGACTTTATAAACTTTTAAAAAATTTTACTGCCGATCGACTTACGTATAACTTACAATGTTCTATTATACGTTGTATTGAATCTTTTCTTAATTCTGAAGCTCGACAAACATTACCATACTGCAACTAATTAGTATTGATATGCCAGCGATTTGCGCAAAATATTCGTAATTGTGTGATTAATATAGAATGAGGGTGAATCGTGAAATGATAAATATTCAATTGCAGTACAGTAATTTACAGGCCGAGCTCGATGTTAGCAAAGCAATGTTTATTCGCATAGGAGGAGTAGGTCTCAATTAATATCGTTAATAAGAATTTCAAGGTCTAACGTGAGTTGCATACCAAATCTAATATTATCGCTTGGAGCTTTGTTTGTTTGTTTGGTTTTTTTTTTTTTTTTTTCTAGTCGCCAATGATGCAATAAAAACGTTACTACTTCGTACAGGGATCTGCATGAACCGAAAGAAACGAAGCCCGAGGCCAAAGGAAATAACAAACAGTAATTAATAATTGCACTGAGGGGACTTTAAGCATCGTTGTATGGAGCTTTTGACAATATTACGAGTGCGCCATTGAAATCTGAGATTTGACGGAACAGGTCTGCCAACATATATAGAACAGGCCATTCCTAAAGGGGCTTGCGAACTTTCAAAGGAACTTTTTTAATCGAAGTCGAGCGTAGCCTTTTTTTTACCCCTTTTCCTTTATTTTACGGGTGCATCGATTGACTAAATGATGCGCCGAATGACTGAAGCTTCCGATTCTCTCGCGCGAATTATGCTTCGGGCGAGAAGCTACTACACGTTCCAGGAATCCAGTCTTTAACCCCCGGACCGAACGTTCCTCGTCCGTTTTCAAGATTAGGTTTCATTAAATTTCAGACTTTTAATACAAACGAACGTCTTTTATGCGCCGAGTCTTGGGAATTTTTGCCCTGCGGCTTCATTCGGATGCTATGCGGCATTTTTCAACGAAGCCCCTTATGCGCGAGAAGAATAAAACACGTATCATAAATAACAATTACGAGTCTCTTGGATTAAATTACATTTAAATTCTGTATTAGATTAAAGGTTAAATTATTTTATTAAGCTTCAACGGACTCTATCCCGATGAGTCTGTATCGTTATATACCGTAACAAGTAAGATATACTTGTCGCGGAATAATTACCTTACGTCGTTCTAAATAATATACCACCACCACCACCACCACCACGACATCACGACCCAACACGACCCAACACGACCCAACACGACCCATCACGACCCTCGCGCGACCCGCTGTTTGGTATTTATATTGGCGGATACCCGATAGCAGCTTGTAATATTATTCGCAGGCACGTAAGAATCGAGGCACTCGATTACGGTACCGTTATTGTTATCAAAACGAATAAAGAGAATGTAGGCGGAGAGGGTGGCGAGATGTAGCTTTAAAGTTTTACTGCAACGAAATCGATGAAATTGTCAAGATGCATCGATAGATTCAGCAGCCAGACAAAGCTTTATGGTATTTTTTTGTATTTAATGACAAAGAATCAAATTAAGCTTTTGTAGCTGCTCGAATAATATACAATAATGATAATTATCATAATAATAATAATAATAATAATAATAATAATAATAATAATAATAATAATAATAATAATAATAATAATAACAACAACAACAACAACAACAATAATAAATGGCGTTCGGTGGCATCGAGTAGATGGAGCTTCGAGAGATTATGAGGGGGCGGGGGGCGGGGTGGACTTTAGGAAAGAATTACTGTGCTACGATATAGCACAGTAATTGTACTAATTTAGATTAAATGTACGAAATTTACGAAATTCCGGCTATTACGTAGCTTATTATTCCTACGTTTTGACCGATCCAATACATTAAAATTGCTTTTATAATATTTTCCGAATTCATAAATATCGATTAGAATCTTACATTATTTTCGATTTGAATTATCGTTTAAAATTTTGCTATTAAAAACGAATATTCGCACAATCAACATATTTCATTAAATACGTCTGTACCTGTACATTAAATATTTATCTTTTAATCTCAACTGCTTATATATAGATATATATATTGAATTAATTTATTCTTTTATAAATTTTTCAATTTTTTAAATATTTTTCACGTAAAATACTTCAAATATATACTTTTAATAGTATACTTTTAATGTATACCTATACACATATAATTATACGTATAAGATATGATATAATATAAAAACATAAACGCCAAAAAATATTTGTTAATTTTTGGCAGAGATAATTCTACATCATTGTTACATAATATAATCTGCTAATGAATGATCTTTCACTTAAACTATAGTAATGAAATTATTCGGTCGAATAATAAATTTATAGATAAATATACTATGAAATATAAAATATATTAAAATTTCTTTAAAAATTCATGTTTGTTATGACGAATAATTAGCTACTCACGTTATATAATATAGACTGATAAATCTGCTAGATAATAGATAATTGCAATTCTTATCTTCTCCATTCAGTAAATAAGGCTCTTATATTAAATAATAATGCAATTAATAATCTTGACTCAAGTGTAGAAGCATAGAAGATGAAAAAGATTTTATAATATTCTTATACGTTAGACAATGAATCGTGAATACATTTTTAAACAATTACATTGATTATGTGTGCATAATTACTGGTAAATTTCCTTTATAACTTTTATTTACAAATAAAGCCTTTTTAAACTCAATTTTTTATCATTAATAAATTGTAAATTTTGTATTTCGTAAGAATCAATTGTTATATAAAAGTACTAAAGTATATCTTTTAAATAAATTATAAACCATAATAAAACTTTATAATGTTCATATATATATATATATATATATTAAAATTGACCACTAAAATTAAGAACTTAAAATTTATACATATTATATATTTAGATAATTGCAATGAAATCCTAATATTGTTTATTTAACGTTATGTACTTGAACCTGAGATATAAGGGATCTAATTATTTGTTTGATAGAAACGACAAATCATTTATTTATAATCAGAAATACGAAATTGCAGATAAATAATGTTTAAAAATCCTTTTATTTATATAAATGCGGTCTTGTTGATAGCCTATGTAAAAAAAATTATTCGTATTTTCGGATAAATTGATATGAAAAAATACGTAAATGATAGGAACATGTGATACTGACCTAGTTCCGCGCGTGCATTTTCTTTTCTAAATTGAAGGTGAATCGAGTGATTGTAGCAATGCTCGCCCCTCCGCCCCCCCACTCCCCGGCCCCTCCCACTCGATCGCTCGAACACAGTCGATCATCGCTCGGACGCTTGGCTATCAATTGGGCCAATCAGCTCTAATGACGCGATCCAAGCGATTTCGGAGCGCGATGGATTTCATCAACGATCTTACGACTTTGCTCATGACGTTATAAATTGTGTGGTTGACGATCGTACGCGCTGCTACATTCCTCCGGGGCATCGTTGCCGATAGCGAAACCTCGTCCCGCGCCGGCTCGATTCGAAAGTTACGAAGACCATGTGAAAATTTCTAATCGAGTCTAGCCGGCATACAATAAGCCTCTCCCGCCACGTCCTTCAACTTTCTCACGAATCTTGCCCCTCTTAAAGCAAGCGTAGGAGTCGGTAGTTCTGAACGGCCAGACCAATCCGCAGCTCCGAGTCCTGAAAAGGTCAGTCGCGCCGATTATGCCGTTCGAGAAAACGCCCGAGGTAAATTCATATCGGATGCGTGCATTGGATGCTGTCGAAACCAAGTCGAAATGTCAAAGGATCCAGCGGCGAATCAGAATCCGAGTCGGAGTATAGTAATGATACGAGAGACCCACAATAATCATTGTATACCAAACGTGAGATCTTTCTAAGGAACGCCTGGCCTTTGTAATCTTACGTTACTGATAACCTTGATCTTGTGTGTACGGCAATACGGAAATCGATCCGATATCACCGAACCATAATAACCGCATCGGATTCATTCATGAAATTGGCTGGAGAGGGGAAGGGGGTGTCGGAGAGAGAGAGAGAGAGAGAGAGAGAGAGAGGGGTGGAATTATAGGGAGAAACGTTAAAGAGTCTCGAGAAGGAATAAATGACAACAATGTGTTATGTAAATTATTTATTATAAAATTATATTTCGTTAATTATATACAAAAAATTAATTTTGTAAAAAAATATTTAACATAGCCTTTAATTTGTTAATACGCAGCGTTTACATTGTACGCAGTAACAAATGGTTTTAACAAAAGTAATCGTTAAAATAACTTTGAAGTCTCGAGTGTTTTAAAACAAATACAAAGCAACACTGATGAGCATGCACAATCTATTTTCTTATTAGAGAACAATCTTCCTGTTAAGCGGTTTAAGTTTAATCCGGAGCCTTTCGATCAGGCAAATACTACGAGCCCTTTCAAAGTAATTAAAAAAAAAAAAAAAAAAAAAAAAAAAAAAAAAAATGAACGTTTCACGTTATAAATAAGTATACATGTATTATGTATGTGAGACGATGCAATAAAAATCGACTTTACTCGCTGCGATTCGATAATTGATTTAGCCGAGGAGCTGAGCGCTGGCAGTAGGGTAGGTAGGTACTCTACCGGTACTCTGACAAATTCCTGAGCTCGCCGAGCCTAAATAAATTACGACGGGCCCCTCGTAATCGATTCAATTCCTATTGCAATATTCATTGGCTTTTTGCGAAATGAAAATAAATAAACAAATACTGTTGACGTTAACGTGAATCCTTAGCGGCGGCGGCGGCGGCTGCTACTGCTGCCGCCCGCCCCATGCACACATACTTATTTACACGATTGCAGGGCCAATTGACAGAGCTGATTAATCCATCGATAATTCATAATAATAAGTAAATAAATTATGCGGTCATCATTGTCCTCTTATAGTAATGAATTTCAACCACGACGCCACAATGACGATCTATAACCTTTTCTTTTTTTTTTTTTTTTTTTTTTTTTCATCCAAAGTCTTTGTCCAAGATCAAACGTCTCCATTTTACAAAAGAATTAATCCTGTATTCTCGTAACGAGCGCTGACTCTTTACGCTCCATCCTACGCGAGCCGATAAAAATATGTTTATGTCGTACTTGTCGTCGCAATCCGATATGTCTGGGCCCTCTAATCAGAATATGAACGGGCGGCATTACACGGCCAGTCCAATCTCTTCTGTCTTTGTTTTTTTTTTTGTTTTTTTGCTTTTGCTTTTGCTTTTGCTTTAGCTTTTACCTACAATGGATGCACAACACCTATGCACTTTATATTTCGTAACGCAGCTTACGACAGACATTTGTTAATATTACAATATTATTGATTACAACTGTAGAGAATAATTATTTTCATTAGGTACACCAGCTTTTGTCTTTTCCGTCTCAATATACCGTCGCTACGAATTCCCTTTATCGTTTACAATGATGATTCTGGGTTACGCTGCGGGGGGGGGGTGAAGTCGCGTGAATTGCGCCGGGAGGGATGGGGTCGAGTCCGGGGGGAGAGAGAGGGTGGGGGTACGCTAGAATTCCTAGGAGCGCTTGGTATTACAATGACGAATCAATTATTTTATTGTTTTCTCTAATGATTCTGCTTTTTTTTACTTTGGCACCGTCGAAAGCCAGCATTTGATAGGAAAGCAGAATCTAAGCATACGGCGCTTCTTTTTCTTTTATTTTCTTGCAAGTACACACGTCACTACTCTCGATTCACCAAATACATTTTCGAACGTTCGTTCTTTAGAAAAGAAAAAACAAAAAAAAAACAATAAAAAAAAAAAGATATTAAACCATTGTCCTTTTAACGTTTGAGTATTTAGTTTAATATGTAACACTTGTTAAAGGATTAAATTATTGTTTTTTCTTCTTTCTATTCATGTATAATATGGCAGTAATTATTATAAATTGTAAAACACAATAATTGTTTCGCAATTAGATATTTTAATTTATAAAGTCTTTTTCTTTTTCTGTCATTCAGTACACAATTTCAACCAAATGAATTATTATTGTTATTATTATTATTATTTTTTTTTTTTGTTAAATATAAACTATTGTTACGCATTAGATTCGAAAAATATAAAAATCTAATTTAATTCAATGGACTGATTGGTAAATAATAGCCTTAACGTTATCAAAGGCTTTATATAATAATACTTTTCATTGTGTGTATGGAAAAGCGCTGGTTTATTAGAATTAAGTTGTTTTATCGTTATCGTTATCATTATCATTATAATTATCATTATTATTGCTACTATTTTTTTTATTTTTTGTAAACTTAAGAATTAAACACAATGGTTGCGTTAAGAAAGTAATTCCTTGGAAGACGAACAAAGGATCGTCGTTATAAATAATATTCTTCTTCCCTCTATTCTCAAGCTTATGTAAAACGGATCGGACATTGCTCTCTACATTTGCATTTGTACAATTTTCAGAAAAGGGCCGAAGGTAGGTAGACTCTGACAGTGTCGTATTTTAATAGTTAAGTTTTCCATTTTTCCTTGCACGGCGATCGTAAACGTCTTTGTTGAATGACGTCTAAAGCGCACACGCGGATCGCCAACGGGGACTCGCCACCGCGAGTACATTGATAATACGTACCGCACCGCACGCGTACGCACTTCTTATACGGATGCAACGCCGATTAAACGAAATAAGTTTTATCTTGTATAAGACGTTCGTACGAAGTTTTAGGGCAGAGCGAGGGGTTCTTCTGACTAGCACTCGGAAGTGGAAGGAAATCGAAATAGAATTTAATAAAAATTAAGTAGGACATTTTTAATAATGTTTTGATATTGAGAAAATAAGTCGACTCGTTCACATAAACGTTCGTTAAACAACGGAGAGGAGAATCAACGACGACGTGTACTGAGCTCACAAACATTCCGCAGCCTCGAATGGCAATGTTGCCCACCTTCAACGAGAACGTCCTCAAAAGTCCTTAATTACCTCACCTCGGTTACAGCAAGAAACTTAATCGTATACGTACGTATATGTAGAGCACGTAATTGCAGAATTAAACATGAATTTATTTCGGTCGCATATTACAAATCTGCGTTTGTTCGATCAATTAAAAGGTAAGGGGAGACTGTACATTTTCACTAATACTATACGTGTTTTTACTATACGTGTTGCCCCGAACAAAACGGGCAAAGCAAGTCAACAATGTCATTCTTCTGGAGCGGCCATCGCCTCGAAGGAATACATACTTTCATCGATCGTTAAGACCAGAGCGCCGACGTCACTTTCTTCTTGCTTTTTTTTTTTTTTTTTTACTTTTTTAATATTATTGTTATTATTATTTAGTAGTCGGACGAGGCAAGATCCAAGTCCGTGCTAAAAAAATCGCGCTACTCGACCGTAATTGGTGCTCCGACGAGGAAATGTGGTGGGGAGCTGAGCTCAAAAGGACACCAATGGGATGATTTGACATGCTGGTAAGAGGCCGGGATCTGTTTAACCGTCCGATATCCGAGTAACCCGGTTTAATTTAATTAACTTGTCCCATGCCTCTATAACATTTTAAAAATATATTCCAAAAGACTTCAAACTTTACTAGCAATGATCCAGACTAAACTTAGTTATGGAATTTCTCGGCTTTCAATCAAGAAAATTGATCGATTTCGTTAATCTAGCTTTAATCACAGCCCTTAATGCGCCGAAGAGCTCTTCCTTCTTTTTTTTTTTTTTTTTTTTTTTTTTTTATAATATTACTGCTGCTCGAAGCAAGGATGATTATGAAAGAAGGATTCGGAATACCAATTACCAGTTAGCTATGGTTTGGGATTATCTAATACCGACGGTCCTCTAATCTTCTTCCCTTCTCGGCGATGGCTCCGCTACTGGCTGCGTCAGACGGTTCGTCGACAATTCTCTCAAATATCATATTTTTAGGCGAATTGATCCACTTTGTGCGTGCGTGCGTGCGTGCGTGCATGCGTACGTGCGTATTTTCGTGTGTATTTACGTGCATTTATTTGTAAATCAAGCCAATCGAATAATGTATTATATTATCGTATAATGTTGCAACAGTGGTGACTGTGTGCTTCTAGCAGAAATCGTTTACTGCACTTGTTTACATTCAGTCGCTTATGATTCTCACTTATTGCATAGCAATCTTATAGCTTAACAGTCATTATTTCAGAGGCCGAAAAATTCAGTAAAGATGAGCCTTATCGCTTATCGCTTATCGATCTCTTTCTAGTAACAATTGTCTTAATTTCCTTTCTTTTTGTTACAACTCTTCCACGCGAAGAGAATATTAATTACGTATTTCGAGCTTATGCTTAATATTTTTTTATCGTTTTCACTGTACATAAAAATTCAACGAGGGCAAAAATTTTTCATTAAGAGATGAACGTTTCAGACGAGCTATAGATTGAACATTCCCCGAGTACATAATTCCTCGTGGCACTGTCAATCGACTGCGCGATTGTGTCTACCAGGTACATCGTAATAATAGTCATAACCATAATCTTAAATACCTCTTTGAACATTTTATTTTATTTATTTTCTTCGTCGTCCTCGTGTTTTATATTCGAGTAAAAACATTGTTTCTTTATTATTATTATTATTATTATTATTATATATATATATATATATATATATATAATATACGTTCTTAAATGCACAGAAATAAAAATTTCGTATAAAAGTCTTGGCTTGAAGCCGCATTAAAGGATAAGTAATACAAATTTTTTTCTTAATATTTTAATAGAAAAAATTTCAATAGCAATGTAAATTTTAAGTCTTTTGAAAATTTCTTTATGTATACAACAGCACAGTTCGTATAACTTAGGCATTGAAAGTAATATTTTTAAATTTATTCCTGCGTATTCATTCATGCATATATAGTTATAACCTCGTTAGAGGTGGTACCGATGATTTTAAAACGGGCACATTCGGCAAGTTTAGTTAATGGGAAACGAGGCGCTCATTCTGCGTGACATTTAAGAAGAAGAAAACCTCAATGATCTAGTACACACATATACATATATATTTGTTAAGCTCTTTAAAAATCGATCTACTATGATTATTATTATTTACATAGCAAGGAAATATATTAACTATAAATCTATAATTTTACACGACATATCATTAACATTTAAGTGATTCAACGGTGGAAATGCGATTTTCACTTAACTATTCCTCTGCTTGTACACTAAAAGCAATCATTTCAGTAAGCATAATTGCGTACACGTATAACGTTACAATTTGAAAAACTATTGCAGACGATGACATCATTATTGGTACATAGAATCACTGAAATATTTTAACAATAAAGAATTCTTATATTTTATACAATAGATAAGTATAATGTGTCAGCATACTACTCTTTTAATCTTTTTCAATATTTTCAATATGATTCAATGAAGTGATCATTATTTTCGTAAAAAATAATTTAATTCGTCACTTTATGTTTTAATAGCCACATTAGCAGCGGAATATTTTGTGAAATACTAAGTCTTAAATAACAAAACAATATTATACATTATTCAGAATCGATAATAGCAAACGCATTTAATTTCAACATACTGAAACGTTCGCTTTGTCAAAAAAAAAAAAAAAAAAAAAAAAATTTAATCATAATGTATATTGTTACGTTAGATAAAGTGCCAAATCGTAATTATAATAAACGCGTGTAAAATTTAATTTTTATCGCCAACATTGCTGGATTTCCTTATGTATACATTAAATGGCAGTTGATCAATCATAAAAAAGAGAAAACCAGCAAACGTTTGTCATGGTTTTACGATACCAATATTGTAATACATGAGCCGTCGTTTCCCATTGTGGGGCTTCTTCTTTAAGATATGACTATGGCGTTTTCATGAAACATTATAGAATGGAATCTTTCGCAACACTCATTAAAGTCTGTAAGAAAAAAAACTAACTTTACAGGTTTGCAGTGCAATAAAGCCAATGTAAATGAAGCAAGCATTGATTAAAATAAATGGTGTTTGATGCATTGAATAACGTAAGGATAAAAATCGCGATACACGAGCTGCTGAGATTTGTTGTCCAATTTCCGTTATTTGCGTGTAAATCGAGTTTAAAAAGCTTTATTAATATATGATTATAATGAATACGATGTATAAATGTAATTAGTATCAGAGTAAAAAGAGTAATTGGTAAAAATAAAAGTTCTTTCAACAGAATCGGTAACTTATTCTTCTTACGCCAAAGTAAAATTTTCTAATACAGTTCCGTAAGATTTCATTACGTTGAACAAAATATGCTTAATCGAGATAAGGTCACATCTCTTTTGCGCAAGAAAAATAACGAGCGCCACGGCGAGTGAAATAATTTGCCTTGAGGCACAGATAAAATATTAAGATTACCTATGAATATAATTCGTTTGCGGGGGGGAAAAATCCAAGGAATATTACATCGACAGCGATAGAAATAATAAAAAGGGTAAATGCGAGAAAGATAAGAGCATGAAGAAGAAGAAGAAGAAGAAGAAGAAGAAGAAGTAGAGAAGGAATAACCACCCGTCATAGCTTAACTCTACTCGAATGACGTGAATATGTAGGAAAGAGCTCTGTCCCGATACGATGATAATAATAATAATAACAATAATAATAATAATAATAATAATAACAACAACAATAATAATAATAATCAGCTGTGCAGTGTCAGAAACTATAAGCTACGAGGTCGTTATTATATTATACATACTATACAGAAGGCTAGACACTAGACTACATACTAGACTCTTTCGTGGTAAGAGATTCGCTTGTGTTGTCAACGCGGATGAGTGTCGATGAGTTGAGAACCATACTGCGGCTGAGGGACGCCACTCGTTCCATTACGCAGGAGGCCGAGAGTCGCGCCTCGGCGTCGTGGTCCCAGCATTCCTCCATCGTGTCGCAGATGGCCAACAGTCCCTACAACAAACAGTAAGTATTGTTAACTCCTAATGACAAATATATTCCTATCACTACTTCTACTACTGCTTTCCTTTGCCAACTCAACTCCGACTGGTCAACTACCTGTCGAGCTTTATATGAAGCAGGTGGGGTGGGTGGCGGCGGGGGGAGGGGAGACAGGCAGAACCATGCCAGAGTTAAATTATACAACAATTAATCCGTAGGTCGCAGCTCCTATCGAATGAGCCGTGACTAGTACTTGGACATGCATGCGCGCGCGTATATATATATATATATATATATGTATATATGTATATATGTATGTATATATGTATGCATGTATGTATGTACACATGCATACATGCGCATGAACAGGCACGGGCACGGGCAATTAGGACAGTTTATGGTGTTGGTCGTTAAACGTCACGGGGCCACGATGTCCTTAGGTCCTTGCCGGACGATTCAACGTGGAGTGGATTCGAAAGGCTTTGGCGCGTAAACGTGGAGTAGAATCGTTAAAGCGACCCTCGCGACTCATAATCTTCAATTGTGATTTTCGAGCGCTCTACATCAAAGTCACGACGATTTATACTTTTAAGCGCGCCGAACAAAAAGAGACGGCGGCGCCACACTCTTACGTGACACTATCATCGCTTAATTTATACGTCATTGCTGGATCGAGAGTAATTATTACTTCCATTGCGAACGCTCGCCCACGAGGAGGCTGAACTCTAAACCCAATGCTATTTCGCCTTTCGCCTAACCCCCCCCTCCCCCGCCCCTCTCCCCAATAACCTATCTCCCGGTCACCCGTTTCTTTATTAGCGGCATTAAAAAAGTTTTAAAACGATTCACACGGAGCTCATCTTTGATGGCAATTGGCGGAGAGAAAAATTTATCCTCAGCACTTAAGCTTGAATATTTCAAGACGAGATTTTTATTATATCTCCTTAATAGTTACTCGGAAACGATATAAATTAGCGGCCGTCTATTCGTTAATTTCACGCGCGTATACCATCCAATTGCAAACGTAACGCGCTGAAAGTAAGTATATTATATATATATATATATACACATATTATCCAGGCATTGGTTTAGCAAGAGGCTGATTTATTTAAAGTAAAATTAAATAACTCGTCTTTAAATTAATAAATAACTTTTAAAAAGAATTTCTTTTCGTGCTCTTTAGCCTGCAAATCCTGCATTGCCTTTCATTTAAATAATTGACATGAATTGCGTATCACCTGCCTCGAACGCTTCGGTATAAACAGTCTCTTGCATGAAATAGACTTGCACGAAAGGGCGGAGGGGGAGAGGAGAGAGAGAGAGAGAGAGAGAGAGAGAGAGAGGGAGAAATCGTACGAGACTTACCGGGTGCTTGCGCCAAGTGTCCAATATTAATGGTCTCTCTTTCTTGTGTACGACACTCTCTTGCATGTCCTCGAGGGTGGGATGAAGCCCGACCTCTTCCTCAAAGGGAAGCCTGTATTCGCCGATCGGACCCTGCAAATAACAAAGTGTCATCTGTTTTGGCAACATTTTCCCACGTTTCCAAGGTCATTGCAAAATTATAACTTGGATTGCGACGTCTAATTTCTAAGTTTCTAATTCATTCGCGTGGCCTTTTAAAGCTTAACATTAGTTGAGAAATAGAAATTTTTTCATCGTCATTTATTACGTTTAATTCAATTTACGTTTAATGCATAAAGCCCAATCAATTTAAGAAATACGATTTATAGAAATAAATAAATAAATCGTAAATGAGGTAGGAGAACTCACGTCTTGTACAGTGCAGCGGGAGGCCAATTCCCAGAGGACGAGTCCGCAGGCGTACATGTCGATGCGAAGAAAGGAGTCCCTGGTGAAGTTGATGGCCCCCTCGAGGACCTCCGGGGCCATGTAGCGGCGCGTGCCGACCTGGCCGTGGGTATCGCCGCAAGGCTTACCCGGGTGGAAGATGAGCGCGAGACCAAAGTCCGCTATGCACGCGCTCATGTCGTTCTTCAGCAGGACGTTTTTCGACTTGAAGTCCCGGTGCGCGACCGCGGGCTTGTACCCGTCGGCCTTATTAGCCGGAATCTCCTCGTGGAGGTGCATCAGACCCCTGGACATAACAGATAGCCAATACTTACTCGACCTTGGGAAACCGCCCGTCCCCCCGTCCCGCCCCCCCTCCACGCAAAAGTACTTTACAGTACAGTGTGAGTAATGCACCCAGTAATGGTTCATTTGCATACTCCTTAATTAAGCATAGAAAGCTGGCGGGCTCGCTTCCTTCCCTCGCCAAAACGTCACTTCCACAATACGTAAATGACCATTGTCCTTTACGTTTAAATACGTCTGTGGCTGTGCCGCGCGCCAGAATGTCACATTGGCGCTTATTAATGCGTATAGGTCGACCCGAGTCACTGGCCACTACGAGTTATCTGTTTCAGTGACGCACAGCCGCATCGCGTCCACAGAGGCGTCGACAGCAGCGTTTTCTCCGTTTTCTCTCGTTTAACGGCGCACGATAAGTTGTATACCGGCGCTTTATGGTCATTCTCAAAAGTATGCGCATTTAAAATGATAAGGACGACGCGGAAACGAAGCACCGAGTTATCAATTATATTTTTAGCCCCAAGTCTAAAAAAAATAAAAAAAGAGGTATGTGTGGGTCATTCGTTGTATAAGTCATACCTAGCCATCGACTCTGCGATCCTGCACATCGCCGGCCAGGATACGACGTTCGCTTTCAGGTAATCGCACAAGGAGCCCTTCTCGTGGTAGGCGGTGATGAGCCAGAACTCCGCTTGGAGATTGTCGCCCCGCTTCTCGACCCCGATGAAGCGCAATATGTCCTCGTGGTCCATGTGGGCCAGTTTGAAGATCTCCTGCTCGGACTGCCAGGACTGCTTGTCCTGAATGGGAAACACCTTTACAGCGACGACCTCCGTCCTGAGCTGGGCCTTCCATACAGCGCCGAAGCGGCCCCGGGCCTTTATTTCCAGCAGCTGGATTGGACGGTTGCCGAGGTTCGGCGACGGCTGGGGCAACGGGCCCGGCTCGATCGTCGGTATCTACCAACACGCGACAAGAACATTTTTTTCACCTCGGTATTTATACTTAAGGACATATTGCGTATATGCTTATCTATTAACTTGACTATTAACATTACGATTAAATAAACCAATTTGAATACCTCATTAAAGTATCCCAATTTCGTGTGTCGGTAGTAATACACTATTCCCGAAAGAACAGCGAAAATGAGCAACATGGGAATAGATATTGATAATACGAGCGTTATCACTTGTTGCTCTGTATTTGGAACAGGTTCAAATTCTGTAATAAATTTAATGGAATTATTAGCCCAAGGTTCTTATCTGTAATGGCAGTCCTTTTTTTAAAAATACTACTTTGCTCACCATGTATTACTCGAGGTGGTTGCGTTGGTTGTGGATCCCAAGAAAAGTTTTTGTTGCACATATTTCCATCGCAGCAGCAGAAGAAATGTTGCTTCTTTCTGTCAGCATTTTTTTCTACACAATGCTGCTTATCGTAACACTCCTTGCTATCTAAGAAGCACCCCTAAAATGTAAGAGAATTTATGCATAATTAAGTAACATTAAACAGTTATACAATCTGCTTACATAAAATGTACAGCATTTCTATAAAGCGCATTTCCTACTACAATGCAATGTTGATGCATATAAAATATAAGTGTAATCACTCACTTTTAACTTTATAGTTGACTTTTGAGTCATGCTATCATACTGCCACAGTACATAACAGTGATTGCGTTTGTCAGGATCATGTGGTCCACATTGTTCTTTCTCCACGCAATCTTCCCTAAACTCTCCCGCACACATTGTCTCATTGTAAAACTCACAATATGTTGATCCCTTGACATCATGAGTACTTGCTTGACCTACAAGAATAATTATTTTATTTATTTTTTAATACAACACATATTATGCTTACTTTCTTTCTTTTACTTTATCTTTATATAATTTTAGCCATAAGTAAAAATTATTCTATAAATGTAAATTAGTTTCTATTATAACATTACAGAGAATGAGAATCTTGTCTTAAAATGTACTCCAACTTATATGTTACGCATAAATCTCTATGTTTTATAATTGCATTTAATAAAACATATTCTAAATTTAAATTCAAGAAAATGAATTTAGATAGATGTATGAAAAGAATTTCAAGAAAAACAAAAGCAAATTTGAATTAATTTTGAATGTTTTAATGGACAAGTGTTTATTTAAGTTTTCTTAAGTTAGTAGAAACATTTCTGTTGTACATGTTAAAGCATACAGATATAAAATTTAGTTATCGCTAATACAAAGATATAAAACATTTAATAATAAAATAAAAATAAAGTTATAATGAAATAAAGTAGAAAAATTAGGAAAGTAAAACTTTTAATATCTTCAATAAGCAGATGTAAGGTAAAAACTTAAATTGCCTAATAAATGAAAAATTGATAGCATTTAAATGAACTCTCGAGTGTGAAAAAACATAGTCAGCAAAATATGAGAGAATATGAGAAAAGAAAAGGTTGAGAATACGCTGAATAAGTTTTTCATCCATGGTAGTGTCAATGCTCAATATAACTTTATCTTTTGTGTAGATACATATATTTGAAGGAGTTTTGAACATTCAGTAAGTAAAATGATGCAGAGTAAGAAGGGAAAGTAATGTTATAGCGAGAGTTCTAGTCAGACTAGCCACCATCGAGAGAGCTAGATATTGTAGCTATTTGTGCAATATAGCCAAGTTACTTTGAGCTATCTTGTTAAGAATGTGTGCATAAAAGGCTTATAGCATGTATATTTATGCATATGTATAGATATACAAAGAGTGTGTGTATAGAGAGTTAGATAGATAAACAGATAGAGAGAGAGAGAGAGAGAGAGAGAGAGAGAGAGAGAGAGAGAGAGAGAAAGAGAGAGTAGACTTACCTATGAGGCCAAGCAGCAGATAGGGCACAAGGGCAAGGTAGGCGATCATTGTTGTGAAGGCTCGTCACGAGATGCGTAAAATCAGGGTAACACAACTCGGGCCTTGTTAGCCATCAAAGAAATCGTAGATGCGACTCATGTGTCAGAGGTGGAGGTAGGTTCGGTGGCTATGGTGATCACGATGACGACGGTGAGGACTTAATAGTGCTTGGTGGCGTTGGGCCCGGGCATCTCTGGACCGCGACTCCTCGTGCGACAACCCGTCCTTCCCTCCCTCGGAATCATGTCACAGATATATCGGCTCCTGCCCAACGCTCCGGGTCGCTTCTTCTTCTTCTTCTTCTTCTTCTTCGAGGCCACGGGTCGAGCGCCGCGACGGCGGCTCTCGCGTTAAAAAGGCAAAATAACGCGCAACGCCCCAAATATAAACGAAGAAGGACAAGAGCGAGGAGCAGCTCCTCGGCCGTATTATTATTATCACTCCTTTCGCATACGTTCGAGGCCGCAATCGACTGTTTTGATTTCGAAGCTCGATTTCGAGCCCCTCCCCCCGTGTTCGCTGGGCAGCAGCAGCAGCAGCAACACGAACAGCAACAACAGCAGCAGCACGAGCAGCAGCAACAACAATAACAGCAGCACGAGCAGCAACAGAAGCAGCAACAGCAGCAGCAGCAGCAGCTCCGTCGCCCTCGGCGGGATCTAAATTTTTAATGCCTTTCTCTGGGCCATGGGGACACGCACGCACACAGAGACAGTCGAGAGCGGAACAGCCAGCGAAGACGAGGCGACATGGAATTGATAGTAACGAGAGGGGCCAGAGGCACGCGAGCGCGCGCGCGCGCTCGCTCGAGTTTTCCCTCCCTCTCGGCCTCCTCTTTCGCCGTGGCCGCTGCTGTCGGCCGCCGGCGCGACGAGGACGGAGAGCACCGTCGCGCGAATATTATTCGTGCGCGCACACGCGGATTAAATATAGAGGAGGCACGGATCGAGGTTGGCCCGGCGACGATGAGACTGAGGGTTGCCGAGGGCCGCGAGGGTGCGAGGGAGAACGAGAGGGAACGAGAGGGAACGAGGGAACGAGACCGACGAGACTCCGTAACCGAGTGGTGGCTTAACTGCTCTGGCCAAGATGCGCTCGGAGCCGGAGAGAGTCGCCGCGCACTAACGACGCATCGCGCACGGGGACAAAGGCCCGCTGAGAAGCCTCCTGACACCACCGCCGATCGGCCTCTTACACGGTTCGCCCGGCCGTGGCGTCGCTCCGACGACGGGGGGCCGCTCTCACGGGGTGCAGGAGGGAACGGAAGGGCGCCAGTAGTGTCAGTAGTGGCACTGGTCGTGGTCGTGGTCGTGGTCGTGGTCGTGGTCGTCGCCGTCGTGGTGGATGGTGGTGGTGGCGGTCGTGGCGGCACCCTGCCTGGCCGCTAGGGGGCGCTGACTAGCACGACTTCGGTAATTTCCCGGGATGGTCCACCGTTCGATTTCGATCTCTGACACGGAAGAGTCGGCGAAAAGAAGCCGATGCTTTTTAGTTTCGACTTAGGCCGACTGACCTCCCCCCTCCCCCCGCCTCCCTCATCCACCCTTCACTCCCGGGACTTTGTCTACCCTTCGTTCCGCAAAGTTTTTCAGCCTGGCCCTTTTCCTGGCCCTCCTCCCTCATGCTCTTCTCATCTCTTCACTACACACGACACGCCGATACATATCAATCATTTTACGCTTTCTCCCTCCTTCTTCCCTCCCCACCCTCTCTCACTCTGTCCCTCTCCCTCCCGGCTACACCATCATCCCTCTTCCTCTGCCTAGCCCTCGGCATCGTTTATTCCTTTCTGGTACATTTTTCTTTTACTTCACTGCGCCTCCTTAGATTTTCCATTCTTTTCAATTAATAGCACTGGACGACGCTGCTTCCTTTTTACCGATACTCGACGTTATTTCCCAGCTATTATGTCAATGGTCATTTTCTTCTTGGAGCGACTCCTTCTTATAAGCTCATTTCCCTCAAAATCGCCTCGCAACTTTGAAAATGTAATAGACCTTTCGAATATAAATGCTAAGGATTTTAAAAATTCCCTCGTAATATCGTTAACGCAAACTCCGTAAAAATCTATAATTTTACAAAGATTAACACTTGCTTATCATTCACTTGTAACGTCACATGAAATTCACTCGTATCTTTTCTTTTCGGGTATTTATACGTCCAGTGGATTTTTCATAAGAATCTTATGTATAAACTTCCATAAATATTCTACATCAAAGGGGATTGTATTTACAAAATATTGTAATTAAGTAGTAGCATTGCAACCAATATAAATACTAACAAAAAAAAAAAAAAAAAAAAAAAACTTCTAAACACTTTCTTTCAGGGAAGTCCAAATTATTAAAATATCTATTTTTAGAGAATGATTTAGAAACTAGTAGACCCGTACGTTATATCGTCAACAAAATGTTTTTTATAAAATGAATGAAAGACAGATTTTGGCGAACATGTAAAAATACGAAAAGTAAAGTTTTATACAAAATATTATTTGCACATTAAGCGTCGGCTAATGTCTCTTATTTCTTATTTTTAGAAATAAATCAATAATATTAGTGGGCACGTGATATTTTAAAAATAATGTATATACTGTTTTAAAATTAGAAATGTCCCGATGCCGTTTAAGTATATCGTCACGTGACTGGGTAATATATTAAATTTCAAAGCAATTTATTAATTAAAAAATAATTCTAGTTTGACGAACAGTTTCGCCAATGAAAATATAATATAAAGTGTCATTTGAATTTATGGCATTGCTGAGGGTCGTTGTCAGATATTATTGTACGTATTATATTATTATCTCCGCACTAGATCTATGTTTATGCTGCACTAGACAGACGTATATATTTTATTAACAATTGTTCGTTGATAAAATAGTATGAGAAAGTACATAAAATAAGATCTAGAAAATTTTAATAAGCTATCATTTAGGGGGCCTAACGCGATTTATTTGAATTTTTCTTTATTGTGAATAACAATTGGGCACGAATACCTTTTATTTAGATTTCTTTTCATTTTATACCCCAGGAGTTTAATTATTAAATGAGGCGATAAATTACTTAATATAATTAAACATGTTTGGCAGGAACACTTTTCATAATATAAATCAATACAATAGCTACAAGTATTTTCAATACGAATAGTTCGAACCGAACTAGGGGAAATTTCATTTGTAAATAATACGATAATATTATTGTCAATTAAATTTATGTTAAATTTGACGTATAAATTATATAATTTGACGTCAAAAGTTTGTATCATCTTATTTATGTCTAAAATATTGTAAAATATTCTATAGTAAATGCAAAAGCACGATTTAGATTTGCTGCAATAAGCAGACGATGGTATTTTCACGTTTTTATTCTATCGAATAAGAAGTCGAGGCTTGGTTGCGGTGGTTTCTAGTTGGAGTTCGCGAATATAATGCGATGTAAATGCAATAAGCAGCCCACCTCATTAATACTAACATTACACGTTCGTTATTAATTCGCAAGGGGCTTTTAAAGCATTTTAAATATAGATTCTCGATCATTGAAAGATACTATTTAAAGAAGGCAAATGTTGCAGCGGGTATTGAGCTTCTGGTCCAGCATACGGGAGCAAGAAGAGGATCTCTGCGCCGTCTACTCATTCAACTGGTAACTACTAGTCTCCGGGGTATTTTAGTTACTCGTTTAACTTGGTCTTCCTCCTATACTTACACACACGCGCGCACACACGCTCGCGCGCGCGCGCGCACATAAATATATGTATATATATATATATATATATATATATATATATATCTCCGGCTAACGGTGTATCGCGTACGTACAATCGTGCATCTATGTAATCGCGCGAGCGTGGTGGTGGTGGTGGTGGTGGTGGGGGGGGGGGCGAGTCATACGAGGGTGGTGGGAATCACGCGAATCCAGATAGACAGATACGTTGCTTGCGTGGAGCGGTGCTGGGGCAACGAGCGCGAGCGAGGGGGCGTGGGCACGGGGAAGAGGAGCGCCTCTGATAGCGACGTAGCAAGCAGAGGGCGAGAGGACGAGAGGGCGGGAGGGTGGGTAATTGTGTGCTGATGTTCACGTCTCGCAGCTGCATATCGCGTTACGCGTATCCGTTGAGCGACTACGAAAATAATGCGAATCAGGGGACGAGCGGAGCTCGAATCAGGGAAGCGCTAGACGCTATTTTACATTTCAACAAAAGCCTATGCCGTGGAGATGATTTTTTCCTGACTCGCAATTTCTAATAAACAAACGTTTTCGATCGCTCGTGCGTAACGCCGCGGCTGCTCCTTAAAGCCGCTGCTAATGATTTCTCGCTTAAATTCCACCAGGCATCCGACTCACTACGCCTGCGCGTCTATTGAATTACTTTTGATACTCATTCGCCTTTGGCTAGGGCTTTTCATTTTTCCAGACCTCACCTACATTTTCTCTTTAGCTAATACATCTTCGAATGTATGGAATCGATCGGAATACGTACGCGGCACTTTTATTATTTTTACGCACAAGGGGATCGATGTGCGTCCGCCTTATCCAAGCACACGTTTATTAATCGGCAATTAAACGAGCTACGAGGATCGATTGCTTATGGCATTAAAAAAAATCGATGCGTAATGTATAACGCGAAGAGAGGAATAAGAAGCAAAGTATTCTATAACAAGAGCGATCGAATAAGCCGTAAGGCTAGATCTTTCGCTAATAAGAAGCGAAAACATTATAGATTTTTAATCGTTAATAATAATAATAATAATAATAATAATAATAATGACAGTCGGCCTTCTATGTTTCAATTCAATTGCTTTCCACGCGTTGTTCGCACAACGTTCGAAGGGACAAAAAATTTGTCACGATAGAAGATCAGGCAGTGCGCTTTAATTCCCTTCGGATAGTTTATTTATAAAGTGATTTCATTTGCAAAGTGATTCGTGTGCACCACAGACTCTGTGGCTTTCTATCGATTGCTTTTGTCAATTGTTGCACAGCCGAAAATATTTATCCTTCACGGTATTGTCAAATGAGAAAGTTAAATCATAAAGTTCTTTGAAGCACGTGCTGCTAGCTGCCGGTTTTGTAATGTTTTCTTTAACATTATCACGCTTCGGCTCTTTCGATTTCGATTAATTCTATTTCAGCAGAGTCGGATTTTAAAAAGGAACTTTATTTCTGTCGTTCGTAAATATGTTCCTTTTATATTGTAGGCAATGACGTGACAGAGAGTGGCAGCAGCACATCAATATCCATCTAAAGGATTGATACACGGAAATGAGAATGTGATCGAGGAAATATCACCATCGGCGTCGCTCCGTGAAAATTACTTTTTCAGTCAAGTTAAAAAGCTGGAAAACTACTCTTTGAAAAGTCATCGACCGTACAGGCCATCAAAGGCTAACACCACTTGAGTATGTAAAAAATATCCTTCCAAAAGAAGACTTCCAAAGTAAATTAGGCCACATGGTGGTTAATTGTTTTAATTGCCCACTGATCTGTAACGTCATATTTACAGGATATTACATGACATATTAGCCAAGAAAAATGTAAATTTCATGTACTTTGTTCGCCTATTGTTTCATAAAGTACAGAAAGGGTAATAATTTTTTATTTTATGTCAGGCTTTGAGTGCCGTGAAATATTCACTTCAAGACTCAAACTCACAATCAATACACAATTATACGCATAGTTTTTTTATATAGTTTTATCACACGTAATATTTGTTTGATTTTGTTTAAAATGTATATATATATATGGATAAAATTACTCCCATTTCTTTACACTTTTTTTATGTAACCCATGCTTTAGAATACATTTTTTTCGAATTGCGTTTTGATTTTTTTTATTATCTTAAATATAATATAAAGAAGACGGGAAGGAAAAATTTGAATGTGCATTGATTTGCTTATTTCTGTAAAGGTAACACTTTATAAACATAAATTATGCTTAAAGCATATTTAAATTTATATCGTTAATCAGGTGATCAGTGCTCTTGACTTGTAATGTTATTTAATTGTACGTAACCTACCTTAATTTAAGCAATGAACTTTTAAATAAAAAACAAAAAAAACAAAAAAAATAACAATAAAGTACATTGTAGTTGTAGTTCACACGTCGCTATTTCTTAAACAGAAGCCTCTGTACTTACCGGCATTCGTATATTTGTAAATATTATTGTTATTATTAATAAACAATGGGGTTCACTGGACCAATTAGTGAATATTAAGAAAAAAGAAAAAAGAAAATGAAATACTAATAATTATTTTTGACGTATCCATTCCACTGCTTTACAATGTATTATTTACTGTTGAATTTCGACGAATTACTATACAACGTTTACGTTGTGCGTATGTCTTATTTAAGGAAAGTCTATTTCATATATTAAGTTGCTAGATTCTTTAAATAGAAGCTTAAATAGTCTTAGAGAAATAGTTGGAATTCCGTGGGAGCTTTGTAAGCTTACAAAAAATAGTCGATGTTTCGCAAATAGTCTTTAGCATTCCAAGCTGCGAATTAGCAAATAAAATTAAGTTTTCAATATTAATACATTTTATAATTAATTATTTTATTACCTCGTATGACTAATTTACATTGCCATTATCTTGTTTCGTAAGTCAATATTTTTTGTTCATTATAATTTATGTATATATATATATATATACGTATAGAAATGAGCAATTTTATTGACTTTGTATGTACAAATTGATCGAGTGAAAGTTATATATCAATAGCAAATACGAGTAACAGTTTTCAATCAGAAAAATAGATGTTGTCATTTGAAATTAACCTTTAGTTTGACTTAAATTTTAAATCGTTGCGTTCGATTGTGAATGTAAACTTACTACTACATACGGGGATCTTTGTCAAATAGGGAGGGAAGGTATTTTCGAAATGCTTGTATCCGAAATTAAATCCGTAATTATATGTCGCGTAATATAAGTATCCGGTATTTAAAATTCTGTGTAAAATAGTTGTAAAATGGCCAGAAGGTCGTTTGCTATTTAGTAAGAATTCACGAGAAATATGCAAATAGGGGTTACTCGTGCTCCAGGAGATAGTGCTCGTCAGATTCTTTTCGAATTCGTTAATAACATTTCGATGTTCGCGAATACGGTGATCCAGGAAATAACGAAATAGATGGAATAACTAACTCGTTCGCTTTAAATAAACAATACATGGACAGTGCACTAATTGCCATATCATTTTATATCGAGTAAAAATAAAAAAAACTTTTGCGTGCCATGTGTATGAAGATACGTACATTAGCTCTCAAGAGTAAATACTTGTACGCGTTAATAAAAATATATTATGGGTCATGAATAGATTTTGTTTATCGTTACGTTTCGCTAAAAGGTCATTGACTTACACTTTCGCATACTTGTACGTATATTAATATTTCCAGTTACGTATTTGCATGTTCAATCTGAAAATAATTTTCAGATAAAGTAGCCGTGAAATAATGTTGAAGTCAATCGCTAAGGTTTACAAAACCAATAATAACAACAACAACTACTACTACTACTACTACTACTACAACTACAACAACAACAACAATAATAATATATAACGGGAACACATTATTAATTTTTAAGAGAATTTTTTTACCCATCTAACGATAGTGTTAACAATACAGAAAGTTCAATGTGACAGGATTTTGAAATGTATTGTTTGTATAAGTAGATGGGACGTCGGGTCGCGTTTATCAATAAATTGATTTTGTCTTTTATTGTACACAGGCAAAAGTGAAGCGGCACAGAATGGCTACTGGGAAAATTGCAGAGATTGAAAGAGCGAGAAAACAGAGAGGAAAGACAAAGAAATGGAATGATGGACGCGTGGAGAGATGGAGAGAGAGAGAGAGAGAGAGAGAGAGAGACCGAGTTGGGGGATGTGGTGAATATACGAAATTTATGGGAGATTTTCACATTGCAATAAGGGCTGCTAATTTTTAGGTCCATTCATTTTACGGCTAATTTAATCGAAGCTTACAGTAATGATAATACGCAGTTAAAGTTGGTATGGATCAATGGGATAAATAGTATCTGAAATCCGAAAAAAGTCATAATCATAACCTCAATGGGATTCGAGCTCGTTCGTGAAATCATCTTATCAATTGAAGCTATACGAATACGAAAAGTCTCTTTCTACTTAAACTAAAAATCTACCTTATACATAACGTGCGTTGATTGTTAATTACAATTTAATATTCTGTACGACGTGCGTTCGTTTGAAAGCTTCCTGCATCAGAAGTAAAACGTTACTGCGCAGAATCGAACTTCTTTAATACATCATCTTTAATATTTGAATTTCTGATATATATGATCACGAGGAGGATGTTTTTATAATGAATCCGGTGTAAACACTTCATTTTACATGGATCCAGAATTCGATACGACCCAAGGGGGTCTGCGAGCCGATGGCAGGCGGCCCTACGAATTGCGTAGAATTAGAATGCGCTTAGGAGTCTTTACCCAAGCTGATGGAAGTGCTTACTTAGAGCAAGGAAAAACCAAGATCTTGGCTACTGTTTATGGCCCCCATCAGGTTAGTTTTCAATTTTTTAAACTTGTAGTATGTATTTTTATTACAGCGTGACTTGTTGCACTCGTTATAAACTAGTTATATTTACATCTAACATTGACTAACGAATTAAAATACTATGTTCATTTATAATTATAAGTTATAATTCAGTAGTGTATTATAAGAAAAAGTTTTAAGACAAATAATATAAATTATAAAATCAACATTGTATTTAAAAAATTAGCCACTATAAGATCTTTAATTTGAATTTCAGCCACGTGGAAAAGGTAGTAGTAGTAGTACAAAAGCTGTCAAGGGGATTGTTAATTGTCAGTTTAGCAGTGCAGTATTTAGTTTTGGTGCTGTAGAAAGAAAGAAAAAGCCTCGCGGTGACAGGAAATCACAAGAAAGATCACAACAATTGCAACATGTCATGGAAGCAATTATTAATTTAGAACTTTTTGCTAGATCACAAATAGATATATTTGTAGAAGTTCTTCAGGAAGATGGCAGTGAATTTTGTATCGCCGTTAACGCAGCAACTCTTGCTTTGATTGATGCAGGAATACCAATTAAGGTATGCTTAATATAGTGTTTTCTTAATAAAATTTTTATTTATATATTTGAGTAGGAAATATTTGATTTTAATTATTTATATTCAGTAAACTATATTATAATATATTCTTTAAGGATTATGCAATTGGTTGCTCAGTTACAACATCAGATAAGCTTTTGCAAAAGGACGAAGATGAACAAGATACAGCAATTTTGGATACTAATTGGGTAGAAGAATGCTCTCCTGGAGTTACTTTATCAGTTATTGCACTTCCTAAGGTAGTTGACGAAACGGAGACAAAAAGTTCTGTAATCTTAGCTCATGCATCAGGCCAAAGATTACATCTTTCAAAGCTTGAACCTTTAAGAATGAAAGCAATTCAAGGTTGTAAAGACATTAGAAATATTTTTGATGAGGCTGTAAGAAATCACTTACAAATATATACAGTTGCTGCAACATTAGAAAATGTAATTTAAATTGTAATATAATAAAAGATTTTATTGGATATTTTTGTTGGATATATTTATTAATATAGAATATAAAGTAATATACAAAATTTAATAAAACAGTTTTATAAAAAATATATATTAATGTAAAAACGTTATATGTATCTTGCGAGCAGTGAATAGTTATTGATTTACTCTTATCTATACAAATTTTATAATTTTTTCTTAAATTGGTTTATATATTTAATATTTATATATTAATATAATATTATAAATAATATTATATTTTAATATTTAATTAAAATCTTCAATTTATACTGTCGCATCTGGATATCTTTCCATTAACATTCCAACACCCTACAAATATTTAACAAATTATTTATAATCAATAACAAGTTTTTTTATATGACTGACAAATACTGATAATGTGCTTTATACCTGTCCGCCCGCAGCACAAGCTGCGATAATACCGAATTGCTGGTTCTCCTTAATCATTCTATTAGCTGTGTGAGTGGCTAATCTTATACCAGTTGCAGCAAATGGATGTCCGATAGAAAGAGAACCACCCCAAGCGTTCCACTTTTTCAGATCAGGAACGCCAACTTTTGATGAGCGCTTCAAATATTTTTGTGCAAAGAAATCTGAATCGAGCGCTTTCAGATTAGCCAATATTTGAGCAGCAAAGGCTTCGTGAACCTCCCAAACTCCAATGTCTTGTAAACTAAGGCCTGATTTGTCTAAAATCTGTAAGATTGTTAAAATGAAAATTCCAATGGATTTACATTAATTACAAAGCTGGGTAAGTTTTTTTAATTGACACAGCGATACTTTAAAGATAGTGGATTCTTTTACTTGACTTACTTTAGGAATGGCATAAGCGGGTCCCAGCAAAAGCTGATCTTTAGGATCCTGAGAGACATACACAAACTCCCTCATGTATGCTTTAGGTTTCAATCCAAGGCATTTAGCTTTCTCTTCTGTCATGATCAAACCTGCAGATGCACCATCAGTAAGAAATGAAGCATTAGCAGCAGTAACTGTTCCATAAGGCTTTACAAAAGCCGGCTTCAATTTTGCTAATTGTTCTTTTGTTGATACTCTAATACCATTATCTTGTTTAATAGTATTTTTAACGCCAGGCACTGAAATAAAATAGCGATTATAAAGAGTTTATATTTAAACAAAAATTTTAGAATTAAGATATATACAGCATGGAAGTAAAACGGTTATTTAGTTTATTCATTTGTCACTCGAATGTTTTTAATGGCAAATAAAATTTTTGTGAATATTTTATAATTTATTTCCACGTTTACTTCAAATGTAAATGGGATAAGAAGAACCTTCAATCTTTGTATTTACCTACAAATGGTATCATGTCAGATAAATTTCCATCACTATAAGCTTGAGCGGCATTTTTATGCGAGCGCATAGCATAATCATCTTGTTCTTCTCGAGAAACATTAAAAGAAGCAGCAAGTCTATCACCACTGTGGCCCATAGTTTCATTTGTTGAAAATTCAGCTACAGCTGGTAACTGTAATTATAAAATTAATTTTGTGCACTTTAATAATATAGTAAGTAGAAAATAATATTATTATATATTATTTTAAACTAACACCTTATAAGGATATTGATATTTATAAATTTCATTCTAATTTAATGTGAAAAAAAAAAGAAAAAAAAGCTTACATCTGGAACAAAATGGCCTGGACGAATTGTTGCCAATAATTGTAATTTTTGAGCTGGAGTTTTAGCCTTGTTCGCCCTTAACATCAAAGATCTCATTGCACGACTATGCCTGATTGGAATATCAGACATAAATTCAACACCTCCGGCAACAATAGTATCATATATTCCAGAATTGATTAAACCTATTCCAGTGGTCAAGGCAACGTTACTACTAATACAAGCCATTGTAACCGTATGAGCTGGAGTATGTTCACTATATCCAGCAGCCAAAGCAGCTTCTCTAGCAATATTTGAGGTCCTGACTTCTTGCATAACGGTACCATAAATAACATAATCTATTTCTTCTCTAGGAATACCGGTCTTTCTTTGTATATTCCTATAAAAATAAATCAATGAGAATTATTACATTATCAAACAATGTATTACAGGTTGATATAACAATGATCAATAAATTAGAGAAATATCCTATAATTAATCGCAGATTAATTTAATTCATAAAAATATTTATATAAAATGAATGTTATTCAAATAAAAATTTGTTTTATTTAATAATATTAAAGTAATTGATTATAAAATAGGATATAGAAATTTTATATTATTAATTATTTAAATGTCTACTCACACAAGAGATTCTCTTGCAAGATCGTGTGCTATAAGTTTGCTGTAGTCTGTATTTGATAATAAAAATGGAGTTCTAACTCCATCAATGTATACAATATTCTTTTTGCCAGAGGCTGACTTTGAGGCTGTAGCATAATTTTTTCGATTAAATACAGCAGGTTCCCATATATACGTAGCTATAAATAAAATGACAAGGCATTAATTTTGTATGTATAAGAACGATTCATGTAATAATTGTCAATCGTTATGCATAAGCGTCCATGCAATATGTATTAAAAGTCTGTTTGATGTAGATTGTAAAAAGTGAATGCTAAGGAGTGCACATATTAAATAAATAAGAGTTATCAAAAATTATTATAAAATTGACCTATTTCACAAGATCGAACTAACAAGTAGTCAACAACAGTCATAGAGTATTAATTTTTTTTACTCTACATGCACGAATGAGTTAGCCAATTCACAAGAATTTATCATTATGACAAATTGCACTTTGAACTTTATTATTTTTATTTTTTTACTACCACACGAAAACTAAAGGGAAGTAATTTTTTTTAATAGAGTAGTGATGTAATTATAATTATTACCTTGAGGTATAATTTGATTGAGTCGAGGGATATTCTTGGCTACCAGTCCGGACATTGTTACCCCGTTATTTTGTTTTTTATTTATTTTTCCTTTCTTTCTTTCTTTCTTTCTTCTTTCTTTATAAATCGAACGTCTGGGGGTTATAAGTATCTGCTGCTGCGTTGTCCTTGGTGAGCTCCGACGGTTAGTCTTGGACGACGTGGAAGAACTTAACGAAGGCTTCTCTAACGAATAATCTAATGAATAAGCTACGGGCTGCGACGAAACGGAGGTAAAAACTTAAAAATCGGCCTACCTTAGCTGCGAGCAAAGTGCTGATTAATAATCGCAGATATAAACGTACGATCTTGTTGGCTCGATAGCGTTACAGTGAACTTCGCGTAGACGTCTAAGGCACTCCGTGTATTTTACGTACAATATATACATATACGGGGCGATCCATCGGCGTGCCGACTGTACCGACTGCTTATTAACTTATCAGCAGTGCTCGCTACTGCTAACGCTAAATTATTATATTCCGCATTGGGCAGAGATGTCGTCCGTGGCCCCTCAACCGCATGATTACGAATTGATCGCATGATCGTGAAAAGCTGCGATCGACATTAAACGAAGCGCGGAATCTCGAGGCGAAAGTATATTATTTTGAGCACAATAAATTACAGGATTCAAACGAAATAGAAAAAAATTATTAAATCATTCGAAATTAGTATTATTATTGTTTTGTTTTGTTTTTATATTTGTTTACATGTACACGTGAGAGCCCTCGCGCACAATATAAATTCTGAAATCACTGAAATATTTTACCTCGTGTCGATTACGGTAGCTTTCCATTTAAGAACGAAAGGCTTTTTCTTTTGAGAGAATATCGATTTTATGAGAATTACTTGTGCGTGACGCCGAGTCAAAGCTCTGATTAATATTAAATGAATTTGTAAAAATTATAATTACACATTTTTAGCAACCTTTTTAGCAACTAGCACATTGTTGGTTTAAATAAAGACTCTGAACTATTAGGTATTAGTTAAACTATTAGGTACGAGTGTTAGATATTAAGAGTTTTCTTTATTTAAGATAAATATTCAAGATTTTTTTTTTCTAAATAAAAGGAAGATACAATATAAATTTACTGTGGCAAAAAGCTGTATTTAAATATTTATTCCATTATGCGAGATGCCACATTAAGATTAAAATTTTTAATTCCACAGTATTTATCCCATCGGTTTATCCATTTATCCATACGAATACAGCGAGTCGCCTAGTGCACTGAAAGGACAGACTTAAGATCTATTAGATAGGGCATAAATAAGTAAGAATGCAACGTAAACAAATGCTATGCGGTTGGAAAGGGGAGTCATCAGTCTTCTAGATATTCTAGATTCGAGGACAGAAAAAGAACGGAGCTTTCAAGATAAGAGATCCGCGATCGACTGCGTTCAATGCGTATAAAATAGATTAAAAGAATAATTGTATATTAAGGCTTTTTCATCCCCCTTCCTACTCGGGGGAGGTTTTTTTAGGTTCGCGTGCGGCTTTAGTAAATAAAGTATATATATATTTAGTTAGGGAAATCGCTGCCTTTTATATGTAAGAACCCTTCCCTCCTCCCCCTTCCCGAGCTCATTCATCTTAAGAAATAAAGTAAGTAAAAATTAAATTACAAAATTTACAGAGTCCATTGAAGCATTCAAGAATCTCTGGTAATACCAATTTAATAAGATAAATCTGAATTTAAATTAAAGAAGGTTGGATGAATAGGATATTGCGCTTGTTGGAGGGTGGGTCCTGAATAAAATTTTCTGAAGCCTTCAGAGCTCCTGATGTGCCAAGCCGCCTAGCAGATGATAGGCCATTAGAAGTCTCCCCCCCCCCCTTCGGATGTCTGGCCCCGCGACATTGGGCATTCCGCACAAGCGGATCTTTAAATATACCGATTATTTAATTATTAGACCTGTCCGATATTCTCTGAAATTCAAGAATTAGGAAATACGAATTATAGGTTGACGTGGAAAGCGTCAACATTTTCTCATTTTATTTATTTCAAAAGAAAAATTAAAATCCCTTAGAGCTATTATTTTACGAAATATTTATTTTACCATTTATTTAGTTTCATTAAATAATCACGAGTCGTCTTAAACTTAATTTTTTTTTTTTTTTAATAAATTTTGAATGTTTTATATTTTATTGAAAAATAGACATTTTTACTTTGTATGCGTGAAAAGAGATGGAATTTATGACGATAGTAAAAAAACTGTTTTGTTTACTTAGATGAAAATAATTTGTATATTTAATGTATTTCGTTGATTACCCTTACCCAACCCAAAAGAATCTTACAGAGTAAGATGCTCCCCCTCCATTGCAAATATACACGGCCTGGATCCATATACGGGGGATATTACACGTTACAGGGTACCGTTGTCGCGATCCTCACCCGCAGCTCGGCAATAGCACAGGTAACGGGTTGGTCGGATGTCACAGATCCCAAAACACCGTTATCACAATCCCCTTTCTATGGAGTGCCCAATCATCGTTACTGATAAAAATGGCGCGAAACTGCGACTCGGATAGATGTTCCTCTGTCCTTTGTATCACGCGGAAAAATCTTTTCGATCCTTCTTCCCGACTGTCCTGGCTGTCTTGCGCTTTTCTTGGCTCCAGGTTCCACCCTCTCCTGGCTGCACGCACGCACGCACGCGCGCGCACCAGCTCTGTAAATACACCGTCATTGCGTCAGCTGACGCACGTGCTCAATACACGTGTGTATAAGCCCTGCATATAAGACTACCCGTGTAATTCTGTAGGTTGGAAACTCGTGCGCAGTGCAGTTAATATATCCCCTTCGCGTAAAATCCGCCCGGACGCTGTCTGCAGAAGGAAGGGACGTTTCTTTTCTTTAGGAATTTTGAGAGGCGAAGCTTATAAATAATAATTCTTGTATGTGATATCGCAATCCTTTCAATTGCACATTAAGTATACGACGAATGAGGACCATTGTAATTTATTGTTGGTAAAATATTGTTATTTAATTTTAAATAAAGTAATGTATTTTTATTTCAAAGCAATAGTTTTTAATGGATGTAGATTAAGTCGGGCGAGGATAAAGAAAATTTGTATTAAATTAAACAGTATTCCAGTTACAATTGAAGTTTATTTTAATAATACAATAAATTATTATTAACATGGGTTAATTGTAATTTTTTCTTACGTTTTACGTTTTCTTCTATTCGTTCAGTTTTCTTTTTATTAATTTCATAAACGGACATAAATTTTAAATATAGTAACAGGGCACGGAGTATTGCCTTAACTTCTAAAATAAATCGTCGATAAGCATTGTCAAACATAAAGGGAGAGGGAAATATATAAATAAATCAATTCATAAAGTTGTAATTGAGACGTTGAGTTTGATTAATTGTCTAACATACGCTCATACGATGACGACATTTATAGGGTTATTTTCATTGCTTGCTTAACATACAATAACACTTAAACACCCAATCAGCGTTATAATATTATATAGGATCCTTTTTAACGTTAAAGCCCATCCGTGAATTCGGAAGCGGCTTTCTATCTCATGTCTTCTCGCTTTCGTTACACATAATTGATATATTGATCTTTAAATGTAGTTCCATAGCGAAACAATAACACGTGAAATAATCTCTAGAGTCTAACAGACAGGATCTAACAGATTAAGAGCACCGGAATGCGAGTCTTCGACCAACGGAAAAGCAAAGAATCAATGATGATGCATCCGTGGGCGAGTCATAAGATCGCCGACGAGCGAACGTTATAAAAATATCATTTTTCGGTTATTGTTTTGAAAATATTTTGTACTTTGTAGCGCGTGCCGATAGACTTTTTTCCTTTTGTTTTTGTAATTATGCGCATAGCCCAGGTAATCGACTAGAAGCTTGTCGCTAACGGAAAAGAAGGCCAACAACGAGGGCGAAGATGAGAGACGGCTCTGGCGACGGGGGTGGGTAGGTGGGTAGCCGGGTGGAGGGGGGTGGGTGGGGGTAAGGGGGGTGGTGGCGCTGGGGGTAGGGGTCGAGGGACAATTAGAGGGACTAAAACAATGCCGAGGATCGAGCGAGGAGGGCCAAGCACACGGGCAGCGTTCGTTTATACATTATTTATTATTAATGTTCGCGGCTGAACGATCAACGAAAATCCAGAAAGTACATCTCCCGCGATATGTATTGACAATTAGCATTGATTTTTTTTTCTTTTTCTTCTTCTTCTTCTTCTTCTTCTTCTTCATCATCTTCTTCATCTTCTTCATCTTCTTGATCATCTTCTTGGAATGAGCTTAGCGAGCATGCCTCCGTCTCCGTGGCTTAAGAGTTCGTGTGGGGTCGCTTTGCGATCCAATCGCTGATCGCCGGGATCCCGTGGATGCGCTGCTTGAGGCTCCTCAGGGCGGGGTAGCTCTCGAGGGCCGAGGCTCCGAACATCTGCTCGAAGTTCTCGAGGGCGACGGCGAACACGAGGTCGGCCCACGTTGTCTGAAAGAATTTCCATGCTTTTCGTTAGTTCTGCTGCTCACGAGTAGCCGAGTCCTCGCCAAGTCAACGCTCATTCGACATTCACAATTTCCGGCTGCGATTGACTTGGAGATTCTCGGTCCCGTTATCCGTTATCTCGAACCCCCCAGCCTTCTTATCTTTACCGCGACCTTACCCTTACGGCTCCGGTATAACGGCACGACCCGTCAATCCCAACACGTAATTTCATTTCTCTTTAATTTATTTTTACTAATCCACGTAATCAGAAAACTTATGAATATACAATCGACTTGAGCGTGCCTTCGATCACAATCTTCTTTCGTCTTACGTAAGCTCGGAGGTCGTTTTGCCGGCAATCGTTAAAATCATAATGGATTAGATATTTAAATTCCAGGCATCGAGATGTGCCCCTTGTTTATTGTGCGTTGTAATTGCTGAATAAGAGAGGGACGGGAGGGAGGGAGGCCAATCACTAATTCAACTTACGGTCGAACCCACGGCGTAACCATCGTTTTTACCAACGGTTTCTTCAAATTTATTAAGGAACAAGGGTATTGTCTCCTTTACGAACTTCGCCTTCTTCTCCTCCTTCTTGAAGAGGTCCTCCTCCTTTTGAAACTGGAGTAATTCTGTAAGAAATTGATAATTGAGTGAACGTCTGATCAGCTTGTCCGAGGGTATAATTTTTATTCGACAGAATTTTTATTCGACTGCTGATCGGATATGAAGAATCAAATTTCCTCATTTCTGTGTTTTCGTATCAGTTTATTCCGTACACTCGAGTTATGTCGCTAATGCAATTTAAATTTACCGTACAGTCGAGTTTTTGTATTTCATCAAATTCAGCAGAAATCTCATTCCACATACTATTTGATTATATGAGACTTTTTATACTCATTCCCATTAAATTTTATATTTTATCTATATAACACAGTTATGCGCATAAATTTAATTTTCTGCGAGGAAAGAAGGAGATGAGAATTTCATGAAAACCATCGAGTGTACGGAAAGCACGTTATTTTACTGCTTATTTTCACATCGATCTATTTATTACGTCTGTTTACGTATGATTTGAACGTAATCGGGAATTGTGTGTCGTATGCAATAATAAATAAAGAGGAACTTACTACTCAATAGGAAATTGTAAAAATTAACCTTACCAAGGCGTAGGTTTGGGAAAAATTAAATTTTAAATTTGTATTTAAAACAGTTAGTGTGCAAATGTATGATTCTAAATGACTTAAGATGACGTAAGATTGAATTTGTGGCTTGTGAACTTGGCGATAGTTCGGGAGGCTTGGGGCCACTTACCTTGCCTGAGGTCCCCGAGGCTGTCGACGAGGACGTCGCAAAGCATCGATTCCCATTCATCGACCCCGGCGAGCCCGTACTTGCGGCCCAAGTATCTGGCGATGGCGTTGCTCTGGGGTATCGGTTGACCGTCGACCTCGAGGACCGGCAACTGCCCAAAGGGCATCGCTGTGACATTGGAACGCGTTAATCAAAACATTCCATTCAATTCGTGTGAGCCCTCGTTCAGCCCTCCCACTTTACCTCGTTTTCGCCTTTACTCCCACCAAAGCTCACTACACTAACGCTCTACTACTCATTCAAAATTTCTCATTCATAGACTTTTCGTTATTGCGAATTTTACCATCGCCATTGCTATTCCTACCGTTGCTCGCCCTTTTAAATAATATTACTTCCTCCTTTTTCCTTCCTCCCTGACACCGCCACTGCCCCCGCCGCTCCCGCCGGCCCCGCCGCCCCCGCCGCCCTCTTTTTCACGACTTTTATTCGAGCTAATAATGGAGATTCTTATCTGCAGTATGTCATGTAACGAGCTAGCACAATACGTGATAACGACATGCTGATGTCACGATTATTTATTTTGCAGTTGGATATATTTAAAAATCACTCCCTATTGTTTTCATAAAAATCTTTAGCCGTTCCTGCGTTAAGCGAAAAAAAAAAGACGAAGAAATCTCTCGCATTACTACAGATACGTTTATAATTACATTACATAATACACCTAATAAATTTATTTTATTTTATAATGCATAATCATAAATTACGTTTTTCCTTTGTACTATTATTCAGAATTCTAATAAATTAATATTCTATGTATTACTTTTACGTTACAAGTCGACTACGTAATACGTAATTAAATTAAAATCAAACTTTTCCCATTTAGATGAGAATACCTATTACTATTGGTATGACATTTTTAATGCTCAGCAATCAATAATTAACTTGATTAAGTTTATTTATTCCAATGTTTTTTGATTTTATTATTTAAAGAATAACCTTCTGTATAAAGAGCGCGACTGCCTTTATATCGTTTCCAGGGTGCTTCCGAGGCTACTTAACAATTTATGTTAATTTTAATACTATCTCATTTTCGAAGCTAATGAAGCATACTATACACATCCATGCTATAAACATATAGATTATATGACAATATATTATGCAGCTGTTTTATAAACAAATTATTTCGTTATCTCTTAGATGTAGATACATGTTTTTTTTTTAAATATTTACTGCTAGAATATTAATAAAGGCTTGTAATAAATAATCCAATACCAGTATATTAATTATAATTAATACTTAGCTTATTCCACTTTAATTAGTTTGTTTTATACAAATTTATTTATTTATTTATTTATTTATTTTTTTTTGTTGACTTTTCAATATCAGTCGTAAATGATAATTTATACTTCGATAATTTATTATAAATTACATTAGGAGCATTTTGCAGATAAGAATACTGCAGATACCGATGTTATCGATAATTTTCTAGACTTACTTGATTTACATCCATTTTGATATGTTAGACGCTTTACTTTATAATTTATAAAAGCAATCGTCTAGACTACTGAGAAGTGACCTTCCAATGATATAATAGAACACATATCTACATATATATATGTATATATTTAAGTAAAGGTTAAGAGGTTATTACCTTGAAACTAGCTTATTAAAACTCAATTCAGCTTTAACGATAGTTATTAAAAAAAAACCTTATTTATCATTCTCAATACAAGATGCATTTAAACATTTTAGATAGAGTTAATTATTCTTTATTTAATATAATTTGTAATAAGAGAAGCGTATTTTTTGTATTCAATACTTATGTAAGACTTATTTATATTCGTAACGATAACGATAAATTTGAGAGAAAGTACAAGTTTAGTTGATTCCATCGACGACAAATAGACACGAATTCCTTTTCTCAGTGTCAAAAATTCCTTTAATTAGAATTCAGTGGTCGCATTTCGGTAAGTGAGTAATTTTATTTATACCAAATTCAAATAACTGCTAAATGTTTCTTAGATAATTTATTAACCATGTTTAATTGTAATAAAAGATTGGACGTTGTATTTCAAATTTTATGTTACTAATAAATGAATTATTGCTCGAATTTTGCAAAATTGATGATTAATAGATAATCAATCCGTCTACTCGGCATTTGACTCTATTATTCTAGTGATACGTAACACTGAGATGAAAAAAATTGTTTTCCTCAAAGTACTTTTTTGTTAATGCATATTATGTTTCACAATTACGGGAGACGGATAAATATCAAATTCGCTTCGTCATAAGAATAAAATATTTTATTACAATATTATTACAATTGGTTTTAAAATTTCAAGTATTAACATTGTACGCACATTTCTGTTAATGACGAATCTTTAATAAATGCGTTAAAAAGGATAAAGGAAAAAACAACAACAACAACAAAATAATGGCTTTAGAATTATTTTATCTGTCAATGTAGGCAAAGGAAAGGATATTACTTTAGCATTAGTATAGTTAGACGAGATAATAAACGTTGTTGCTTAAATTTTAAGAATTAATTCTTTACGTTAAAAATAATAGTTCATAATTATCGACATCATGTCTATATTTAGCTTTGCTTATCAGATGACTTTTCAATGCTAAAGTAAACAATGTAATTCAAAGTATCGTTAAAGCTTTGACCTTGTTAAATTTTATTTACATTGAATATTGAATAAATTTAGCCGTCGAAATAATTACTAGGAAGAAAAAGATTAATAAATGATTAATACGACTAAATTGTATCTCAAACAGCTCAGCAATATTTCATTACCAATTTTATCATTTTTTTTTTTTTTTTTTTTTTTTTTTTTTTTTTGTTATGTTTATTTATATATTTACTGTAGGCGAGTGAAAGGAGAGAACGATCCGTATCTCGAGATCGAAAGAAATCGCATTAACTTTTAATTAAATCTACAAATACGTCAAATATTGTCCAACTGCACCTTTAGTAAAGTCCCCCCTCCCCTATCTCCCTCTCTCCCTATCCGTGTCTAGCGACTTTTGGCAGTCTCGAATAATTCGCTGAGCAATCGCGATGCCGAAGTTCAAGTTGTAATTCCTTATTCCCGATTCCGACGTCTCTCCAATTCATTAGGAAGCTTAGGGTTGTCGTTGCAGCGGATTCGTCCGGTCCAGCTGCACTGGACCTCAAGCTGCTGGCGCTCGAGTCCCAGTGCCGCCGCTCAAGCTCGGAATCGATAGTCTCTAAGCTTCGCGAAAGCTAATTCGCTCCCGAAAGCAAATGCGTCGAAATATCCGCCGCGGTCTGACTCGTGCGTATCGGCCTTTCACTCGGGTGGACTTCATCAGGGAGCTGAGCGGGAAACAAGCCTGCAATTTCTGACCAAGTAGTCTAACGATCCTGAGCTTACTCATTAATCCTCCGTATTTATCGATCCTTTCTCATTCAAAGATCTTTCGATATTCTCGTCAATACATACGGAAGTATGTACATAGTTGCCATAACTTTTTCTTTATTAATAACGATATTCAAGATTGATAAACGGAAAATTCGCTCGATGGTATAATTAATCGTTCTGGGAAATAAGAGTAATATTTTCTTAAAATCAACTCCAGTTCTCGGGCAGTAAGAAAAGTTGCTGGCACAGGTTACTTTATATATCTATTCACCGAATCAAGATTCATATCGGGAGGAAACTTTAAATTATTTTCATTTTTCAGTTAAGACAAAGGGTATTTGGATTGCAAATTCACCCTGTAATTGCTTACATTCGCGGTGAAAATTCATTTCTACTCGTAGCATTAAATAATCTGATTATTTTATTAAGGTCCACGTGAGATACGTAGCGTCTCGTTGTTTTTCCAATTCGTTTATTTATTAAATGGTCGATGTTAAATTAGGGCAGAGAGAAAAGCGCTTATAAGTGGAGACGTGCGCCTTGCAGTTTCCTGATAATGCACACACACATATATATATATATTAATACTCCTAGACAAAATATTTAGGTTAAATGCACTTAATTAGCCTTTTTATAAATTTTTTTGTTCAAACTCAGTTACATCAAGGCTGCGCATTTGGTTCTAAAAAATCCAATATTTATTAGTATTGCATTTATTGTTTAGTTCGTGTATGGGGTTATATTGTACTAATCTTTGTTATTGTCCGTTACATGCTAATGCAAAAGCAAACTTTATAAGCAGAGGAGAAACATAGGAATAGCCCTTTACGGCCCCGGGTCGTATTATGATTTCATTAAGTATTATGAATCGAGAAGTAAATTATCTCCCGTTTCCTTTAAACGTATGCGAAAGTAAGTACGTATGTCTTACCTACTTTCGTCGTAATTATACGGAATGTTGATAAATGTTGATAAGAACTGCGTGGACGAATGCTCGGAGTTTCGTTCCTCGATACTTACATTTTTTTAATTCGGGCCAGCGCTCCTTCGGGACCCGTTCATCGATGTAATCCACCCCCGCATATGCGAGTATGTAACGAATGTGTTCGGCTCTACCCCGAGCGTTGAAGTAGATTAATTTGTAGCTCGGCTGTTCCTCCGCCATTTTTCTTCCTACGACTTATCGAGGCTCGGCCTTTTATGAGCTGCGAATCTAAAAGCAAAAGTGGATTATTTTTAATTTTTCTTTTTCTTTCCCTAATCTCTTTTAATCCATTCATACGTGTATATATATATATATATACGCGCGTATCTAAATATCGTGGTCACACTCGTAATTCAACATCAATTTATATCCATTATATATTAGCTTCATGTTAATAATTATCATTATAGATACATTAGTATTTATAATTGATTTTAAGCCTTTTTAATGAAATATCATAGTATTAAAAATCCAATATTTATCATGTGTGTACAATTTTACCATCCGTGCGTGCCAACTTCTTATAAGTTTTGTAGAAAAATAATAAAGGAAGTTGAAAGTAAATAAGCTTTTGATACTTTTCAATTTTAAAATATTATCACTAGCTCAGATAAATTCTCCGAAGCATCGTTGAGTTTGATACAAAAAAAAAGTATACTAAAATCATGTATACGTATTCATTTTTTAACAGCAAGTTTTAATATAAAAAGAAATGGAAATTAAAATCTCTTATACTCTGTTTTCTTCTTCACGAGAGACTATGTATTATAAATATCCGAAAGAATATGCGCTGACACGGCATACGATATAATAAGAGTAATCTTTGTTATTCCTTACCTTTGGCTTAAATAAATAATATATAAGTCTATTTGTTGGAAGATATTGTCGTGTAGTAAAGCTCGTAAAAGTTTTTTACAAGTATTGTTAATAAAACATTGTCGTATTTACAGATGAATAGTAAATGTTTATGGTCATGTTCAATTGAACGTAATAAAACCGATTGTATTTCTTTATATAATTTGTAAATCGTTTAATGAGTAGTTAAATACGTAATAGAGAAGTTGATAGAAAGCGCGCGCGCCCGCGAGAGAGAGAGAGAGAGAGATTGAGAGATAATGAAGAACAAAGGGAGAGCGGATTCACAGAAATAAAGGAGAAAAATGTTTAAGAGGATAATACGTGTCAATTATGCCTGTGCTTGTGTATAATGTTACGTAGGTGAAATGCGCGCGGCATGAGCACGTGAAATAGTCAAGTGCTGTCGGCTGAAATAAATCCTGGCGCTTATTGCAAATCTTTTCTTTTCTTTACTCTTCTTCTTTTTTTTTGCAAATTTGAAATGCGAGCTACTTTTAATTCAGGAAACAGTAAATAAGATGCTTTAATATTTGTAGCTAAAATTGACGTACCGTTACATTCCTTACACAACATTTTTATTAAACCTTTCACTTTTCCTTCTGTAAGATGGCAATTTTTTTTTGTTTATTGTTTTTTTCATTCGTCTGCACTTGAGTCATAAGTTATTTATTTTAGTACAACTTAACATTTTTAACATTATAAACGTGCCCCAATAAAATGTAGTCGTTTGTATAAACGAACTTATTTCTTTCATTAATGAAAATTTATTTATTTCTTTATAAATATTTATTTATAAATTTATTTAATACTGTATTCAATAATACTTGACTATTAATATATATATATATATTTTTTTTTTATATTCGCAATTGAAGATGTGTACTTATTTTGTAACAATAACCCTCATTTAAAAACTGTATAAACTTACAAGACTGTTGATTTATCAATGTACTTGAGTTTGTACAAATAAATTATTTCGCAAATAAAAATCTGAGCGATTAATTTTATTATGGACTTCTACTTAATTTAACGATCTGGACGGATTAGCTATTATTTTAATATCATATTATTCAAATGATATGTTTGATGGATTAAAAAACAAAAAACAGTCAGTCACTTGGTACTTATGGTTTCGCACCTTTAATTTATTTGTTGGTTATATTCAATTATGGCGCAATTCAATGACATTAATAAGTTAATTAATATTTAATTAAATTTAATAACGTGTAATTAAATTAATAAGTGTCAAATGCATGAGTAAATTATATTTGTTATTACCTTATATTGTAATTAAAAGTCAAATATTATAAATTTTGTTATCTTTAGAAAACTGTTTCTTAATATTTTGTTAGTTTTTTAAAATTATTTTGATTAAAATCGCTTTTGAAAATCAGTGGGATACATAAAACGATAAAATTTCGTATTTAAATTACTGCGAAACTCTTATAAATTCTAGATTAAACAGTGTACCTGAGAAATACTAATAATAATATATCATGTAAGTTGGGAACGATTTAATTAGTTTATACGATCGATTTTCAAATTACTATTATTAGTAATTTTTTCAATTTTAAAAAAAATTTTCCGTTTAAATAGTCGGCAAAGTGGTCGACGTATATTATGATTATTTATTAATTGACCAACACGTACGTAAATATTACTTCAGATTAGTTCTCAATCGAGAAGATAAACGTAATTTCTAATATTTTAATGAAATAATAAAAAACTAAGTTTAGCTCAATTATTTGAAGAATTTGTTTAAAGAGCAAGTGATCTATTGATTCGAGATACTCGAGATACAAAACTATGTAAAAAAAATTAAAGCTTTAAGCATATCATTAAATACGAGCCCTTACTAATTTGAGTAATGGATTTAATTTTTAACTTTGGAAGAAAAAGTAAAGGGAAAAGGTAGGGATATTCGTAAATTTGAGCCGATATTAAGGATGATCGAGTGATTACACGTGTAGCTTAGTATTGGTAAATGATAACGACCCTGTTATATAAAATAATTAATAATTGGTTGTTTTGCTTAGCGCCGTGGCCCTACACATTTCGAATAAATGATTCATATAAATGCTTTTAAATTATTTGACGGGTTGAAAATATTTTCTACCGCAATACGTATACGTGGGTGTGAATGATCGGTATCTGTGTGTATGGAATACAAGAATCGGTCAGCCGCACCGAGAAGAGCGTAGAAAGGACATCGTCGAATTGAGGGTTGTGGTCAAGGATTGTACTTCACCGAATCAATGTATAATACCTACGCGATTCATTATGGAAATAATAATGCCACGGGCAGCGGAAGCTATGAATGCTTGACATGTGTACCCTTTAAAGATCGAAAGCTTTTACTTAGTAAATGACTGGGCAAATGTTTTCCAGCTACGGAAGCAGTCGAATGTCAGGAATTTAAATGGCTCTGACAGTAAGTTGCCAGCGTTCCCTAAGTATATTTAAATTTCAATTCATCCGTAAGGCAAACGATTATTTTTTTTAAACTGCGCTACAAACACATTTCCCCCGCATTTCATACAGTAAAAAAGAAAAAAGGAAAGGCACAATTTATTGTAAGTTAAAGTAGGTCAAGCTTAATGTTTTTGCAAGCGAACGTCGAACATTTTGAAAATTTCTTCGGATCGAGCAAAAATCAACATAAAATATTACCCCAAGAAACTTAAAATATACAAAAAAGCTAAATGCATTCGTTATAAATAAATTTATACGCGTTATTAAAACTTATGATTTTACTTTTACACGTACGAAGTACACGCGCGCGCGCGCGCGCGCAGCAGGTCCGCTGTTTTCGTTTTTCATGCGTCAGTTGTACATTATACACAGCTCGACACTTTTATGAAATATCTTATATAGTATGTTTCTGATACTGCAGTGTCATCTACCGTACTCGTTTTAATAAAATTTTAACGGGAACGAGTAATTGAACTCACGTGTTAGCTACAAAAGTCGTATTACATAAATGTAAATAGCCAGTAATTTACATTTAAACGTATATGTACAAATTGCAAACTTGTGCAGTTAGAATAATGGCGTAATTAAAGCACCGGAGTGTGGTATATTTGGAAGTTTTCGTTTTCCTGTCAGTCCGCGCGCTCGCGAGAGAGAGAGAGAGAGAGAGAGGCAGATTCGGATGCAGCCGCGAACGCGTCAACACGACTATGAGCATGAGGAATAGCACATGTCCGTGCGAGGATGGCGCAATATAGTCGAGTAGCATTATCTTTGAAGTCGTCTCGAGTGTAACGTTGCAACCGACAAAGTACAATTAACAATCGACTCCTTCCCTCAATCGACCCCCTCCCCCCGTTTCATTGTCCTTTCCTCCCCTTTTTGACCCGCATATTCATTTCGAGCGCGAGTTCCTTTGGCCTAGTGGCTGAATTAAAGGCGAAGACCCGTTGACGAGGTGGAAAATTATACGCCTCCGAGATATTCGAGCCAATAAAAATTGAAAATTCATTTCTCGCATGTTAGGGGTAAGTTCTTTTCACTTTCACTTCCCGCCGGAAGCTGGGAAACGTAGTGAGCCCAAGTGGCCCAAGCAGTTGTAAGTAATCGAAATATTTTATAATGTTAAATAGTTAATACTGGAATTTGAATTGAATGCTGAAAAGTCTAGGGGGGTGGGAGGGAGGGGCTCGAACAAATTACCTACTTTATAATTACCACATTAGCTCATATAGTTTTAAACTTCGTCCTCGGAAGCGATCATTCTCTTTATAATTCGACAGAGTTATTTTGAAACCGGACTGTAAGATCCCTTGCAATGCGCCATAAATTTCGTTCTGTACGTATTTCAGTTTAAGGGAATGGATTATTAAATCAATAACTGCATGAAAGAACTGGGTAACTTACAACTACATTTACAACGCATCGCTCGTGCGCTTTTAGCTTTAGTATTAAATGTATTTTTAAATAGAGATATGGACGATGGGAAAATCGGATCCGTAATAATTAACAAAATCATTTGGTACGTCACGAGATCGTAGCAAGATTTTATTTTAAAAAGGTTTTTTTTTTTTCTTTTTTTTAGTGAAATATCATGAATTATTATTACTGTTATAAAACTTCACAATCAAATCATACGAATTCCCAAGGAGTTATTTTATGAAAAAAAAAAAAAAAAAAAAAAAAAAAACAATAAAATTAATTAGAGTTGTAGAAAAGCTATGAAATTCTATTATCATGACGAGTTCGAATTTTGTGTATTATGCAATACTATTAAGGCAATTAAATTACTCAAATTCAGTTGGATGTGTCATGAAGTTAGAGTAGGAAATAAATTTGTAGCTTACTGGATTTCAGTAGAAATGTACACATATATATATATATATATATCTATATATGCATGTACGTAACCAATATTGATCCAAATGTATTTATTTACATTGTGACGTAGATGAATAACAACAATATGAAAGCGAATTCAAGGGATTTAATAAGTATTAAATAAATCATCAGTTATTTTTGATCATCGCACTACTAATAATGAAGACAATTAACTTCTCATTTTCTAAAATTAAACGGAAATAATGCTATTCAGACTAATTACCTAGATTAATTGCCTTGTAATGTAACGACACTCTCTATTATACGCAACTTCATTTCAGTTATTGTTCTTAATGTTTTTTGTTTTTTTTTTCTATTTTTTTTTTTTACTACGTTTGAGAAATCGTCATACCTTATTTATATAGAATGACAAGTTCTTAACGACTTTACATAATTTTGTTAATTAAAAAAGAAATAGCTTAAAAACGTTTAACATTCATTTAGACAAGTACGTACGCGTTTCATGTAAATTAAAATAATAATTTGAATAAATATAAAGAGCTTTCTTTACATTAACTCGCTGGGAATTAAAAATATCTTATTATGTTCATTATATAAGAACATTGAATGAGGCCAATTAAGGATAATGTCAGTTACTCTAAATATTTAAAAGTGCCAGATCTTAGTAAGACTTGAAGCCTTTAACAGTTTTATGTAATGCAAGTAAATAGGATTAATATCAAATGACTACATTTGATATTAATTCCTAAAAAATATTGATTTCTAAGAAGATAGAGTACATAATATTTCACGCCATATTGTAATATTTAACTTGTACCACTGACGAATGATTTATTTACGAAAAAATCCCTTCAATAAAATATATTTACACGAATACGTGTGACGAAGAATATTTTTTAATATTATCGGATTCATTGAACATTAGTTTAAAAATTTTTATTTCAAACATGTTGATATCGTATAACTATATGCACCAAAATACCAAGAGAAATTTTACTGTTAAAATAAATATCACAATGTCATAGAAGAAAAGAAAACAATTGTGAGGAAAAGTACAAAGTACAAACTACATCTACACATACATAAACACTGTTTATAAGTATTTAAGCTGTCAAAAGATTGTTCTTATCTTTTTATTGGAATTTATTTTATTTAGAATCTTCATTCTTAAATTTAGCAATTTTATTCGGAAGTTTTTGAAAACTTCTGAGAAATAGTTTTGAAATATAATTTAGTATTTATTTACACATAAAAATGCTTCTTTTTCGATAAAAATTTATATTTTTAATGATTTTTTTAGTTCTTTATACAGATTATAAGTGAAGTAATACAAAAATTATAGAATAAAATAATAAGAAATAATAAGGACTCTCAACTAAGTGTGATTTAATACAGTTTTTGCTTTTATTTGTAAAAAAAAAAAAAAAAAAAAAAAAGATATTTATTTGTATGAAATAGCGAATAAATTATATTAAAATATTGAAGACTGAATTACGTTTTAGTATAATACAGCCATGGGAAGTAAAGATGTTGACGGATTGTTGTTTCTTTAAAACATCTAAGCATTCCTTTTCTTACAATAAACGTGTTTTAATAATATTTTCTAATATTTTCTAGCGCACATTTTTTTCACGGTAGTTTCTAATTTAATTATAATTGAAAAAGAATGTCAAGAAAAACTTATTTTTTATGCAGGTAAGAGGATTCCGGAATAAAAATTTAATTAAAAAAATATAACGAACATAGCCGAATGAAATATATTGTTTCTAATTATAAACGTCGAGCATATTTCGACGAATTTTTGCAAATGTTGATGAACGAGAATGAGAGTTTAGAATTTATGTGATTTTATTTGGACATAATTTATACGCTTTCGTAACTGCAGGAAAACTTTTATATTTCCCAACGATATTATTAAAGTACGAAAATGAAACGATCCTTTATTGTTTTTATCGTAAATAGTAGTCTTTGAATATTATTTTATTACAGTATTTAAACCCTTTATTATTAATTTTATGGCCAAAGTCAACTTAGTTATATGCATTTTTTGTTTTAATTGATTGAAGGCTTAAAATTAATTTAAAATCGCTAAACTTATTAGTGGATATTTTCATTTTGGTTATTAATTTTAAATTAATTATAAACTTATTATTTACGATTTTTTAAATGCAAAAGCCGGATCAAGAAGTAGATGTTAAGAGTGAAACGTTATTTTTTTTATAATGGATCTCTATGGATGGAAATAATCGTATTATTTAATTTAAAAAAAAAAGATGTAATCTTCTACAAATTGAAAATATTTAAGAAATTTTTTAATTTTATAAATTGTTGTAGTCTTAAATACATAAGTTATTTAGCCGAGAAGAATACATTAGTGTATAAGTGATTTTCAGTTTCAAGTGTTTTCAAGAACTAAGTGAATATTTGACTTGAAAAATTGCAAAACGATATCCGGGTCATACGCATTACGTAGTTTCTTTAGATGAAAATCTGCGAACGCAAAAATATTTGCTGAATAATAATTTATGTTTCGTACGATAGGGCTTTCATGCCATCGATTTCTTCTTCTTCTTCTTCATCTTCTTCTTCTTCTTCTTCTTCTTCTTCTTCTTCTACTTCTTCTTGTTATTATTATTATTTTGAATTTAAATTTACAATTAAACATATCAGTTGAGTTCGGTAACGGACTTGGATTATTATTATCCAAAGACTCATGCGAGATATTAGAAGTCTTTTAAATGTATTGCGGGTTCTCTTATTTATTATTAAAAATTGGAAGGGGTGTAATTCGTTTCGGTCGGGGTGAGTATAGGAGCGTTTTTTTTTTTTAAATAAGCTTTTCCAATACAAATATTTTCTTGATAATGCAGTGTGTTGTCTTTAATAATGAAAATTTATTAAAATTCAGTAGACTCCCGGAGAATCGGGACAATATTGATCGCTGAAATATTACGTCTAGGGAAACTTACATTTTCCCTCCTAGAGGGAGATAAGAATTTTCATCCATGGAACTGGATAATGAAATCAGTGGCTGCGGATCAGGATGGTACGGAGAGAGTGGGCGGGGGAGGGGGAGGGGGGAGTAGGGCCGTAGCTAGACAATTTCCCGTAATCTCTTGTTAAGTATCATTTAATGCAAAGTGAACTTAAGTCGGCCGGAGTAATATTTTTCAAAGCGCACACCCGGTAAATAAATAGAAGCTGAAAGTCGAACAACGTCGGCGAAGAGTAAACTCGGATAAACCGAACTGAAATAACGAGCCTGTCGAACAGTGGTTAAAGGAGCGTAGGCGAGGGGGGATTCTTTTTTTTTTTTTTTTTTTTTTTTTTGTGGAAATTTCGTTACAAAGCGCATTCACGCCTCAACGTTTGTCCGGCTTTGAAAATAGACACGCGGAAATTAAGGTTCAGCCGACTTCACCCCGCAGAATGGAATAAATTCGGCCGAGGGCCAGGTCGAGCCGTGGTTTTCGAATATTTCCAGCCTCCGCGAATAAATCGCTCGGTGCGGTGGGCAGGAAGCTCGCGCTCGGGCTTATCTGCTCTATATCCCGGAGACCCGGCTTCCATCACGTACTCGTAAAGTCGCTCAAGGCTTCCCTTATTTTCCCGTTGACCTGGCCACCCGATAAATAAGGGCGCATTACTCTCGGCTATGATAAGCGACTGTAGCTTCGGCCGTTATACTCAGAAATTCCAAATTCCCGACTCGGGTGCTTACCATTCGATAGCGCTTCCGGTCCGTCCCTTTCAATTTGCCTCCCATGCCTCCCATGCCTCCCAAGAGCTCGACCTTCTCATTTTCTCAACAAAGTTTCGAGCTCGTGTTCCCTTACGGTCTGCGTAAGTCAAGTGAAAAAGGGCCTAATTAGCTTCACGCTCGGTGCACCATTTTCTCGTGGGTGTGTGTGTTGTTGTTTTTTTTTTGTTTTTGTTTTATTGTTCATTTACTCTTATTGCTCGTGCTCCGGAGCGGGAGCGCGATCGTTCCCGGGGACAAAATATTTCACCCAACAGCGTTACGTCATTCGAAGCCCATTGATTTTAATTCCCTACGGCTAATCGAAAAAGTGCCAAACGTCTAATTCTCGCGTACTTTCCGACTGCGAGACGAAAAATCTGCGAGTTTATCTTTAAAAAACATCGATTCCACATTCTTCACCTTCTCGTGCCCTTTCATTCCGAATACTTCGTTTTATTAAACGAACGTACTGGACGTAAAATTACTTCCATTAGGATTTATATGTAATTAAACACATAAATTCATCGTCCTATCTTTGAGAGAAAAAAAAAACAAAACAAAAAAAGTAGCATTTGAATTATTTATACGGTTTTAATTAAAAGTTACCTCTTTTCTAAAAACAAAAAACAAAAAAAAACTACCTATCTATCCCTGCACATAAAGATAGTTTTATTTTTATAATATTTAAAGTTTTATTAAGGCATAAAAGAACGGTATTATTAAAAATAAAAAAAAAAAGAAAAGAAAAGAAAAAATTGTTCACTCTTTAATTCGAAATTTATATTTTTTTTTTTTTTTTTTTTTTTTTATTATGTTAGAGAATATTATGTTAGGGAAATGTTAGGGAATACATAATACGTCGAGTCTAGGAGTTTGATATCGCTTTCGCTTAGCCGACCGTTAAAATTATAAAATGAACAAATCCAAATGTACTTGAAGCGCTGCCCAGTTTTCTCGAATAATCGTTCTATTTTATGAAGGTTATTAAAATAGTTATATACCAGTTTGTGTGTATTTGATTATTAGACTATCAATTATTATAAACTGATTTAGTCATGAAAATCGCTAACTGTCTCTGCAACTACTATTTAATTTAATTTTACGCAACTGTAAATTGTTTTAATCTGCAACAGCCAGTTTCTATGATCATAGAGGATATTATTATGTTTGCTCGTATTAATATAAGGACAGGCGAGCGAATAAGCGCAGATGACCAGTAGATGATCAGCTTTTAATGCCGAATAATTATTTGCATTATTTGAATCAATAATTTTGTCCACGGACTTCACGTTATTTCCCAAGAATCGATTTTTAATCTCAACCGTTTAAGTTATTTATGCGTTTAGTCTAAAAAAATGCCCACTTGATTAAATAACAAATTAATCCTGTCCGCGTACATTGTAATTTCGGACAGAAATAATTTTAGGAAACCGTTGATGTAACGTGGGTTGAAATTTTCAATTAACATCTTATTCTAAAAACTCGATTAAGGTATGGTGAGAGAAAAAAAAAAAAAAAAAAAAAAAAGAAAAAAAACCAGAAAAAAATTGCAAATGCTTTTCACCTTATCAGATGACGTATATTATTCCGAAAAGGCGTAGTTGGAAATGTTGAAAATGATATGCTCAAAATTTAAATCATTTTGATTAACTTATGAATATCTTATTTAACGAAAATTTCACTTTTATAATTGGAAATTTTTGAAATAATTTTGCATAATTTGGGCCGAGCGCAAAGTCGAAATTATTCATACCAGCGATATATGTATACACTTGCACGTGTATTTTGGGATTAGTGTGGCAATAATAATTCATTTTTCGTGGTCATTAAATTTTATATCCTTCTGTCCTTCTGATATTAAAACCACCAATTATTATTGTAAAGAGGACGTCGCCAAAAGCGTATTGGAATTTATAATATATATATATATATATAATAAAAGTAATAAATTCTACAAGGGATTTAGGGTCGCAGGGCTTGTAAGAAGCCAAATACGAAGAGTACGTGGTTGTAATTCATTAGGTAATGAATTTTTGATGGATCGAATCGTGTAATGCATAGAGAGAGAGAGAGAGAGAGAGAGAGAGAAAGAGATGGAAAGAGGTGGGGGGGAGCGGAAAAAGCGAGAGCGGGTAGACTTATCGCGAAAGACCTTTTTGTATCGGACAGCTTCATTAGATTGAGCGCGAAGCCCATCAATTACCCCGCGAGGCAAGAAAAAGGCAAATTATCTCCCGCCGCCCCACCCTCGCGCTCTTATCGCTGGCCATCTCACTTCTATTTCGCGCTAGCCTCGGGTCGGCTTAGCCGCAGCAGCTTGTACTTTGCGATAGACGCAAATAGTAGGAGCGGATAAGTCGGTCCTCCGCACGCACACACGTATAACGAAGGCACGCGAGCTGAACATTACCCTCGAAATTAAACGAGCGGTAGGGGTAGGGGGACGGGGGAGGAAGGGCGCGACGAACGCGAAGAACGCGATGAACGCGATGAACGCGATGAACGCGATGGACGCGATGGACGCGATGGACGGGAGAGTTGATGGGCGGTGGTAATGGCGACGGCGATGGCGTCGGGTGGAGGAGACGCGGGTGGTACTGCACTCGCGATTTATCCCGGCGATATTGGAGTGCCGTTCGCGGTATCAATCTACGGACATTTGCAGAGCGAGGCTTCGCCCACTCGCCCCGTTAGAAATAGGGTTAGAGGGGGCTTTGAAGACGCGATGCGATCGCCCGATGCGATTGCACGTTCTTTTCTTTAAAAACTATAATTCATTTTTAAAAACGGTAGCCCGTGACGCCTCTTAATTTTCTTCCGTACTTAGGTATGGTAACGATTATGACGATTACCATAGCAAAAAAAGAAAAAAAAGAAAAAAAAGAAAAAAAAAAGCAAAGGCCTAAGCTGCAACCTTGGCCGAGTAAGCTTCCCTCCCTCCCTTCTTTCCCTTCTTACAGACTTTACCGTGTATTTTCTCTTTCCCTCCCTCTCCCTTTCTTTTCGTTATATTTATCGAATTATTAGCGCAATTTATTATCGACGGGCCAATAAGTAATCACGACTACTTCTTGATAAATTCGATTTATTTCCGATGGAAATGGAATTTTTTTTTTTTAAATTTAGAGCAGACCCACCCTATTGTTACCATTATTGTTCTTAATATTATTATTATTATTATTGTTATTATTATTATTATTATTATTATTATTATTTTTTTAATAATTTGATTTCCTTGTAATTACAATTATGGGGATGACGGATAGCGGCATTATAGCCCCGAGACGAATGGGTTTAACACAATGTAATTTGTAAAAGCGTGAAACCCTTTGGGCGAATGTTATTTTAAATGAGAAATGCCTCCCGAGAAGGTATTTCAATGTCTTGCGAATGGGCAACTGTTGTTTGTTCTTTGTTGTTTACGAAAGTGTACCCCCGTTGGCCTAAATACCTATTCTTCGATATTCTCGCTTTAAGTGTTTCGATATTTCGTCGGACTAATGTCGACTTTGAGTCGCGTAATTCTGCTATTACGGAACTTTCACGGGTTCCAACTGAGATTTTCACTTACAGCGTATCATTTAACTCGAGCTTACACTTTAACCCCACGGAAACAATAAATTCCCCTTTAGATACCATTTAAATGAGATTTTTAATTCCCCGAGATTTTTATCTTCCAGTCCGGTTAATTTGAAAATTCGCAGTATTTATATTGCGCCATTGTGCACTTGTTCCATGTAAAAAATAAATGAAATTCTCCTTTTTGCACCGTCGCAAACAAATTTATTACATTAGCGCGAGAAAAAGGAAAGGGGAGAATGTACACTGAACATACACGATGATAGTGCGTGTCTCTTTAGAAAGGAAATAACACTTCAATGGGCATTACGTCGACAATAAAGTAGTTTATAGAATTACGGGTTTCTGCTGAGTAATGCCTTTCGTACTTAACATCTTTGAATTATTTTTAAGCATAGCATGCAAGAACAGCTCTTATTGATTGAAAATGACGACGGATTGGGAGAACAAGGCGGTGTGTGTGTGGTGGTGGCGGTGTGGGGTGGGGCCTCCCCTCCCCATCCCTACCTCGCTTGCCACCCCCACACTCCCCACCCCCGCCCCGATCGTGGGATCCGTTAAGCTCTTTCTCGATTTACGAGCAAGTAATAACGTATCCATATCTTTAAAGCGGCTTATAATAATACCGAAAGGACAATGTTTCATGGTTTAGCCGTGGGAAAGTATAAATTTCGCATTCTCCAAGAGCTATTGAAGACGTTATTCAGCCCGTCGAGAGTAGAGCCAAATATTTCTTATTGAAATTTATTCGGCTTACCGTTCACATTCTGACGACACGAATTCCCATTCTCTCAACGATACTGAAAATTTTTTTGACAAATTAAAAGTATCGTCTCCCTATAACGAATAATGTATAAATATTATTTAAAATATTAAATAACTTAAAGAAGAGAGAACGTATGGAATGTTTTGTCGCGTGGAGATAAAGGAAGGCGAAAGGTTGATCGATACCGACACACTTTTACACTCTTGCACAATATTATGTATATGAGTAAGGATGCCAATGTATGTAAGACGCGCACTTATAGAAAGGGTTAAGATTTGTTAAATGATCGGGACTTAATGTAACTCTTGGTTCACTCTGACCCTTCGTTCTTTCTCCATTTCTTTCTATTTTCCAGGGGGAGCCTCGGAACCCACTGACTAACCCCATAAGCTCCCACTCGTCTAATAAATAACTCGGGCTTCCGATGCCGGCCGAGATTTTGAAAATGGCCATTCCAAGAGAAATTCAGCTCCCGTCTCGTTAGCAAAACTTGGGCGCATCGTCTATTTCAATTGTTCGAGCCTGCTGAGACGAGTAAGACTCGGGCTCGGGCTCGTTAACTATTTTACAGAGGCTTTATCCGCAGCCGTAAATGCCGGCCCTCTAATTCATTACGATCTCTTCTCTTGATCGGAGAGCGAATTTTTGCTCGGAGATCGGTCATCGGTCATCTTCGTCGTTCGTCCGTCGTCGTTCTTCAAATCCGTCGCTTACCAATGACTTTCAATGGCTTTCGCACATTGATTCTTTATCTTTGAAACGTCACGCGATCCATTAGAAAGATTTAAGCTTAAGGTCGGCGAGCACTACCTATTAGATCCTACATAGGATCTAATGGAGTATTCTTCACAACTTAAGCTGCCAAAACCACGAGGAAAATTGCAATGGAAGGAGCCACAGCAATTTATCTATCACTCGTGGTTTCGCTCGTGGATCGTGACGTTGGTCGAGGAGAGCCTTATACTTGGAGGATCTAGAGACATCACCTGACGGCTCGAGTGCTACCTTACTAATGGACCCGGTCGTTTTCTCCGAGACGAGAGGGACACCGACGACACATCTGGACGACATACTCGCCGCTAATGACAATCTTCCCAGGGATGCTTTTCCAAGTCCGACTCGATTATTTCACATCCTCCTCCACCCCCCCCCTCTCTCCCTCGCTCTCTCAAGTCAGACTGACTCAACTCCTGTCTCAATCGTGCTTCACACCATTTTTTATAAATATCTCGAAATATCTCCTCGTACTCTAATACAATATCGAATACCTAGCTTTCACGCACGTCGCATTTCTTTATTTATTTATGTTAATTTTTAGATTTCGTAGATAAGGTGAGCATATTATCCATCGAGGATTAACACGCGGGGATAAACGAGTTGTTTATTGTACATAACCGTCAATATTCACCGATTATCTGCCCATTCTTCCCTACTATACTGCTATTTGAGATTGAGATGCGCCACTCTATTGGATTAACGAAGAAATGCAATGTGAACGCGACGCCATTGGAACATTGGAAAAGCATTTTTTTTTTCCATTACAGAGACTTTTATTAAAGAGATATGTACGTAGACACGTATATTACGTATGTATGTATATGCATAAAAGTACGGAGCGCATTTTAGCAAAGCAATGGAAATAAGCACGAAAAGAAGAACGGAAGATAAATTGACGTTTCACTCCTTGGTCGGGCGCGTACGCTACGTACGGAGTACACGTCGTTATTTACGTCCTAAGCACGAAACGTATTTACTTGTTTTGTTCCGGAGCTCGTCCCTGTGGCGTCACAAGTAAATTGTACACACCTTGTAAACTATTTGTTGCCATTCAATAGGCGAGTGATGCAGAGCGACTCCGGAATCCTGGTTCTTCTCTATAAATAATGGAAGCAGGGCCCAGCCGCACACTCCATTCCCCATTGATAAAGCACGTGATGTGTAATTTAAAGAAATTGACCCATAACGGTCACGAACTTGCATTATAACTCAGACGAGAGGAGAATGGATCGATAAATTACGGGAATATTATCTAGCCAAGTTAGTTGAAGAGGAAGCGCGTTAAGATAAGTCCTGATAAAAGCCCGAGTTATAACTTTTTCCTCGGCAATATCTCTCATTTTTATTTTTTCTATATTCCTTCGAGATAATCTCATTCGTTCGATCACTATAACATGGGATGCCATTATTAAACATTAAAACTGATACACGATACTCGCGTTGCGCATTTTTCTCTCCATCGGCTCTCTCAATACATTCGCCGATGTATACACAGTTTAAATAATAACAACAACAACAATAATGGATTAATAGGAGCTTCGCAGTGATAAATAACAACGAGTCGGTCAGCTAATGCCGCGATGCCGTTCCAATGCCTACGACAAGAGATATTTGATTCGTTTAATTATTTGAAAGCAGCGTTATAGTTACGAATAAATGCCTCGTCGCGTCGATCTCGCTCGTTAATTAAAATAAGGGTTGCAGTTATAATTTCAATACATTGCCCTTCGCTCCCGCTTCTTTAATACCTTTAAATGACTACTGAACGGAAATGTTGGTATAATCAGCATCCGTTTGAAATTGATCGTAACGACATCATACACACACACACACACACATATATATATGTATAGAAAAATGAAAGAGGGCGTTGTAATGGCAAAATTAATCCTGAACAAACAACTCCGGTTATCTGTGACATTGGCAATATTACGTGCTGCCGACGGTACTCTAGTCGAAGTGATACACTTCGAAGGAACGTCCTCGAAGGGATGAAATAAAACTCCGGGTTATCCGGGCTCAATCGTCTGGATAGGAAAGCGACGCGACAGCTGCCACGGCATTGCATTGGCGATGACTCGCCGCGGCATATTTCCCCAGATTTATAATTGACATTCGAAGCTCGGTCGCGTGATCATGCCAGACTCCGCACTCTTTACCCTGTCCTCTTACTTACTGTCCGCTTGTGGGGATTTGGGAGCGGCCACGAGTGAGCCCACAGGGAAAAGCTAAACTTTACGCAGGACTTGCGGTTTGCGGAAGCCACGCGAACCCTCCCATTCGCCTTCCCTTACTTTAGCTCGTCCCCCCCCCCTCTACAGACTTTACCCACCTAGCCACTAAAAACTTTAGCCAAGGCTTTTTGCACCCTATAATGACCGAACGAGGGGACAATACCGTCAGAAGCGGAACGGCGAACGAATAACGGCGTCCCACAACGTCTCATAACATCCCATTTCCGACAATTGTCGTAGCATATTTTCTCTACATCGTCAAGTAATAATAATGATAATGGCAGCGGTGGGTGGTCATCCTTCGTCATTTATCGCTTTTTTTTCGCGAATTCGTCGATAGTCCTGTTGAATCCTGTGGAGTAGCTTAGTGGGACTAGAATTTCCCTTCGATCTCACAAGCCCCTTAATAGAACATTTTACATGCACGTAATGCTGCACGAGGAAAATAAATGAATTTAAAGGATAGCTCGAAGCCGATACTCCTTCTTAGGGGTTAATTGCACTGTAGCGCCCGGTAATGTCCCTCAGTTTTCACGTCCTTCTTTCTCCCTTTTGCAGGATGACGTATACCGTTATACGAGCGAGCCGTGTACCAATTACAGCTCCCCGTAATCCTCCCACTCTGACTTTACCGCGTAATTTCAATTTCTCTCGAATAAATATATAATTAGCGGGCGATAAATAATTTTTCATCCCTTTATCTTGATTTAACTGTTGTTGGTACAGGATTCTTTCTTTTTTTTTTTCGCAATGATATGATTCACGATTATATCCACGAGTTATTTATATATGAAAGAATATTTTCCTTTATCAGAATTTCCGGCCGCGGTGAAATGCGTGAAACGGGCACTTCTTTATCGGACAGTAGTTCCTTTCAGTGCAGCAGAACACGATTATTCATTAAAATATTCAATTAAAAAGACAAATACGTTTGCGCGTTCAATTGTTATTTACAGGGAGGCGCACGAATACACTCATCCGTTCAAAAGTATAAATATAATTTGCCTTCTGCTTAATTTGTTTCAACACGATCTCTGAAATCCATAAGTTTTCAGTAATTCGAGACATGTTGATCGCTTTTATACGTATTGGATTTACGCGAGCGTGTACGCGCGTGCAACATCGCAATCATCTCATCGGTTATCTTACGTTTTAGGAGGAGGAACGAGAAGGATAGAGATGATAAAACAGTAGGCAAGGTAAGAGATAGCGGTTGACACGTGACAGATAGTGGAGCCATTTGATGCATTAAGATTGAAAATTCAGTCGCTCTTTGGACATAGGAAATAGCTTTTTGTAATTAAGATCATGTTTTAAGTTTATTCGGCCGTTATCTGATTTATTTAAATGAGCTTTAACTCCGTGCCCTTTCGGCCCTTTACAATGTGACTTTTGTAGTCATTATATTTCTAAGGATTTTGATAATTGAATGGCTTCGATCGATCGTTCGAGTCGTGGGCTAATTATTTTTTTTTTTTTTCTATCGGCAGGAAGGATCGCGACATGCTTTTCTTTCGTTTAAGCTCGTAATGCAATCTCGCGTCCTTCATGCTTGTACGCACCTCGTATGACGGATAAAAAATTTATCAACGGCAAAATACTAATTTTCGAGCGACGCGTTGACGCTGCGGACACTGGAGCTTTAAACTTCAAGGGCCGTTAATTTGTATTAGCTCACGTTATCGCAAATTGAGCGCGCAGACTCCCATGTAATAATTACTTAAGCCGTAGCTTATAATAATTATTTAGGGCTTGGGAGAGCTTGTATTTTAACTTTAGACTTCCAGGAGTTTTAACGGATCCCATAGAGTTTCGAAGCTCAGATCCTATAGTCGATATTCATATCCGTGTCCTCTACTGTCCATCTGAGCGGGTAAATACCTCCAGGTAGTTGATAATATGACCTTGGTATCCAGGACACGAAAGCTCGAGGATTCTGATCAGTTAGTAAGGGCCCTGTCTCTTCTGGATCTGTACTCGAGCTTTCGGATGAGCGCTCGCGAATGCGATCCAGCGGGTTTATCAGTTCCGGCGGAGAACAAAGGGCTATTGGGGGAGAATAGAGTTCGAGCTCAGTCTAGTTTGTTTCGCTCCCGTATGGACATCCAGGACAGCTAATTAACGAATGCACAGCCGGGCAGTCAGTGCTGCGATAACCGGCACGTAGCATCGCGATTACGGCCACTCGCGCGTGTTCGACGAGCAAATAGTCAGGACGGGGTGCCGGAGGTGGAGGCGGAAACGGAGCAGGAGCAGGAGCAGGAGCAAGAGGTGTCTTGTGCTAGTGAAGGGTTGGGATTTCATGGGCTGGAAGGGAAGCGCGTGTGCCTGCAACGTAGCCTCGTCGGGGCTGCGGAGGGATTGTGTGTGTGTGTGCGCGCGCGCGCGCACGCGGGTTATTGGGGTCGGAGGAAAAGCTCGGTTGATTATGCAGGCAATCCTACGCGACATTGGACGTGTGCTTAATTGCTGCGAATTATGCGCAGCTACCCGTGCCCGCTCCGGAATTTATCACCGCGGAGGCTCGCGTGTCGTCTACACGGACGACTACTGGTCCCGTTAAGACCGAGTCCGCCGCTGTTGTTTTTCTTCCCTTCACATTGTTATTTTTCCGTTCCTGTGGACGACAACGCGAATGGGCACGCGCCATTACGGGAACAAGTGGATAATACGTATGTATTGCAGGAGAGCCCTAGAGCTCGGCACCCGAATTTAAACGTATCCATTATTTTTGAACGCCGCACATGCTCTGGCCTTATAAATATCCGGGGCTTTACCGGGCTTACTTTATTAAATTCTAAGCGCTCGAAACGAGGCTGCGTTATCCGTTCTTCCCTCTTCTTCTCCCGTAAATCAATCCCTTTTCCATGCGCTCGCGTGTAATTTATAACTATCGCATCTCTCTTCCTGTTTTTTTTCAAGCCGATAAAAAGTCTTCATCTCTCTCTCTCTCTCTCTCTCTCTCTCTCTCTCTCTCTGTCTCTCTCGGGCGTAGAGTCTTTTGTCGCCTTTGTCATTTGATATTTCGAATTGTCCACGTGTTCGATATTCTGACCGAGAAAACCGTTGAGCTTTACCAGCTATTTCACGTGTAATTATTTTCAAAATCCTCGTAAAAGTATTATTATCCCTCCCTCCGACTAAACTCATCACTTCTTTGGCTACTTCTTCTTCTTCTTCTTCTTCTTCTTTGAATAATCAATAGGGGATTAAGCGTCATTATTCGCTTTTTATTCGATTCTTATAATTTTGCTCGCTCGTAATTGTCGCTTGAGAAGAGCGGCTTTGATAAAAACAAGTAACGAACTTGTTAAAAGCTCGTCCTGGTCGCACGTATATCGAATAAATTATACATACATCGGCTGAACTTACACGTTTCTTCACCATTTCACTCGAATTCAATATTTGAAAAACTCCAATTTTTCAGGGATGCGCTTTACTCGTATAATACCTCTCCGTGATTATACATAGATACACACACACACACACACATATATATATATATATGAGCCCTTTGGGAGAGAATCGAGACTAATGTACATTGAAACGTCAGAATGTGCCCTTTCAAGGTGGCACAGCGGCAATTTTAAAGCTCTGACTATGCAATAGGAGAGTCGTATCGTTTTTGCCGTTTCGTTGGACTGTTATGCCTCGTATCCTTTTATAACGAATGGTCTTTTACCTCTTTTTATTGAGAGGTCCGCCGTCGATCTGCAGCTCCGCTCCTGCAATACCGCGGATACTTAATCCAGATTATTTTAAATATAATTAAATGACTGCCGACATTATATAACCTAATATTCTTTAATTATTTTTTGACTTAAAACTTTATAAGCAAGATAGATTTTATAGTTGTTTATATAAGCGTATGCCAAAGGATTCTCGTCCAAGCATTTGTTTTTTGTTGTCTTTTTTTTGTTATTTAACAGCGTATAATGCGCGCAGAGACACGAGTCTACGTTATAATTTAATTTCTACGGCACGGCTTCTGCACCATTCAATTATTAGAAATAAAGCAACACAACTATTACGCTACAGTAAAATTATAAATAATTATATTTGTTATTGTAAAGCGATATTTCTCCTTCTTTCGAGTACGCGTTAAATAATAAATTGGAAATTTATATTTCACTTTTCTAATTGTCGGGAAAAACGAAGCTCGGATAAGTGAATTTCATGATTTATCATTCGATAAACACGACTAAATAGTAAAGTAAATAAAACTGAGCCGAACGGACCTGTATATCACATTGCAGTCGAATACTTATAAACGATGGATTATTTTGCCAGTTAATTTAGCCTTCTTTCGCGTAACGAATATCAAGTGAATACGAGTTAGTTTGTAAATAAATATAAATTTTCATCTCCAGCCTATTGAATGCGCGTAAAACACTACTACTCCTATTGTTCTTTCCATCTCGTTTGCTTTGGGATTGTTAAATATGCGTATAAGTTATTGGTATAAATAAATATTATGTCTCGCGGAAAGTCGAAAGACTCGAGGGGAAATAAGTTGAACCGTTAAAATTGTAGGTTTGCCATTGGCTTCAAATTATTTTACTTCTTGTCCTAACGACTTTCGTGATTGGCCACAAGTACATTATGGGATTTCAATTTTCTTAGAAACGAAAAATTCTCAGATTTCCAAGGTAGGGTGAGAAGTCGATAAGTTAGCAGAGAATTTTATCGAATCGTTACGCGCTAGTTAACCTTTCATAAATAATGCCTTTTAGGGTTATTTATAAAAATAGAATTTCGTTCACATGCAGAACTGTGAAATAATATAATTTTTCTCAAAGTCCGATTGATATAAAAGCATATGAAACGGAGCTCTATCAATCATATTTATTTATTACTTTAATAAAGCGTATATCTCTTTGAAATCATAGAGATATATTGAATTATTACTGGTGCGTTAAAATATAATCTAAATACTTTCGTACCAACGACGTGTTTCGTGAATTTCATAAATATCCGATTATGTTAGCTCAATCATTACTTTGGGAAGAATTAGATGGCAATTTTATGCTAAATTCAATTGAATTCCTTGCATAAGTTACTAGAAAAGCTAATAATTGTATTGATTTTTTTTTGTTATGTCGAGTTCCTCGTAGCATATGTAACTATGTTATTACTTATCCTTCGATGACACGATAAGGAATCTTTTTGGAATCGTTCTTCGTTTCGAAAATAATTATAAGTGTTAAAGATTCAAATTTCAATCTTTCAGAATTAAAACTTTGGAAGAATCTCTTCGACTTTCTGACGTGATTTTATTTATTTATTTATTTATTTATTGTACATTATGGAAAGAAGGTTTAGAGAACTTTTCATCAACTATTCCGAAATCGTTTAAAACGTACGATTAAGAAAAACGGTACTTTGCTTAAAAATTTGTTTAAAAATAATTAAATCGAAACTACAATTTTCTGGGATTCTAAATTGCTAATACGCTGTATGTGTGTGTGTGAAAAGGGTGTTTTAAAGCAACGTACAAATGAATGTTGACTTTATCATATTATTATTATTATTGGCTTTGAGAATTTTGAGCAAAATGATATATAAGCTTCTGACGGTTTAACAATTGATTTGTATGTTTTGATTTATGATTGTCGTCAGAGCAGAGTAACGAACAAGTACGTAATAAGTAAGTACGTAATGTATGCAGAAATGACGGCAAGGGGTAAGGGGGTAAGGGGGGGTAATGTATAGTAAATGTAAAAACACTCCCTCGGGTGTATGAGTCGAATCGCGATGGTAGACTCTTGTCCTCGTAATGTCGTTCGTTGGTTATTGGTCAAGCAAGGATTGTTTCGTACCTTACCTAGGATTGGGCAGACCCGTCCTCTTCCACGTCCTCTCCACGTGCCGTCTTCTCAGGCAGCATGCGAGATCGAAGGACGCGATAATCTTAAGCTATCTCTTAGCTCGCCTCGCTATTCTAAAATTCTAAAAAAAGAAACAACGAAAAAAAAAAAAGAAAGAAAGAAAGAAAGAAAGAAAGAAAGAAAAAAACCACAGTATTCGTAATAGAAAAGCAGCTATTGCTAAGGAACTTTCGGACTCGTTGACAGAATTAATGAGCGCCGAGGGTAAAAGAAGAGTAAACTTTCGTCTCGGCGTCTCGTTTAAGGTTATCTCTCGTCCAGATAAAATTACCATATCTTCGTGGAGGTTAGTATAACATGTAAATTGTCTTATCGAGCATCCGGATCACCTTAGCACTTTGTATTAGCCCCGCTGGCATTTGCATGTAATTATCGTGCTCCGAATAGATGAAATAGCTATTGCCATACAATGATACTTTATTGCGTATTTACGTATTTCTCTTAGGAAGGGAGAAAAAAAAATGCTCGTGAGCAAAGATAACGTAGAAGTCGCATCCGCTGACTCTCGAAGCGCACGTGTCACGTGGAAGTCGGTCTCAACGGATGCGTCGCGTACCCGCCATTCCTTACCCTCAGGAAGGAAGTCTGCTGCTATCCTAAGCACTGGCTCGGGAAGTCGCCCCCCCCGCCCTCCCTGACATTACATCGAACGTCCTTGTCGAATAGCTCCCGGATTAGTCATTAGAATTTGTCAGTCGGACCGGTAACGTAGCTTTAGACAGCGGAACCGGGAATTCGTAACCATTCGGATCAGAAGCAGGAATCAGGATTAGCTTGGCTCCAACATGTGCCGAGAGTTCATTTTGCCCCTCGGTTGTTACGATTCGCGTTGAGTAGTGGGCGTAGTAGGCGAGGGCGAAGGCCCGCACTCGGCGCGGACAAATCCCCTCGAGAGGTAGACGGAGAATCGGGACTGCGAAAAAATTGTAGGTCAGTTGGGAAGCCAATGAGTCGTGACGTCGATGCGAAGGCATCGAAGGTTATTGGGGAACGAATGCCAATTCTTTGGCAAACGTTAATTCACAGTGGCTGAAAGACGTTTGCGCCCGCGACCCCCGACTGCCCTTCATGGACCGAGGAGTCATCATCCGACCCTTCGCCCCTTTTCTCGAATGCCGGGCCCTTATTAATTCCCGAAGAATTCCATTCAATTCTACCGAGGGAAGGTTATATCTCTCATCGATTTCAAATACATCGAATCAACGTGGGAAGCGATGGCATTTTCAAAGTTTTATTGCCTCCTCTGACTTATGGCTATAAATACAATTAAAAGGCAGTCCGTTTCGTAATTGCCTAATAAAGGTAACGCTTTAACATTTATTAAAACGACACGTTCTACTTTGATGGGACGGGCGCTTCGTATAATGAAAACTGCGCCCATTAAAGTTTATATTTAAAGATGTCGAAAGGGTAATTTGCCCGGTAAGCTATTACGTATTTGTCAGCGAGCAAGGAAAGTATTTACCAATTATTGATATTTAATTTGTCGATTCCTGACACGTGCTCAATTCTGCGGCCGAGCGGCCTTAATTATTAAGGAGGCTCGTGCATTAAAGATACCTATCCGCATTTCGACGTCATCCCTACGCTTTCGAAGAAAAAATATATTAGTTATCGCTTTGCCGATGGTTTATCGCTAATCCATTCGTTATCAATAAACTTTACGTTATTTTTTTTTTTTACGTACCTTACTTTCCTCTCGCGGATTGCTCATACTATTACAAACGAGGTTAACGCGATTCGCTCCTTCTACAAAATAACAATGCGATTTTTTACTTTCAGCCAATCGATCGATAAAACAAGGACTCTTAATTAAGTCTTAATCTAATGCGGCAGATAAGAAACAGAAAATAAATATTATTATTTATTTACCAAACGCGCCAAATGATATTTCACGTAGTTTCGCGTAATCTCGCGATAAGAATTCTGCGGCTTAGTTTCCGTAAAATTACGCAGGATTAGAATACTTTCTCAATGCAATTTTAATATCGTAGGTTTTTTTAATTACGCGGGAAAATTATTAAATCTCAAGCTGTTTTGAGACTTGTTCGTTTGAGCTCTTCTTAAAGAGCGAGTGTAATACAATATCGTTACGTTTACACAATATCTTTAATACGCTCGAAAGCATTATATTCGACGAAGTTATAAAAAATGTTTCATATTTTATTTCATATTTTATTAAAATTCATAATTCGATGAGGAAAAAAAAAAAAAAAAAAAAAAAATAAATAAATAAACGAAAGAAAATAAGGGCTCGTCGATTAAGTTCTACGATTCGTTGCGCTAAAAGAGTATGTAAAAGCGATGTCGATTTCATGTATGCGCCCACTGCTGCGTTATTGTAAACAAAAATATACTCGATTAATTAAAATTATTTGCTTCGGGGAATCCTTCTTCAATTTCCTCGAACCGTTTAAATTTAAATTATAGAGAATGTGAACAGCCAGGTGAACATTGTGCCGGTAGAAATAATTTAAACATACCGGAGCGAATACGCGATATAATAACTGTCATGTTCACGTGTTCATACGTGTTCCTAGGGAATATTAACAAAAGTCTCGAATAATTAAGGCAAGCAGGCAGGCAGGCAGGCACGAGACTGCCTCTGCTGTCCCTCTAATTACGTGGTTCAAGTGCGCAGTTAAAAACAGAAACGAGAGTAGTTATTGTTTTATTTGTTCGGTGATTATCGGTTAACATCAACGAAACCTATACACGTCTTTCTAGCTCGGACATCCTTCATTTGCTTTCTTAAGAGTGGCATTGACTCTAAGAGGAGACAAGAATAAAGAGAGAAAATGCCCGCTACACAATTTTAAATGGCACGCCCTACTTCTACGCGCGGGGGAAGGGGACTTTGTGTGTAAGCGCGCGTGTGCGCGTGTGCGCGTGAGAGAGAGAGAGAGAGAGTGAGGGGGGTTAAGGATGAGGAGGAGGAGGAGGAGGAGGAGGAGGAACCCGAGCACTCGAGCTCGAGCGTTATAAATAAATAAGTGGCTGGCCAAATCGAAGGCTGGCCATTATCGAGGGTAGCGAGGAATCCGGAATTACGGAGACCGACTGTCAACACGTTGATTGCGAACTAATTGTTTAGTCCCGAGCGCTCGCAAGTATCCCCATGACGCAATCGCAATAATACACGTTTCAGCGGCTAATCGATCTCGAGCGCCGAGGAACCGAGAGCCGAGTTCAGCCCGGGGACTTCCTTCCTCTATTCCTACGACTCTTTCCGACCCGACTGCCAGCGAAGGCCAACGGCGAGCGACTCGAGCATCACCGAGGCATCGATCGCCGAGCCCCGGCACTCGAGAACCTCCTTCGGGTGTTCCGGCCCTCGGCACTGGAGTAATCGTCATCGGTCACGATTCCGGGGGCTCTCGAGCCTTTCGACCTTGCCGCCTCAGGGCTAATGGCTCGGCTAATCGTCCCGGTTCCATCTTCCGCGCAGTATCGCCGCGATGATTGCGAGACGGAATGGCGAGAGTAAGGAGTCGCGGATCGGGCTCGCGCGCCGTCGAGCCTCGGCTACGGGGTGGGCCACTGAGAGCTGGAGCCGGATCGATCCTGAGCCTGCTCGACGTTTCGGCGATCTCGTGGATTTTTCCGAGGAGAGTCTGTGCGCCGGCAGCCCGATGATCCCGCCATTAACCGAGAGCTCTCGGAGTATTTCGGCCAGGGCCGGGGCCAGGGCTAGAGCATTACAACTAGCTACAAGGTCATGTTGTCCCGAGAGTCGATGAGAGTACGGAGCCCTATTCCAATAGCTCGGGCTGCTAAGGCGTCCTCGCAAGTACTTGGAGCCGCGGTTACCAGGGATAGGGAGTGAGGGGCGTGAGAGAGAGAGAGGAAAGATTACTGGGTCGAATGAAAAGAGCGGGAATCGAGAGGGAACGAGCCAAGGAGCTTCAATTTACTGTCTCAACAATCCTCAATCATTTCTTTTTGGCAGTATTACGTCCCACTGGTCTCTAAGCCTACCGAACATTACCACCTTCGGCCAAAGTAACGCTTGGCTTTAATAACATGTCCAAGGGTTATTTCACATATTCTCACTACTACCCCTACGTTAATTAATTAATTAATTAATTATTGTTGTTATTATTAATAATACATTATTTGCGTTAGAAACAGTTGGCGCCTATTAGGTTTCTTCAGCGGCACATAACCGTTTTTCACGTAACAGAAATCGTTTGTTCAGTACTATTGTCACACTGACGAATGTTTCATTAGCCAGAGCAGAGGTAGTTTAGAAATCGACATGCTCTCGTCACTCGCAATACATCGTGTCCTTATAAGCTTTATAAATATAATCGAAATTTCGTAATAAATTCATCTATTTGGAAATAATCTTGTTGACTACTGTCGCAGTTGACATAATATCGATCGGCTTTTACAGCAAACAATGGTTATACGCGCATGCAACACTTACCTAACAAAGGCATTCCAATTAATTTTTAATTTTTAATTTTAACTGTTAAATAGCCTTTTACTCAAATTCAGTAGTTTCTTCTTCGTAACTGTTTGTATTTCCATACCGATAAGTTACATTTAGATAATAATCATATTTTTATAGAGAAAACAAAGGTTTTGTAAGTTCGTTAGAATATCGATTCTTTTCTATTTCTTTATATTTATAAAGAAGTCAAAGAGGAAGATTTCACGTCTCATATTCCATTAGAAGGAATTTATTCGAAAGCGTGAACTACGGATAATAATTCGAATTACGCTTATAAAGTTTCAAATAAATGTACAAATATTAAAGGATTTCATTGGCATTACCTTTTCTCGTTCCTTAAAGGAAATTTCTCACCTATCGCGCTAATTATGTAATTGAACTTACGTATTATACTCAAATGATATAAAAAGTATTGATGCATTAGAGCAAATCGTATGCTGTGCAATTATATTAAATTATTTCATCGGAATACAGAACTTAATAAATATTTGAACTGGCTACATACTTTAAATGAAAATTCGTTTAATTAATACCGTTAGATTCGAGCATGTTTTAGCAGTCAATTATCCCTGACATTACGTAGTACATTTAATTGAGAAAAAAAAATCGACAAAATAAATGAAAAAAGGTGTGTTATAAATACGTTTTATTATTATTATTATTAATGCGATTTGATAAAGTTCTATTTAAGGAAACTTTGGATGATCTATTCGATTTTATTAATTCTGGCAAACACATGAAATATATTATGTGAACAAAAAATAATGCCTTTTATTTATGATAAGAGCCTGTAACTGTAAATCAGTAATAAAAATACCTGGTTGAATTATTTTGAAGCGTTTCAATTTATTGGTCCGAAGTAAGGGCTGGTCATCGATCAAACGTCCGTATTTCTTATTGCTTAAATATAATATAATCGGCTGCATCGGTGATATTTCCAATATCTCTCGAAGAAAATTCTAGCCCTGAGATTTCTGCGATTTATCGCGATTCGCGGCATTCTCGCTGGAATTCTTCGCAAAGATAGCGCGGAGCTGCCAATATAGGCGATCCAGCATCGAAGAGACTCCCTCCCTCCCTCCGCTCCCCTCAACGAACGACTCCTTCGGCCTTCTTCATCGCGAATCGGTTATAGGGCAGGTGAACGGAGCCGTATTTTCTGATAATTCTTCCGTAATTGTATTGATTTTCTTGTTGTCACGACGGCCAGCCTGACATATGTCACCGACGAAGTCGCATCTGCAGATAAAATGTATTCCGCTGAACGTCGGTGCGCTGAATACGTAAATTTCTCGAGCCGATGACGTACGAATGGAGCAATAAACGCGAGCTTCCGCACACCCTCGGAATCCATAATAAGTCCGCGCAAGCTCAGAACCTGAGAGAACCCATTGACCACATGGGATTCACCACATTAGCCCTACGTCGTCTTATATTAATGCACTTCCTATGAATATTACCCATAATCCCGATACGCGTCCGCGTGTACACGCCTTCGATCGAACCTACGCGTGCTTGAACAGCGCGCGAAGGAATGCAGGGGCGACAAGCTAAAAAAAAATTGGATTTATTTAATGGGAGGGAGGAGTGACGATGCCACCCCTCGACAATATGTCTTGATTTATTCATTCCCGATTCCTTATTCGCACTTAATCACAATCTTTGCTGTCCAGGTGTCGTCAATAGCCGCACTGCGCTCATTGGTAAACAACCAAGGGGACGGGAGGGATCTTCTTAATTGGCTATGCACCGTAATGGGAGTTAAATTTTTTTTTTAAACGATTTCAAGCGAAATAATTTACGAAGTAGCAAAGAGGAGTTCTGCAGAGGAGCACGCTTTCTCTAAGCCCCTAAATCTGTATCCAAAGGCATAATAAAGCCATGACGTAGGTAAGACCTGCGTTAAAAGCTTGTATATTTTTAATGGCCGCCTTAAAAGTTTTATTCCTTTATTTATCCCCTCGATGCTATACCTTATATATTTTTACAAATATTCGCAGCCGTTGCATAAGCGTATCTCCGATTGTCTATTGAACTTGTTTTTACCCAACTCGCTTCTCTAAATCCTGCACTTTTCTTACTTATCTTAAATGGCGAACAGAATCTTACTCGAATGCTTCGACAACACGAGCTGCAAAACATTTTAGATTCGATACATCGACAACAACTTATCATTGCCATTGTGTACACTCGATACTCTCGACTAAATCAATATTAGTCCTCAATAATAAATATAAGAAATCGTCGCGGAAGATATTTTCTTCTGAAAATTTAGAAAATATTATCATATATATATATAGATATAAAAAAATACATGTGCGTACAGATAAGGACACTTTAACGGCAATTTCATCCGAGCGAGTGTAGTTGTTGTTCGCATGACTGGAGTTGTTACAGCAAACTGTATACTTTTAAAGCAGAATTTATAATTACGAGCGAGATTACAGTCCTAAGATAATGAGTTGTGGCAAGGCTTTTGACGCTAAAGATTCATGCTCACAGCTTCGTACCCTCGCACCCTCGTACCCTCGCACCTACGCTCCGTCCTCGTTTTCGTCTCTTATTTTGCGAGCTATATAAAACAGGGTAAGTCACGGCGGCGTCGGCGGCAGCGGCAGTTGAAGCGGCGGAGCCAGAGGTCGGACGGAACGAACGGCGGCAGGGATGGTGGTGGTGGTGGTGGAGCAGTTGAGAAGTATGTCAAATTCTTGATGAATTATAAGTTATAAGGGAGGGCGTCTCGTTTTCCACTCACATTTGATCAACTCCCCAAGTAAAGTTAAGTTAATTTTCACTTTAAGTCTCTCCCTTCCACTCGCGGCTTAAACATTCACGAAACAGGGGATTCAGGAAAGGGCGTATTCGTAATACGTGGGGGGGGGCGGGTCAGGAGGAGGGCGCGGGCGGTCAGTACATTTTTTAAAGCAAGTAGCGCCGCTCTCCTGTACGAGCGTGGCTCGACAGCCAAGACAGCCAAGCTCCCGGTCGTTAATGAATAAATGTATCAGCCATTGTCGCCATCAGTGGAACTCCTTTGGCATCGAGCGACATGGCATCATAGGCCAAATTAATCGAGACGTCGGCTAGACAGGGACTGCGGACGCTCAATCAGCCGGTCCTCGTCGAATATTTCATTTCCATTATCGAGGACGGAAATTGCGAAGTCTTAGACGGGAAGTCTTGGATTTCCAGGTCCAGATCGGTTCTCTCCGATCGCCTCTTAATTAAAGCTTCATTAGAGTTCATGCGAACTCTACGTTAACTTAAGTAAATCTCCTGGCATACGGACAAACACCAAGACTATTTATTACTTAACGCGCTCCTCGAGGTTTTATCCCTCTCTCATCCCTCCCTCTCCGCCCCTCCGCGTCAGCCGCCCCGCTCACGCCTACCGGACATTTATACAATTTTAGTCGATATTCGGTCCCGGAACATAGGACTGTATATTTATAATAAACTCGAGTCGCCAGGTACGTTCGATGGGAAAAATAATTACTAGGTAAGCGTTAATTGCATTCTGCGTAATAGTTCCAATTCTATAGGAGAGCTGCACGTACACGTATAGATCCCAGCTCGGAGGCTACGCTCAAATCATTGTAATCCCAGGAAAGTTCATTTTTCAAACAAACTTCTTTTCAACTTTCGATCAGCTTTATTACCGACTTCCAGCTAATCTCGACTCAAGTTAGCCATTAAATGCCTCGCATATACATTCTAAACAAAAATCTTTGTTATTCCAACTTCCGTTCCAACACCAGCTCAAACGATAAAAATATCTTCTTATCCTCATCTTACTTGCATTTCCTTTTATCTCCGACTTGTTCGCGAAAGGAAGCATCTCCTTGTCTCCTGTCTCACACTCTTACACACACGCGCACGCACGCACGCACGCACGCACGTACAATGAACTCTATAAATTCCGTAATTTAATACTGGCATGTCAGGCTGCAATAAAAAATCCATTTTATATTCATAGGTCGTTTGTAAATTAATGCGGCGACGCTCGAAATTTACTTTTCCTATATCCATTTCCTCTTTCTCTTCCGAACGTTCAACAAATTTCATCATTTTTACTATTTATAAATATTTATTCATTTCTAATGCTGTGTAAAGCCAGTACGACTTTACACAATTCCTTTACATTTACCATTTCTTAATTATATTTTGTGATACTTTCAGAAATCAAAGTGTCACGAGGCTTCTTACTTATTCTCAACGAATAAAAAAAATAAAAAACAAAAAAATATGCACTTGAGAATATTGCTCTTTATAGGGCCATAAATACTATAATTTTAAAAAGCAAAATCGTGTAACTTTAGCTTTATTTTATTAATAGATTAGTTTGTAAGTACATTGAAGGACTTATGATCGACTTTAATGTTTCATTTCAGGACAAGTTTCCGTGAATGTCTCAATTTATTTAAGTGTTACGCTTCGCGTTCTGAAGTTTACGAAAAATTATATTACATTAATAATGGGAAGAAAAAAAGAAAAAGAAAAAAAAAACCCCGCCGATTCTATGATTGGAAAGCACATTGTGGGGCACGGGACTAGTTTGAAGTATTAGTCTTTAGTCTTTCTATTAAAATGTCTCCTAGGTAATACAAAATAAAAAAAAAAAATATGTGTGTACTCGGATCGTTTTATGATTATCCTTATTGAGATGATTGGTGTTTATTTCAGTTGCTAATGAGTTGTCGTGGGCATGCGAAGCGATATTATTTATACATAATGCAACTATAATCAATATTGTTTCCAGTGAAATGAATAATAAATAGACGCGGATACAAAAGTACAGCTGTTTACGTATAATTTGTACGTGAGAAGGATATTGTATTCGGTTCTCGGGATAAAGCTATCCGTATGCTCTCGAACTCATTGTTTGTTACGTAAAATATAGAAATGAAATGTGGAAAGAGGGCGAGTTTGTATTGTGGAGGAGGAAAACGTTGTATTTATAAAGCACCGTAACGTCTCGACCTTTATCTTGTAGATATTTTTTTTTATACCTCACGGGTAATTCGTAAATTGCAAGGACGTTTTATCCAAGGCTCCGAAGCACTAATGCAAAAATTATTTATTCCTACCTAAGGTATACGATAGGCCGACGTTGAAGCTTAGACAAGCAGGTTATTTCTGATTATTAAATTAGCCGAGCAGCGAACGAACGTTGCATAAAATATTTGTGGAATTTGCGCTGTCGAGTGAGAAGTTAAGGCAAAGCGCGTGAAATGCATTGTCCGCAATTCGACATAATAAATAATATTTAAAGCGACGTTTTTACGTAAGAGGGGAAAAGGCATTCGGATCGATGGCCGTTTCTTATGTAAACGAAACTTTTTGTTTTACACATACCGCGATGGTAGCCTAAAGCCTTATTTATTTGGCTTGGTAATAGACGTTGAGTGAGCGGAGTTTGTGAGACCGGCGATGTTCTAGTCTCGTAATAATTTTACTCCTTCACCTACGACTTTCACGAAGCGCCGTTTCATTCTGTGTTACGACTACAATCCTTACTGCGTATACGAATATGTAAAGGGGCAATTTTATCATAAAAATTTTAATTGCAGGATTGATTGCAGGATCTTCGATTTTTCCCATCCTCTCATCATCATCATCATCATTGTCATTGTTGTTGTTGTTGTTGTTGTTGTTATTATTAAGGGAATCCAAGCTCCATATTAATTATACCGCAATGGCGAAGCCAGGGAATTATTTATATATTGAGGTAGTCAGGTTGGCCGGGTGGAGAGGGCGGGGCGGGGGGTGGTGATGAACGAAGTAACGCATTAGCATTATACGTAGCCGTATAAACAAACGATCTCTCAAATAAGCGCAGCGGAAACGTAATTCGTATGCTGCACTCGCTCGGGGATAAATGGAGGAAAACAGCTGACGCGAGTCTAGGATCTAAAAGGGGGGGCGGAGCGGAGGGCGGAGGGGGGAGGGATGACAGCCTCACGTAGACGATCGCGCGTCAATTTCAAATGTAGCGCAGCGGGAAATCAATGGGTACAGGCTCTCCTCCCTTCCCTCGTCTTGCCGAGTCCTGGTGCGTCACCAGTCGAACATCTCCTCCTATTTCCTTCATTATCTCCGAGCTGTCCTGCTGCCGCCCCCCCCTCTTTTTTTTCTTTTTCTTCTCCTTTTTTTTCTTTTTTCTTTTTTTTTTTTCTTTATCCAGAGAAAGCAGTTGCCAAGTCGATTGTACGAAGCACCTCGACTTCCGTCATCGGTATGCATATTCACAGGGAACATGGACGAGCCGTGAAAAGCACTTGTCTTCGGAACCGTGAAAATTCACGCTCGAGCTTTAACGCCTCCCCTCCTCCTGCACCCCTCCCTCCCCTCCCCGCCCCACCGCCCGCGCAGACCGCTCCTCATGGCCGGGCTCCTCGGGCTTCTTTCAGCCCTGCCATTCATTCCGGCCTTTTTCAATTCCTTTTTCCATCCCCTGCCGAATCTCAAAGGCTTTTTACTAATACACCGCGACCCTCGCGCAACGCATATATTTGTAGAACATCGTATTTTACGCGAGGCTTTTCATAATTTCTCCGAGCCGTAGACAAAGTCCTGGCGCTATCCGCGTACTTATTCTCCCACCCATTTCCCTCAACCATTCACAAGCCTCAAACTTATGAACTTTCTTCTTTGCATTTATTACGAGTACTATTTTACTCCGATTCGAAAAGCTCTTCTTCTTCTTCTTCTTCTTCTTCTTCGTCTTCTTCTTCGTCTTCTTATTCCGCGTTTTTCTTTTTTTTTTTTCTTTTCTTTTTGACTATTTTGTCGAAAGCGTTACATAGCCGAGGCTCGTGTCAAACTTAAATAACTTATACGTTAAGTTAAATAATACGAGAAACGGGGTCAAATATTCCGCTAAAACTCTTTCATATTATGTCGCCATTATCATTTTTTTTTTTTTTTTTTTTTTTTTTTTTTAACGATTTATACGTCATAAATCAATGGGAAAACTTTTATTTCACATCGGATCAAATGACAGCATTTCGTATCATCTACGTGTTTGTCTCTCTTATACTAATATCTAAGAATTTCCCTTTCAAATCTAAAATTACACTTTTTAATAATAAGTTATTCATAAGCCTAAAGTAGACAATATTTCCTGCTAAAAAGCTTTTACTAGTCATTATATTTACCGCTACTTTATACCCTTACACAATACGAGTGTATATTTTATTATTGAATCAGATCAATGTTTTTCACCTAGTTCACGTAGATTTTGAGCTTTTAAATAAATAATAGAATATTTATCCTACGTGTATTCCTACGTCAACTTTCCGAATATTATTAAAGAACGATATATATTAATTTATGGCAAGAAATTAAATTCAAGGGATTGAAATATTTATACCATTAGGAATTCACGCAATAAGAATGGTATTAATTATTAATTATTATATAAATATTTATAGAATAATAATGTAATTAATTACGTTGGGCAATTAATAATTAATGTAACGATTATTGTTAGAAAAATAATTTTAATAATTATTTAACGAGATAAATTAGCTTTTGATGCGAAAGGGTGAAATTTCGCGTATTGCATAAAGAATAAAGTGATTGAGAGCGATTCGTTGGAAAGGTGAGAGGATACGACGACGGCTAAGAGGCCCAGATACAGAATGAGTAAGGACGACAGAGGGTTGCTGAGCCTTTAACAACGAAGTGTCGGTTATTAAGCTCGCGGCTGATTCCCGATGCGCTAACTTCGTTTTCCAGCGTCTCCAGTGGGAAATTTAAATGATGTAGTGCAGGAAGAAGGAATCCTCCCATGGAAAATCGAGAAAATCTACCCCTGGAGCTGAATGCTCCGTGTCCGTGATAGACAGAAGACCAAACCAGAGACAATTAAAGACCAGGTAAGCTGGCAGGGACGAAACAGTCGAAGTAAAGACTTTCTTTCTTTCTTTATCCCTCCTACCATTTTTTTTATATATTATCCATAAAAATTGAAAGAATTCGATTAAAGGGGTCAACGGCGTCTCATGAGCTCATGCTTTCTTCTACGATTTTTATAATAGTCATTAATCTTTGGCTCGGAGACGTATTTACATTATTAAATGGCTTAGATTTTAGGTAAATTAAGCCGGGATATTTATCATTCGCGTCGAATAATGATCTACGCGAGGTAGTGGCGAACTCCACGCAGATCCAAGAGGAAATCGAAAGGTATAATACAAAGGATTTAATTAGATATTTAATTTTTAACTAATATAGACCTTGATATAGACCTTAACAGGGATCATTGAGTATTGTATAATCTAGCCGAAATCCCCTGTATCGATAGCGGATGGAATGATTTTTCGCGGAGTACCGATACTCGCTTATTTAGTCGTTGGCGGGAATTAAGGCGTTATTAAAGCAACTTTCTAAATTGAATAAATAATCTATACGATATTAAATGCCACGATCGACAATGGTCTCTCATGTAAGACAAAATGTCATTCGTCTCATGCAGATACCTTAAATATAATTAATTAGCTTATCCAACGCTCGATGGCCTCTAATCCGTTAATATGCCCTTTCCTTTACATTTAGCCAATGGTGTAATAATAATTTTCATTACATAGAGTTTTATAGGGTAGTAGGCAGATAACGCTGGACGCACATTTAAAGGTCGTTTGACGAGTATTTATTTTGCAGCTTCGTATTTATTCGCAAGTTAATTCGTCAATAAGTTTTCCCCACTTTTCTTTCGAAAGTCCCCCCCCCTCATTAGCGAAAGACCTTTTCCCATCCTTTTCAGACGGATCCATTGAAAATTTGTAAACTTACAGTACATTTCCAGCACAGGAATACGACAAATACAATCTATTTAATTACCGTATCGATTCAATTTACGCAATTATTCTTATTCAATAGTACATAACGATTGGAGGCATTAAAGAAACTTATCATCACCCGCGAAGGTTTCCCCAGCATTCGTTGGTATTTTTTTTTTTTTTTTTTTCCTCGATCGGGACCTGAGATTTGTATTGTCCAACGAGTTGTCCAGTTATTACGGATTATCCAACAAATGCACATAATGGGCGAATAATAATTTTATCTCTCTTTTCAATAAAGCTAGCGAGTGAAATTTAAAAAAAACTTTTACTTATAAATTTTCGTAATTCGTATGAGCAGGAAAATGTATAAACGCGTAGCTGACAAGTTGTTTGAGAGCAAGAACGGGAAGTGATGCTATAGAAGGAATTCTTTGAGTTTTATACGTCTTAGGGAGCTAATAATAATTGTCATTTTGCATTAATTATTTATGTGTCTGTTGGGTGAGCGGCAGCTGATCCAAGTGCCGTGTACGCGTTAAAAATACGGCCGAAAGAGGAGAGTACACAAGGAGAGCTTACAAGATAAACGATGCTAAATGTCGTGGAGACTGCAGACGGAGAATAAGGCGTATGACGATAACGGAATGCGTGTGTGTGCTTATGTGGGTGTGTGTGGGTGGGCGGGGGACGGGGGGCGGAGCGGAGCGGAGGGTGTGAAGGGTGCGATTGTTTGTTTATACGTTGCGAGAAGTGTCTAGTTGTTACGAATGCCCAGGATCTACCTATTACGAGGCTGTAAATGTGAATAATAAGGGCGAATCGTGGAAAAAGCGAATGGAGTTCCGTTTCCGTCGCTCGAGATAGGCAGCGCCTCGAGCGGATCAATAGGCAGGATCGATGAGAGGCTCGTGGCCACGCTAAGCCAGCCACTCGCTCAAGAAATAGATCTCGACTCACCAGGGATTCGAGTTCCCGGTCCCACTGGGCTCCTCCTTGGATGCTTCTCGAGTCTCGGACTTTGGGCCTCCACCCGTGAGAGTGACGATGGACGGGAAGAGGAATAGCGACAGAGAGAGAGAGAGAGAGAGAGAGAGAGAGAGAGAACGAGGTGGCGGAGGAGAAGGAGGAGGAGGAGGTGTAGGAGGAGGAGGAGCGATTGTTGAGCAAAGGTTAGAGTAGCGCTGGGAGAGAAAGTTCGCGGATAGGCACAGACACACAGAGGGCCCGGAAAGTTAGAGAGCGAGACACGTGCGTGGGCTCGAGCTGACGCGTGAGACTGTCGGGCAGCCTCGAGTCCCCGTCCCGAGCTCGTGTTGCGCGCCTCCTGCGGGGGTTGGAGTTGACTGAGAGCCGCGGAACGATGCCGACGCGGGCGGACTGCTGGACTCGTGAGGGGATGGGGGTGGGGTGAGTGGAGGTGTGTGTGTGTGTGTGTGTGTGAGGCGGTCCGGGGGTTGCCTCGAGGAGGCGGGGGTGGTTCGTGGACGGGAGGGGTGGCGCGGGGGCGCCCTGGCGGTCCGCTACCGCGCCTCGGGGTGTGGGGCGGGTGAGCAGAGGCTTAAGGCGCGCGCGCACCCGCTTTCGGCATCTATCTATCTGCTGCTCTCCCTCTGGCCGTGCGCCAGACTTCCCTCCCCTACCCGCCTGCCCTCCTGGCCTCGTACCGTCCCGTCTCGCCCCGCCCCACGAATCTCGGCGAGTTCGTGCCAAGCGAAGCCACCCCGGAGATCTCTATGTGTGTGTGTGTGTGTGTCGCCGCCGTAATCATCGCCGCCGTGGTCGTCGGGGCACCCGGACAACCTCTCCGATCTCTCTGACCTTCGGAGAGGAGCAGAGTTACGGGGCTCGCCGAAGGTGAGAACGATAGCCAGAGCCGAAAGCTGAGCTACGTGGAGCGAGAGGAGGATCGTAATAAGGAACGGGGATTCCGTTCGATCAGTATTGCCCGAGCTTTTCTAGATTTAGTCATCCCCAGCATCAGTAAGGGATCACTAAGGGGATTATTTAGATGAACTGGAGTTTTAGTTTAGACCAACTGATGCTTACGAATGGCTCAGTAAAGACCCATTTACATAAATCTGACTCCCCGCCCCCCTCGTCTACCTCGTTTCCCCGGCGCTATATTTTCCAAATTTTAACTTTCAATTTCGAATTTCGAATTTTCAATTTCCAATTTCCAATTTTCAATTTTCACTTTTCAGCGTTCAATTTTCGATTTCCATCCTCTTAATGGTGGACTTCATTTACGCTTTCCTCCCCGCGCCAACGTCTCCATAATCATTAATTTATTCTTATCTCCGACTCAATAGCCCTCCGAATCAATCATAATCTTATCCCAATGATAAGCCGAGCCTTTGAATTTTCCAATTCAATGATTTAGTCTAAGCGAGCTTAAAGCGATCCCATTGAAAATACTATGATCCATTGGAATGTATAAAATAATCCTCCGTTATAGTAAATAGTGGCGAACGCAAAGGAAAAGATTAAAATCCGATGACGGCAAACATTGTTTATCTCTAGAATCCCTAAAACTACGTCTTCCCTCCTTCCCCGCGCCCTCCCCCCTCACCCGATTAGCTCTGCCTTTCATTTAACGGCTGATCGCAACTGTGCTGTAATATGAAATTCCATCGACGTTTTTCAATTCAATAATGTATTGACTCATCGTCGCGAGCGTTTTCGTAAAGCCATCCATTGAAACGAAGTTAATTATTTGCATTTAAATGAATACACCCCCTCCTGCCCCTCTCCATCCCTTTATAGAATATTCAGCTGCAGCTTCGTTGCTTTGTTGTATTCTTCATAATGCGTATCTGTAAGATTGTGATTGATCTGTCACAACGGCTGGGATTTTCAAACATCCCTCGTGACGATGAGCGCGAGATCAGCGAGGATCGACGGAAAGTGACGTTCCGGTACTTGGATGTAATTTCAGCCTCTGCCTCGTCTAAGCGCGAAGTTTATTTATAATGCATTATTGGCTTCAGTTCATTACAACAAAATAGATTACACGTCGAGTGAAACGTGACGCGATCAATGCCAATCGTTCGGCACAATTTACGGATATTAAAAGCAACTTTCGATTGTAATTACTGGCGATGTAATAAAGCTGTGGCGTCGATTTCGTCCGTACTTTGTGATGTTTTGTGATGCTACGAAGCCGGGAGCTCGAAAATGTTTTTGTATTAAAAATCTGGCGAACGTAATGGAGAATCGAAGGCATGTGATAATAGGAGAGACAATCGATTCGTTCGTTCCCTTTCTCTTAAGCGGAAAGTTATTCGTCGCAACAGGCGCCTGTACTTATTACCTCTCTCTCTCTCTCTCTCTCTCTCTCTCACTCACTCTCCAGCTCTTCTCCCGCCCCCTCCCTCCAGCTCTCTATCGAGTCACGTAAGCTCGGCTCCGTTCTATGCAGAATGAATGAATATCGAAATAATACGTCGCAGACGGGAATTTATTTATATTCTCGCGACAAATAGAATATTGTCTTTTACTGTAAATTTCTACGGTAAAATGGGCGAACGCACATATTCTTTAAAAAAAATATTGACGTTTTTGACACGCTGATTGGCATTTTGCGTAAATGACATTGTTCGAATGTTCTTACGGCTCGGGTAATTACAATTTCGCTCGCTAGAGCCGAGTCAGCTGCTTATAACAATTGCGTCGATTTATCCTCACATGTAATAACTAAATAATGATTTGGTCGGGACCAAGTCTTCAAATTAAAACTATATCGCACGTCACGAATGCCTACATTTCCTACATAGTAAGAACCTTAAGCAGTGGTATAAATTAATAAACTATATATATATATATATCATTTAATAATAAAAGTTTTGTTTTACCCTGTCCTCGGGAAGATATAGGCCGCGCGTACCTTAAACGTAAGGCTATATTTTAAATAAAATATCAACGTACCGGGAGCGGAACTATAATTTCTTCGAGGAAGCGATTTAACGTTTAAGGCGCTTCAATTGTTAAGTGCTCGAGTTAATAATAAATTATTGGCCATTGAAAAAGGCTGAGGCTACGCGTATGGCTGCGAATGGCGATGGTCTCGTTAGTCGAGCCGAGCAGCGGGTAAAAAATAACGTCCCCTGGGCGACGAGGAATTTTCGACGGAGGGCTGCATCGGCTACCCGGAGCGCAGCCGCTGGTCTCACCGAACCGCACTTGGACTACTTACGTTACCCGACGCCGGATAATCCTCCGTTCCTGAGCCAAGTAGCTTCCCCTCACTCGCGGCTTTTCCAAATTCTCGCTCAAATTTCAAACGGAGGCTCCATTATCTCTACGTCCCGCCTCTCCCTTCACCTCTCGAATTACCCGTCGAACCGCCAACCATCACCGCACCCCCGATCGTTTATATTTCATACCTAATACTACGTAAATTACGCTAATGGACAACTTGTCCGATTCTATCTGGACTTTATTTACGTCTTCTTCTTCTTCATCATCATCATCTTCTTCTTCTTCTTCTTCTACTTCTTCTTCTTCTTCTTCTTCTTCTTCTTCTTCTTCTTCTTCTGATTCTTCTTTTGCTTCTGCTTGGTTATTCATGTACCGATAATTGTATGCCATTCAGCCTTTCACCTGAAAATTAAAAAGTACGAATAATATATTCCCTGCAGAATTTCTATTAATTACGCGCGGCCCACGTTTGCCAGTATTTATTTCTTATCTTTATTTTTTAATGCTTTTACTTCGTTTAATATTCCGCGAATAATCTTTGACATTCTGTGCGTACTTACTTCATGGATGAGTATTTCCATAATTTATTTCAAATGCTTTATCAAATAATACCGAAGCATCTTATGACTGAAATGCTATTTACATTTCTCTATTCAAATACCATATACATTTTCCTTCGCGCGTTCTCGGTACATTTAAACGTAAATGAAAAATTAATTAATAATTCTAATTAATTATAAATAATAATCGACAACAGGGAACGTTATTTATTTTTATATATTTTAATCATATTTTTCTTTATGATAAATTTAATCTTTCATTTATCGAGCTTTTAAAATTCATAAATTTTATCTATAATAATACTTTACAATTATGTTGATGGAAAGCTCATCAATATTAATTACGTTAAAATAAAAGAAAATCTTTTTCTCTTAAATTAAATTTTTAAAAAGTTTTTATCGTAGTCTCATAAAAATTTTGTTATAAATTAAATATTCTAGATATTAATTTCTATAAATGTTTCTCGTATACTTATAATGTTAAATATACCATAAATTGCACACATATTACGATAATATTACGATTTACATAAAGTAATAACCTATTTATCCAGAATATATCCTCGGAAATAATTATCGCAGTATACGTTATTAACAATTAACGATTTGTAATATCTAATCGTCATAATTAAAATAATTAAGACGCCTATTAAAAAAACAGGACATTAAATAATCAATAATGGTGTTATGTATATATATATATATATGTATATATATGTATAAAATAAATAAAGAAAATCATTAGAATTTATTGTTATATTTCAAGGACATTATTGTTCTCAAAATATACGATTAAAGAAGATGTCATAATAGAAGCATAAGTATTAAAGATAACAGGCTTTGGATCTTGGCTTAATCACCATCTGGATATCGAGAAAATAGTAACGTATATATATATATATATATGTATGTATGTATCTTGCACATCATATATTTTGTAAAATAAAAATAGATTTTTAAATAAGAGTGCTTATAAAAATTTATTTTTATTAATTTGACATCGTTTTTTCTTATAAAATTTTTCTTCTATTGTAAGTTATACGACAATTTTATCAATAAATTTACATTTCACATTATAGTGTAAATATGCTAATGAAAATTTTTATGAAATATGTAGTTTTACTTATGAATTAAATAAATTGATTACGGCACTTTAACAGTCAGAAATTAAACTAAAATAACCATAATTATATTGATTTATTAAGAATAATTATAAAATATTATTCTTATTAAATGTCGAATATTTGTTATAGTAAAATAATCATTAATTTATCAATAAATTAATTACAATTCATTTTAAGCTTCACGTGATTCGCTCATCCTACCTTTAATTAACTTCACTACATACTGTAGTAAATTACTTTATCTACGTAGTATGGAAAATTTAATATCAATTTAATATCAAAGTTTCGTATTAATTATTCAGAATTTTAGTATTCGATAGGTTATTAATGTCAGAAGCCGCGGAATTAGGAATAAAAATTTTCGAAAATGAATGCCCTTAAAAAATGATGGATTCTTGAGGCTTCGGACATAATTAACATTCAGGATTATTAATATTTCATCGGTGTAAGGTAGTAAAAAAGAAAAAAAAAAGTACTGTAGCCACTTTTTCAAGAAATTAACGGCGTCGTGCGTGACTATTCTAACGAATTGGGACAGACAGGCTTAGGAGTCGATACTTAAGTCGATTTCTATTGTAAGTGTTGACGACGTTTGAAATTTCAATATCAGACTAATAGAAAATGTCATACATTATTCTTTTTACAAATGTATATTGTTATGGGAATTAATTTCAAAAAAATCCTTAATCGATAAAAACTAATTCATTCCCTTTTTTCTTCGAACAAGTTTTTATATTTAATTTAATTATTGTATTGATGCCGCAGAAAAAAAAAATTTTATTCCGCAAATTATTATTTTTAATTAACTGATCGAGATTTTATTTTTAATGCTATTGAGACATTTAATTAACATTTTCATTCCCTTGTACTAACACAGCTTTTACTATATAAGAAACGCATTTAAAGCTTTTTTATAACAATTACCTCTGCTCAAGTAAGTTTTTTAATTACCATCTTTTTAATTATTTCACTGTGGGTGTCTGGAATTCAGAAAATTTAATCATCTTAATGATCCCCGGAATTTCAAGATTCTTAAACATATAAGAAGGGCGGAAAATTTCTCAAATTCTAAATTTCAATAATTTCTGATGTAAGAGGCTTATGCATGTAATGAAACTCCCTTCGTGTAACTATTTGTCAATAGAATTGCATGCATTACACTTAGATAAATGCATTCGTAACGGATTTCATAAAGTTAAAATTCGCTTCGACTATGATGAATGAGGAGAAGTCTTTTTATAATTATGATCTATAAACGTCAGGATCAATTATATTCACATAAGGCACGGTCAATCAAATTTCAATTTGATTTAAAAATGTATTTTTCCTTAATTTATGATAGCCTATAGTTATTAAATTTCTTTACTTAATTATTATTCCACACTATCGTAAAAAATTTTGCTTTCCTCATTAGCTAAAAAGTCTAAGCTGTATTTTAAATCAAAATTTCAAATGAATTGCTCTAAAGCAATTATTTTCTATGCATATATTTGACTGTATAATACACTATCATTTATTTCATTAAAATCTTTTAAAATTCCTCGGGCAGAATTCTTAAATATTCTTGCCCTGGCCGTACGTCTATTGAGTAAGATGAAACTATTGATAAGATAGAGCAGGAAGTTCGTACTATAAAAACAATGATAACAATGCAAGAGCTACGGAAAATATCAATTATTGTCAGTTTGCCTCAGTAAATTAATCGATACTCACGTATGATTTTCTTTTTTCTTTGCTTAGTTGCCTCTCGAATTAAAATTCATTTGAGAATTATTTTATTCAATAACTCTTCAATTTCACGAGGAACCAATTATTTATTTCGTAGTACATCATAATACCATTATATTTATGTTTAATACAATAACCCTAGATGGCGACTTCAATTAAATTTTTAATTGACTTTTTAAAATTACTTTTGTTTATTGAATGTTCGATGAATTTATTTTTCTCTGAATTATAAATATATTAATTGCAAAATCCATAGATTCAATATGCATAAGTGAAAATAAATTTGCTCGTTCGCAAGTAGTTGTTATCGAATGATGGAATATCAATCATATTGTTATTATTATTATTATTATTATTATTATTATTTCTTATTATATCAAAGAGGTGCGGTTAAAATTATATCTCTTTTATAAACATATATTTTTTGTACATTATATTGTAGGAATTAAATTTTATGTATTTATTTTCAGTGAATATTTCCATTTTTTTTTTTTTTTTGCACAGATGACAATACCGAATGAATATTTGAGAGTTTTATTTTAAAAAGATCAGTTATCGGAATACTTTTTTTATGTATTGAGTTTTAATCAATGATAATTTCATCGTCATTAAGAAAGTGAAAATATTTAATCCACGCTAATGAAAAAGAATATGATTAAATTCTAAAGCTTGTACATTTATGATCAAATATGTTTCATCGCAAATGTTTGTGTTAAAACATTGGTTTTTTAATTCATTTTCATATCGATCACTACGATAATTAAATGAATTTACACTATTGTAAGTTATTATGAATCACGTCTTCAATAAAAGTAATTAAACATGATCTGACTATGATTTTGTAATTATAAATTTAATGATCTATTTTACCGATTGATCGGTAAAATGCGAAAATCTCTTCCGCAAGATGACACTGATAGTGTATATAATAATAAAGCAAAATATCTGTTTATTAATTAAAAAGGATTACAAGATATTAAGTTGCGCCTCAAATATTAAGAAAAAAAAAATTCAATTTAATATAAAGGAACTTTTGCATTGAATTTATTCGGTTTAAGTAAAAAGTACATTTAAGTACGAGAATTGAATTTGAAATAAAAGCTTAGTGATAAAAATGCGAAGGCACGTATTAACTCTTGACTTACTTATGATAACAAATATCTGAATTTCATTATGTTAAGGACGGAATTAAAAATAAAGGAAGTATTTAATATTAACCAGTTAACATTGAACGAATTAGAAAGTAGACGTCATAGATAAAAGACATTTTTGAATAATCTTTGAATTGAGAATGTATAATGTAGTAAAGCGAATTCTAATGGTTGTAAGTTGTTCTCTTTCTGTGTCGGCGATGGCACGTTACGTATTTTTCTAAAAAAAAAAAAAGCTTCTAAAAGCTTCTAAATTATGAAATAAATGTCTTGGTGTTGAATTGAAGTCACTTAGGGACAATACGATGGCAAAGGTAATATGGAAACGTAAATCCGTTTAGTGCTTTTAGCCATTTGACAATAAATATTGTTTTTTATACTTGCGTAGGTGGGTTATCTTCAGATAGAGTAGATGAAGCGAAGAAATGATTTATAAGAGAGGCTAATTTGCAATTAGATGGTCATAGCGATAATTAACGTTTAAATAGATAAACGTAATTATAATTAATTGTTGGCTGCAGGAATGATAACGACGATGGATCGTCGAAACGTTCGTTACGAGTGTAACTGGCCTCTGTAATTTTTAATTACATCGGCTTGCTCGGGCTATTGGGATGAGAAAAAATCCACCTGTGATCGGATTAACTCATCTCATTTCTCTGGACGAGCGATCACGAATTGAAGGGAGTGAATTTACGACACGGAGCCGAGGTCGTCTGTGTTTCGGATAACGGTTAGTAAGGGACGTGTATGCGCGTACGTACCTGCAGACACGGTGTTTGCGTAATTTCCTGATGGCGGAGAGCGCGCGGGGAAGGAAGCGATCGGTGGTACACCTGGAGCCCTCGGAGGCTGGGAATTGGATCGAGGCGCGGTCAGCGGTCGAGAAAGCCGCTTAATTAGTGGTTTACGTAACGTCGCTTGTCCGTGCTTTTCCAACTTCGTTCCTCTCCGCGGCGGAGAAGAAGAGGTCCGCGAGGATGGCCGGCCTATGCGGGCGAGGCGGACGCAGCGGGGGCAGCGGGGGGCAGCGGTGGCAGCGACGGTAGCATCAGCATCAGCATCAGCAGCAGCAGCGGCAGCAGCAGCGGCGGCGGCGACAGCAGCAACAGCAGTAGCAGAGGAGCGTTTTTGAATATCGGCCGACCACCGGGGCATTAAATGCCGTGTGCGGGTCGCTTAATTGGCCCAGAGCGGGTCAGTTAGTTTCATTACGTTGCCTCGCATCTTCGTGAACTGGCGGACAATGGAACAGAGGTAGGAACGGGGCCACGGGGCCTGCGTGTCACCTAGAGACCCTTTTGTCGCCCTCGCAACAGGCAGACCTTGCGCGCTCATTCCTCCTCGTCCTCGCGTTTTCGCGCTACTCCCGGCTCTCGAGATGCCTCGGCTGCACCGGACTTTGGCAGTTTTCGCTTCTTCTTCTTCTTCTTCTTCTTCTTCTTCTTCTTCTTCTTCTTCTTCTTCCTCTTCTTCTGCTTCAGCCGTCGTCGCGGTATTCTCCGCCACCCCTCCCTCCCTGCCCGTCAATTTTCAACGTCCGAGTGCCACTAACACCTCGCGCGCTCCTCTAAGGATGGCTCTTCCACTCGACAATCGCTCATGGCGGCTGCTCTATTGATTTTCCCCGCTCTTCAATCGACGTGAGTATTCGCAGCTTTGATACTTTACCGCCTCCTCGACGCTCGCACCCACCCTCCTCTGTCCTTTCATCCTCCTTATCGTCCCGAGTGCGCTCGAGTAATGGAAACCAGTGTCCCCTGAAATCTCGAGTGCGCACTCGCTATCTATATGTCGTCGTCCCCCCGGTCACGTATCCATTGATCCTCGATCAATTCTCGATCCCGTTTCAACTCAACGAACCTTTCCATCTTCACGCGCATTTCCTTCCGCTCGATCGCTCGTCTTTCTCTGGATCGCTCGATTTTCCCGGACATTTTATTGCGAAGCTCCAATTGTTGCGAAGACCTGCGCTCAATAATCCTTACCAAAGCGTTTCCCTACAATTAATTAATTTTCCTCGGCATACGCTCGTCATATATGTATATATATATACATATATAAGCGGGCGTATTGGTTCCTCTGTTCCGAGGTATCGGTTTCCTTAGATCTGGGATCGTGTAATCGAGCGCGCGATCGGGTACTGATCAACATGCCCGTATGGAATAAGGAAGGTGGGCGCGTTTATTTTTGGGGCGGAGGGGGGGGGTGCGTAGAAGCGGTCCTCGCTCGTTTGGTAAAGCCGAAGTGCACGAAACCGGACTAGCGAGGGAATCGGGCGCTTCCGCTTCCTAAAATCGCGAACAAGGCCGTGGGCCGCTCGCTGGAGGCCTGGTGCGCGTGTCGAGTGTCGGAAAACTGAGGGGAGGGGTGGGACGGACAGCCGGGGAGGCAAGGGGACGCCCGAGCGGCTCAGCGCTGCAGCTCGTTATCGCCCGGCAGACGATGCGCTTTAGTGCAAGGTTAGTCGGCGATGAGGGAAGTGACGATCGGCCCGGCCCGTACACGCTTTTAGCCCCCCCGCCGGGGAGCGCGGACCCCTTCCGCCGGAGAGACATCCTCGAGAGCCGAGCCGAGCGGAGCCGAGCCTAATCCGACCCTCGGAGAAGACCTGCAGGCCCTTGGTATTTAATCTCTTCGAGCTTCTCCCCACGTGAATAAACGATATTTATTTATTTATTTATTTATTTATTTTTTGTTCTGTTTTGCTTTGCCTCAGCATCTGACAGAGCTCGGTAGAAGGAGGGCGGAGGATACGGTTAAGTTCGAGGGGAAAATATTATTGACTCGAGAGGGCGTTTCCGGTCGAATAGGCCGCAGCTAAGAGCTCGTTACCCTAAAACGTTGTTTGAAGTCTTATTCACCGGGGGTATAATAATCCTCCGGCTAATTTTACGCGAATCGTCGTAAAAAAGAGTGAGATAGGGAGGGAAAGGGATCGGCCAAACGGTTCGCGTCATCGACGGCGGTATTATTTGTGCGCCAATGAAAATTATGAATTTAGAGGCTAGTCCGTGGAAGGGATCGTAAACCCGAAGCATTGGCTACCAAATTCCAAATGATCAATAGTAATAGGCCCGGTTAGTAGTGAGACTCTTAGCCGTTAATGATGGATCATCCAACCGGTTCGCCAAATTTAATTACATAACCGTATGAGCTGGGTACGGACGGGGACGGTGACGGGGACGGGACGGGGACGGGGACGGGGACGGGGACAAGTAGAGAGCAGCTTTCACGGGAAAGGGATCGACGGCAAACAATGACAATGATAAATTTTCAGTTTCAAAGGCAATAATCGCACGCGGGCATTGCCGTTAAAAAAGAAAAAGTCGAGAAACTTTGCGGTTACTCGGTTATTGCGAACCAATAACCGCATTGCTTTCGATTCTTTCTATTTCCGACGCGAGGCTTCGCTCGCGACTCCGTCCTTTCTTATAATATTACAAAATCGTCAAGCTCACGTTTCACAAGAGTCATAAATAATTCAATCCAATCGACTAAAAAACACCCCCTTAAGAGCCCTTTTGTTTAAAAAAATTATCCCAAGGAAATTAATGCACAATGAATTCATTGCAGATTTTAAGCCCGAACGTATTGGCAATTATATGCATAACGTCGTTTCGGCTGACATTATTATGCTCGTGTAAGCCAGATCAAGGTAACGTTAATTTCGATTAAGCTAAATAACTTTTATCTGCTTTTTATACTAACGCGCGTGTAATCCTAACGTTTTCCCGGCCTCTCGCTTCAAAGGACTATAGTGCATAATAATACCCGTTACGCAAGCAATACCTTTCGACATTACATGTATCCTAGGACATGTAATATTATTATTATACACCGCTTACATTCTATTAGGACGTATAAAGAATTATAGGAGAGTTATTTCACAGAGAAATAGTCATTGATATCGTTAATTAATGAAGCACGTATTTTAATTTTAATTGCGTCCTCGGTAATTAATTGTCAGCAAACGTATGTTCTTACTAAATTCTTCTTGATTATCGCATAATGTCCGCATTAATCTCATAATTGTTCCTTCGACAGAATCGACAAGGAAGGTAATCTGCTTATTTTATTTAACAAACCGTTTGATAATTCACTTGATTAAAAATTAAGAAAATTTAAAACCATTGAAATTTTCGCCAATCATTTCGTTAAATATACAGAAGGAAATACGCGAACAATAATAACAAGAATAATAATAATAATAATAATAATAATTTCTAGAATTGAGATTTAATTTAGACTGTTTATTAAAGTCATTTGTCATTTATTTCGGAATGTCAATGCTGCCCTTTTCTATTTTAAATACTTTACTGAATTTTAAATTATTTTAATTTCTCTATTGTTGAGTATGCAAATTAAAAACTGCGTATTAATTTTTATAATTCAAAACGAACTTAATTCGAATTAAGGGTCTTGATGAAAGGCAGGAATCTTATTCTGTTGAAATTATATTAAATTAAAAATTGCTATATTTGATAAAACTTGGCCCTTAAACAAATTATCTGCTTGCAGAGTAAATAAATTAAATTTTGTTGTATGCTCAAAAAAAAAAAAAAAAAAAAAAAAAAATGAAAAAAAATGAAATGAAATGAAATGGAAGAGAAAATTTATCACGTGAACAAAAACGAAAGCGTGATTTTCCTAGTCGTAAGGGGATTTTTTATTTGCCGCGCATGTTTTCGTTACTTAAGGGCACGACGTGCGCATAATCTACGTCATCCTCATTACATAAAGAGAGCAGAGTCGCTCGGTATTGTGTTTGTCCGTGCATTTATCTGTGCGCGCGTACATCTTATAGCGGCAAATAAACAGATCGATACGACACAATACGTAGAAAACCCAAGGATTTTCTGCAAGAGAAATCGGACGTTTTCAAAACTGATCTACGTCATTATTAGAATGCGGAACGCGGAAACTTTTCAGCACTTTACGGTCATGGAAATGCCGTTGTTCACGATTTTCGAATGGAACGACTAGAATTATTGGGATTTCGATATTTCTCGCTTCTATTTACTTTAAAAATTGCATTGATCAAACGATTTTTTGCTGAGGTCTTATTATAAATCATCGACCGATTTATACGGACAACCCCAAACTAAGGATTTATTATTATTTTACCTTCACCGATTCGAAAAAAGTAACTTTATGTACACTTATTATTTAGGGATTTCATTTGTTTATTTATTTGCTTTAATTTCACTTTTAATGCTCTACTACGTACGGGAGTAGGAATACATGTATTTTGATAAACATGTATAGATATAGCGGAACGAATTAAAAAATTTATCTGCACTGGATTTCAAGGTATATCTTGGTTATTGTTCGGATTTTAACGGCAATTTTATTCTTATAGGCTTCATTATAAGCTTATAGCTTGGAAAAATTTGTAAATATTCTGTAAAGAATTAATGTTTCACTCGTGAAATGCAGACTCTTTCTATTCAAATAGCTAGATAAAATAAATGATATAAAATTCTGTGTCTAAAAATCTGTACGATGTACATAAGGACGAAAGCAATTTACGATATTATAAAAAAAAAGGTTATCTTTATTTAACGAAAAAGTCAATTTACGTCAATTATGGTAGTGTAATAATACCAAGATAATGGCTTGAGTGACTAAATTGTTTTACTGGCCATTGTCGGATTAAACAACGGAATAGTATTCTATTAATATAAATGGAAAACTTTATTTAATCCGCATATTCTAATTAGAAATAATAATAGAGAATCGCATTTACATTATATTATTATTATTGTTGTTGTTGTTGTTGTTGTTGTTATTATCACCATCGTCGTCGTCGTCGTCGTCGTCGTCGTCGTCATCATGATCATCATCATCATCATCATCATTAAATTCTTTGGCTTATGACTGAACTCTCTCTATGTAGTTTTGTTTTTTTTTTTTCATTATTCTAACCCATTTCTCTCTCCGCAATAATTATTAATAATGAGATATTTCTTAAATTTCCTGAATCCCTTTGGGTTTTTTTTATACCCTCGGTTCCCGTAGTAAATAATTAATACCAACATTCGAAAGAATATTAAATATGAGACAATTAATGATAATTAAGCATTAAGTCCTTTTGGGATCAAGCGAAAATATCACGATTCGTATTTTATAGCGAAAGAAGATAATGCAAAGACCTTAGGGTTAGCTTAGAATATTGTAATTTTGGATCAAATGTAATCGATTTTATTATCGCTAGCAAAGTAGAGCCTGCCTCTTACAAGCTCAATACATGCATAATATTAATTAAGGATGTACGTTAAAGTGCAGCTTAGTTGTCTGCTCGCCTGATTGTATATCATTAAGCCATGAGATATACGTAATATTAGGTTTCCCATCGTTACATTTTCAACTAATGGCTAAAAAAAAAAAAAAAAATAATTCAAATCCATATAATAATAACAACAACAGCAGCAACAATAATAACGATTATTATTATTATTATTATTATTATTATGTAAAAGAAGAAAAGTATACTCGTTTTTTCGAGTTGCAAGTCATGTCAACTCGTGCCAAGTGGACATTCGATATCATTCCCTAATAAAACGGATTGATTCAACTCGGTGGCAATTTTGAGCTTTAGCCTAAGTGCATCGGGTTCATCTTGATCGGCTCGGCTTCGCGGTATTATCGAAATTGGCATAGAATTCACGTGCATTATTAATACAGCTCCCCGATATGGAAATAATTACCGAGCTCACTAACGTTTACGCGATGATTTCAATATGACGTGAGGGGGGGGGGTGGATGCGCGCACGCGCGCCACCAGTGAACCGTCGATCCGGAGGCCAATAATAATCAACGCTTTCCCGAGGGCATACTTTGTCAAAAGGTATTTTGAGGTTTTTGGCAACTCCAAGGGAAATTTGAATTCTGACGCGCGGCCCATTATTCCACGAAATTATGTACATAAAGAGTAAGAGTCGTGCCTGATGGAATTCGTTCATGAAATTCAAATGGGCGATGCCGAGGCGACGATGCTCACCGACTCCCAAAACTATATGACAATGCGCTAAGCTAAACTAAAATCATCTTCCGCGTAGTAAGTTTGCCGATTGGAATTACGTTTATGGCGAGGTTGGCATTTCTATTGAATCTACCTGGTCTTGCACCGTACTCCTTTTTAAACAATAATTACCATTTTTACTTCCTTTAGTCGACAAAGTCCTCAGCCATCTTAATTAAATGCACACGCGCACACACGCACACGCATACCTACGCTCTACTTGTAAGAATTATTGTAATAATATACTTTTGCAGATATTCGCACAACCGGTATTTTAATATTTTCACTCAAATGCACGGAAAATATAATTCAACTTTTTAGGTGCAATAAAATATTTCACTGCGAATGATAATAACGTTGTTGTATATTAACACGTAGCGTAAAATAAATTTTATATTTATACGATATACGCTTGATTTATCGAACCGTTATTTATTCGAAAGCATCTCTTTTTTAGAAATTGCTCTCCTTGTCCGGCCAATTTGTTTATTCTATACTTTGAATGGGGGCGAACAAGACTTCGTTTATGAAGTTAACGATGCACTCGGATATTTCGATTCAATAAACCAATGAATGAATGAATGAATGAATGAATAAATAAATAAATAAATAAATTAGAACAGCTGCAAGAAGAGTTCGTGGATATTTTAATTGTTTCGATCGAAAAGTAAGATTCCCCTTAATGATTTTACCCTCACGACTTATAGAATAACGAAATATTTTACGTACCATCGCGTTACTCATCGGTACCGTCAACGTTTTATGTGCTTTTAGGTGTCTGCTCTAGGTGTCCAAGGTATCTGCTTGGATATTCCATTGAAAACAATGATTTTTCTTAATATTCTAACGAAAGTTAGAAGGAGGTCATTTGATTTATGATTTATTTCCCAAAGCACTTCATTCGCCATTTATAGGCGAGTCTAACATAATGGGACGCATACTTTCTTTCTTACATAATTCATCAACCGTTTCGGAGACAATAAGTAAATGTTAATTTCGTTGAAGCATGCTCCGCCGGGCGATTGTACGAGGCGACACGTACCTAAGTTTAAACTTTGATAACGAGTAAATATTATAATAATTTCGTAATACGAGGAAGATACGTTGCGCGCAAACCAAATTAGCTTCGGAATCTTTCGGACGCGTACAAATATTTTCCTGTATAATTGCGTACATCGATATATATTCTTCTTATACAAATTGCTTTATGATTTCATTTACTTTTATCAGAACGTTGCTCGGAATATAAAAAATTAATAACGGTATATAAATCTTTATCTAATTTTGTAAATAAATTATGTTTCCGTGCTATACAAAATTTCACATGAAACAAAGTGTAAAGGTATCTGTGTGTACGATGTATTATAATTACGCCATTTACACGTATATTCAATTTAAGGCGTATGCGTATGCGTATTTACTCGAGACGAGAATAAAATTTTTCAGCGATGGATTCAATTCGCCGGTAGGAATTTCTAGCCCGTCCCTATTTTCTTTCATTTAAGCTTGTATATAACTTAGTGCTCCGGCTTCGGACGAGAAAGCGTTCAGCCAACGCAACTTAACTATAAATTTATGCAATATTTATTATTATTTTACCTTAGCGGTCCTAGCTAAGAATAAAGATAAAGAATAAGCCAAGACTACCAAGACGACCAAGTCGTCGGATCAATGACTCTTTATCCGTTAACGTGGTCATTTTTTTATAAAGAACTTTTAAATATAATTATATTATATGCCCGGAAAATTATTACAGCCGTGATATCAAAATCAAAACTCTGAAATGAAAAATACTTATTTTTGCGACCAAAGTCTATTTCTGATCCTGTGTATGACTTTTTTTTTTTTATAATTTTTTTTTAATAAATTTTTTATTCAATGCCGTTTAATAGTTCAGAAAAATTTCATAAAATCTTATCAAGTAAATGAGTAAGTAAACTGAAAATTATGCTAAATTCGCATTTATTCGGCAAGAAAGAGCTTATTTTTCCCAGTTACCAAGTTTACCGTGTTCCTACGTCCGTTTGAGCCCTTTGCGATATTGTCTTTGTTCATTATATATATATATACATATATTGTCCGATTCATATATTGGAAAATTGAACACGGCGATGACAAAGTAAATTGCTGGAAATTAATCGCAATTTTAAAAAGACAGATGAATCTCTCGGGTTACTCGGGCTCTCTCTCTCTCTCTCTCTCTCTCTCTCATTACCCCTTTAAGTAATAACTCAAACATTACGTAACCTGGGCGGTGGGGCAGGGGGTTTGGCGGGTTCCGATCGAGTACCGCGACCGATCTTGTGTCCCACGTCGTTATAAATAAAGGACTTTCGCCGGGATCTCGGGCGCTGGATTTTTTTAAATTGGGTACTCAAAGTGCATTTTAACTTTGGTTAAACTGTGTTGTGTCTGAAGTTTAGTAAAGTGTATTTTGAAGAAGTTTTCATTTTAATAGTATTGAGCCGCATAGAACGGCGGCATAGATAATGAGGTAAATTTCCTTGGAGTGAGAGCTTTTAGGAAGTTTGGCCGATTAAACTTCCGAGTACTTCTGCTGCTGCTGCTGCTGCTGCTGCTACAGATTAAGCATTGAAATTAAAAATTATATTAATTGCTCTGGTGGTGGTGCATACAGAGCTGCCGCGGCCAATTAATATTTAATAAATGTCGCCTGTCGACGTGACAGGCGAGACGAAGCTAATTTTCAAACCCCAATAACCAACGAATCCTCCTATTCCCTGACACGCCCGAGGAATTTATATTTTACATACTTCTTTAAAGATACGTAATAACTTAGGCTTTGAAAGTGCCCCGAACGTCGACAATAACGTGAAACGTCTCTCTCTCTCTCTCTCTCTCTCGCCTCCCGCTCTCAATTCCAAGCTCTCCCCCTCTCTCAGCATCAACGGATTTAAAATGATTTCTCGTTCGTCTTTTAGATCTGTGTCCAGCAGAGCTCCAAGCTTATGTAGATTGTGGCGATAAATTGTACTCAACGAGTCAATTTTAGCGCAAAGTATACAATTTTCCTCAAACTACAAGATATCCCGTACCCCTGTCATCGAAGGGCTTCGAAAACCCCGACTATTCTTTATACCGCAATCATGCTTGGAATACAAGGTTTTGCATTTATTAAGATTTGCGAGGCTTTCGCAGTCACAAAAATCATCAATAGGGAAATTGAAACGAATGACCGAACGTTAGAAACACGTCGAAGATTATTTGAAAGCGTCACCGGCCTATGTATTAAAGACATTTAATTAATAATCCGGGAACTTCTGTAGAAAATGAGCGTCCCCGTACTTATCCGAGGCTGAAGCTCCATGCGTTCACGCGAAAGCCAAAGAGATGATCGAAGCAGATCCACAAGAAAGTACGCTTATTGTAGAGAAGGGCAATAAAATTTCATAGCAGGGAAGTTGTAGGCTCTCGGAAAGCTTTGTACGATTACACGTAATAGGGAAGAAAGGTAATTACCTACGTGGCTCCGTATATTTCCTTACTTTTCACTCGGGGAATCCATAACGAAAGTTTTCCCTTTCAAATAAAACGAAATCTAGGTTATCTTACGATCTACCGTCTCCGACCTACGTCATCTCGTCCGAGGCTGGATTTTCGACAGACGCAGCCAAGTAATTATTACTCGGTCATACCACGATTTGGCAATACGTGTTTATTTTATAAGTCCCGGCGGGGTCCTCGCATTCCATAATAAAAGCATCAAGTAATTTTAATAAAATCTTCGCTAATTATTTGCGGCCATAAATTTCCTGTCGACTAATGTCGTGGGGGAAGGGGGTTGTATCATCGAAGAAAAGAGACGGGAGACGATGCCACGACGATGTCGGGGAGCCGGGGGGAGCGGGGGAGCCTCTATAATTAGAGGCATCCGAGGTATCCCCGAGCGTTTACACAGGGATCTACGGAACGCGATCGAGCCGCTCTCCGATACGTATTTGACCGCGCGATCCCGTCAATTTGCGGGTATTGAAGACGGTCAGCACGGGGTTCGGGTCTCGCCGCTGAGCTTCCGGGTGTCACGGCTTTCCCCGTCGGTTTATCGCACCCCGGACAATGACAATCCAAAGGCCGACCGGCGCTCTGCCGGGAATTTGTCTCTTCGATCCTTTATTATCTATTTACGCCATTGACAAAACACCGTACTCTGTCCTTAGGCTTTTTATAAGCAATAATATCCCCGATTTAAGATCCCGTCAATTTCAATTCCTTCAAAGCTCAACTTGCCTTTAGCGTCCATTAGCGACCCCGAGCTTTAAAACAAGCGCTTTAACCTTTAATCAATCTTGATTCGCTTTTTACCCCGCTTATCCCCTCCCCGCCAACAGCCCACTCTCTCAGCACTTCACTTCACTGTTCCTTCGGCACTTCCATTCCTCGTCCCCTCGACTCTTGCTAACCCTAATTTATCCCCCGCACCCTGGCTTTTTTCCCATCTACTTATCCTACCGAACTCGGCACCATCTCTCTCTCTCTCTCTCTCTCTCTCTCTCTCTCTCTCTCTCTCTCTCCGGAAACCCAAGACAGGCTAATTAGTTGAGCTTGCGAGAAGTGCCCCTCGACTTTTTATAAGAATGCGGAAAAATATACGTACGAAACGTCCCGACGCTTTATTACTTTCGTCCTCCTCGTCGTCTTCTTAGTCTTCATCGTTTAACAATTTCATAACAATGATAAAAAAATATATTTAATTTTAATCCATAGCTGATCAAATTTGTTTTATCTAACAACTACTCTTGTCTCTATTCTTGCCAGCTATTCTCAGATAACGTACTTTTATATCTTACAGATGACCTGATTGTTATTTTCATTAGTTGACGTCCAGCTAAAATCCAGTCAAAATTACTCCTTAATTAGAATAATTATTGTAAACCGACGTCGTCTACTGTCTACTCTGACTTCAATTATAAAAAGTTGACGAAAATATAAATCAATCGTCACTGATGCCATTTTTCAATGCAATATTTCGACTATAAATGTATTTGTTTATTCGTGATGCTAGCTATCGAGCCGTACAGCTAAGTTATTTAAATCTGCCACCTTTACGTCAAATGCTTCATTTCGTCAAGGTCGATTATTTTACATTCAAATATTTTATTACGCGATTCGTAGGCGTTTAATTAATAGAAATAGATACTTTTTCCACGACTACCGCGATACCTATCCCTTATTCTTTATTCCCTTATTCCCCTCCAATATTCTTTACATTCTTATAAATACAAAGAATTTATCGCAGACGTGTATTTAATAATTTGAGAAGGGGTATTTTTCCTTTTTTACGAATTCCTCGGAAAAGGAGTCTCTTTTCCAACTTTTTCTCACTTTCCTTCCTTTTCAGTAAAATTGCTTTAACTTTGCAGTCTAGCGAATTTGCATAAATAAAAAAACATTATTCGAAGGTATAAGTCGTTTGCTGGCGAAAGAAAATGTTTATGGCATTTCCGAAGGCGTAACCGCACCAAGACATTTATAAGGATTTTACGCGAAAATGAAATAAGTAACTTTTAAATCATTTTTTGTTTTGTTTGTTTTTTTTTTTTTTTTTTTTTGGTTTTGTTCATTCAATGCTATCAATAAATTAAGAGATCAAGACAACAGGATCGCTCGTTTCGTATAATGAAGAATTTAATGGACGAGATCAGCATTTCTCGGATGTAATTCACGTTGCCCGCCTTCAAACGTTTATTCGTTATGCATGCAATGTCGTAATTGATAAAAACTTATAATTGAAATTTCGGATCGATGAATTGTTTGATGCGACAACCTTTGACATTCTCTTGTATAATTCTGTTGTATAATTGGAGAAATCATTGGAGACGTTTAGACACGTTACAATAAAATTACCTCGTCCCAATGAATGCTTTATAAATGTTGCTTTATACACACGTTGCTATTGTTATTTTTTATTTTTTAACGAAACTGCGTTGAAGTACTTGCAGCGAGTGAATTATATGCCATCAAAGCTTTCCGCAGGGGATCAGCTAGTAGTACTCGATCATTTTATCCTTGCGACGCCTGACGCAAAACGTTTTTTTTTTTTTTTAATATTTATCCGATCGACCGAACGTGTATTTCATTGGTCCCGCACACCATCAGCAGTCTGACGTCCATGCGAATATATTGCATGTAGATCTTTTGAGTTTCGTTGCTTAAAATTCTCATAATAAATAAACAGCTGTAGCATTATAGGGTAGCAGTGACCGAAAGTAGCCATTAGAACTTTCGGGAATAGAGAATTAAATGCGCAGTTAGGCAAGTGCTCTGCTATGGTGTCGATTACGGCGCAGTTTAATTGAATTTAGTTCTGCCAATTTCGTACTTTGATGAGAAATGTTGTAATAACTTTAAAAGTTGTAGTGCGAAGTAGTTTGCCCGGCATTCTGTAATCTGTAAAATGAGTTTTTCTTTGAAGTTCGGCTTTTCCGGCTCCGAATTCACGGGATTGAAAATAGTTGACACAGAAATTCATATATATATATTTTCGTTATTTACCATCGAATGCAGTTCGATTCTTTTATTTACAGACTAAACGCGTGGAAGAGTGCGCCGGACATTTTGAAATCGGCCATGATTTTCGAGATGATTTCCGTTGTAGAAATTATCGATTTCATTCTGAATCGACGAAGATGATTTTTTTTTATATGAGTTTAACGAGCCGAAGCAGTTTCTCTCTAGCATTCCCCTCAGCTATTCTCATGCCCATCATTTAGTAATGTTAGTATTATTTTTTTATTCTTCAGTAGATCCAATCTGTTTTCTAGGGGAAGGAAATAGCATTCCACATTGAGAGTAGAGCCATGAAGCATATTATTAATCTCGATCTGCCGTCGTCATTCGTAATCGACGAAAGTAGGTATTACGGTTGCCATGCTTACATGTAATTGAAATGTCGAGCTTTAGAATGTTTCCCCCCTACCCCTCGGCGCTCCGAACATCAGACTCATCTCAAACGAGATGAGTTTGAGATTTTCCAGAGCTAATTGAGCGGCCGACGTGCGGATAGGCTCCGTCGCGTTGGGACTTACCTGGCCTCTCGAGCTCTTTCATCCTCATGGGGGTGGGGTGGGGTCCTCCAGACCTTGCCTCGCTAATCGACTCTGACCTTGCCGACTAATTCTAATCCGATCGGTCCCACGCCAACGCCGCAATTGACGCCCCGAGAATAAAAGGGCTGTGGCGGGGGGGGGGAGACTCGCGGGAGGCTTTAACGAGCCAATCGCTTTCTGATACTTGCCGCCCCCACCCCCATGCTCCCACCGGCGGGCAAAGAACGGGGAGCATTAGAACTTTATGGCGTTCCTTTATTCGTTCCCCGTTCCCCGTTCCCCGTTCCGGTTAATTACTTAATTACGCGGTACCGGCATTCGGTCTAAAATTTTCTACCAGTCCTTTCGAGACCCGTCGTTTTATCGTTTCACTCGATCTATAATCTCGATCATTGGCTTCTTTCCTTCATCTTCTTCACGCTTTTGGCTTTGTCGGGTTGCCAGCAACAAGCGAATCTTCACGTCAATCAACTCGGAAGGAAGCTTTTGGCCGGAGCGCAAAATTCTGCTAATGCCGTATCCTCGTCGAAGGGAGCGCAATTCATATTTACGTCCTTACATCTTCTTGATATTCTTGTTTGAATCGTAGCCCCCTTGCGAGCCCTTTATAAAGCCCTCGAACAATGATATTCTATGGTTTAACGACTTTAGCGAGCGCCCTCGGACAGCCACACGACGCGATTGATAATTATAAGCGGACCCGTTAACCCGGGAGCGCTTTTATTATTATTCGATGGAGGTAGACGGGGGTAGATGGAGGTACGCGCGAAACCTCCTCATGCTCGTAATAAGGATTTCGAATGGGATCGGACCCGAGACACTTTCTTCCCATTCTCTTTTGCCCAAGGATTTCCTATCTTCTATGCGGCCATGATTTAATCGGCCGGCCAACAATATTTCTCGAGCTCGAATACTCTCATGCGCATAATGGACAAGAATATTATATATCGCCACGGCCGATCGCCCATTCGACACATTCCTCCACTTGTTATTACACCTACTGTACTTTAAGCTTTATGCAAAGTCTTAAAGTACGTAAGGATCGCCAGCGATGAATCTTTACGATAACTCCGTGGCGAATGTCTTTATTTAACAGGGAGACCTTAAGTTTCTACGAGATTGTACAGTAGAATTTCCTGGATAATTAATTGACCTTCCATTGCTCTCATTCTTAAATCCTTAAAGATCACGAAGAGTTTATGACTTATGGATACTCGATCGTGTAATATTAATGAAATCCGAGTAAGCGATAGTAATGGAACGAACGAAGGAGAACGTCCCCGTCTTTGTTTGGGCGTTAGGTCGTGCACCTCGGCGAGATATCGATAGTATCGGAACGAATGTCCTCATTCGAACTCGAGACGTTACTCGCCCGGGGCGGGTTGGAACTTTCGTACAAACGAAAGCGTTGTCCCGATGCCCATCCTTCCCGAGTAGCAAAGCGGAGCTTGCGGATAAGGAGGGAAGGAAGGAAGGAAGCCAAGTCGAATCGCGTGTTGAAAGTAGAAAAAAGAAGAGGAACGAAGTAGAAGGAGTCGACGGAGGAGTCGGTTCTCAGGCCTTTTCTTAATAGTAAAGCTCCTGTTTTTCAGGGGAGGCGAGAAACGAGATAGACGATAAGCCGGCCAAATGGATTTTATATACAGTTTTATATCGATAGCGAGGCCTTTCTCGGCCTCCAATTATTATTACCTTTGCTTCTGCTCCGCAAGCTTCGAACGTTTTATTTTAACGAGGCTGACCTCTTCGCCTCTTCTACAGCATAGGTTTATAAATTTTTGGATCTTCGTACGGTAAACGAACTCCACAGCCGTGGGTTGGATAGATCGGCCCTATTAGAACCGGCCAGATATGTAATTCTCTTGCGCATACCACTTTCATACGTATACTTGCATCGATCGCTTCATTATTTCCTTACGGCTGTTAGCCAAGACATTCTTGGCTGGCTATGAAAACCTTGAAGGGACATCGTTTCGTACGAACTCGGGTCTAGGTGAATAAAAATTTTTTAGGGCTCAAGGTTGCCAAGCAGCGGCTCCTCTCGTCTTAAACGTAATGTAAGAGAGCGAAGGGTTAGATGAGCAAATATGTAAGATATAGCGGGAGATTTCCTCTGTTTTGGTAGCTTAAAAGGGCCACGGTGTGGCGGGGTGGGGCGAGGCAACGAACAAACACCGATCCAATCTCGGGTCTCGGTTCTCGGGTCTCCCTCTCTCTCTCTCTCTTTTTCTCGTTTTTTTTTTCTCTCGAGGCGCCGACTCTCGGCCTCGTTTCCCTCAGCCCGCGAAAGCCAACGTCTCGTAGACGTCGCGTGTACGACGTAATCCCAGTGGCTCCTTCCGGCGCCGCGTTTCTTCCTCCTCTTCCTTTTCTAGGTCAGAGCGCGGATAAAAGGCCCGTATAAAGGCCTGCGCCACTGCGGCTTTTTTCTTCCCTTTCCCCCCTTTTTCGTCGGCCGACCGGCCTCGGAAGACCCGCTGCCCTCGAGATGAAAGCCGGAGCTTAACCATCGGCTTTATCATTTCACCGTCGGTCGGTCCTCCATTCCTTTACCCCCAATGACCCACTACTCCCGGGGAATATTAGTATTGCTCGGAAGCGCGGCCCTTTATTACCCTTAAACGTTATGTCGCTCCGTGCATCACCTACAACGTGCCATTGTTATACAAACTTTATTGGCTCTGGCCTCCTTGCATCGCAAAATCCATGGATTTCCAACTTCCCCTCTCGCATGCGCTAATGCAAACACGCGCCTTTGAACGAACTGACATTAATCTCCAGCACGAGAAGGTGTGTGATCGTCAACGGCGAGGATCCATTTCGACGTCTTATTCCTTCTTGTCCCCTTTTTCCCTCTCGCCTCTCTTGGCCCGTGGCGCCTCATTATCGCATACCAATAACCGATACAATATTCACGGTACAACTCAGCCTTTCGATACACTCGACTATCGATCGATTGGCGCTAAATCAACGATCGCTCCGTACAATTAATTACCCGTATTTACTTTTATATCGGCAGAGTTATGAAGAGACCAGCCCGTTCTCGTTTTTACCAATGATTCTATGCATTATAATGCGCGCGAGCGTCCCTCCCTTCCCTCCTTGTTATAAACATTAATTTCTCTTCCAGCACATAATAAAAATACCCATTGTTATTAGACTGTAGGAATCAGAAGAAAAGGAAACTACGACCCCGGTGAGCTATTAATTAAAAATTATTAGCATTTCGTAATTCCTTCTTATCGAATTAGCTTACCTTATCATTAACAACTTTTCAAGCACTTTTTTTTATTGTCTTTTGTAGAGAACTAGTCGGTAGAGGTATACGCATTCGTTTCTCGTTAAATATTTAACACTGAGATCAATCACACGAGACTCGCGGAACTTTATTTCCTTCCCATGCATTCTTAAATAAATGGACAAGAGTTTAAGTTATTACGCGAATCTCCATTCATAAAATACCAACAATTGCGCTCTTTTTTTTCTTCTTTTTTTTCTTTTTTCTTTTTTTTTTTAATTTACCGCATCAACATTCTTTTCTATGCTTTCATTCTAATTCCAGTTATGATGCCATTTCTCTATCGATAGTATAAAAGAACCGAAAAATATTTCAAAACGTTTATTAGACTAGCAGTTACCCAAATGTGCAATATTAGAAATCAGAAATTCGTTCCTAAAATTAGACAATAGGCCCTCCATAAAGAGTGCTTGACCTGATTTCCGGCTAAAATTCATGGCCGTTGCGTTATATCGTATTGCACAAATGTCGATAAATATGTTAAAAATCATTGTTTATACGAAGCAATTGCTCTTTTTTGTCTCTAATATAAAGGATCAAAATATCCAGCTCTTGGGCTGCATACTAAAAATTCACGTGTGCGTGCGTGATCGTGCGCACTTGTGTGCGCGCGCGCGTGTTTCATATAAATTTAACGAGAGCGCGTCCATAGCGATTTTAATTGGCAAGGCTCTAGGGAGAGGAATTTTTTAATTGTCAACAAAACAAAGATGAATTCTACGTTCGAGATCCCCTTTTAAAATCTTCACGTTGAAAGATTTTCTTATTAATGCAAAGTATAATTTTCATCGGTCTAAATGAGAAAAGAAGGTTATTTATATTTAGATTACCTGGAAATAAAAATTCCTTACCATTGTACGGATTCGATGAAAGCAAACTTGGATTTCACGTACTATTCTATTTAACATGTTGAATAAAAACATTGCCAAAAGTAAAAAAGAGTTATTTATTACTAAAATACATGAAACTTAAAATTTGATACAAATTTAAGAGTTGACGTTTACGTAGGTAGTTTTCAGTACTTTTAGCGCGTAATAATAACTTCACGTGAGACTAAGTGTGTTTTAAAAGCATTTATTTGAACGTGATATAAATGAACGTTAATTTGGTTAATGTTTATTATTTAGTTTTACTCTAAGCTAAAAAATAAGTTCTTTTCTCGTATAAATTTTCGTAGTCGGAACGATTGGCCTTAGATAATTTCGGAATAAAATAAAATGTGGAATTAAGGTAGGAAAGGGGGGAAAGTTTTCCTCGATAAACCGTATTAAATTTTCTAAAAGAAAAATTTACCTAAGAGTCGATAATTTATTGAATGCGGCTCTTATATAAAATTTAAAAATTACTTTCAAATGGTCGTAGCAATCGCTGGTACAGAAAATGTACATTCTGTCTCAAACGAGAATTACAGGAGAATATTATTTGCACAGGGATGAAATATTTCGAGGGCAAATTGTATTTACATCGGTCGCACGGAAGGACTTTTCCCTTTTCCATTATGCATCCAAGTCTAAGTCCAAGTATACATACAGGATGTAAATAGATAAGCTTTCGAGAGAGAGAGAAAAAAATATATAAAAACTGCCGAACAAACCATAAACGAATGAATGAAATCAATAAAGTTGTGAAAGTAGGCACGCAGGTGATAATAATTTTCATTAGGAGTGTCGGTCATGCGGGTACGTGAGTGCATCGTTGCGTCAATTCGAGTAAATAAGCTTAATCCCTGGTTCGCGGGAGCACCTACGGCTATAAAAGCACATACACCAAATTGAATGCAGATTTAAACGACGTTTTCGTTGAAGCCGTCAGGCAGAGTACATAAGGAGCATTTCAATATTAAGCAAAATGAATGGGGAGGTCGGATCGGGAGCAAGTAAATAATGTGCAGCCACTCGCTGATAGTGCCACGCTCCGCAATAAAACGCTTTATTTATGATTCGTCGCGATATAAAGAAGCAGCGGCAGCAGCTATTTGGCGCAAAGTACTTCCTATGCCCGTATATTCTTAGCGGCGGTGGCGAGAGGGCGGGGGGCGAGAGGGTGGTGGGCAGAGGGGGGGAGAGGAGTCGCGGCTGACGGGGACTGCAGGGGGTGAGGGGGGGCGGGAGAGCGGGAGGTATCCTATGCCGACTAAGACCTTGCTCGGAGATGCAATAAAGAGAAGTCATCTCGTCGGGGAAGTTGCTTCGGTCGCGATTTGACGTCACTCCGCTTCGCCTCTATCCGCTTTTCAAAGATATCCGAATGGAATGCGTGCGCATTGGGAGCGAAAAATGTCTCCGCTCCTTCGAGACCTTTGTTTTTATCTGACCGAGCTTCCTTTGCTCGTTTATGGCCGCCTAGTCAGAAGCGCGCGTAAATCAAAAATTTTCTGGCGCAATGACGCGGCAAAGATCCATGACATTTATGACGAGAAGCTGACTGCCGCTGATCTTTAAATAAATTTTTCATTGAGCCATTCGACGATTTTATTCATACGTATATCTATCTATCTATCTATCTATCGAGAGAGAGAGAGAGAGAGAGAGAGAGAGAGAGAGAAAAGAAGAGAAGAAAAAAAAATTCGAGGCTTGTAGATATTTCATTTTTATAAGTATAAACTACACCTTCAATTGAATGGTATCATTTTATGAGTCAGTTACGATCGTTATGTCTAACTTTATACTCTCAATCATTGAACGTATCTTTTAAAATATCCAATGAAATTGGAAAACATTTTATAAAAAATGATTAGATTCTCACTTTATCGTACAAATGCAAATTTAGTATTTACTATGTAAAATATTAATATATTATGCTGTATTCCCCTTTTCGCAGAATCATTTATAATTCTATAATTTATAACTGTCGTAGTGCACCATTTTATATATTATTTAAGAGTAGTGCGTCCATGTTACTTTCGTTCACATTATTATCACATATTATTTTCGATTTAAAACTGTAAAATTTAACGTTTTAATCAACCAATTATCTTCATAAAAACGGTCTTCTAACACTTATTAAAGAATTACATTGATTAATATATTTATTTATACGTATATACACATATATATATACACACACACACACATATATATATATACGAATGAAAATATATTTCTTAAGAAAAGTAATACTGTCGTTCTTGTAATTACTATCATAGAATAATAGTGATAATTAGAATAACATACAGTTTTTATGTATTTTTATTAATTTACCGAACGTGTACGACACTGCAAAATAATATTTTGTAAAAATTTTCACTCAAAGCATATAGAACGGAATCGATATCGCATAATAATTTATGAAAGTATTGAAAATATGTGTACAAATATAAAATTTAAAATTGAAAAATATTTTCTATAAATATTGAGGAGAATGAAAATGATAAAAATTTACGTATTTCACGTGAAATTCATTTGGATTAAATATAGCAAATGCGTAGAATCAATAGGGAGCATATATTTTGCCATTCGAACGGTAAAATTAAACCGTATTATTAAAGAATATTTAATACTTGGAATACCTTCATAATTGGACGATCATGAACATCTTAATTAACGTACCGAAATACGTATTAGATAATCCACATGTACTTCGTATCCGCGATAATAGAAATTTTCTAATCGAGATAAAACTGAAATTTATTTTAATCATTGATACATTTTAAACAATTTTTTTAATTATATAAGCAAAACAGTATTACGTGCACTGCATAAAATACAAATATTGAGTTATTTTTTCCTGTAGGAATAGTTCCCATTCGTACATAATGCAACATACACACACGTGCAATCCAAGCATTTAAGAATACAAAAATAACAATATAAATATCTTTTTTAAGAATTAATTTTTTAATATAAGATATAAAGTACTTTATTAATTTTACATTAATAAACATTGTATTATCATTCAATAACGTGATTAAAATTACATATTAGATTTATACATATTAATTACATATTAATTAGATTAAATTATTCCCGCACACACACACACACACGCGCACGCGCACTCACATATATATGTGTATATATTATATTTTTTGTCTATCATGAAATGTCGCGTTGCATAGAATCTTTCACCGACAAAGTGAAATGGAACATCATGGTCTAGCAAATTTGCATTGGTCAATGCGTAAAACAACTGCTGAAGATCTAGAGAAGTGGGCTTACTTTGATCCACTTTCACCCATATTCAAGACGCGGGACCTTTTTTTCTTTAAAGATTGAAATTCTTTTTCTTTTTCTTTTTCTTTTATTTTTTTTGAAAAAAAATCTTTTCTTCTAGATATTCATAAAATTACTTTTACCTTCACCAGGGTAAGGCTTTGATATAAAGTATGTAGAAATAATATCCTGACCAATGGAAATAATATTAAAAAAAAAAAAAAAAAAAAAAAAGTCCCGCATTTCAAAAGAGCCTGTATAGGCAGAATCTGGCTTTTTTAATATTAAAATTTGACGTGAACTAGTCCAGAGACTATATGTCTTGTATATCTTTGAGCGAAGGACTATATATAACAAAAAATTTAATATCGTTAGACACCTACGCTTCGTCAACAAACTTCTTATATATTTGAAGTATTTTAGATTCGTAATTTTATTGAATTTTTTATTATTTTCTTATTTTCTTATTTATTTTTTTTTTTTTTAATCATTGCATTCATTTTACAAGATTTTTCTTATTAAATTGTCGTTTATTGCTGTATGTATTAAACAATAGTCTATACTCACACGCAAACATACACACACACTTATATATATATATTGATAATATACTGGAGTTAATATACGTTGTTAATTTTATATTTGATGTTGGAATATGTTCTAGATTTTAAGTTTAAATATGTTGAAGAAAACGAGATTGCAAATGATAAGTTAAGTTCTTTTATAATATATTTTATATTTGAATAATATTGTTCTCCTGCAGACGTTTACACGGAACAAAAATTGGGTTAATGAGTTCATTATCTATACGGCTTTTACTAAAATACTGGATGATGCGTAATACCATCGATGACACATAATCATGTAGATTACATAATCAAATTTTATAAGCATAATGCTTTCGGAAATTCATAGTCACTCTCTGAAACTTCTATCTTTGTATTTCTTAGGGAATAATAACATTGATTGTTTAAATAATTTTTATTTCAAATCTCATATAAATGCAATACACTCTCTACAGCTCATTAGTCCAGTTTAATTATTAATATAACGATAATTCCTTATGTTTTGGATTTCCAAGTAATTAATATAATTATTGTGTTGGCTACGCTGGCTTCATGCCATTAATAAAATGAGACAGGTGCCGTTTCTCCGTGTTTAACTCAACTGAACTTATCATTTTGATACTCCTCGTTAGTTTTAAATAGAGAGAGAGAGAGAGAGAGAGAGAGATTTACATTTGCATGGCTAAATAAATTTTAGTGTATATTTTCTTTAGGTGGCCATTTTCTTTTGTAGACATTAAAAATAATAAGGCGTGTGTGTCAAACTGTTTATTCGTAAAGTTTTATTTTATACGAAAATCTAACGAGATGATTAAAACCATTGGCGTGGAACTTTCAAGTTTATTAAAATTCGCGGATCGTCGGTCCATTTCGTTTCTGACCCGTTTCCAAAGCAACGGGTATGAGTAAATTTTATGAAAAATTTCCCCCCGTAAAAATGATTAAAATGATTATTATTTGGCTTTCAGATTATCAGAAATAATGTTGTTTAGAAATTATGTTACTTGAGCCTGGCAATGTCTTGGTTACGTAAAGAATCGGGTACCGCGGGATTCTTCAGTTGCAAACAATCGAGAAACTCTGGCCGTAAGCTATAAAGTTTTGATTTCGATACGTTATATTTGTGATTCGGTCGGCAGAATCCTCAAGGATTACGCGTCTGAAAATTGTCCGCAGCGCGGGCGGATCTGCGACCTATCGGATTGAAATAGTTCACCGCTCGTGCTAAATACGGCGCAGAGTCCAGGACGTGTAAGTTATGCCTCGGCACGAGCCAGGGTATCAATCCATCTCTGCAATAGTTGGCCGATAAGTGCATTATTGCATCGGCTCCGTCCTCCGGAATCGAAACGAACTGCTTTTGTTAGATATATATATATATATATAGGGGCCGCTTACTTGCACTCGCCGTACAACAATTGACTCCCGTAAATTGCAATCGCAAACACAAACAACAGACATTCTCCCGAAATCACAAATATTGACACTTGCCGCAATAAGCTCTACGGCGCCATTTCATATATCGGACGGCAAACTGCCTTCATCCAATGCCATTCCTAATCATTCGTGTTAAAAATTGTTAAAAATATTAGTAAAAGTATTGGAATCGCTCCTAGCAGGTGTTTTAGCCCCCCCCATCCCCATCCCCCGCCGCGCCCGAACTCCCGCTACTCGAGCTCGATCGCGTCATCAAATAAGCGGGCAGAGAGAGAGAGAGAGATGCCAGTAAAAATTAATTTAACAACTGCTGTATAATGAGGCGTTTTGAAAGAACGAGGCTTCCTTTAACTTCCAGAGATAAGAGATAAGATTCTTTTTATGCCCGCATTTCTATTCTCCGCTATATTTTCTATTTTTCAATGAAGTAGGGGAGCGAGCGAGCGAGCGAGCGGAGCTCAGCTGAGCTGAGCGGTGCAATTATAAAGAGTATATTAGGCAAACACGGCCTTTCATAATGCCATAATAATTCCGGCGTTGTAGAAGAAAAATTTCGTGGCCCTACGGTATACATTACGGTATATATTACGTATCATCTATAGTATATCTATAGTATATCTAAAAATAAATACGGGCGATACGATAATCCAGTGCTCGTAAGGCTCCTCTTCGAGTACATTCCAATGGAAATACCGATTCCTTCCACTAATAATATTTCCTTCGTCGTTATATACTCATGCCCATTATACACTCCATGGGACGTTGTCGAGGCATCTTTCTTCCTCATTTAAAACAAACATAATTGTACACCTAAGCGGATATTTAATTATTATTATTATTATTATTATTATTATGATAATTTGATTTATTCGATAGCTGCGGAGAGGATGATTATTACGAAAGCCGATTTCAGATAGGATATTTATTTATCACATACGTTTATCGATAGAACGTCATATCGCTTAATCATTTTGGCCGGTCAGTCAGCCCAGCAAGTATAATACGTGTCGCTTAAATCACACGAAATACCTGCAAGACGCGTCAATTGATATTGTAAGCTTACTAAAAACTAACGCTACGAATGCTACAATAAAACTTGAATAATTTATTCAACGGTATAATCGAATCTCGACTGGCTGCTCTATAATTAATGTCCTCGCGATATATTCGCGTATTCGTTCGACTGCTTTAAAAATGTAGCATCTGAAATTTTTAAAATTCATGAGATTCCAATAAAAATTTACGCGCATCTAACGCTCTCGCGGCAGGGAGACTGAATTTATTGCACTAAAAATCCTCTATAAAGTCCCCGTACATCTCTCCGTTATCAAAAAGACGCCGTTGTACACGAAAAACTATCGACAACAATCGACAAGCCACCCCCCCCCCGATCGACAATTATATCAAGACTTTGTTCTATAAGCTTTAATCGTATTTACTATGTTATTCATACGAAAGCTTTAGTTATACTCCGTTGGAGGGCTTTCTATAATATGACTAGTGAGTGAGGCAATATCGACTAACGCATTGTACGCTTTAATAATGAATCGTCCTTTCGTAATTGTATTTCCCAGCGAGACTCGAGAGGAGCCGAGCCGAGGGCTCGTAAAAGCTAATTTGTTTATTACATTTATTTGCAAAAACCAGACGTAATTAATGCACATAGCATTAGCAATTGGATTTGATAAATTGGATAAATTTGATAAATTTTGTTAACTAAAGTCTATTAATTAGATCTCGTGATAATAATAACATTTTGTATTGTACTCCCTCGGATCTCATCTCAAGTTTCACGAGCATGAGTCGTTTGCCTTTTCGAAAAATCCGTTAAAATATTTTGAATAATCCGTCTCTTTGTCTCACCTCGACCATCACAGTCTAACCAACATAATCAACAAACCCAGACGCATTTTTAAACTCAAATTTTTTATAGAAACGTTTACAATGCTAATTGCAGGAAGGCGGCTTAAGGCTAAAGTTCGGAGCCCAGGAGGGGGTCTATTTCGCGGGGGAACGGGAAGGATCTCGTTAAAGGATACGGGTATTCTGGGCTTATAAATCTGTTGCTTTCGTTGTCGGTGTCGTCTGCGACGGCCTTGACGCCATCGCCGATGAATAATTGATAAGGCGTGTGCGCGCTCATTTGAATGTATAGGCACGGCATCTCACGTGCCGATGAAAAATACCGCGGGCGGGCGGTGGAAGGGGAGGGGGAGGGGCAAGGAAAGGGCAGGAACAGGTTTTGGCTCAACAGAGGGCCGATTGCCGTTCTTTTAATTTTTAATGCGGATTTCTCATTGGGTCTCGGCGCGGGAAGGGCCGCCATTATCACGAAAGTCTATAATACCAATAACAATAACAATAGAAATAACAAATAACAATAGCAATAGCAATAACAATAACAATGATAATAATAATAATAATAATAATCGCTCGCGAATAAATAATAAGAGATTTTTCGAAATTTACGACTCGACTTTTCCATTGTACGAGGATAGCTCGAGTTGTCTTTTATTCCTTATGTCGATCGATTTTACCGCTTTCCTTTAATCTATGCTAAACTATTATAACAATATGTGCTGGAATTATTTTAAATTGGTCATTTATTATAAATCGCTTAAGGGCTTTGTGACTTCCTTCGTTCCTTCCTTCCTTCCTTCCACGTAATTAAATCAACCGATCTTTATTACTCTTTGCTTTATGTAAATTATAAATTAATTATTACAAAATTTTTAATAAACAAGTTCCCCTACAAATCAACTGGTTTTTCATTTTCTTTTTTTTTACAAAAACAGTCTATAAATGAAAATGGTTTTACATTACTCGAAGCTATTTGCACTTTAGACGGCCTTATGCTACATATTTTCTAAGGAAATTATTTCGTCGATATAAATTATCAAAGGGGCGCGGGGTGCAGACGGTATAAATTTAAAAGGGAATAGATTAAATACTAATTGCGATTGAATCAATTCTTAAAAGCGCATTTACAACTTTTATGTACTTAACATTCTAACGACAGATGATAATCATCGGCCAGCCTTCGAATTTTCGAACAGTTTGTATTTTATATTCATTATAAAAACATTATATTCTTTGCCTTCGGGATTTCCGAAGCGTGCCGACTTTTATGAATGATTATAAGTCTTAAATTACCTTTTCCCATTCGAAGGATGCTCATGAACGTTGAGAAAAAATGACTCTTTTTGTAGTTCACTTTTTTTCTTTTTTTTTAGCGATTCCTGAAGGTGCTGAATATATCAGATTATATGAAAATGAAGTTTTTATGAATCTCATTAGCTTTGTTTAATAACTAGATGGACATCATAAAGCGATTCCAGATGATTTAGAATAATATCTGCAAACGAGTAACAAAGTTAATCACATTTTTCATTACATAATTATCATGCTGAAATTTAAAAATTATATTTAAAATATAATTTTATTCGAGTAAACTAAACAATTTCTGCATGACGTTGGATAATGGATTTTTAAATCTTTCAAAAAAAAGAAAAAAAATATTCACAACTATTCTTCGTATAAAATAAATTCATGTTACAGAATCACGAGTTCAATGAACACGATTTTCATTATTTAATCGAATAGGTGTAAATATCCTCTGATGTATGAAAAGTAAAGGTATTAGTAGGACGTATTATTAATGAGCTTTAATTTTCAATATTTTTAATATCAAGAAATAATAATATTAATAATAAACATAATAATTGTTTTTCTAAAAAAGAGCAAATAGTCTCTGAGCTGAAATCAACAAAAGATATAGAATATAAAAAATAATGATAAATCTAATATTAGAATAAAAATAGTAAAAATCTGGCAACAAATTGTGAAGCGGACTTTATAAAGTTTTGAATAATATACATAAATCAATAAACTAGTAAAACAGGACGATAGCGGGATAAGTCATTTTTCATGTTAAAGAAAATTTAAACTGATACTGTGTATTCCGGGCGATCAAGAATTAAACTAGAAGGTTTTAAAATTAACCTACTTTACCAGAATTTCAGCAAAAACTCGTGATCTATACGTATACTCTTGGGCTATGTACAAACACGCGGGCACACGTCGCATACGAGCGCGTATGAGGGCACCGAAAGTTAATGCTCAAGTATCTGTTAAAAAAAAAAAAAAAAAATAAATAAAATTAAAACCAATTCCAGTCGAATAAGTTTCTTTATAACTTTACTCTAATAGGACATTCTATAAAAGAACGTAACCGACAGTGGAAAGACAGTGGCAGAAAATACAGAGAACATAAGATAAAAGTGATAAGAATAAACACCGATGCCTAATTGCTATACTATTTTCCCTTATTATTCTTATTATGGTTATAAATAGTATTATTTTTTTTTTTTCAAACGAAAGAGAAACTTGCGTCAGTATCCATATAAATTTCAGTTACACTCGTTCTCTAAAAGCTCATAAATTTATCGAGAAATGGATCCAGATAGATTAAGTGCATAAATAATTAAAGCGGGTTGATAATAAAATAAAACTCATGCGAATGCTGTGCGAGCGATGCATTATCGAATAAATTAATTATGAAATTACAAAACTTTTATTGAGAAGATTTGAAAGAGACTTGGAGTGCTTAATCGCCACCGAAAGTAATAAACAATTTAGATATCTGAATTTCCACTTGACGTATATATTACAAGAAGATAAAAAGATATAAGTTTGTAGGACTGGAAACTCGAAGATGAAAATAATTTACTTGGATTAAATATTTATGGCAGCGAAGGGGACTTAACAAAACTTCTTTATTTGATAAGAAATTCCAGTTGCTAAATCCATGAAAGAATTGTCAAATAATGTTTATTGGCGACGCGAGGCTTCGCTCGATTAATTCACAGCTGGGAGAAGAACAATATTTGCCATATTGCGTTTAATTTATGAATCGTAATACCCAATGAATACAAGGAGATCAATAAGATTCCTAAATAATTACAATAACGCAGAGTCTCGAATAATTGCTGATACGAGGATACGAAGAACTTATTTCTCGTGAAATAGAAAGACTCGCTTCTACTGATAAAAATATGATTTAGAGTTTTAAACCGTCGACTTATTTGGGCGCGAAGCTATTAGTTTTTGAGCGCAGAGCTTGGAGGATTTTCTAATTAAATCCCCCTTAAAGCATTGAAAATCAAGCGCGGGCAAAATAATAATTATAAAAAAATATTCAAAGACTTTTCGAACGCGAGGGACGCGAGATTTTTTAATCAATGGTTAAAAAATTTCAGTGGCCTAACGCGCATTCGTCGCTTCGCTGCAAAGAAAGAGCGAATAAAAGAGAGAAAAAGGAAGAAACGAAAGAAAGAGAGGGGAAAACGTCGCTCGGCTTTCAATCGAACAAAAGCGGGAAATTGATCGCGAGAGGCTCACTCGTATCGCGCGAATCAGTTTATGTGTATTGGAGCGGTAGTGGCTCGCTCGCATTCGCTGACCCATTAGCTCCGGATAAATAGCGAGCGCTGTGCACAGGTATTTTACGCGTTATACGAGAGAGCCAGGGAGATTAAATGCACGAAGCGACGGGAAGTCGGGTGAAACCGATTCGCATATCGGCGCCACCCCCGCCCCCCCGCCGTTCCTATAAATCGGTCATGTCGTTATAACGCCAACAATTGGCTTTGGCGAGTATTATACTCCACCGTTACCACCGCTACCACCGCTACCACCGTTACCACCGCTATCATCACCACCACCACCACCACCACCACGCTAAAGCTCTGCTCGCAGACAGAGCTTTACTCCCGATAATACACCGTTAGCATCAGACTGCCTGCCCGACCGACCGACTTGCCCATTAGCTTCTCTTCGAAACTTCATCAGGACGAAACAGCTTTTCGCAAACTTTATATTCGCCGCCGTTGTTTCAAGGACTCGTATCCTAGTAACCGGGTTTATCCGAAATTCGTAGGTGCAATAATAATACCCCGATAATGGCCTGATACCCCGAGGCTGGCGATTTTCTAAATCCGTAGCTTAAGACAATAATAATAGTACTCGCCGCGAGCTGCATTAAATACCATGGTGATATTAAACCATGCCTGACCGATTATGCTCGTTCACTACTTACGCCCTAGGAGTTCAAACAATGCCAGGGAACGCTGCTCCTCGTTAACGTTCACCGCCACCAAAGCGCACAATTTAGCATAACTTTCTTAGGGCATCCGACGACTTATAAAATTCGGCTTGGGATTATTATTCACGAGTTTTCGAATCGACGCATTACCCCGATAGATTATATACTTAATCGCGCACCTTCTCTCCCTCCTCTTTTCTTCAATCTACAAGACTTTCACAAGTATGTCCTGTAAATATGACGAATCTTTAGCTCAGAGATGAAGATCAATCGGAGACATACCGCAGGGACGCTAAGACGGCCGGCTTTACGGAATGACTCGATCGTGTTTACAACGCCAATGTTCATTCGTTGTAAAATATTGCTCGCGCCCGCGCGTGTGTGTGTGTGTGATTTATAAATCAAAGAATTCAAGGTCTGCTTCGTTTAAAGGCTATTGGTAGAGAAAAAAGCGATATGCATGTGCATATATATATATATAGAAAAGAATGGATAAATGCGAAATGAAGAAAAAAAAGTATCAATTAATAAGTTTACCGGAAACGCAGCTTTACAATCTATTGCATGAATTCGAATCGCGTCCACGTGTATAAGGAGAATACGTGCAAGCAAGAATAGGAGCGCAAAGCAAGCGCGACATACAACGTGTCAATAGAGAGGAACATAGTAAACGAAAAGAATAAGAGCAATTCTTAAGTTGGCGGTTAATGCAAAAGAAATACAAAGTAAGTATAAGGTAATGAATAAACGAGTAGGTTGATTCGCTTTTACAAGCAAGTCCCATTAATTACAAAAATAGAGGCGCGTCGTCATATTCCCGAAGTAGTGAAAAAGCCCGGTTCTTAGAAGTTGATGGATTTCTTCTGATTTTATTGTCCGTTTACAGCTGAGTTAGGTAAGGCGGACAAAGAGCCGAGAAGACAGGGAACGACAATACGGGACGCGCTTATCATTTAAAGCCATTTAAACGAACCCGTACGCGCGTGCTAATTGTACAAAGCATGTGTTTAAAAAACAACAAAAAAAAAACAACAAAAAAAAAACGGACGTTATTCATATGCGAAAATATCTGCGCTCGAGCGCATGTTTTATGTGCAACGGTGCAACGATGCAACGATGCAACGGTGAAGCGGTGCAACGGTGCAAAGGGGGGTAACGACGCCTTAACGAATCCGGTGCTGGGAACCAGAAAGGAGCAGCCAAGGAGCCGGAGTCGAGCTCCTTGAGTATCCACGGCTCGCGCATGTGCGCCCCCGACTCTTTACGGGCCATTATCGATCCTTCCTACCAAATCCTACCAAAGTCGATCAATTACACGCGATAGCGCGATTGATTTAAATTCGCAAAGATAATTACCTGACTCGTAGGGGTACTTTCGGGTGTGACGTCACCGAGCCAACGAGACGAGAATAAGTCGAGGTGGATGCTCGAGCTGGAGATCGTCTCCCGACTGTGCTTACCTACGTAATCACTCCCTCCCTCCCCACATTCCTCGACGGCTAGGCTAATGTCGCCGCGCGGTACTTTGTGTTCCGAGGGCAGAGCTTCTCTAGACACATTTTTAATATTCACGGAAAGACTTTGAAAGGTCAGCCGATGCCGCATTCTTACTCTTACGATAAGAGCTTTATTCTCATTCTTGGCGTTAGCCCCTGCTCCCGTAATATAATTATTTACGTTACCCTGCGGAAGTCTGCGGGATCAGTATATGCTCGTCTGAATCTTTACAAAGACCTGAAAAGGTTGTGAAAGGTCCGCTTGTGTTTACGCTTCAGCCGAATGTGAAATTCAAATTTCACCTTTTTCTAACGTAACAAGTTCCCTTGTTATATCCGGGATAATGACAAAGGGCTTGCATTATTACCGTTCGTCCTCAGCCTCGCATTCCTCAGTTCATCGAATAGCATTTATTTAATAACCTTACGAGGAGGAAGTATTGTTGGTAATATTGTAATTAACGTTGCGCTCCTCGACTCAAGGCTTATTAGCATTTGAAACATGTATTTCCGATAAAACTCGAGGGAAGTCGAACAAAATATCGAGAAATACCGTTCGAAATTCTGTTAAAAAAAAAAAAAAAAAAAAAAAACCTAGAATTAAAACTCTTGGTTTCTTATAAAAATATAATTTATGGTATGTAATTTGAAAAATCTTCGTTATTTAAATGTAAATAAAATATTAGAATTTCACACGAAGAGCCTTAATAGACTATTACCGAATGATAAGGCGATATAAAAATACTTAAATAGCAGAATTCTAAGTAAACGTCACGCGCGAAAAGGTTTTTTTTTTCTCTCCTTCTACTTCTTCTTCTTCTTCTTCTTCTTCTTCTTCTTCTATACTCACTTACAATATATTTGTGTTTATGTATTTCTCGGTTAGATGGCTTTTTAATATTCCGCACGAGACTATAATAATGCAGAATACTAGACAGCCGAGCGCAAAAAACAGTAAAAAACAATTGTTACAAATGCATTCGTTTCGTAATGATTTTTATATGAATTTATTTTCTTGAATCAATAATTGATTTATTAATTAGCGAGCGTGTTTTCTACATTTACTTATACGTATATGTATAAATAAAATTCAAGTTTTCTACTAGTTTTTCTCAAATCAAAAAGTTAATTCCGCAAAAGTTTTAGTTATCTATTTTCAATAACCCCAATTCACGACTAATTGGCGAAGAGGGATTATTGGGGTGAGCAGGCTCAGTGTGTATCCGAAGCTTCCTTCGGAGCTTTGGTTTCAAGGTCACGTTGTAGTTCGCATTTAATAAGTCTCATTTGAAATGCATATTCAAAGGAGTAGATATATTGTCGAATCGAAGCGTGGATCGTAGCAATAGCAAGTACGTAATATTTTTCCAAACACGAAACCCGTTCTTTTTATTTTCTCGTCGTATAATCCAGCACTAAAAGATATTTTTAAAGGTTTAGTAGCTTCCTCTAAATACGTTCTTCTTAACCTTGCAATTAAGAAAAGAGCGCAATCAATCGTCACTCTTTTCTAATAAGACTTCCCCACACCCCTCCTCGCTCTCTCTCTCTCTCTCTCTCTCTCTCTCGTAATTAAAAAGGAAAACTGAGCTCGTGACCAAGTGGATTCTATTAATGTTATCAGCCAATATAAATATTAGTTACTTATTATTCAGTTAACGAGATTCGACCAACACCCGTACGGGTTAAATGAGACGGGCTGATTCATTTGAGGATTTGAGAACCCTCGTCAATTAAATATTCGATTAGACACTCGAAGGTGCGCGGAGGTACGCTGGACCAAACGATCGCCGAAAATTCTATGCTCGTTACGGTTTTGGGGTTATTGCGGGTGCCTGGGAAATCGAGTCTGCGAGTTGTAATGTAAGATTTCCACGTGGATAAATGGAGCTGCTCTGGCTACGACTTGCGATGGGTGCCCCGAGCATTCTCAAAACGATTGTTCACCCTCCGCTTACGAGTTGTTCTACATGCCGACGTTTCCGCGTCATCGGCGACCGGTTCCGCATTACGTCAATTAGTCTCTACTTTAGTCTCAATAGCGTATACATAGCCAATAGTCCGGAGTTTTCTTATCCGGATCTCTGAAGTATACCTACGCATGAACTGGACTAACTGGACTAACAGAGTACAACAACAACAACAACAACAACAACGATGTTAACGACTACGAGGACAACAACATTAGTGTGAAGAAGAACGAAAGGGGAAAAGCGATATTACGAATAATATAGACGCATTTTAATTGGTCGACCGAAGGGAGGAATCGCCGACGCTCCTCGTGGTTCCGGGTGAGCTTTTGTTTTTCTAAATCCGCGCTGGGAAAAGGAAATTCCTTCCGTTCCGTCAAGGCGGAGGAAAGGGGCGACGAGGAAGTCGGTTAGCCGGCTCGTAAAAACAAAGAACGGGAAGGGGAAGTTGCGGAAGGGGCCGTGGTCGGGGGCTCGGGGGGGGGGGGATGGATGCCTCGCCGAGGGTACCGAGCGGCGTCGACTGAGACGACCAATCCGAGCACCTCCAGTGCTCAGGGTCGCCGATTTGGGCGTCCTTGACCTTGGGGGGGCTCGCGCTCGCGAAGCGGCGATAAAGTCGGGCACCGGTTTTAACGAGACACGCACGTGCCGACCCTCAAGGATACGCGCCGCTACTCGCCAGCGCTACGTGGAAGGCGGCGGCTCCTCCCGTACCGTTACAGCCTCTCCCGTCCTTAGCCGGCCCCGGCCGCGCCTCGATTCTCGTCGATCGGCTCTGAGATCTACCCCGAGATCCGCCCCGAGATCCTAGACCGGATCGGGACATGCCAGCGACCGAGCACTAAGCTGCACGTCGATCCTCTCTCCCTCTCTCTCTCTCTCTCTCTCGCATCCTTATTACAATAGATCTCTCCTTCCCCTCACCCCACCCCACCCGACCCGACCCTCCTCAGACCGACTTTATTTCGGTTCGTACTTCTCATTCGTCCAGTCGAGACCGGAGCGGACAACACGCACCTCGAGTAATTGCTAATTTTATTGGCCATCGTCACGTGATCCGCTGCCTCTCGTCCTTTCACGTAATTGAAAAAGATTTGAATACGGATTATATATATACACACACACACACACACAAACATATGTACATATACGTGTAAGGTACCTCTGCCGGAAGCTCCCTCTCAATGCCAGATTCTGCATTCGTATCTATCTCTATCTCATTCCCATTATCCTCTGACCCCCCCTCCTCCTCCTCCTCCTCCTCCTCCTCCTCCTCGTCAACTTCACGGAACTAAGGATGCTCTTTAGCCCGAGGAACGTCCCGCGGCACTCGAAAGCACCACTGCTTATGTTATCTTATCGTGCCAGTGGTGGCATTCCAGTAAAAATAAGGGCATTCCCAAAATTCATCCCGAAATGCTGAATAATGGACGCTGCCCGAGAAAGTTTGCGCGCGTTGGGTGTAAGCCGAATGTAACCGAAAGCTTCAGGCATCTCTACGGCTAGGAACGAGCTTCGATATAATCGCAATGTTAAAATGAGCCCTTTACAAGCGAACGGCATTGCTGGTCCAAGTATCGAGTCCCGTATCGACGATGTATATCGACTTGGCTTGGCTGCAATGACCATTATCGGGCAACGATAGCCTTCATTGCTATGCTAATATTGGATTAGCTTAGCTTGGATTCGGCCGGATTCAATATATCGTGGTCCTCGTGTCGATGACAGCTTACAGGAGGACAGGGAAGCTGGCGGCCGACCGATTAAATGACCGAGTCTCTCGGCGACAGCCTCGGTCCAGAGTCAGGGAACAAACAGGTAAAATACCGGCAATTCGTTAATAATTCTAAGGCTAATGCTGTCAAGCTCTTGGATTCCTTACACTCGATCTGACGATCTGGAACGATTGGACGAGTCCCGTGCCGCCTTGTCCGAGGCTCATTGATTCTCAATAGCTAATAACTCGTCATCGGATAATGCCGCCAGGGTCGCGGGAGTTGACAACGGGAGCACGACCAGCAAAACGTCTCGTCACAATACCGGTCTCACAATAAGGCTCGAGCCATTGTTCTCATTGCCTCGCCTCGATAACCGAGGCCTTTCATACGAGTCCAAAGGATTTTCGACTTCCATGCTTAATGGCAGCTAAAGATTACCGGAATATCTTGTCGTCAGTTTCCGGTGGCGAGAAAATACCAAATCCCCCTCGAGATGAAGATCAAGAATCTTATTTAACAAAGCTTATTACTTACTTACGAGATAATCCGAGATTACCCGGCTAATCTCATTGCCGGTGGGGGGAGGAGGGGAGGGAGTGAGCGATTGAGTGAGACAGGATCGTCTTGTGGGCCTCGTACAATAACGAGGCTTTGGTGGGAACGTTAGGGGAAAGGGGTATCCTTTTTGCATGAATGCAGCGATGAGTTTGGCACGAGCGCAGAAAGCAGAAGAACAAGTTGAGTCACCTCTTGCCGAAACCCTTCTTTCAACCATTCCTACTCCCCCTCCCTCCTCATCGCCCATCATTTTCAATCCCGCTTCGACTACTCTCTGTCCTCCACCAGCTACGCGTCTACTCCTCCTCCGACCTCTCCTCCGTAATTCCATTCGACCTTGGCTCCTCATCTATTCTCACTCGTCATTATTTCTTTTTTTTGCCTTAGTTGTATTTTTATAAAGACAAAGAATACTCGAGAAATTGAGCTCTGACATATCTCAAACGCTTCATCCTCTCAGCATCTGGAGTCGCGAACCTACCCACCCATCCACCCACCTACCCACCCACACCTTCCTTACTACCATCATATTAATATCGAATCGTTTTTCTTTGTTCTCCCGTTTTCTCTGTCCTTTTTTCTTCCTTTTTTTTTGTCCTGCCAACGTGTCGTATTATACCACACACGTTCTTACAAGAAAGAAGAGTAGAGCAGCGAGCTAATGCTCGTCTCTCGTTCTGGTCGTTGTATCGCAGCACTCGAAACGTAGATCAATTACGAGCTGTTGAGTCCTGTCGCTACGTGCCTTCAAACGCCAATCGAGACGAATTTTGTCAATTTGACGCAAGTCCATACGTATCCGATGGATATTTCGTGCGGGAGGAGACGCGTTCAAGTTGCCGTTATCACGCGCGGGAACAATTACCCGGTAATAGGTAGGGCTACTACCTCGGAGACTCGTACCAACCTTCGTTTTCCGAATGGCGCTAAAAGTTTTTTAAATAAACCGTCCACGAGAGCAGGTGGGGAAGGGGCGATAGTGCACATCGTAGAGTCGCGGGGGCGGAGCGAAGGGTGGCGATCCCCCGTAGTATCCGGCACGTAATGGGCAATATCTCGGGATAGGAAGAGTCGCCCGGGGCCCCGGGGGAAATTAGCATAAACAAATTAGCGGGAAGAAGGGAGTCCGTAAGGGGGTGAGGGGGGGGCGCGAAGCCTTTACTTGGAGCTCGTTACTGCCGAGACGGCGCAGCGTCGGAACGCGACTTCACTGACGCCGAGAGGAGATTACGCGTCGAGCTCCTCCGGAGGATCTCCCCCTGAGCCTGCCCTCTCCTCGGCCCCTTCCCCAAGGTCTCCCGCGTAACGTCCAAGGTCAGCGCTGTCGGTCTGAGCACTGTCTCGGGCCGAGTCGTTCACATACAGAGAGAGAGAGAGAGAGAGAGAGAGAGAGAGAGAGAGAGAGAGAGAGAGAGAGAGATAGAGTGAGCAAGTGATTGAAGGGGGGGTGGGGATGGATATAGAGAGAGAGAGAGAGAGCGAGAGCGAGAACGAGTGCGAGGAGGAGCCGCGTAGCAGCCAGTGCACTTTAATCCGTTGGCTCGTGGCGCGCGCGTCCCACCACCTCGGCGGGAGTATCCGAGAACAGCTGCTGGATGAATGAGTGCGCCCGCGAGTGGACGAGGTGTGCGACGCGCTTCCTGGACCACCTGGACTCGATCCGCACCCGGAGACCAGATCCGTGACCGACGAGTGCCGTAACAAGAGAGTGCGAACGAGAAGGATCGAGGGGACGAGGGAGGGAAGCGGACAGACACTCCTTGGTACGTGACGATTCTGTCTGCCCTTTACTTTTATTTTTATTTTCTTTTATTTTATTTATTTTTTTTTTTTTTCTGAAAAAATCCTAGTGACTTATCGCCAAGTAAGGACGACGGGCATCATCGAACCCCTCGGCTCCCCCCACCCCCCCGCCCCGTCACGTCGGTTCCCGCTATCGGCCGAGCACATTTCCAATCGCTCCGAGCCAACGTTATCACGTTCACAACCGCTGCCCGTAACTTTACCCAGTGATTACGAAAACCGAGAATTTTTATCGCCGCCGATTCCGTTCTTATCGTGAATTTCAACTTTTCAGCCTTCTTTTTTTTTTTTTTTTTTTTTTTTTTCTCCTTTAACCCCAATAACCGACGAGGCCACTTACCCGCTGAGGTTTTTATAAATCTTGAGTTTTACGATCTCAACCCTGCCTTCCGATTCCTCCAGTAAAGTGCCATCGTACCCTCGGAGCGCCACGGCCGGAAGTAAACACGGACACACAACACTTACGTAAGCGCCCATTAATGTCCACGCTGCCACAAGCGCAGTCGTTTTTGTAAAAACTATACGTTTATTATAATTATTATTATTATTATTATTTATTGTTTATTATTGGTTATTATTTGTTATTATTTGTTATTATTTATTATTATTTATTATTTATTATTATTTATTATTATTGTTTTTGTTATTATTTCGATTCTCGTGATTCCGTTTCTCGGTTTCGGACGACTATTTGTGATCCGCCATCGTTTGTGCCTCTGTGACTTTGTGAGGCCGCTCGCGACGTAATAACAGTAAAACAATTAAACATGCGAAATAACGAATTGACTTGAAGATCTTGCGTGTCGGCCGGGTATTTTTATACGAGCAGGAAGAAATGTAATTTATCTGCCAGTATAACGGCCTGAGCTCATTACCTCTAAACTATACACACTATATTACACTTAAAATAATATTAATATTCATCGTTAACTCGCCGTCCTTGATGAATACTAATAAATGCATTACCCGCTCGTGTAGCTTTTCAATAATCACGTCTTTAATAATAAGAGCGCTGCTCTTTAATAATAATATTTAATTTCTGGCTACCGATTACGGCGCTTCGTACCCGAACGACAGATTCATTCCTTATATTTATTTCCTTCCTCGTTGCTTACGAAAGCGCGTCGACTCGTTCCTCGTAAAAATCGGATCGACTATCGATCGGAGCTGGATCTCTTAATCCAACGCCCTCCCTCCCTCTCGCCCTCGCCCTCGCCCTCGCCGTCACCCTCGTTTAATTTAAAAAAAAAATAACATTGGAAATACGCTCGGATTACGCTGCCGATGCACGCTGATAAGAAAGAAATATCGAGCGATAAGGAAGACCGGGCCCAGGATTGCGGCCCCGAGGGGACGGAAGTATAAACTGCCACGTGAAGTAATGAGTGTGTTCGTTGACCCGGAATTGACATGAGCGCGCGTACGATATTCACGTCGATCGATGGATCACGTCAGATCCTCCCGACTTCCGATTTATCCGATCGACAAGTCCCCGCCGACTGTACTACTCTGGGAGCCGCCTCCGACACAATGTCAGAGTCCCCCTGGACGAAGAATTAGCGCGTAGCTTATAAAATAATGTTTTTTATATTGACGCGCTTTTCAATGCTTCAAATTGTCATTTTTCTGCCGAGGACACGCGGCTTTTCATCATTGAATCATTTCATCGTCCATTTTATTCGTTATTGTTCGACTCGGTGATTATCGGCGACTATTCCTACGACCGACGAATAATACTTCACCAGCGAAGTACAATACTTCCCATATTAGATTAAATGCATTCATTCGACTGCTAATTGTTATTTTCAATAAATAAAGGTGGGCCGGGGAGGGGGGAGATTTCGGGAGAATTCGCGACCGTCAACTACGTAATAACCCCTTTTTTAATTGCTTAATAAGTGATTTATGGCAGTAGTAGTCGTTTTTGTTTTTTTTTTTTCGTTTTTGTTCTTTTTGGCTTCAGCCATCGCCCTTGGCTTTTTACCTAAACTAGTTTTACTTACTCCTTTGGCAATTGGGAGAGAATGCTTGGAGCGAAAATGGCCGGAGCTTTCCAGAAAATGCCAAGGAGCTTCGCGCGCTCACTTTTAATAATTCAGCCGACGTTGGAACTTGTTGAATGCCCTGTCCGAGTTCAATTACCTGCGGCTTTTCACCTGCCCCGCACATAATCCGGAGTAATTCGTCGAGCAATTACTCCGGACGCGGCCATGAAAATAAAGAGAAATTTATTGAAGCCGGGTAAGACGTCACGTCGTTAAAATAAGATTAATGCTCGAGCTCGATATTCTATTGAAATCGATAGACGGAGAGATTCGGGCTCGCTACACGGGACGTAACGTCCACGGGACAGGGCTCCTCCTTCTCCTCCTCCTCCTCCTCCTCCTACTACTAACGTCTAAATAAAGAAAAGTTAAGTGTATGGTGCTGCTCGTCCAGCCATAAGCCACAAAGAACTCGTTCGATTCGTCTTCTTCGTCCTTCCCGTGGACCTTCGCGCGTGCACGATCTCTGCGTACAAGAAGAGCTTGTTTTTCATCTCCGTCCGTCTTTCTTTCTCCACCTCCCCCGTCACCGTTCCTCTTCGCGCCGCCAACGACCGGCCGCCACCGCCGCCACTGCCGCCATTGCCGCCGTCCCGCTCGCTCCTACGGCTTTCTTTGTTTTCCTTTCCGCTTATCGACCGGTTTTTCGAGAGAAATTTTCATTCTTTCTTTTTCTCACCTCGTTTATTTACGTCCCCTCCCCACCCCGCCCAACTTCCCTCACTCGCCGGAGGATCTTCTTTATTACATCGCTGAAGCTGCGCCATTCTTCTTCTTCTTCTTCTTCTTCTTCTTCTTCTTCCTCATCTTCTTCTTCCTCATCTTCTTAGTTTTATTTGTTCACTTAAGCGCATCACTTATTTTTCCTACATGGAATTGAAAAAAAAAAAAAAAAGAAAAGAGAGAAAGAGGAATTCATATAAACGCAAGCATTTCTTCAGGCAATTTCAAGGAATCAGTATTATGCAAACATTTTACATTAAGAACAGACAAAATTACTAAAATCTAAATCACCTACATTTCACGTACACGATCTTCCTTCGAAATTCCTACTTTCCGTATACCATATTATTTTGCATATTATAAGATGTTCTAATACGTATGCTTCGTTTTTTTTTCTTTTTTTTTTTTTTTTTTTTTTTTAAATGCCGAGTTTAATGCTCCAAATTTCCTACATTATACGTACTTTATTTTATTCTCGACTTTCTGACTGTACTTACTTGAACGTGTTGTATATCATTAAAGTAATTTCTTCGGAAATAGTCTAATATACTTTTAAATAAATGTGTTAAATTGTTACTTTCATTCAACCCCATTCAAATCTATTTTAGCTTTTTAATTTCGACACATAGTTCTTCTTATTATTTGTACACATTATTTGTAAGCCATTTCCTCGTCTTTCTTATTTGGAATAACTTTTATGGAACATGATGAATACTTCTTTTTTTTTATGAAACCGTCGTTCTAATAAAATTACAATAACAAAATTACTATAAAAAAATATTATACGCGTATCAAGAGATATTTTAAATAATAATAATTTTTGATAAGAAAAAAATTTACTTCAGAGTGTCTGTAATTGATACTTGAGACTATTAAATTCTGAAAAAGATATCTAATTATGATTATAAATTATATTATCCTACTGGAAATCATTTTCTTTGTCATGAATAATATCAATCGGAAATATAATAATTTCTCTTTAACACGTAGTTTGCCATTATAAAAATAAATGTATATTTTTTAAATTAATTCTCATATTTAAAAAAGAAATTGCACTAGAAAGTCAAATTTTCAATTTTATCGTGAAATATTTACTATTTATATGACATGATAAAAAAAAAGTTATTAAAAAACATAAAATAATTAATCTGCTAATTATTAACTATATGAAATTATTTATAAATTGATAGGAAATGTGTTTAAAAATCCGCAATAACGTAATAATATTACGTATATAGTTAAAGCATATATGATTATATAAGAATGAATTATTTATTTTAATTTTAATTTAATAATTTCTGTTAATTAATTAATTAATTAGGTAAATTAAGTAATATTATTCCCACGTTCTATTAATTATCATCAATTTGTAGTAGAATAATTTATTTCTCAGGCATTGTTTCAATAGATAATAATAAGAATATAGTTTACAATTCTTTGTTTTTAAATTTACATTTATAAGCCGTTTTTAATTCAAAAGCTAAAGCAGCAGAATATTGTGATAGCAATTCTGCTAAAATTTCAATAGACATATTGGGGAAGTTTCATTTCGTATTGCCGAGACCTTTCATTTATTTTGAGTTATTGAACATCATAAAACCCTCTAAACTAGATTCTAAATTGAAATATGAACACGAGACACTGGCTTCATAAGTTTTTATCAATCATATAATAATTCAGTAAATTAAAGATATACGATATTTGTCAGGTAATAATAGTAACGATTTGTCGACAAAAATAAACTATTATGAATAACCGAATGGAATTCCTAAGTTTTTTTTTTTTATAAAAAGTCTATTCTATATATAAAATTCATAATACATTGATGTATAGCCACTGGCATAGATAGAAGTTTGGCTTATTTCTTCGTTTAAATAAAAATTTATAGTCAGCAATGGCTTTATAAATATAGTTGGGAATTCTGTTACTTTTTTTAAAAACATCTGCATTCATATCTAATTTCTTAATAATTCTTCCTATTCACGTATCGTGATATTAGCTATACTACGAAGCTAACATACAAGCAATAATAATAATAATAATAATAATAATAATAATAATAATAATAATAATAGAACCAGTATGTATTATATGATAGAAAGAGTGAATTCGGCCGAAAATTATATTATTTATGAATATAATGCATAATTTAATTAACTACGAAATATTTAATTATACGATTAATAAATAATTTTATAATGTCTTCAATTTGAAATTTACTATACATTGAAAAAAAAACATTTAATAAAATATACTACGTAATAAAACAAATAAAAAAAAATAAGTAAAATAAATTTATAAGAATGTTAAGAGTTGTTGTTAATTATTGTTAAAAAATATTTACGTTATATTCTACAATAATAAATTTAATGGCAATTCATTACTTTATGATAATAATATATCCGTTACTTGCGAATTTCGTTGTACTTTAGAATAAAAGAAAAACTTAATTTTAAAATGCAGTATTAAAAATATTTAAGATGATTGTTTAGATTCTCGTGAATCGTCAAATAAATTTATAAATTTCAATATACACTAATTTCTACAAGACAAATATTAGTAATTCATGTTATTTCCTGTTTCTACATTTTTTTCCTGCTTTTTTGCATCAATTAAGAAATTGTGCTAACACGTAGATAAAGATTCTATTAAATTACTTTAGAAAATTAATAGATATTACAAAATTGTGTACATAATGAATGCATTTCCATTTAATTAAAAATAATTGTTCTAATTTAAAATTCATTTTATTAAATAACCATAAGAATAATAGCTTTTGTGTCGTTGGGACAGTAAACACTTATCCAGCTTTACTTAAGATTTTTAATTACATTTCACTTTATACGCCTTATTATGTAATTCGAAAACTTTCTGGTCTCTTTAAAGAATAGATATTCCTTTGCATTAATAGCATTATAAACTTTTTTTCACTTCATAAGTAATGCTTAACTTTGTCTATAGTTTACATAATGAAATGAATCATCATCGCCAAAAATAAGTATTAAATAAATTCATAAAATTTCAATTTCCTATATATATATATATATATAATGACTCCTATGTCAGCTTGAGTTTACTATACGATCTTTTGTAGAAAAATAAATAATATAAAAAGTTTAAGGTGTTCCGTTAATAAGTTTTAACTGAATGACTTAGGTAAATGTTATTATAGTTAGTGTTAAGTATATTACTTTAAGATAACCAATTACCGTTGTAGTAAATGTAAATTATATAAAAAAAAAAAAAAAAAAAAAAAAAAAAAAAAAAAAGGAATTATATATGCAACGAATTTTTAATGATAGACATTAAAAAGAGTATAGCTTTGTTCAAACGAAGAAAGATATTACGGATTATAATTATTTGCTTGAAAATCTATAATTCATTCCTTACCATAAAATTATTTTACTGCAATAATAATTAAACGAGCAAGTTTAAACTTTTGAGAATACTGTTTCCATAAAAAAAAAAGAGAAGAAAAAAAGAAAAATAAATATTAAGTAAAGAGAAGCTCGCTTGAAATTATTTATTACGCAAGAAATATTTTATATTCCATTGTGTCAGGTGGACGTAAAGAAGACGTGAAGGTGTAGGTGCACCTAGGCATATTAATAAAAAAAAAACAAACAAAAAAAAACAACAAATATTATAAAATACTAAATTACAGGGATGTAGGGATATACGTGGAGTATGAGTTAGGGCGATACGTATAGAAATTTGTCTAAAGATAATTCGACGGAAGGAGTTTAATTATACTTATCTGCCGCTGGGATCGCGTAATGCGGGAAATATATCGAGGATGGGAATGGTTGACCAGTAGTCCGTTATCGGGGCGAGGAAAGGCCGAGAAAGCCATTGTTATCGGGATTTGAAAATGATGTTGTTCGAGCGAGGACTGGTTTCGAAAAGTCACGCTATCGGTACGTGAGGAAAGTGAAATATCACGTAGACGCGGTACATAGGTAACTCACTCGTTAAAGCTATAAATCACTCGGGAGTCAGATCACAGGGATCCAGTCTCCAATAATAAAATACTGATTCCCCGAAATCCCCGAATCGCTTACTTACTAAGGAAGATTCATGTCCTTGGCTCGAGCCATTCGATCGCAATAAGTCAGATGGTCCGAGATTTAGCGCTGAGAGTTCTTACCGACTTACTCGGTAAACGGCACAACCACCAATATCCTCCCACCCTACCCCCCCCCACGACATCAGCCTTCCCCACCATGATTTTAATAACGTTTCAATAGCCCTGCCCTTACACTGTCTGCGAATCCATCGTTGCCTCTCTTAACCGAAATTCTTATAGCTTTCGAATCTTTTCTGTCATCGCATGACAATCATCGATCTCGCAATGGATCTATCGTCTAATTAACATAAACGCGATAACTCGATCACATTATGACGACATGTATTCTGTATTCTAATGCGGTGCTAATGCGTATTACGCAAGTAGAAAGCTTTTCATTCAAATAATAAGTACTTCTTTTCATCAATAGCCACGTCAATGCGAGTCCCCAGTTCGATTAATAAAAAATTCCTCCGAGAAATAATTTATACGGAAAAATTTATAATACCGCTGATTAGCATGAAGATAAAGTTAACGTTATAAAGAACAAATACACGACTCGTAATATGTTTTTTTTTTTTTTTTTTTTTTTTTTATATATATATAAATTATTAATACGATTATTGTCGGTCTTTAATTGTTCCATACCCACAGATTACGTAATGCTTCTCTTTACGTAAATCTTACGTATAAATGAATATAAAAATGTTTTCAGTCCAATTTGCAAAAAAATTTATATTTTTATGAAGTACTTTATCGGTGGTGACGTATTCTTACATATAAATACATAATTTACGTAAAATTAAGTATTTCTCTCTTTGCTTTCCGAGTCAAAGTGACAAAAATGTATTATCAAAAAATCCATGGACATGAAAACCATCAACGCGGAGTGTAACATTTAATTTTAGCTTAAAAGAAAATTTATTTTACATACCATTTAACGAATAAATACTCAAAGCAGAATAATTTAACGAACTGCTCGGTTTATAAGCGTCAATAAGTTGAAAATGGTTAACGTCATTAACGACATTCGCACCTCTCGTACCATATAAATTATTTATGTTAACGCATGCTACGCTATCGACAGTGTGATCAGTGTCGAAAAGCCGGACATGTAAACAATTAAGGAATGCAGCGCATCTTTGAAAGCGCGTAATCTAAATATTTAAGAAAAAAGGAGCTTTTAAGTACTGTTTTTGTAATTCATGTTACATTTAATATTTCCGGACTATCGAGAGTCGTACGAATATCCTCATTTACTTCTTGTTCATTTTATCGTGAACCTCGACTACATTTTCATCGATTAAATCTAACGTTCGTAAATGATTTACATCCACAATAGTTGTCAGTTTTCATTGAAATTAAGAAGCACATGCTTGATTAAATCCATTTGAATTTATCGCTCGGTTTGCTAATTTTACAGTCGTCAAAAAGAAAAAATGGAAATCATTTTTCAACCTTAAAGCGAAAGTTCACTCGTCTGATTTTTTTTTTTTCTTTCACTGCTGAATAATATATAATAATAAATGTTTGAAAATTACTTATTTGTATATCTGTATATTTTATAATATTATATGAACATGTAAGTTTGCAAATATCAAATGGCATTGCAACTTAAAAATTTATATTTTTTATTTTAACTAGTAAATCAATGATTTTCGTTGGATAACTTATAATAGTATAAATCATTAATAAATATATTTAAAATATTTTTACTGCAATTAAAGTTAAAAACTATCCGGTTCATTTCATATTGCCATCCATATGTTATTAATAATTCATAATAAATTGAGAATCAATGAAATTTCGGGAGTAATATTTCATTAGTAAATCGTAAATGTAAGAATTTTCACAAAAACATAATCGCTTAAATGTAATACGATAATACATGTAAATAAACAATAAAAATAAATAAAACTGTGTATTTCTGTCATTGTGATTTCTTATGTAATCGATAATAATAATATAATATTTTGCCATAATAATTTCAAATGCTTCTCGTAATGAAATGTTCGACGAATATAATATTGTGGTATTTAAATATAATTTCGTAATTCTGTTAATTCGGAAAATTCATGAATCATTAGCTCTCGCTAAACATTTTTAATAATTAGCTCATGCGAGCAGCAAATATTATTTCGAAGCATTGGTATGTATAAAAAAAAAAAAAAAGAAAAAAAAGTAAAAGAAAAGAAAAAATAAGTCTACATATTCGAACATTTGCCTCTCTCTCACTTGTTATGGTTACGGGAGCGTTTTGTTTAAGGAAGTCTTCCCGTCCTAATGAATTAACTCATTAATGAAAGCATTATCTCGCGCATTTTTATATAATTGTTATCGAGCATAAGTGGCGATAAGTGGCGATAAATGGCGATAAGTGGCGATAAGTGGGGATAAGTGGCGATAATCCCTCCTTACATATCGAATTCCAGATACGGTGTAAACGACCTCTTAAACAACAATCGATTACGTATAGCCAGGATCGAAGAAAATGCTCTTGACATTGTCTTACCCAATAGGTCTTACGTCACACTGCACTCTGTTATCTCACGTATTGATGATATAAAAATCGAGAAAATGGTGTAAATTTAAGGAAAAATTGCTAGGCCGCTCGAGGCCGTAGCTTCCTTCGATCGTGGCCGTAGCCTTACGAGAAAACTGATTATCGGTAACAAAGATTCGCGGCGTGACGATTGTATAGGACAGCGTAATCGATCCCGGCAAAAAGATGCTGTGACCGCGCGCGTCTGATTATACGTTCTTTTCTTTTTTTTCATTTTTTTTTCCTTTTTTTTCTTTTCTGTTTTTTTTTTTTTTTTTTATATTCGCCGAGCCTTTTTCTCGCTTAGGATCGGATGAAAATAGTGACGCATGTAGATCCCACTCGCCGTGGGAATTATACGACAACAGAAATGACCTGTTAATAAAAGGCCTCAAGGGTCTCGTCTCGGCAAGAAGCAGAACCTCACGCATTGTATAATGGAATATTGACACACTCGTTATACGTTTTCTCGTCCTTATTATTATAAAATATCGTCCCTCGGTCGCTTTGCCTTTTTTTCATCCTTTTTTTTTCCCGTTTCGGGAACATGCGAGATTTATTAACTCTACGCTTCGTCGAAGAATTACAAGAGAAATGCATAATCCATATTAGCTCGCAGCTATCGTGTGATCTTGGATTATCCCCTTCGTCCTTTTAAGCGTCCCTTCCTTTAAGGAATCTCTGAATTAGCAGTCCGTAAAAATATTTAACAGGCGAATGGACGCGAGCAAGTTTTTATAATTGGAAAATCGTAAAATCCAAACGTCTTGTCGGAATTAATATAAGAATTCGTTGATTAACAAAATAAGTCTCACCCAGAAAAAAACAAATAAAAACAATGTAGAATCTCTTCCTTAATCAAACAATTAACGAAATTATAACAGCTATTATATGCAAAACAAAAAATAAATGTACAATAAAAAAAGGACATTTCTCCCTTGCCCGTATAATATAAATCGTAGATATTTTTTATTATAAAAAATTACTAACATTGTTGTAAATGTACGAAGCTAATGAAAAATACAAACGATCGGACGCGTGTGTAATTCTTATCGTAACAATACGCAATAATATAGATTTTATTCAATATCTGTGCCGTTAGATGTTAATTTAAATATTTTAAAAAATAACTTGATGCTCGGTTAATGCGATCGATGTCGTTACTCAATACTTGTAATCACTACGCTTATAGCTTCGATAAGATAAATCCTACAAATTATTAACGATGCTTATTAATTGATAGTTTTTAACAGTTTATACTTGGTATATAATTTTATTGAATTTATTCATTATACCGACAAAAATGACTCATGAGTAAATGGACATTCTTTAACAATAATGGCGATACTAGGATATTGTTGTGTAAAATTTGGATTAGCCTCGCGAAAATTGATTAAGGATACTTATTTTCAGCATAAAATAAATCTCAATATATATATATATGTATATATATATTTAAGAAGATTTATGATACATGTCGTATGTACAAACGTACGTTTTCAGTTACTAATGGAAACATGTTTATATTATTCCTTTCAGATAAGATAAATTATTATTGTCTATTAACAAGGTCATTGCTTGTACATCAATTTATTCAAAACTCTATAATTAAAAACAAAAAAAAAAAAAAAAATACAATACTTATATATAAATTGCATTCTCATGTTATATTCATAATAAATTAATTTTAACGTTTCGTTATTATCTATCCAGTCTTCAGGATACTTCACATGTACGTACTAACGAATGTCATTTTGACATGCTGTCAGCTTTACATATTTCTTCTATTCGATCGGATTCTCATTTTTTTATTAGGTATTCTAATGTTTTTTAAAGTTTGGAGTCGAGCATTACTTATATACTAAAATTTTTCACGACGAAATAAAATTACTTTTATTTCCCATTGGAAGTGAATAGTTCATTTGATCTACGGCTTTATGATCTATTTATGATGTTGTATTCGTTCATAAATTAAATCGATAAATAAAAAAAAAAAAAAAAAAAAAAAAACATCTGCTATGGATTACAGTTTTTTTTTGGTTTTATTATAAATCATGGTTTCTTGAAACTGCAGTGATTGGTATTATGAATGTGTGGGTGGAAATAAATATTACAGCAAATCATTGCAGCTAAAAGTATTGCCCGCAGACGGTATTCTAATGAAACGCCTTTGAAAAAATTTTAATTGAACGTAGTTATATAAAAAAAATAAAAAAATAAATAAATAACAAGAAATAGAGAAATACGTAATATGTTGTATCTATATTGAGAATTATAGGATAGGAAAGGAAAAAATGGCAATTTAGATTATCATAAAGATGTGCCCGCTGCCACTTTGTCTTGGAAAATGAAAAATATATTTATTGCGATATACGCGACAGACGGCTATGCTAAAATTATGTAAAGCCATTAATTGAAGATACGAAGTAAGATCCCGACGTAATCATTAGCGTTGATCTGCGAATTGAGCAACAGGGAGATAAAATCAATAACGGGCGTCGATCTTATCGTCGCTCGATCGCGCGCATGCGTTCGATGGCTTAAATCGGCGAGCGGAGCTCCGACGACCTGGACACTGGACTGTCCTGGACAGACTGGAGTGTGAGCCCTGGCTACACCGTCGTTTCTCGAAAATGATAAAAAGATAGGATTAAAGCGACATTGGAGTCCAAGAGTTGGATCTCGAGTCCAGGTCGTCGCCGTCGTCGTCGTCGTCGTCGTCATCGTCGAAATGCATGGACCTAGGTACGAGATGGGCTGTGAGGGAGGAGATGGATGAGGAGGAGGAGGAGGAGGAGGAACGACGCCAAGGAGGCCGGAGATATAAAGTCCCGGCGGCCATCGGAGGTAGGAGCAGTTGTCGAATCGAGCCCCCGCGGAGGCGCAGCCGGTCTTCCTTCGGATGGGCACCCCCACCAAAAGACCGGAGCCGAATCCCAATGGCAGATCGTGAGTGGCCGGGATCGTTATCGCGAGGGGGCCGACCTTGGCCGAGAACTGGTCCCCGTGGGCTCCCGGCACACCCGCGTCAGAGTTCGCGACGCGCACCTCGAGGGAATAACTGATCCGTGCCTCCCGTCCTCTCGAGCGACTTCGAGTCCGTCATTCGCCCTGAGCTGCTACGACCAAGGCTACTTTACTGCTTCTCCCATCGTTACGCTCTACATAAGCCATTCTCGCTTCTTCTCTCCTCCTCCTCCTTCTCTTCCTCGCCGCCCTCCACCCCACCCCACCTCCATAACCACCACACCTCCACACCCCACCATCCCCGGCAGCTCGCCATCTCAGAGTGGCTCGCACGATTATGACTACTTCTGGATCCTCGCCTCAAGTAAGTCTTCATTAGCCATGAATTATTTCTCGGATGTAATTACTTGCGGATCGCTTGGGCCCTATGCTTATCTACAAGAAAATCCGAAAATCCGAAAAGCGGATCAATTTATCGTCTCGCGGCCGCGCGGCATAATTCACGCGGTACTCGAAAAACTCGGATCCAGCTCCGGACGCGTAAAAATCACCCGGGACGATCGTCTCCCTATACTTTCTGACGAACGACCGCCTCTAATTAAAATCCAAAGAAACCAACAATCCGTTTCACGTTTGAAATTCACTCATTTGAAATCGTTAAAAACCATTGAACATCTATTACGGGGTATGGAGTACTTATGGGCGTCGGTATAATTTGTATTAAATTTAGACGCGTAGAGAGCGTAAGTAAGGCGAGGAACTCGGTCGGAGTCGGGAAGTTTAGCTGTCGACGAAAACACAAGGTGTTGCTGGTGTCAGTCGCTTTGGAAGGTGTAAGTGACTCGGGCGTACGAAAAATTCCGAGAACTCAAGGATTATACGATTATACGGTTGATTATACGACGGCTCATGACTCTAATCGAAATGCCCGTAACACGTGAATCCGATCTGACGTCTTGGCGATGTTTACGTTTCATTGTTTGCACAAGCCTTATACTCACGTATTAATTTACTTATTTACAGCCATCGCGCGAACCTGTATCTTTGTTTCTTTAACAATCCCTGATACGTAACGAAAACTTAATTGCTCCTTCGGATCGCATATAAAATATATTTGCGTATATATATATATATATATATATACGCGTTGCATATACGAGTTATTTATTGTACGTAGCAGCCGTATAATAAATAATGTAAGTAAATTAAAAGAAAATTTCCTTGATAAATTAATACTCATCGGTCACCACCAAAACAATATTTATTTCAATAATACTGGGAAACGCGTTTCTTCGAAAAATCTTACCAGCCCGCTCCTATACAGAAGACATTGTATTTCCATTTGAATGTATCTACGCATACGTAGATATTTATAGATATGAAATACATATACCGCATTAATTACGTTGAAACATTTAGAATCAATAATTTTTTACTCGCAAAAAGAAAATATCCCTCGAAGCTCCAAAGTAATTGGCTTTATATATTTCTTTTAATTGCATAAGAATAAGTTCGAACGTAATTTTGCATTATATCGGACGGAATTAGCGTACGAAAATAATTTTAGAAAAAGATGTTAGAAATAGACTACAATAGTTATAAATAAGTTTGGATAACTTGAGTCGCTTACTAGATAATGCAGTAACTTCCACTTGAATTAATGGCTGGAGGATTTATTAAAACAGAGTTCGAGGAATTAAATAAATTTAATAGTTCATAAATTTTACGTATTTGAAGTGCGATTATGATAACGTAATCATAAAAATTTTTTACTTACTGCAATTAATATTACGTGTCTAGTGGCGGAATAATTTTACAGCACCTGTAAGTGATCAAATATAAATTGTCCTGTTATTTTTGCCTCGTTGTTCTATTAATAATAATAATAATAATAATAATAATAATCATAATAAATATTGTTTTTGTTGTTGCTGTTGTTGTAGTCGTCGTCGTCGTCGTCGTCGTCGTCGTCATAATAAATAGTAAATGGTAACTATAATGTATTAACAGTTAAAATCAATTTAGGACTTATAACGTATTAAGTAAGTAAAATATATTATAAAACGAATCCATTTGGCCGTGAAACAAGTGATTGGCAATATTTTAGAATCTTAATTGTACTTTTTTGTTTTATTAAAAAGATGTAAGTCCTTTACATCTCGTACGATTGCCGCATCGTCGGCTTCACGCTCGATGCGTTCAAAATTTACGGCTAATAAGCAAATAATTAATAAAATCAAAGATAGCATCAATCCCTTGTTCTATTACATTTACTGTAAATTTAAATATCATTATTGATTTCCATTAAGATTCTCGAATAATTAAGTGATTCGTCAGGCAGGTCAGCCAGTAATAAAATAGGAAAAATACGGTAATACACAAAAGTTTTTAACGATCTTAAATTTTATCTGCCTTATTTACTTATTTGTGTGTGGAGAGATTTATTAAGGAACTTAAGGAAGATAATATAAAACTTTTTACAACGGATTAAGTTATTAAAAATCAATTTATATTCATTTCAATGTAGAAGCGAATAGTATTGTCATTTCCAATTATTAATAAAATTAATAATAATAATAATAACAATAATAATAATAATAATTATAATAATAATAATAATAATATTAAAAATAACAATAACAGCATTAACAACAACAACAACAATAACAACAACAATAATAATAACAATAATAACAGTACTTGATTTTTTCATTATCAATTAACGCGCTTATCTATCAAAAGTAATTTGCATTCGAATTGGCTTTTATTTCACTAAAAGTATAACGCTTTTTTCAATATTACTTTGTTAATTATCATAATGAATAATTAATGCAATTAAAAGGATTTTACATTACTTTGCGATTGCAAAAAAGCAATTGAATCTCATTTCATAAAAAATAATCTTTTTCTAAACAACAAGTGAAATACCATGAATTTTTAATAATATAACTTATATAATAAAATGTTAATAACTAATGCTATTTGATTACAAAATTTGTCCTCGATAATCAATAATAATTTGTATCCAACAACGAAAATATTCAGTTTTCGCAAACCTTTGCAATCCTCTCATAAGCAGACGTTGTCCTCGAATTAATTATATGTTATCTTTTCTGTATAGATATATTAATTGGACATAAATTTCGTTCATTTCAATAACAATGAAGCAAGCAGGGAATGTTTCATTATTTTTATAAAAATTGAATAAAAATTATTGAATTTATAAGTCTGTAATTTACGCCTGTAATAATGATATAATTACATATATATATTTAATTAAGGCTTCGTTTATTCCCGTAATTCAGTTTATTAAATATCCGAATAAATCCTATTACAATTAGTTAACTATGCGACAGTAAATAATGGTAATATACCACAGATATATATATATATATATATGTATATGATTACAGATCATCTTGATTAAAAAGCCTAGCGTATGACATCATATGTAACGGTAACTGTTACATACAATCATTCGCGATTTATTGGTTATTAAAATAGATTACAAAGAAAATAATTACGTGCTACGGAGGTAGTATGCTTGTGTGCTTATGCCTTGTGGATATATAAATAATTAGAATAATGAATTTTGAGGATCTGTAATTCGACGTTGCCTTTGAACAAGTAATTCGTCGTCTTGCCGATGTTTCGAAAGAGACATAAATTACGTTTGGGGGATTAATGAAATTGTCGGGGTATTCGGTTAGACGATTTTATAGAGTTCGGGAGGAGGAAATAACAAACACACAAAAAAAAACAAAAAAAAAAAAACAATCATATGGAACAAGGTAGTGTAAGAAGTAGGAAGAATGCAGAAGGAGTTGTTTTGCCCTTAGTTTTCTAAGGGTATTGTCAAGACAGCTAATATATTATAAGTAGGGGCTTTTTATCCACAGGTCATGTGTGCCCGGTTTTTCTAAACTCATGAAATTGTGATTGTGCATTGTCAAATAGTGGCATCCGGTTCATTCGCTACGTACAATAATGACATAGGAAAGATAAGAGGACAGTTTTTGCGAACGGCTAATAAAAAGAAAAAGTAAGGAGTCGGAGGTAATAATGAGCTAATAAATCCGCGGAGTGTGTAATGAACGTACAGTGGCCGATGCCGCCACGTCGATGCCGTTGATAAATCTACGGATGGCGCAAGGCTGCCTAGTGCCCGGTCCCCACAATCAACATCATCAACAACTCTGCTCCTTATTGATCAGGAGCGATGCTATCAGGACGCTGGGAGGAGGAGTTCTTTTTCCGACTTTCGAGGCACGACATTGAAATCGGCGTTTGTTAACGACGAGGAGGGCCGTGGGGGTCTGTCGAGGTGGGGTGGGGGGTGGTAGAGCGGCGTTGGCCGACGAGGTGGTAGTGGAGGAGAAGGCGGAGGAGGTGGAGGTTAGGCGGTAACGTTTATTATCTAACGTGGCGGAGGATTGCGAGAGTCCGTCTACGTAGGAGGCCGAGAAAGACAAACGCAGGTAGCGTTGATAACCGGGTCTCGGAGTCCAGGTGATAAAGCGGCGGCGTCGCTCGATTCGTTGTGCGCGTGGCTTCGAGGTAAGAGGTGCGTCGAGGTACGTCGAGGTACGTCGAGTAGTTTCACCCGAGGAGCCTTCGATTTTTCTCCGGTTCGCACACCAAGTTGAGATCGTCGCGGTTATTATTATCGGTGCGCTCGTTTTTTTTTTTTTTTTCTCCACTCTGCTGGACCTTCTTACGATTGATTATTGAAAGGCCGCCGGGACCCCCGTCAATCAGTGATTACCAGTGTCTAGCGAACTTCCCCTCACAAATAATCGTCCTCACTTTATTCATTAAGCTCTCCAATCCCTAGTACTTTCCACGAGCTGCTCGTCATTTCTTTTCTAATATCCTTCATATTTCTATCTCACGTGCACCCCCGTTGCATCCGTTGCATCCGTTGCATCCGTTGCATCCGTTGCATACGTTGCGCCCGTTGCGTCCCCCCCTCCTCCCCGTCCTCCTCCTCCCCGTCCTCCTCCTCCAGCACTCCCCCGACGCCTCTCTCATAGCCATCATATCGTGTACCTCGACTTACTGCTACGCTATCGCAAAGCATGGAAAAAATATCCCATGTTTAGAAATAATCTTAACCATGAAAAAATTATCATAATATCACTTTTTCTTCATAAATTCGCTTCAGCCGCGATACTATGAATTACTTACTCGTTATGTAATACGTTCTTACTATTTTAATTACTTTAAATGAATCAGACAGGAGTTTAAATTGTTTATTATTAATCAAATTAATGCATACGAACCAATAACATATCAGGAAATAACCTTCATAAAATATTCATAAACAATGGTATTACAACCTTGATAATTCATGAATAAAATATTTATTTTCATAAAGGGGGAATATCGGAATAGAAAATATTTTAATCACCTCTACGTACGTGAAAATTTAATGAAACTTTCAAAAGTACACGACTTCTATATTAATAATCTATAAGTAGATTATAAAGAGACTGTTGTTACAAGTAATTTTTAACGAACCTTGCTAATTATCCGCAAATTTATGTCCCCGCTTTTGACATGACAATTTAGAATTTAGATCTACGACATTCTTATCGCGATCTTAAGCTTTATATTTACGTTCGGCTAATTAATTATGCATTTCCCAATTAACGGCTTACAATTGCTGCTTGTAATTTTGAATGTAATATGGTTCTTTTGTTCTTTCTTTCTTTTTATTTATTTTTTTTTTTTTATTTTAAGCAACTACTCGAGGACTAAAATTTTTAAAACGTGTTATCAGCTTATCTAATTAAAGAAAAATTCATTTGCATCTTTACAGTCTTGATGATTAGGCTAATGACTTTGGAGATTAAAACTGATGAAATCACAGTTAAATATACATGTGCAACCAAAGTACCAATTAATTATAAGATGTGAGGAAGTATCTGGAATAGAAAAATGTCGAAAGGATAGACGATTCGTCATACGACGGGCCCGTTCAGATTAATTTTTATATTGATAATAGAATTATGGATTCGAGAAACGCGTCTCGCGGTGAAAATAACCAATTTCGTTTGAAACTCTGAGCTATTTTTAAAGAACTGCTAGAAGAAAGCTTCTCTTAATAATAACTTCTTTTATTAGTAAGTATAAGAAATTATAAAGAATGGCAATAATAATAATAATAATAATAATAATAATGTGTATAATAAGAGACGGTAGTCGACATATTCTCTTTAGAGTAAGTAGTGTAAGTTATCCAAGTGCTTTTTTCCATTAAAAGTTTAATTGGGTATTTAAAAGCTCAGAGATTAGCTCCGTGCCTGGAATCTAATAAATTTTTGCGTTGACTCAGACGAGTTCCTAGTGACCGTAAAAACGTTATTTTTATTCAAGCGCTGGGACATTAAAACAAAAGACCGTTTAAAATGGTAAGATCAGTTGGTATTCAAAGGAATGTCTCTCGGCATTAGTGCGTAGCCTCGTGCGTCCTTAGTAAGCCAAAAGAAACGGTATTCTTTATAGTTTGAGCGATTCGAGGCAAGTGACGGCCTTTTCATTCGTTAAATAAATATCATGACGACGGGCTGCGCTTTGTCGCTATAATGAGTGCGGTGTGCTTGCAGCATCAACATCAGCAGCGAGAACAGAAGCGGCGGCAGCAGCAGCAGCAGCAGCACCAGCAGCAGCACCAGCAGCAGCACCAGCAGCAGCAGCGTAACCAGGTCTAGCGAACGAGATAACATGTCTCTGTCGATGGACAAGAAGAAGGTGGAGGAGGGGGGCGATAGTCGACCGAGGATCGAGACCTTCGACGATATATTGCCGTACATAGGCGAGGCCGGCAGGTACCAGTGGTTCCTCTTCGTCATCCTGCTGCCCTTCACCTTCGTCTACGCCTTCCTCTACTTCGCCCAGTTCTTCATCACCCTCATCCCGGAGGAGTACTGGTGCTCGGTCCCCGAGTTCGCCGGCACCAATCTCACGGATTTTGAAAAGTAAGTCGATCTTCTTCCGCTTCCTTATCTACGCCTCGGTCCCGAGCTCCACAGCTAATCGACGTCCAGTAATGATCAGGCCACTTATTCCACAAGCGCATCCACTGAACAACGCAGTTTTTTTTCCAACCGGAAGATGTAGCTCTCTCTCTCTCTCTCTCTCTCTGCGACTAGATCTCAGCAAACGAGTCATGCCCGATAATTACTCGTTGTACTGTTACTTATCTCGCGCTTTGAAATGCCCGATATTCGTCGGCTCCGCGGGTAAGCCTGGCTTCCTGTGGAGGAGCCTTTTTCGCCCTACACCTCCCGTACAGTAAAGTTATATAAAATTTTTTCGATCACTCGCCGAGCCCGAGTAGATTTATTTACTCGGGAGGAGGAAAAAAGGACGACGGCTCCTCGCTACGGTCAAGATCGAGCTGAGCATTATCGTTATTTTTTTTTATTTTTTTATTTATTTATTTTATTAACTTTTTCATTTATTAATTTATTTATTTATTTACCGGCCTCGACTCTCGTTTACCAATGGGGCTCGAGATCCGCATCTCAGCGAGCAGTGAAAAAGGTCACTAGGAATGCAGGATGGGCGGATAATGGCGGGCGGGCGGGAGGGAAGGATGGACGAAATTGCGCGGGAAAGGAGCGAGGAAACGAGAATGTGTGCAAAGTTCCCCGCGAGCGTTCGCTTTTTTTTTTGTTCCCCGCGAGCGCAATAGGCAAGAAACGGCACGTCAATGGGTAAAGGGGACAAGAGGGTAAGGGCGGAGTAAGGATAGATGTACAATAGATGCCGAGGGCCGTTTACGTGCCCGAGTGGTTCGGCAAGAAAAGCCGAGCGTTGCCGGCGCGTACGTGAATGAATCGGCTCGCGGCGCGGGGTAAAAAGCCAAAGAATGAAAGGCGTGGGAAGGGGGAGGGAAGGAGCGCAAAAAGCGCGCAGCCGGTAACCCTTGCGTCATTCCGTTCTCGAGTCGGCGCTGCATTCCTGCCGTGATCAGCTGTTGCCGCGCCCCAGGCTAACAAGAGAGTCTCTCAGCTGGGGAGAAGAAATCCTCGCGCAGCCTCCGCACGGGCATCGGTCCACGGAGGATCAATTCATCAATCGACGGCCGTCTGCGCAACGAGCCGCGCACCGAGCCCGATCCACGATTCATCCGATTCTGCCCCTCTGACGCGCGCACATTTTTCTCGCGATTCACAAGCTTATTTATCTCGAGCCCATGAATTATTAATAATCGCATAAAGTAGTCACTTAACGAGCCTTTTCCTCTCATATCACAAGAACAGATGCTTAGCGACGATTACGCGCAGCACATGATAAGCACCTGGATTATGTAAATAAATCGTATCTTTGTAGAAATGCGGTCGGATTCGCATCCAGTGAGAGAGAGAGAGAGAGAGAGAGAGAGAGAGGGGGGAGGGGCTCCTCTTACCGATAACGGAGGCGCATCGATGAAAATAAGAGCCGTTCCTGTAAAAACTCAGCCCTCCTCGAGTAAAGGAATTACACGTAATTGATAAAAAAAAATGCAAGTTGCGCGCCTCGAGTATATTGTTAGGTAGCGCGTTGGCGAGTAAAGTAGGAGGGAGGAGGGAGGGAGCCGCGGACGTTTCTCGACCGATAATTGTGATGGTCCTGTTGCAGAATAGCGCTGTCGGTGCCGCCGGTGCCGAGGGAGGAGAAGAGCAGCGAGGCACATACGCCCTACTCGAGATGCACGATGTACATAACGAATTACACGCAAGTCCTGGAGTCGGGCCGGAAGTTTGCCGATCCCGACTGGGCGATCGGGCATTGCCAGCACGGCTGGACCTTCAACCAGACGACCGTTCCCTATCTCTCCATTGCCGCTGAGGTAATCTCAATTGCCAATAGAATTTTTTCCAGAGCCCGACTATGGCCTCAGAGCTCAGTCTCTCCATCTCTCTCTCTCTCTCTCTATATATATATATATCTCAGTATCCCCTTTCAAATACACTTTTATCATAGCTCATGACAAGGTCACGAGCGCCTACGCCTACGTACACACATGCCGAGCGCTCGCAAACGAATAAATAGCGAATAAAGTGCCTGGCGCTCCGGCATTACGGCAAATTAATTGTTTTCACACGTATACCAGTAGTGGGCAATTCGCTTAGATTCGGGGAGCACTTTTATCATTAAATAAAAGTTACTCCCTCCCTTCTGCCCGGTCCGACGGCACTCCGTACGTAAATTATTTAAATAATGCTTTCATCTAAAATCAGAGCTCGGCTAACGCCGATCGCAAGCATACACGCAATGGACGTAAGTTAACGGATCGCGTAAATATCCCACGTGCAAACAGCCTGTCTACCAAAGGCATTCTAATCCTTCCCGTGTCTTCAACAATGAAAAGCTCATATATTACATAGGATTTGTTGTAGCTCATCTCGTGGACTCGTTACCTGATTCCGATAAATCAATGCAAAAGTTTCGAACTTTTGGCAAACAAGTGTTCGCGATCCCGACTGTTTCCATCGACTTTGCCCCGGTCCATGATAAACGAGGAAAGAAAATTACTTCCACTCCTCCTCGCCTTAAATATTATTCTGCATATAATTATTTCCGCATAATTATTACGAGCGTCTCGTAAACTTACGTAAAGAACCCTCGATGCCCTCCGCTTCATCATTCAAACTGCTTTCCTCCACTTGTTACTCTTGCACTACTAGGCTACATTACTCATCGCTTCGTCGATTGATAATTACATAAACCATTATTTTTCATTAGCATACGAAGAAACATAACGATTGAGAGAAAAAGCATTGATTCAATGGATCCATGGCGTTCGGAGTCGGTCTTCAGTCGCAATAATAATAATAATAACAACAATAACAATAACAACAATAACAATAATAACAATAACAACAGTAATAACAATAACAATTCAAGAATATGCTCGAAAGTAGAAGGGGTCGGGATTTTCGAGGGTTTCGGGATGTAAGTCGCTCGAGAGCAGTGTAATTGCACTAGAGTAATGAAAAAGTGAGGGGCGGGAGGGTGTCGGTAAGAGGAGAAGGGCAAACAGAAGGAGTGAGAATAATATAGGGAAGAGGGTCTACTTTATTTTTGTTCGTTCGACAGCTCGAGTGGGTCTGCGACCGGGCGTACCTGGGTACAGCAGCCCAGTCGGCGTTCTTCGTCGGGAGCATCGTCGGGGGTCTTATATTCGGCTACATAGCCGACCACTACGGCCGGCTCCCCGCCCTCATCGCCTGCAACAGCGTCGGCTTCTTCGCCTCCATCGGCACGGCCTTCTGCAACAGCTTCTGGACCTTCGCCCTCGCCCGGCTCATCGTCGGCACCTCCTTCGACAATTGCTTCAACATCATCTTCATCATCGGTACGTGACTGACTGATCCTCTTCCCTCCTCGATCAAAGCCTAAAGCCGATGATCTTTCCCCCGCTCATCTCAATAACCCGTCCCTTCCTTGTCCTCTAATCCCTCTTTAGCGCGATACGCGGCAAGAACAAACCGAAATTCGTCCTCTATTAAGAACAACATAATATCTCTATCTAAACATAAAAATCAGCTCTGCGATAAAAAATAAAGAAGAAGAAGAAGAAGAAGAAACCTTGATCTTAATTTATTTACAACGACGGTCTTTCAGAACATTGTTGTCTAAAAAATTGTTTTCGCGCGACATTGTGACTTTAGCGTAAAAAGTCGTTTTTCAAACGCGCTTACGACGTTACGCGTTCGCAAAGCCATCGGATTTTAATGTGTTTCAGATTATTTAGCTATCGCTCGCTATCCCCTTACTCCGCCCCTCGCCTAAAACGAATAATAATAATAATAATAATAGGGAAGCTGTAAGGTTCTAAAGATTATTAATGATAATAATCATAATAATGATAATAATGATAATAATGATAACAATGATAACAATGATAATAATGATAATAGTGATAATTAATAATAATAGGAACAATGAAGCTATTTTCCGCTCGGCAGAACATTGCTTAGCTATTATTATTACTGTTGACGATTATTATCGATGCGTTAAATTTAAGGTTTGAATTTAAGCTTCGTTGAGTGGCCTTTATCTTTATGCCCTTGGCATGCGCGTGTGCAGTTATCGAGTACGTGGGGCCGAAGTACAGGACCCTCATGGCGAACATGTCCTTCGGAATATACTTCGCGTTCGCCGCAAGCATACTGCCTTGGATCGCCTATTGGGTAGCCAATTGGAAACTCCTGAGCGTCATCAGTGCGCTACCCCTCGTGGTGGCCTTCGTCACCCCGTGGATCGTCCCCGAAAGTGCCAGGTAAGTCGACTTGTCGCATCTCGAGCGCACGAAATAGAGGCCGTCGACAGCCGTCCGCAGCCGTCGACTTCTTAAATCGTGTAAACGCTCGTCGGACGAGTCGAGGATAATTGTGAAAGAAAGAGAGTGAAAGAGTGAGTGAGAGAGAGAGAGAGAGAGAGAGAGAGAGTGAGAGAGAGATGTGGAATCGCTGAGCAAAGAGCGCCGACGTATCCTGGCAATGAATACCCTCCCTCTGAAGTATCTCGACTGCTTAAGGTGGTACATAACGAACGGCCGGGTGGACAAGGCCGTGGAGATGCTGAAGAAGTTCGAGAAGGTGAACAGGAAGAACGTCGAGCCGGAGGTCTACGAGGAGTTCGAGAAGAGCTGTAACACCATGATCAGCAAGGACAAGTCCCACAATAACTATACGGTCCTCGACCTCTTCAAGTTGCCGAGGCTCGGACGCATCACGGTCGTCCTCATCATTTACTGGCGAGTCACTCTTCACCTTCTTTATATTTACTATACTTACAGGGGCCGGAGGAGGAAACCCTCGCCCGTCCCCACCTCCTCCCTTCCTAAATACGACCTGGGGGAAGCGACGACTTCCAGCGGCTTCAATTTTCTCAATCCGAGCACTCGTTACAAACATTATACAAACATTATTGGCGATCTATCGACAGACTCCGTGACAGAGATCGATTCTCGTTTTTTTTTATACTTCAAGTACAAACTCACTCACTCTCGTCGTTATTATTTCTATGAACTATTACACGACCGACTGTTCGGCTAATTTTTCCATCGATCAAAAATTACAAACTCACCCTCTCGATGTGCTACATGCGTCGACTCGATGTATTCCCCTCGGCGCTTGGATAACGAACAGCTTGTATCGTCGCTCCTACATCCAACTCTGTCCGTCCCACCCCTATCCTCCACCTCCTCCTTCTCCCCCTCCCACTCCTTCCCCCGTCGACCTCCTACTCATCTTCCCGCAGAGGCCGAACTCTCTTTGTCAGCTGTCAGAGTAACGACGACCTTGATCTCTTGCGTTGACAGGCTGCTGATAATCCTCGTGTTCGACGGTCACGTCTGGAACATGAAGCTCCTGCACCCGGACGTCTTCACCTCGTTCTCGCTGGCCTCGATAACGGAGCTGCCCGCCGCCATAATTCTGGCCCTCTTCCTCGACAGGTGGGGCCGACGCTGGATGGGCTTCTTCTCCATGATCATCTGCGGAATCTTCTCCTTTGTCGCCCTCGCCCTACCCAAGGGTGCGTATACGCCACGATCGATACTTCGCTGCCCAATAACCATTCCGATCCTACTTACTTCTTCCCTACTCTTCTTTCAACACAAGCACCCTTCAAGCACCCTTTAAGCTCATTAATTAACAAGCCACTCCTTGTTCTGAAACTTTAGTTGATATTTACTTAAACAATTACGGCGCATGCGATGCTGAGCTTTAGTCTAGCGCAACGCCTACGTGAAGCAAAAAAAGGTACAAAAAAGGTGCAAAAAAAGGTGCAAAAAAAAGGAGCAAAAAGAAGTAAGAAATAATAATAATAATAATAATAATAAGCAATAACAATAACGACCGTATTGGATGAAAAGGTTGGAAAGCACGAAGTGTTGCATGAGAATGCAATATACGAGCAACGCAGTTCGCTTACTGAGGTGATGCTGGGCTCGACTCGAGCACGTGGGAATAAAGTCGGCCATTGTGATTTCAGGTGCACCGGCCATGTCGATGGCCATCCTCGCGCGTCTCGGAGTCAATATCGCCGCGAACATCGGCTTCCAGTACGCCGCGGAAATGCTCCCGACGGTCGTGCGGGCCCAGGGCGTCTCCCTCATCCACATTATCGGCTACTTCGCCCACATTATCGGGCCCTACGTTGTCTATCTGGTAAGTTAGACTAAAGATAAAAAAAAAAAAAAAAATAAAAAAAAAAAGAAGCCCTTAAAGCTTAAGAGGCATTGTGAATGATGAGTTGGAGATACGAGACGTAAGAGGTCGTTTGACGTGTTGTTTTGTTGTCGGATTCAGGCGAAGGCTCACGAATCCCTGCCCCTGATCGTACTGGGCAGCCTGTCAATCATCGACGCCTCGCTGACGCTCACCCTGCCGGAGACCCTGGACCAGGAGCTGCCCGAGACCCTCCTCGAGGGCAACGAATTCGGCAGGGAGCAGAGCTTCTGGTGGATCCCCTGCATAAAAACGTAAGCCGCGAGTAGAAAATAAAGTTCCTCTCCTCCTTTCCCGCCCTCCTTCCAGCTCCACGAGCCTTAACCGGGTGGAAGCCGCTCGGCCTTGACCGCATCTCATTCTCCCATCCATTCAACGAACACATTATATTGCGCTTCCTCGGTAAGCCCTCGGTAAGTTGAGCTAATCTTACTTAAGGTTTATGTCACGCCATGTTTTATTTATACCGCTCCCTGATTGAACCTGCTCCTCGACTTTCAGATTTTATTGATACAATATCCAACTTTGTCGAATTAATAAGCCAATGACAATACGGTTGGTTGGCCGGTGGGTAGGGGAGGGGTTGGGGGGGGTGTAGGAGATTATTCATAATTTTACGCTTAATCCTGCCGCTTAATTGCCGCTTAATTGCCCGTTATTCGTGATTTTTATAGATTTTAAAATCGAAGCACCTTCCGAAACTAAAATTACAGTCTTATGACTGATGCAATTGTCCTGTGCGAGCAGCTCCCCTGGCACCTCAATGACATTATATCTACAACGCATACTGTATTTATTGTCGCCCGTATTGGTGCCGCGTATTCCGCAATGCCCCGACAGACCGGACAAAGCAAAGGCGAACTTTTGTTAAAAACACCCTTTGGATTTTTTTACATGCCCTTGCTCGGCACGTGAATTCTTAATCTGGTATGTACGCGGTGGGGAATTTTAATTAAGGATAATGGGGCGAGTGTAGATCCCCGTTAGAGTATATCCCCGTTAGAATCGCAGTCCCGTACGAATGAGAGAGGAAGGGTGGGTGGGTGGACAAGGGGATGCGACTCGAGTCTATGACTGTAGCTGAGAGATTCTGATTCTGGGTAGAGCGTAGGTACAAGAAAGGTACAAACAAGCAAGCCCCGGCTTTCGCATAAACAGCGCTTAAAAGCATTATTATTTTTATGCATAGATCGCCAGAGAAAAAGAAGAAGTACAGAAGGAAGCTCGGGGCAACGAACGCCGGCTTCAACCCCGGCAGCCTCCAGAGGATCGAGTCCACGAGATTATAACGAAAACTATATCTTGCCCGTAAAACGTGTCGTCGAGACGTAAATGGATCGGTGAAAGTGCTGAGGATCGAGGGCCATTACCGCGGACCGGCAGACGTTGGAGCCCGATTCATCGATTCATCGGAACTGGGACACGAAAGAAATGAAGGAACGTCGACAAGTGGCGAGTCCGGTCCAGTGCTCGTACGCGTCTCCGCTGCTTCTCCCTCTCTCTCTCTCTCTCTCTCTATCTCTATCTCCTTACCTCTCTATTTATCCATGCCACGGTCCCGAGTCAGAAATTCACGCGTCACCTGCCCTGCTCGTCTCATAGTCCGTACACGAAAAGGACATTGTACACGACAACGAGATGGGAGACGCCGAAGCAAGTCGAGCCGTTAATAGAATTAATTACACAACCAAAGGATGGAAGGAGGGCATATTAATTATTCGACTATGGAAGTTATTCTCGACCTTGTGAGGGAACAAAGAACATCAATTGCGTTTGGAAGCGAAGGGAATCGCAAACAGAATACTAGCAAATTGTGATTTATGCTTGCTCTGTTGCCGACGTCGCCGTTATCCTCCTTCTTCTTGCCATCGTCGCCATCTTCGCCGTCCTCCTCGTCGTCCTCGAGGTCTTGAGCCTTTGTTTTTTTTACGATAGAACAAATTTATAAACGAATCAAAGTGCTTTCTTATCACGTAGCAGTGAAAATCTTTTATACATACATGCACACCCACCCACACACACACGCATACACGCATACGTACATACACAAACACACGTACATACGTACATAACTTATGAAATTACGAATCCGCGAAGGATTGCGCTCGATCGCCGTCGAATAATTTAAGAAAGTAATGAAAGCCAAGTTGTTATTGAGTTAGTTGTTGAATTAGTTAGGAATAGCCGAAAAAGCCGAAAAGTCGAGCACTTTGATACTAAAGTATTTACAAAGAGTTATATTCCCTTAGATCTAAGTAAAAAATCATTTTCATCCGACCATACCGTACTAAACGAGTCATACCCTGGCACTGGTGCTATTGCAACTTCATGTTAAAGTATAATAACAAGATGATTATCAGAAGAAGAAGAAGAAGAAGAAGAAGAAGAAGAAGAAGGAAGAGGAGAAGGTGGGCTGATGAGGGGGCAGATAAAGTGTTTTGTGCGTTAAAACAGAAGACTGAACTTTATTGCAATGGATCGTGCGACGATTATTTGTTTGCCCCTCGCTTGTAATGAGGAATGAGTTCGCCATTGAATTCGGGAAGAGGAGGCACACGACATTCAACGAGATAACCATTAGTGCCAGATCTATTATTCGTCATTGTACTGCTATGTAAAAAAGATGAAATCTGCGCGTACGAGCTGAGCGCTACCAACACTCGTTCAATCTATTGATTAATCTATGTTTTCACAGGTGTATCATTGGCGTACTTATGAGGCCGTATATTGCGAATTTATTATCGTTGTAATTATTATCATATTACTACCTACTATTTCTATTATTTCTATTTTTATTACTATTAGCTATTATTAGTTATTAGTTATTAGTTGTTTATTAATGATTATTAATTATTCGTTATCCGTTATTACGTATAAATAGATGATGGTACGTGAAATTCGCTTTTAATGCTGGAAAATTGAGCTCTAGTCCAAAAGTATTGAGAAATTTACAGTCGCAACGATCACGTAATTCTTATAAAACAAAGTATTGACAATCGTGAAATTATCTGACACACTTTGACTCAAAAATTCAAAATATATTTGTTATATCTTCTTCTTCTTTTTTTCTTTTTTTTTTCTTATAAAAAACAAAGCTAAAGTTTTATAGAATAAATAAATAAATAAATAAATAAATAATTAAAGATAAAAGTACAAGGATCGATAATAAAATGTAGTAAGTCTATTGAAGGCGTTGAACGGATGTGCCATTTTGAAAGACGGTAATACTCAAATAAAATAAAAATTATTGCCATGGATCATTGAAATATGCATGAGAAGTGCAAGATTGAAGCTACTACATTGCAGACACGTGTAACGTAAAAGTGAATACGAATTGATTTTCTAATGTAAAAGAGTAGTATGTACGGGAAAAAGTGTCCGGAAGTTGTAGTTTTCATCGTATTGTTAAAGGCAATGGAATTACGTACGAATGGGAGATATAAAATAAAAATAAAAAAATAGATAAATAAAAAATAGACGTGAAAATCTCGGAGTCGCATATCCGTAAAGCTTAATTTAGATTAATTATATGTAGAGTAAATTTCTCATTTTAATTGTACGATTATGATAAATCAGTAAATAAAGTAAGATAAAATAAAATAAAATAAAATAAAATAAAATAAAATAAAATAAAATAAAATAAAATAAAATAAAATAATATAATATAAAATAAAATAAAATAAAATAAAATAAAGTAAAATAATATAATATATTATAATATAAATGAAAATATCGTTTCTCGTATACGAGCGAAAGCAAAGATAAAATATTGTAATAAACGGGAGCGTGTTTTTAAAGCATGTGACGTCATTGTATTTTAAAAATAACTGACAACTTATGTATTATTAAAAAGAGCTTTGTACCACATTGAAGAGTATGTTGCGCTGATTTTCCATAAGTGCGAAGAAGGAACGGCGTTGATCGTAAGAAACTTACAATATTTTTAATGCCATTAATCATTACATGTAATATTGATACTCTAGCAGCTAAACTAATAATAATAATAATAATAATAATAATAATAATAATAATAATAATAACAGCAACAGCAACAGCAACAGCAACAACATCAATAACAATAACAATAATAATAATGATAATAAATAATTGTAAACACACACGTGTATGTATATATACATATACATATACATATATATACATATACATATATGTACATGTATATATATGTATATGTATGTGATACAAACAAATATAACTGAAGAAGGGCTTTTTAAAAAAACGTTTAAAAAACGTCTGCGTCGACCCCTTCTCTTCACACTCCACAGATACATATTGTGCTTTAAGAATATTTGAAAAATTCGTGTTTTGCCGTCCGCTCATCCCCTTGCGGATGTCCCGAATGCGGATCAACAAAGTCACTCTTACAATGCCACACTTAATCACGGTAATCAGTGTAAGGTTGGGGAACGGCAGCAGTATATTACGTAAGAATCAAGCAATCCGTACAAGTGTAGCGTCATAAACGTCGTCATGTGTATTAGTATAAAGTGAACCATTTTCATACGAAAGTTCAAATTCATAATGTCGGAGCTGTAACATCATTTTTTCTTTCATCCTTTTTTATATGGAATATGTATTACAAAGCAGCTGGACATGTAGGAACAGCTTTTTAATAACGTTTACAGTGGAATGGACAGTAGAGCGGTAGAGTTTATTATTAACCCTGTCGTTGGTGCGCATGCGATCTCATTATTTCTCTTAAAAATCTATTTTATTCACCTTACATAATTAATACATAAATTAACCTTATCTATCTATATATATATATATTTTTTTTATTTTTTAATTTGATTTTCATTGATATTAAAGCTTGGAAAAGCTCTTGGAGCAGCAACTCTTGAACGTATTCGATAGCTACAGTACTGCAGTTTCACAATTAATCAGCCTGGCTCGAAATAATATTCTTTCGTTAAAACCTTATCAGCGATGTAGCTCGATCGAACGAAGACCATCATCCGATACGATAGCGGTGCAGCGAATAAATATTTTTCACTGGAGCTTTATCAGTTCTCGTCGTTCCTTTTGTCCCGGCGGCTCTCGTCTAATTACGTCGGCCGCCGCCTTCTCTCCCTCCCCCCCCCGCCCACGGAAACTCGATACCCATCTTCCTTCGTCGACGGTACCGCTCCCGGTTACCCAGTACGCCCGTCCTTATCATTCTCTCGGCTAATTACCATGCTCGCTGCCTCTTATTCGGCTGGCTTGATTAATCTCATCGCCGTTGTCCTCGATTGTTCTTTCAAGGCCTTTGGCTCGCTCCGACTAATTGTCCGACCCGCTTCTATTCCTCCGATCGTCTCCTCTCCTCTGCTTATTGTTTCATCGTTGCCGGGACCTTATGCCATGCGTATGAACAAACAAGAACGAAATCACGGCAATGAGACGAAGGGCTTGGAAAAAATAATGAATGAGAGGCACTTGCACTTTATTCCCAACGCTATTTCATGATTAATTGAAATCTCGTTTAACTTAATCCACGCGATCGATTATGATCCAATGATCGAATTAACGATCATTCTCTTATCGAACTCAATGCACGCTCTTAAGGCGAAGCGAACTTGTTTACAAGGACCTGTATTGTAATTTTCAGACGAGCGCCGCATGTGTTATTTATGCATGTGTTTTTAGAGAAGATTCCGGTTCTGATCAATCAATGACAACCCCCCCCCCCCCACACCTCCAACTCGAACATCGATCGAATTAGACCTTGATCTTGTTCTTAGCTCGATTATTCGTGGGCGGATCCTTCCTCGCGTCCTCCTCAAATTTACTCAGGCAGGGCAGTTTCCAGAATTTTTGGTCCTTCCCGTACTCCTCGCCCTGCTGTAGCGTCTGGGGCATTTCGCAGCCGAGGGTTTCCGGTAGAAAGAGAACGAGGCTCGCGCAGACGAAAGACACGACGCTGATTATGAGCATCGGCAGATTCGTCCACCATTGGGCCTGAAAATTATTTAAATTAATACGGTAAATTAATACAGCAGCTCCGGATTAACGGAACTTCGACTTCTGGATCTATTTCGATTGAAAGCCCGTGTGCGTGCGCGTGCGCGTACGCGCCTTTAAGCATTATCGAGTCACCGGCTCGATCTTAATATCGCATGCAGCAATAATAATAATTCAAATGGAGCGAGCCTGAATTTACCGACGTTGACGAGAGAGAGAGAGAGAGAGAGAGAGAGAGAGAGAGACAGCCTCGCTCGTTTAAGGGCAACCCCGAGAAAATCGATCCCATAAATTGGCTGGATGCGAGAGCCGAGAATAGCATCCTCGGCCCGATTACTCACATATTAAACGCGGACTTTAACTCCCTCACCTGCCTCACCTGTGACGTTGCATTACCGACTATTATATCAGCCCGTGGCACGACCCTTTCGACTTCCCTAGACATAATAATAATTGCATTTTAATGGGCATTACTACAGAGTTACGTCTCCCGAGCCCGATGGATCACTTCAAATAATTTCCAATTACGTCTTTTCACCATTTAAATGCATAAACGTTCGGTTGGGCCGGAATCTTTGGGCCGGCTCGGATTCACGTAACATAAGAAAACGAAATATCTAATAAATATTTGATTCCCTTGTTCTTAATGTTTCGATCGATAATGTTTCAACGCCGTCCGCGTAAAAAACTTCACTTTGGCTTTTTGCAGGCGAACGCAGCGCAGACACAAGAACAAATATCAACAAAAGCTTAGAACAATATTTTGCTAAGTGAGCGGGAAACTCACGGTATCAACGATATACGGAGCCATGGAATGTGCTAGAATTCCAAATATGTGAATCATTCCGACGCCTTGAGCTCGCACAGGAGTTGGCAATAATTCTGCGGCGTATTGTAATCCTACATTGGCCGCCATATTGAGAGCAAATCGCGAGGACACTGACATGACTAACTTCCCGATCTCTGTAAACACAGTTAATAAGGAATTCATTTCATTCACACAAATTTAATAGATTAATTGACAATGCTTATTTATGCGCAAATCACTTTTTTCGCCATTTATATTATGGAAGCCATTCGCTTCCATGGCTTATCATGCATCATCCAATACTTTATACGAATATCAAACTTGTAGTTATTATAATCATTAACATTGTTATAATATTCGACATTAGGATTCCGTGTGCGTTTTATAAACTCGGATTAAATTTATGTTTGTTGAAAGAAGCCTAATGGAATTACAATGTAAAATTACGAAACCCATAATCTCCTGTAATTATCTCGCGGTCCCTCTTCGCATAGGCCTATTAAAGTTTAATAAACTAAATATCATGAAATGTTTAATAAACGGACGCGAAATTTAAATACGAAGGAATAATTTCCTAATTTCCCGACGCACCTGTAGGCTTTTGTAAATTCAAATCCCCGGAGAACGTAGATTTGCATTATTCGTGTTAATCACACAGTCAGCATTATTTACATTTTAACGGCCCAAGAACTTTGTTTCTCTGGGCATTTTTTTTCTTCTCCTCAAACGCACGTTACGTAAAAGGTCGTTTTTCCCGAAAATTCTCAGCCCCAAAGCCATTATCGCGTGATATTCGTTATCATAGTTGGATTAAAATGTATAATGTTGCACGCCAAACTTGGACATTAAATATAAAAACTTGCTATAAAATCATTCCTTTATGATTAATAATGAATAAAGTAAGGGGCTAATTATAGGAATAGCCTTGAAATTATTAAGTTTAGGTGATTACCGGACTCGAGGAGAAGTTCGGCGACACTGAATATTGTTGTTGATGCCATGGTAACGAAACCGCAAAATCTCCGACCCCAGCGATCGAGTACCAAAGTGAGCAATAGTCCTGCCGGAAGTTCGGTCGCGCAGGCCAATGAAAACGAGACGAAGACCGAACCTTCCAGGAGTTTTAATGAGTAAACATGGCCATCAAAAGCCATAACTGTCAGCGTCCTAATTGAAATAAATAAAGTTTATAAGTCGAGATAAGGACAAGTAAATAATTTTTTATGCTTCGCTGACAATCGATCGATTTTTTCCAGCATTTCCAGTATATTTCTTGTTGTTGCTTTTTCTTTTCATTCAAATCATACTGCTTTACATATTCGAAATACTGGAAAAGGTAATTTATTATACTTGAACAAGAAAAAGAGAAAGTAAAAGAAAAAGAAAAACATGTACTTGCTTTGAAGAAACACAAACTCGAGATCATTTAAATAAAGCAATTCTCATTCGAATTTTATTGCTTTTAAATAAATCCTTGTTAATTAATAAAAGTTGTTTTGCTGCTTTACGTACGTCTTTATAAATTATTTAAGATATTTTCTACGTAACGATTGATTCTCGTCTTATTAAAGAGACGGCGCTTTCAAGTTTTATGTAATTCTCAAATATTTATATAAAAATAGAACGATGCGACTAAGGATTCAGCTTTTTTTTTTTCTTGATTCTTATGGCACGTGAGGTGCCATAATCAATGTTACATTAGAATTATAATGAAAAATGAGACGAAATAAAAAGTCACTTGCCATATAATAGTTAAGATAATTGTAGTCTTTGCCAACCTCGGGGTTTTGAATAGGTCGACCAAAGTAGCCGATTCCGTTCTATTTTCCACTGAGCTGATAGTTTTCTAGATTAAAAGAGCAATGAATTGAATAACGATTTCATAAAACCTGTAAACTTTAATGCTTTAGCCTTCAACGAACCGTAATTGGCGGAAAGTATAAGGAAACGATAAACAAACATTTCTTGAGAAAAAAAGGGAATATTCCTTACGTAAAAGCTTTCGTAAAAATATGGATCGGGCTTGACTCTATTGACACTTGCTATTCTCTTGAGTTTCTTTATGACTTTTCTAGGCATTCTGTTGGATATGTACCACCTGAAAAATAAATGTCCCCGGTAAAGTCATCGTGGCGATATCACGCGGCTACGTGCGCTTAAGCTAAGATTATCAACTAATAAACGTAATACTTCAGTATGTAGCGCTACATGAACCGATGAATGATTAATATTTCTGTAGCAATTTCTGGATATTAAGAATCGCTTAGGTTTCTTGCGTTCGTACGTAAAGAAGAAATCACGAGGAAATCATGGCCCAGTAATATTCATAGGCTATATCTTACGGTCTCGTATAAAATCAAACGAAATCAATCAAATAAACGAAACAATTCCTTTATATATATATATATTAATCCCCGTCGTCGATTAGCGTCGATGAATTAACGAAGCGAAGCAAAGGAATGCGCTGATGCCGCGTTAATGAAACTCGTCGAATAAACGTCGATGATTAAATTTAACGTCGTTGACTTTTCGTTTGAGAGACCATTAGATAAATTGACACGATAAATTAGTCTGGCGGTTTCCTTAATTCATCGAGAGTTTCATAATCCACAGCGCGCGTTCATAGCGCGAATATAAGGAAGTTGGTTTGGTCAGCGGTTGGTTCGGTTAGTCCCCGCGTAACCGTATTAACAACGATTGCGCTTACTTATCGGGGCCAGTGCATACGATGGGCATTCGTATACAAGGTAAATTCGTATACGGGGCGTTCGTAGCTCCCTCGATTGTCGCTCGTAAGCCCGCGCTCGGTAATTTGTAATTTATCGCAATTGGTTTTATCACTTTAATCGACCCGAATCGATAGCGCTAATCCCTCGCGCGCGTTACGTTTGAGCCTGAAAGAGAGCTCGAGGGATTGATAATCAATGCCGATTATTTGTAGACGACTCGAACCGGTCGATCGACCAAATTAAAGCTTATAGCGATTTAATGGGAAATGCAAAGGAAATGAAAAGCCAAGGTGATGTATGGCGAGGAATCGGTATTCTTACCTCGCGCTCTCGGGAAGTATCCAAGGCGTGATGAAGCAGCTGACGAGAGGCATCGCCGACACGTAGCTAAGATAACGCCAGTCGCCGATGTAGTAAGCCGCCCAGGGTAGGACCGTGCTGCCCAGGGCGAAGTAGATCCCGAAGGCGACGTTCACCACGAGGCTGCGCCTCCTCACCGACATGTACTCCACCACTGCGGGAAGAAAGACAAGGTGCTTACGTCCAACAACCAGAGAAACCAGAGAGTTGTTTTAAGGAGGACGCGAGGGTTGGCGGGGAGGTTAAAGGGCAGGTACGCCCCCCCTCTCGGTCCCGCGCAGCGACGCTCCCGCAGTTCTTCGGCTCGTCTCTTTTGTTAGCCATACACAGTCACGGGTTTTATAGGTCAACCGTCTACTGTCGGTGCAAGCGATACAGACGTCACAGCCTTGACAAATATTAGCAAGTAATTATTACCCGAGCGGATGGATTACCACCGCCTTCCCGTCGGCTTCGCACAAGTGAACTTTACCCCTGAATATGCCTCGCCTTTTCCATCTCGACTCCATATTATTCTAAGAATGGCCTGTCCGTTCTTCTTCTTTTCTTTTTTTCTTTTTTTCTTTTTTTCTTTTTTTTTCTCTTTCTTACGAGCTCGCACTTATCGAGCGAGCTTAGCTTTATTGATCGCGGATTGATTATGTCGACGAGCCTGCAGAAGCTCTATATTCCAATAGCTCGGATAATCCCCGTGGAATGGGTACCACAAATCGTAGTACAAAGTGCTGGTCATTTCATAAGCCAAGCACTGGCTTAATAATTTTAGACGTAAGTTTTTCCCGAAGATCCGCCGTTCCATCACGGGTTTATGGATTGACCGATACGGATGAGTTTCATGGACCAACGCCCATTCCTCTGCTTGCGTATATGCATTTAATATCGTTCTCCCCGCCATACTCCCTCGCTCCGAACAAGTAAGTTCGCGAGCATCGATATCCATGGCCAAAGAGACGCGGGACTCCAATTGATAAAAAGTCCTTTTAATCGGATGAGAATCGATATTATTTCACGCGTGCAAACGAAGGACTTTTTTTACAAAAAATATTTTACTTTCTCCTCATGGCGTATATAGTGCCGAGAATGTCGATTATTGGATATGTCGAAAATATCGTGAATTTTCTAACGACAGAGAGCTTGCTTTGAGGAAGAGGACGAGGAACGAGTGCCCGTGTAAGGGTAAAAATAAATCTTTCGACCGCGGCGAATGCATTGAATTAAGTATGGAATCGTGGGATCCCTACGTGGCATTTTAAAATTAACACATTTAACGTGGGAAATATTTTTTTTAACGCTCGTGGATGTCGTAGTGAATAGTCGGTAGGTTCGATGCAAAAATTGCCACCTTGCGGCTGCAATTTATTGAGAAGATTCGCTTGATTTTGTTCACGCGTATGCTTGCCTGCGAGCATAGACGTCGAGTATGCCGAGAGCGCGTAAAGCGGATAATAGAATGTAAGGGGCTTGGCGCCGAACTAATTATATTCCGATATTCAGGATGCGATCATCTGTCTTTTTAACGCTCCCGGGTACACGGATACACGGGTCGGTTCCAATTGCAAGGAGCGCAAAATTTTGTCTTACAACGGATAACGGATTTTAACGGCGTTAGAGCGGGTACGTAATGACGCTAATCGTTAAGAAGAAGCATTCTCGCGGGAGAAGGCTATGCGTCGAACGTGTTTTTTACGAATCAAGCAGATATATTGCCGAATAAATTACTCGCGGGAGGTATTTAGGGATTTACGACACCGTCCAAGAGCCTGGCAAACACTTTTAAAACTCTAAGCAAAGTAATCGACGCCGTCGGACGATACAAGAGATGAAATCGAACGGTTAGCTGGCCCATCAATCTCGCAATTGGCATTTTTAATATTCTCGCTCGTCAATTGGCAGATAAAAATTCATTCCAGGAAGAAGGATGAGCTAAGCTTTGCCTGCTCAAATAATACACGCTGAAACTATTTTTTTTTATATCTTATATTCTCTTCCGCTTCCTTGGCCATTGCCAACTTCATTCGAATAATAACAATAGGTATTTTTTATTTGCAGATGCACGCGGGCCGAACGATAATCGAAGACCTTTTCCCATTACGTGAAATAGACGCGCGCGTATATATACATTTGTACATTGTATATTACGCATCGTGTATCGTGTATGAGCTTTCGATGAATTTCGAAATTTATTATCGAGTAAAGTAACGTGCATCGGGTAATTTATGAAGATAAGAATAATATCGATGAATAGAAGGAAGACTTGGAAATCATTCGTTTCAATAATTGAATTTGTATTAGTGAATAGCTTACGCTCAAGTAGAGTATCGACCGAATATATACATACGCGACTAGACAACGTTGTACTCGTCGCGTTGGATTTAGATGAATTTACATGGCCGAATGAAGCTCGACGAGCTCGGCTGATAAAAATGATTGGTATCGATTGCGATTATGCAAAAAAAAAAAATCGTCAATATCGACGAGCCATATCAATTGCCGACGAATTAAGAAATAATGTAGAATAGAGCGGGTTCGATTAAGGGCGTCTTGTATAATGAATAATAATGGGCTCGGGAGAGTCTCCTTACGTCCAATGAAGATCCAATGGAAGGAACGACTCGACTTCGAGTCGGTGGAAGGGTAGCTTGACGAGGGGAGGACAAGTAAAATAGCAGCCCAAGTATTTAATAAAGCCGGCCCCGTCCTTTGGTTTATCTCGAGCTCGGGATTAAAAGGGCTCTCTTGTAGGGACGAACGAGCAAATCGAAGCCTGTCGGTCCGCCTTTAATGCCTCTAACCTTGAGCCGACGAATTTTCGAGGAAGGAGGAAAAGGCATAAGAGCTCGATGTAATTTCAATTGGAGCAGGGGCAGAAGCGATGGGGATAGCCGGTAGGGGATAGCGGATAGGGGATAGAGGGGGGAGGGATGGATGGTGGTCGGAGGGAGATGTCAGAGATGTGACAGATTACCTATTATGAGGGGTATGTTGATGATGTTGTCGAAGGCGAGGCCGGTGAAGAAGCGGCAAAGGGCGAATGACCAGAAGCTCGAGGTCGAGGCAGTGGCTATGGAGGCCAGGAGTCCGCATCCGCTGCAGATGACGAGGGCCGGTATGCGGCCCCGATGGTCCGCGATCCAGCCGAAGAGGAAGCCTCCGGTTATCGAGCCGCAGTAGAATATCGCCTGGGCCGTCGAGATCAGGTAGCCATGCTCGCATACCCAATCTAGCTGATCGCCAACGACAAAGCTCAATTTACATCGGTCAGGGCTCTGCCTGTAACCCTATACCGACCACCCCACCCCCACCCTCCACCCTCCCCTTCCCCAATATACACCCTCACGAGCGCGCGCGCGCGCGCGCCGATGCGTAGTGAGATAACTATCTTGGTGAAATGGGTTTTAGGGGGTTAGGAAGGGGGTGGGGGTGGGGAGGAGGCGCTACCGATGCTGCCTCAAACCCTCCATTGTTCATTTCAATGCTAATCACCGCCGCTCGCCCGAGTGTGCTAATCGCCAATTTAAGACCTTCCTCGTAACATTTCGCTGGCCTTCCTTACGCACGAGCTCCCTTTAATTACCCGGGAGGCATGCAGCCGCCGACAGCATCACCACGCGGATCTGAACATACCCTTTACAATCCACTTAACGCCCTCCTCTCGATCAGATTCTTGCGATATTTTACTTCCAATTTTATCAGCGCCCCCTAGCAGCCCTTCATAACAACAAGCGCGGTAACGGCAACGACAATAATAGTACGATCGACTGGACTCGAATGATCGAAAGCAAATAAATATTTTTTCGATCTTCCCATTGCCGACCAATAGAGATTTCACACGCGAATTCTAATCGGCGTAATAATTGTTACGAAGTTCGTGCACACAAAGAGCCGCAATGACGCTGAGTGCACTCGTTTTAATGATAATAATCGATCGAGAGGCAGAAGGGGAACTCCCGTGTGGATGTATCCAGGAGAAGAGAAAGAAGAAGAAGAAGAAGAAGAAGAAATAAAAAAAATTAAAAAAAAAAAAACAAAAATCACGGGACAGTGATCGTTTGTATAAAAGGAAGAAGGACGATGTTAGCACGTCACCTCGGCGCCGATGCTCATGTAGGGTATCTGGCTGAGATTGTATTCCCAGCGCTCGCAGCCGAGGGTCCGATTGGTGCTCCAGGCCTCGAGCTCCCCCAGGTCCTCGGCAGCCAGGAGTCTTGTAAAGTTGAGGTCCTTCCTCTGACACGTGTCGTAAAACGGGTACTTGTCACTCGCCGGTATGGCCGTCCTTATTCTGTGGAGAAGCATGCACGGGCTCGTCAGCGTTCCCCACGAGCGAATTTATAAATGCCCCCGAAGCACTCCTCGGGGAAATCCTCGGCCATTGTCCGCGGCCACACCCTAATGCTCACCCAATCGTTATCGACGACTTTCCTTCTAATGCACCGGCTATTATTGCCATGGGATGCGTTCTGCGATTCTTCGACATCAGCCCCCCCGCCCCCTACCTCCCGCCCACGGCTTCCCGTCGATAAGCCAACTGCTTACCGGCCCCCCGGCTGGCACAGAACCCTCTTAATAAGCCAAATGCCATATTAATCGTGTTCGCGAGCGGTAAGGAGAATTCGATAAATGATCGAGAAGATCATCCGGGAGGTAATTCCTTTACAAATTACGTACGAGCTCATTATCACGAGCGATAAATGCTCGATAAAAGTGCATAAAGCTTTTAATGCACTTGGTGGACGGCGACGAGGTTGGCGGGATAACGAATTGGTGAATAGTGGGGATGGGGGGATCGGGTGATTGGGGGGGGGGAGTCCTGAGTCTGCTATTGTTTTCGTGAAAGGGAATTCTTGAAGGGACGGAAACGCATTTAGAAGTAAATGGCGGCCAATCGCTCACCTTTGCTCGGGTGTTAAGAGCTCCATTAGCTCGTCGACCTTGCACCAATGCTCCCGGGGCACGAGGGTCAGAAAGAATTGGGAGAAGTAGAGCGTGGCGTAGGCGATGCTGTAGGGCAGCAGGGCGAAGAGCAAGTACAGTTGGTACCTGCCAAAGTCCCCGACGTAGGGCAGAGCGTCGTCGAAGGACTCGAGCTTCGGCCGAAGGGCCGTCCTCTCCGTCGGCTCGACCTCCATCTCCGATCGATTGCCCTGGCTCTGCTTCATCTCCATTTCCTCCCGCTCTTCCTCCCTCTCGCGTACTTTCTCAACCTGCAACCTCAGTGTCAGACTCGGTTATCCCCACTTCCCTCTCTCGCCAATGCAAAATGGATGAGATCTACAGCAGGGCTTCAACCATATAGATTCATGGGGCAACTCGTCGCGCGGACAAAAGTTCTACGGTTTCCTCCCTGCCTCGCGACGACTGACTCTTCTTTCCGACCCGACTCTACTCTCCACCAATACTACATTCTCCATGACAGATAAAGCTGTAAGCGTAAACTTTAATTCGAGACCTTCGTATCTTCCAAAAACACGATTTCTCCTCTTTCGATCTAACGAGAAATCCAACAGCAAGATCTCTACTCCTGCACGCAGTCATTTACTAGATCATGTCCAACACCCTTTCGATATTTACTTTATTCCCGTACTATTGACTTATTCCCGTATTCTTGCCGATGATAGATAAAGGCCAAATTTTAAGCGTTTTCAAAATAACATATTTTCATGTTACAAGTTAAAAGGTTTTTATCGCGATCAGTTTTCTTCCATTAACAAATACAATTTAATCTCCGGAATTATTACTTATTCAAATTTACGTCCAAGGAATAACGCATAAAATTATTCTCCCATAAATTATCCTCAAGTAATAAACTTTTATTATAAGTATATTTTCAAATTTTAACTGCCTACAACGTAGCACGTTCATACATATATATACATATGACTGTGTGCATATTCATTTTAAATCGCAGCCGTTTCTTAAAGTTAAGCAGCGAAGCCTATCTTGAGCGATTTAAAAATTCTTGTCCCTTATTTGGTCGCTTATAGTCGTCATTCTTAAAAAAGCGACGATTTGCTATTTTTTCCTATAAAAGTATATGTAATGAAAATGAAAAGTTTCGAATACTTTCACTTCGTTCAAATTGTTTTCATAAAAAAAAAAAAAAAAACCCTTCTGAATAATTACAGTATTCGTGAAAAATCAAAATGAATAGAATGAAAGATGAAAAATAAATTCGAGTTGACGTTTAATTTCTTAAAAAAAAAAAAACTACTTACTTAATCACTACTGCTTCACGGGAACTTTATTTTTTAAATCCTATTTATAATTTATAATTATTTTCAATTTAAGACTTCAATTCGTCCTACTTTTTTTTTTTTTTTTTTTTTAAATTCACGTCATTAAAGATAATACAATCTTTCTTTAAAAGCCAATTTGATAACATAAATGATTAATTATTTAACCGTTCATCCTATATGTATTATAATTTGCTAATTCTTTCCAGCAATTCGTTTTTGAATGAATTTTTGCTAAATTCATCATTTATAATTATTTACGATCATCGTCCATACAAGACATTAATCCTTTATCTCTATAAAAGCTTTCTTTATGGTGTAAAAATAATGCGACAGCATTGTATCAACAAAAAAATTAAAAGACGACAGTTATATGTGCACGTGAATTCTAATGGCGAATAGATAAATACGTGGAGCTTCTTACGAAAAACTCAACGATATTGAATGGAGTATGTATTGATGTTTATCACCTTAGTACTGCTACGCTGTTGTTCACTTATTTCTTCGGTATATTCCATACTCGTCGATTAGCAGGATAATTAAGATTTATAAAATAAAAATTACTTTATGGATTTTAATGAATTTCAGCTGCCACTAGTTTATCACTCGCCCAATACATAAATGTCCCGTGACACGAGACGCGCTTGTAAATTTTTATTATATACGAGATTAATTTATAGGCTGTAATATAGAAAATTGGTTTTTGGATGCACGAGAAGAGGACTCATTGTCCAAAGTCGAGTAAGTCGCGTCCAACGCAAGCAAAGCTCCCGCTAATAACTGATTGAGGCTTTTTCTGAAGGCGAAGCGTATCCCACATTTTCCTATTCACATTCGCCTTCGCACACGTACATTATATGTATGCCTGACTTTAACGATGAAGAAGCAAACAGTTAATTGTGCAACGATCAATTTCTACGACTGACTCATCCTTCTCTAATTAAGCAAAGATCGATCACCCCTTATGTATCTTATATAACCATTTCAAAACTTTAATCAGAATATAACACTCGAAATACATTAATAGCGTGCTGTTCTTTATTGCGATTACGTTTATTAATTACATTTAAAGGCCGAGTGAAAGGAATCGTTTCCAAACTGTTGATTAAAATAATGCAGTTTTTGCAGCCCTGACAATCCCTTATTATTACGGAGCAGTGAAGATTAATTTTTATAAAACCTTTAAAAGGACAATAAAAACTTTCTCGTCGTACCTACAATGTATACGTGTATAAGGTAGAAAGTAGACTGACACGATGTTTAATTAAAATTTATGAAATGCCAGGTATTACGGCAGAGCTTTTTAAAGAACAAAAAAAAAAAAAAGAAAAAACGTTTTAGCGCATCAAGACTTGATCGAACGTAAATAAAATGCTGATTATTGTAAAAATAGCCCCAGAAAATTAACAATAAATTAAAACTCGAGTGCTTGAAATGCTCTATCGTTGGGCTCGGAAATAATAAAAAATTAATAAAAAAAAAGAAAAACAATGTTATTTACGGATATACGCCAACCACAAGTATTGCTAAATGAACAGAAATTTATAAATTTGATCAATAATAAGAAGTGGACTAGATAGATCTACTTCGTGAATCCACTTAATTATTACATGAGACATAGTATCGTCAGAGTCTTTAGCCGTAATTATTTGACAGAAAATAAACTAGTCGAAAATGTCTTTAGTTGAAGTTCTTTAAAAAGTATTTATTCCTCTATATTAATATCTCGTGAAATTATATAGGTATATATATATATATATGTAACAGTGTATTGTTCCATTGAATTACGTGAAATTAAATGTCTATTTACAAAGTTTCTAAAAATGTCCTCTCTTACGTTTTACACAAAAGTTTAAATAATATTCCTCGATGGCGGATATACCGTAAATTATACGGCTCGCGGACAATACCCTTAAATTGGCTAGAAAAATATTGAAAGAATAAAGAAAGAAATTCTGAAAAGTCGTGATTTGAATATGTCAATAACAATAGGCGATCAAGATAACAGTGGCCGGAACAGGAGCGACTGCTCCTACATTATTACATGTATTATATGCACGTAAGCCATTATTAAGTAATAAGCTGAAAATATTAAGGGAATACCTTCCCCTTAGATATATTAGCGGGTAAAATAAGATAAAAGACTCTAATCTTGAGAATGAGCTGCTTTCTTTTATGATAATAAACTTTCGAATTTGACTATCTCAGCGTTATTACAAGAATGCATTGTCAGAAATGTATGTTTTGTTAGGTACGTGATGTAAAAAAAATTGTATCGGAAAAAGATTGGGGAATACAAAGTTGGAATATCAAGTGAATTTCAAATCGTATTTACTGCGGATTGGATGTAAAAGATGTAATCTTTTCTAACATGTTTATCTATTTATATACCGTATATACACGTATTTTTTTGCAAAATGTATTTTCTAAAAATAAGTTGACGACGATTGCTTCACATGCACGAAATTCTTCGTACAATAACATGAAATTCTTCCACAAAAAGTGAAACGAATAAATATAATTTGACTTTTACTATGTACGTATGCAATACCCCTGTTTTTTAATATAATGTAAAGTTTAAAAAATCTACGGCATTATTACGAAACGACAAATATTTCGTTTGAATATACTTGAATAGTAAGTAATATTTGAGTCGTATGTACAGAGACGAATGAATTTATGGTTTAGTAATTTTTATTCATTACAAGTTTTAATACGTCAAAGAAATTATTTGTATTTACGTGTCAACTACGCTTTCTACGATCCTAATTAAAAATCATTGAATCCTTTCTGCACGATCGTTTAATAACGATTTCCGCATAATCACTTTACCTTTACATATGATTTGTGCGTTTAGTTTTTATAAACTTTTATTGTTTAAAGAAGAAGAGAAAAAAATAATTGGGAGAGAGGCTGAATTAGAAATTAAGCGATGATACATGGAAATCGGCATCGGGATGTCATAGCGCTCGAAACGGCTTCGGATCAATATGATTGACAATACTGACGCGAATAATTTGTACGCGTCTGCAGAAAATTTAAATAAATACGTGGAAATAAAATATTGGTAAACATAGAAGATTTTTTTTGTATATAATTTCAGTCTTTTATTGCTTTAGGAATTAGTTATTCAAAAATGAAAGCGATAAATTATTTATTTTAGATATTCAAGTGATCGCAACATCAGCTTTCAAGAAATAGAAAGGCATAAAAGCGTAAATCTACACATGAAAAATCAAGGAGTTATATACTGCAACTCAGCTTTTAATTCTTTAAAATGCCTTAAGAATTCCCCGAGAGTCCGATAATTCGGATACTTAAAGTCAGGGAAAACGTGTATTGTTTAAGCATTTTCTAGTTTAACATTGGATTTCCCATTATCGTCTTAAGTACTATATTACTCAACATTATACTGCATTAAATTACTATTTGTATTATTTTAATTTTAATTTTAGAACCAGAGTTTTATTTTGCCAATAAAACATTGTTCGCAATTTTTATGATTTAATACAGTTAATTCATCGATTTCCGCTAATAATGAAGATTATTAGACGTCAGTACATGCTTGTCAATGTAATAGGAATGTGTGTGCGTGCGTGTATGTGTGTGTATACATGCCCGTTTTTAATTGTAGGTCTATAAACCTATATTTCCGTCATACAAGATGTTTGCATTCGAACTTGCGATTCCAAGCTCCATGATTTATGTTAGGCCAATGATCCGTTCTACATACCACGGTTGCATATCTAATAAATACAATGTATTAGATATACATGAATAATTATGGGGTGAGATATTTTGGTAATCTTTACCAAACGAAACGAAAAGCCTTGTCTGCTGATACCGGTCACTAACACCGTCTGACAACCCGGAAGTGTCAAATTCGTAAAAATGCTGAAAAAAGACATTGATCCCGTTGATCCTGTTGAACCCGCGCCTGATTGAAGTAGAGTTTCAAAAGTTTGACTGAGTTCGTTAATTTTAATAAGCGAGCCGACTAAAAACCAATCAACCTCATGACACAGTTAAATTAATAACCATGACTACAAAGAAGAGGACATTTTAATATTGACTTAAGCCCTTTCATTCGCCCTCTAAAAACAATTCGACTATCGTTATTTATTTGAAAAGCTAATTCTCGAGAATTTTTACTGGAGAAGTATTTAAACAATTTTCAAACTTCAGTCAACTTACATTTTTATAAGCCAAACCTGGAATTTGTACATTCTTTACGCACATAAATCTCCCTTTAATATCAAAAGGTTTTCTTATGCTTTGAGATTTTTATATTATTATCATAGAACTCTTATTCTTTAACGAGAAATAAAGTTGGACTTTGCGCTTTATATTTATTTAACGCGAGATTCTCGAATTATATTAATTTTCAAATGATTGCTCGTAAATTTATGCCCAAAAGAAGCGAGACGAACAAACGATGCTTATAATTAATTAATTCTCGAATGCCTTTGCGCAAAATCAATATTTTAAATATTGATTGAATTAATAGTTGGCTAAGCTATTTTAAACGCTCGCACAAATGACAGATAATTAGAGTATTTAATTGGAGTGATTTAATTTTAGAGTCAAAGATGTTAACGGAATTGGGTCTTAATAATAAACGACCGCGGTCTTACGCATTAAATTAGATAACTTTCCTTCTTCTAAGAAGCAAGAGACTTTCGGCCCTGAAGATTTGTAACAACTCTGAAAGAAGTGAGTAACTGCGTATTTTACTGATAAAAGCAGAGAAAAGTGGATCGCAGGTCAAAAATTATTTATATGCTAATAAATTATTTTTATTCCAGGAGAATGGTAAAGGTAATTGATTCGGAAGAAGGTATGGCCGGCATCTCGTGTAAGTGGAAAATCCAAAGTCCTGTTTTGAAAAATTGAAAAACTTTCGAGAAATCAGAGCGAGCTTTTCCAGATGAGAAAAGAGATTGCAGGGGGCGGGGGCGGGGGCGGGGGAGCATTATTAGCCGAGGTATTCCTCTCGTAATGTCCCCTCGAACTTTGAAAGCTCGAGCTTACGTGGAAAGCATCGGCACGGCCAAGGAACAAACGTGCTTGCGTGCGATCCGGGGAACTAAAGGACGTTCGAGCACCATTTAACCCACCCCACCCCACCCCATCCCCCCGCTCCCAAGCGTGGCCCCGTTGGCTTTATTTGTCAGGACTCGGATTCGAGGTTCCGCTCCAGCGACTCTGTCGATTGTAATACGATGCGCTTATTAAGAATCGGATTTCATTAAGGATTCGCGTGTAATTATTGTTAATTGAGCTGTAATACCCACTCGTTACTTGCAATTACACGTCACGCTAACGTATTCGCTAACCTGTCTCAATGTCATTTGTACATTTGTAGGATACTTCCTATCGCATACACTCCTTTCGTCGTAAGTAATTACCCTTAAAATATTCGTCCGTCCTCGTTACGTAATGCAACTCTACTCTGCCGTAATGAACTTTCCATGGCGGCGACTTTCTGCGTAAATACGAAATAACGAAAATAATACAAAACCTTTCTAAAAAAAAAAAAAAAAAAAAAAAACTTGCATTAGCCTCCCCGTATAAATACTACGTTTATTCCTAAGGAATAAGGAGAAGTTTTTTTCGTTATTCTGCTATTCGTAAGAAGTATGCGAATACCCGTACGCGTGACGAGTCTGCGATTCGCATCACGTAAGGACAGTACGGAAATTGCAGGAAAACCTTATAAACAAAGACACGCTAACTTTACCTCTATGCGCTCGTTGTACTGGAAATAATATTCGTTATTATTATTATTATTATTATTTTTTTTCCAATCAATCTAGAAATGACAAGGATGATGATACGCTGGCTTTAACCTACTTTTCTTAATGTTCTTAATGAATAGGAGCATTTGATTGCGCGGAGTGCAATTACACGTTCGATCATTAATAAAAGTAGAACTTGCATTACATCATCGTGCACTGCTGGCATTAATCAAAATTACAATTTTTCATAAAACCGCTCCGTCGCTGAATATCACGTTCGCAGACCGATAAATCAATATAAATATTCACATTTTTGACGTGAAAGAGTTTCCCAGCGATATAAACGGTCTCTTATGCCGCTATTTTTTAATCTTAAAGTAGCGCTAAGAATAAAGTTCATTACGTACCTTCGTCCTCCGGCTATCCATTGTTAATGCTGTCGTTTTTATATAAACAAATGCAGCCCGTCACTTGATTGTCCGGCAATTAACGGATAAAGCAGGAGTTGAGTTGAGCTTAAAGCGCTGAGGATGAGAATTTGAATGCATGTGAATATGTCTTGATGGGTTTTTGGCTTCTGTAAGAAAAGAGGAAACGTTAAATTACTTAGCGAATCAACGACTTCTTCTTCCCTCTACGAACCAAACGGCTCCATATCGCCATTTTATATGGCCTATTAAAAAAACTCCACTCAACATTATTAAGTACAGTATTATTTTATTACGAAAATACTGAGCCTCGAAGGCCGAGGAGTTAACGGCGATGTCGTAAAAGGTGTAACAAAAGAAGAACAAAATAATAATAAGCTATGGACGATGAATCGAAGGTACGGAGAGCGAAAATAGTGAAAACTTACGGTAGCGTAGGTGAAGGATCAATATAAATATTGCGTAGGGCGCAGTGGTTGTGCGGTGCACGTACTTATAAGCTCGTTTTCATGAAAAGCTTGGCGCTCGCCTTGGTGACTCGAAGCATTATAACTTCCAACTTTATTAATAAGGGGCTTTTATTCTATTTTTCTCTTTTTTTTCCTTTTCTTTATTTTTTTATTTTTTTTTTTTTTTTTTGTTAAAAAAATCCGCGTAATACTTGCAATGTAAACTTCCGTCAAAATACGAGTTTCTGTTTACGTAAATGCTTACGTAATGACGTGGAAAATCCCGAACTTTCGCTGTATTCTGCCGGACGTTCGCTCGGGACAGTGATGCGAGTGGAAAGATCGACGGGCAGAGCAAGCCTAATGAAATGTAAGGGGATCGCGGGAGGAGCGGAGTTTATGGTTAAAGGGCACGGGTTAAAGCGAAGTCAGGAGCCACGAGGTCCTCGTCGTGCCCGGATGACCAATCGGCCGGCATCGTTTTCGCGGCTCGACTGCGTTGGACCGGCAGGAGCTCGACATTTACGTGGTCGCTCGATCGCGTGCCCGAGGCTCCGACGGTGGGGAAATGAGTGCACGGCTACGGCCGGTATTAGCCTCCTGCGTACCCAGCGAGCCCGTGAACCGCGGGGTCGCGGGGAGCGTGTCCGAGGGGGCTTCCTTCGCTCGGCTCGGTTCTCGCCTTCTTTCGCCGAGGTATCGATCCGCAGGCTGTCGCTGTTTTTAAAACGACGAGACCCGACCTCGCCGAAGCCAGAGCTGATCGAGAGCCGATCGTCCGGTCCTGGCCGCGATTTCAGACCCCGACTTGCTCACTTATCGGACTCCGCGGTATCCACCTACATTACGAATATCCTCGATTGCGATTCCGAACGATTATAGTTCCGAACGCGACCCCGACCGCCACGAAACCCCAATTAATTCAACTGGAATAATATCCGCGACGATTCTCTCGCTAATATGCTTCTGACCCCCCCACCACCCCCTCGCGCTTCAAAATCAATCGAGCTCAGCTCGCTCTCCGCTCGCACACGACTTAACTCATTACGCGGCGACTTGCTCTGCCTGCCTGCCTGCCTGCGTCTACCGTGTCCTACCCGATAAATTACCATTTTTATTATTTAGCGCATTCGAGTGCTCCCGACGTTTCGCGTGTACCGTAATCCGTGCATATCGCTCCTCAAATGCGTCGTGATTACGACAGGCTGCGAAATACTTATACGGCTCTGCAAACCTCCTCTCGCCCCTTCCCTCGTGTACGTGTATTCGTCGACGGCCAAACTGGGCCGATTCTAACGTTAATATTATTATTATTAATAATAAACCAACTCGAGTCCTACCTGTACTGTCAATTCGTCGTTTTACAAATCGTCCCTACATTCTTTTCCTTTGTTCTTTTTCTTTTCTTACGCATTGACTTCTAATTCTGTACTCGCCCTTAAAAGCAATGCAAACTATGCGCTGAAATGCGCCAGTACAATAAGAATAATAAGAAAAATTATAAAGAAAAAAGGATGTATACGGCGGCTGCGTTATATAACGCTTGGCTATGGGCGTAAATATTGATTTTCATAACGATGGAGAGAAAAAAACGCATTGGTAAGAGAAACTAAACTCTTGTACTTTAGATACGACGGAATCAAAATGGATTAGTTTTATTGCGCTCTTTTATCCGAAAGCGTAATAAAAGTCTATTGCCTTTTAGCCATATTTAGAGAATGAACTTTTTTTTTTTACGTTAAGAATTACGTTTCTCTTATTTAAAAGAATTCCCTCTCTCTCTCTCTCTCTCGCCATCTTAATATTTCGTTTCCAATGATGAGTACTCTGTTGACGAATCGTAATTGTAGTGGTTCTGGAATTGGCAAAATGTTAGAAGGGAATGAAGAAAGCCGTTGTAAATCCAAAAACAGTAAATCGGGGAAATGATAATTTAAGGGCAGTTTTTAAAGTCAACCGTTATTGCTTTGAAAACCGTAGGCTGGGGGAGGTAGAGCGCGCGGGAGGGGTTAAATCGAGCAGGCACTGGCGAGACTGAAATGTTTGCGCGCGTTGTAGAGGGGGAATGGTTCAAAAGGTGAAACGGCCGTACAATAGTTGTAGCGTTATAAATGTTATTTGAAAGAGTGATGACGTAAGGGACGAGTAAGGGACGAGGTAGGATTACGTGGAGGGGGGTGGGGGGTGGGAGGAAGAGTTCCGTTGCATCAATTGAGCTAAAGTGTGCGTACGTAGGCGCGGAAAGCCATGGGTGGACTCTGGAGGAGTCGCTGGAGGACAAGGAAGTGGAGTACGATGAGGTGGAGGAGGGAGGCTCGCACTGACGTTGTCTGGGCATCGATCCGCGAGGGCCATTCTCATTTTCACGTCTCGGCGAGCAATGTGAAACACCTCGGGCTTATCGTGTGTCACGGAGGAGTCTTGGAGGTGCGTCTGCATTCCTCCCGCCGACGGATTGGATTACGCTCGACGTAAGCTTAGAATAGTAGCCGACGAGCCACCGGAGCTTCGGTTCCCCTTTCTTTCTTCTCATCCTCGCTGCCACCACCTACCCCCCGCCCTCTCTTTATTTCGATCGGGCGCCCGCCCTCCCCCCCCCGGCCATTACTTTATTGCGAGGCACGAGTGATTTTGCAAATTCGCCCCGATGCCAACGACCGCTCCGATCCTTTATCTCCCAATCGGCCTGATTGACATAAAATATTTCCTCCGACCCCGACAGACTTCGCTTTATCTGTCCGAATGCCACTTTTATACAGATAATCCAAACGCGGGGGGGGGGCTATATAAGCGTGTAAAATTAACGGCGATTTTATTTGAAGCGGCTGGAGAATAGCGACGAGGGGTGGGGGGATGGGAGCCAATAATTTTAATTCGCGGCCGGCTGCTAAGCTTTTAACTCCGGCACTCGCGATAAAAGCTCCTTAAAGTCGCAATGGAACTTTCGGGTCGTCGCTCGTCTCTCTTGCCCTGGAAATCCTCCGGGAATCCCCTCGAGATCCAAGGACGATCGATAGAATTGAATAGGGATGGCGGGAGGGGCGCAAGGGAGGTGGGAGGAAAATCGGGCTTCCGAAATAAGGGTAATGCCAAATGGAAAAGTCAGTTCCGGTAAGGACGGAGGACTCGACAACAACAGTTGCGGGAGGGGACGGGATAGGGATAGGGACGGGCCTGCTATCGGCCAACTTGTCCGACTGATAATGAATGGGGTTGGGTTGGGGTTATTGGGGTTATTGGGATTATTGGGATTATTGGGGTTGGGGGGAGGGAGAATAGCTGACCTCGACTCACCCTGATGTCCCTTTCCTCTCGACAATAATCCAACGGTTCCTTAATTTTACATCGTCCGCTCTACCGACACTGTGGGTATTCCCTCCCTCGAGCGGATCTCGCCGACCCGTCCGACTATAACGTCGACGTCGGCACTTTAATTGTCTCCTCGCCGCATTTTTAACGAACCCTCCCTCTCCGCCTCTGCACCTCGATCTATTGCGTATCTTTAACGCTGCCAGCGGCCGCGAAGCTACTGACGGCACTCCGTTTGATTTAAAGATCCGCAGGTTCGGCTCGCGGCTCGTCCCTTGGCCTACATTCCCTTCACCGTGTAACGATAAACCGCATGCAGAACCGAGACAGAAATTAAAAATCCGTATCTGAGGTTTCGTGCAATAAACCGCATCCCTCCCCGGCTCCTCGAACACGGCGCAGGCCTTTATCCGGCCGACCTTCACCCACTTGTACTTGAATTACAGAGAACCGTAACAACCTGTAAGCTTACCTCCACCTGCCTATATCCTTTACACCCATCCTATACCTTCCCTAGATCCCTTTACATGCACATTCTAGTTTCATGATTCAAGATCATTCTGAACTTCTGATGTTTGCCCGTAACGTTGAGCATTCGATGCAGTGCTCACGAAAGGGGATAGATTTAGCGAGGCTCGTTATATTTGAATGGATTACAACGAGCGTGTTGGTTGGGGGGAGACAAGACTACGGACAAGCGGAGTGACGAAGCTTCCGGTGGTCGGCTTCCATTGATTCAAGCCGCACCCACAAGGGAGAGTTCGGAAGGGTCAGAGGGCGAAAAGCTCGGATCGTTACATCCGCCGTCCAGCGGCCTCGTTTCCCTCCTCCTCGAAGGCGGACGGGATGCTCGACATGTCGCCGTCCAGGTGCGCTTTCGTTCGGAAAAGAGACGAGGACGTCTTTGAGCACGTGGCCGAACCCCCATAAAAGCCCGCCTGTCAACCCGGCGTGTTCCCATTAAGAATTGATCCGCTTACAGGTTCCAGCTCGCGGCGATCGACGCTTCATCGTCTTCGATAAATCAACGTGGTCGATGAGATCCCGTTTCGGCATTAGTACGGCTCGAGAGACTTAATTTGTCGATATTCCTTACACGAAGATGATAATAGGCTCGCAATGAACTCACCCACGGAAGCTATCGAAAGGTTATTCGATGTTTGTTTTCTCTTAGCGCGTATACGGTCGGTTGGGGGGGGGGGCTCATTTATCTCGAAAACTCTATTTCATTTTCCTCGATGCACTATCCAACTGGACTGTAGGGGAAGTGTTTGGATTTCCCATCACGGCGTATCGATCATTGCTTGCGGGTATGTTGCACAAGTCTCTACGCCGTTCTCTGCTTCCCGACAATCCGCGTATGGATTTTCAATCGTCCTTCATCGCGAGCCTCCATTTTCTAGTCCATTTGCGTGTTATGTTACGCGGGAGAGCTCGGCGTTCAAATTTAGAATCGACCGCTGTTGAGTCCGTAACCCTCCGTAACATTAAGAAATATCGTTAATATTTTTAAACGTGTGAACCAAGCGGAATACGCAATAGGCAACTATGCCGAGGAGGTTATTGTACAAGGACGTGAAGAATAATTCGTTGCCGAATAAGCTCATCAATTGTAACGTTGCATTGTAACGTAAAAGTTCTTTTCGACGCTAAGTTTATCTTACATTGAGAGAACTGCCTCAAATTTAATATATATATATATATATACAATCTTTATTTAAACGATTATTTCATGAATAATTTTTTTCTCTTTTATTACATTATTACGTATGGGAATATTCTTAAAAGACTGATGATATCGTTAGTTGAGCTTGTTAATTGAAAAACTTGATAAACATTTATTTAAATCAGTAGATTTAAAATATTTTGCAATACGCTTTACAATATTGAAGTATAAATATTGAAAAACAAAAAAATTATATTGCAAAAAAAACAGTAATGCAGAATCGAAGGGAAAACTGCGGTACGATGAATAAGACATTAGTATGATCATTATGAAAAAAGATAAAACAATACAGAAACTGAACTGTACATATTTATATATTTATTTATTTCTCATATAAATATTTCAATCAAAACATAAAACGTTTACTACTTTTAATAACTATAATAAAAAAAAAAAAAAAAAACAATTACTGCAATAAGTCATGATATTTTATATAAATTTGATAATTAGCTCTAAAATAAAAACATTAACGATTTGATTCCATTGTCTGTATTTGTGTAATATTACAATAAATAAATAATTTCTCTACTTTTTCTTTTTACAAAAAGATAAATACAAGGTCCAATAGATTTGTTTTTCATAAAATATATTGGATTTTATTAATAATTGCTTCAATAAATCGAAATTTAATACATATATAATCGTATAAATCGTTTTTTAAAAAATAGTCTAAATTAAAAGCACAATAATCCTTTCGGCCTGTACGAAAGACACATATTTCTGTCTATATGAACGTTATTCTGCTACGTGTACATTGTTATTGTTGTTGTTGTTGTTGTTTTCATCTAAACTATATTCGTATGTTTTAATACAGCTTTATAAATTTATAGAAAAATTACAAAGCATTTGTTGATAAAATTTCAAAAACTACGCGAATACTTTATGTAATAAAAATATATTTAATATAAATTGGGATATTATAAAAAAAAAAAAAAAAAAAAAAAAAGACCTAAGGGGATATAATATTTTTCATTCGTCCTTAATTATAACTAGAGATAGAAAAGCAACATAATGTCGTAAGGAAATACAATACAAGAGTACGAAGATTGTCTATAAAATGTTATAACTAATTTCTCTCAGAGAATATCGATAAGCGAACTCGTTTGTTTGGCGACGAGGACTTTTAAAGCTATGAAAGAGCCAAGTTATTTTGTCACTTGTTGAGGTTCCTTCTTAAAAGTAACGTAACAACCGGATATAAAAATTTAAGCGGACGTACACATATCCATAATTCACATGTGTAGATGCTACGTTTTTTTTTTTTTTGTTTTTGTTTTGTATATAATATAAATAATGTGCTCTTAATGGAGGCTTAAGATTAGAAACCGACAGAACAGAATGGCTTTCGTTTGTTAAGCAACAAACCCGACAGGTTTGCTTATCACAAGAGTGTGCAATAACACGAATGGGCCCTTAAATGCCGATACCGGGCACGGTGTGTGTGTGTGTGTTGTGGGGGGCGGAGCGGAGGGGGAGGGCCGGGGGGTGGTGGTGGTGGTGGTGGTGGTGGGACAAGGCACCCGTAGTTTAATTCTCGAGTTCTGCGAGTTTATATTATTTATTCGTAAAGAATAAAGAGTATCGAATCGGAAGCCGCTGTCGTCCGCTAAGTGAGCGTGGGGCTAATAATGGCCGACGACCTTCGCTCGATCGTGCCTAGAGCCTAGAGCCGGACTTCCTCCAGGGGCGGGGGCGGGACGCTCCTTCGGGACCGTATGCTCGACCTCTGGATCATGCTGCTCCTCAGGGTCTCGCCGCGAAGCGAGGCTCGCCTCGAGCTCCTCACCGTCGAGCTCCTTCGCAGATTCGCTCCAGGACATTCCATGTCATCCGCTTTCCTATAAGCACGCAGACAGAGACAGACAGTCAGTTAGGCACTTAGCCCACTTAGGGAACTAGACAATAGGAATTTTAAAGAGCACAAGAGCTTCTTATCGTTCGTCGATTCTCGTTTTACAAAAGTAATGGCACCCGAGAGAAGGATTTAAAAAGTATCTTCCATCGAGGAACTCGTAAAATAAGAAAGAGGGGGATGGGGCAGGGGGAGAGCTTACTTCATCAAGCAGGGCATGTCCCAAATACCCTGATCCTTGCCAAAGTTCTCTCCGTCCTGAAGAGTCTGTGGCAGTTCCTTGTCGAGAGTCTCCGGCAAGAAGAGGGCGAGTACGCCCCCGGCGACCCCGAGGATGCCGAGCACCAGGAGCGGCAGGACGTTCGAGAAGAAGCCGAGGTAAACGATGAACGGGGCGATTATGCTGGCCACGTAGCCCATAATGTGGATGAAGGCGACGCCCTGGGCTCGGACGACCGTCGGCAGCAGCTCCGCCGCGTACTGCAGCCCGATGTTGTACGAGATATTAACGCAGAAGCGGCCCATTATCGCCAGGCTGGCCGAGTAAATATCTGGTACAATAGAAACAAGATCAATGCCAATGGCCTGGGCATACCTGGTGGTACACGTGAGCGCCACCTTCGGAACAAGAGGGAAGCATAAGCATAAAGGACTCCTCGCCCGCCTACCCCCCCGCCCCCGTCACCGCACACGTGACGAAAGAGGTGAGCCTTTCGTAATCCAAGTGACGTATGCGTGTGCACCTTTTGGCCCGGGCAGTCAGTCCGCAAACAACATCCCCGAGCCCACCCCGCGCACTTGCTTATGTAATTGTTCTCGAGCCGAATCAATAGTCTCGACCGATTCAATGGCTTCCGCGGCGTTAGCGTCAGCTTCTCCTTCCCCGTCGTGGTCTCGTGGTCGCCACTGACATTGTCGTCGGAAAGCCGGCGATGACGATGCTAACCCATACATGTCAACCATACACATATAGATATCCCAAGGTTCCCATGCTTTGCGACCCTCGGAGGGGAAGTGCCATGAAAGTCTCGCCATGAGTTTGGGAGAACGAAGAGGGAGACTCACTGTTAGAGACGAGGCTGGCCCAGACGCTGAATATCCCGGAAATGACCATCGAGCCGCAAGCGAGCCACCGTCTGCCCCAGCGGTCGAGGACGAGGGTGAGGAAGGTGTCGGCCGGGAGCTCCGTCGCCGCGGCAACGGTGAACGTCACGAAGACGTCGAGCCTCAGGTTGTCCACGTTACGCACGTGCCCATCAAACACCAAGGATATCGCCATCCTGCACAATCGTTATTGTTCATTGCAGCTGATCTCTCTCTCTCTCTCTCTCTCTCTCTCTCTCTCTCTCTCTCTCTATTCGTTACCCTCCCCTCGTCCCAAACTACGTTTAACATTTATATGGCAATGAAGCCGCCGATTTAAAATTTCGAGCTTATTATTCTCGTATTAATTTTCTCATTCAAGGAAATCCAGATTAACGATTCTTACCAGATTAAAACTAACAGCACTGTGATTTTTCGTAATCTCGGGCTTCGGAAGAGATCAATTACGGAATAGGACTTGTCCACCTCCTCCTCCTTCTGGATCCGGGCGCACGTGTCCTGTGGATTCGTATGCATTAATTTACACCCGCATGACCCTCTTCGCCCCTTTTATAAGCAATACATGACGTCGCAATACAATACGAGTCGCCGAGTCGTAAAATTATAAGCCAAAGTCAAAAGGGTTTGAATTACAAACTCCATAGTGTCAACAAGATGCTGATTAGATATCCAGGTAACTCGTTAATAGCTTTAGGAGACGACGGCGCGCGATATACTCTTACGAGAAGCGACTCGCTCGTTAAACATCTCGAATGGGAAGAATCGTAGTGGTGGTGGATGAAAAGCCGGTGCTTTTAATCCGCGGACGAAGGAATATGTGGCGTGGGAGGCATGCTTACCCTGAAGTCAGTAAAGATCTGCTCGGGAACCTTCGTCTTGTTGATGCGCTCGAATTTGTGGAGGATCATGATGGCCTTGTCGACCTGGCCTTGACTTACGAGCCATCGGGCGCTCTCCGGGACGAGCCAAGGGGTCGCGACGGCGAGGGCGAGCGGCATCGAGGTTGCGACGCAGGTGAGCCGCCAATCGGCCAGGTAATACGCGATCCAGGGAAGTATGCAGGCCGCGAACGTGAAGAAGAGGGCGATCGACATGTTGGCAACGAAGGTTCGCCACTTGGGACCGACGTACTCCAACACTGTGGGAAACCAAACGAACGCGCTCACTTCAACTTCATCCTATAACCTTATAACGTATGCTTTCGGAAAACTACTCGCAGTTATTTCTTGTATTTTTATTTTTTTATTTTTTTATTTTTTTACATTTACATTTTTTTACATTTATCGCTCAAGCTCGCTCAAGCTCGTTTGGATTTCTATACTAATTGCAAAATCTTCCAGCTCTTGTTCGTTCCACGAGAAGCTCTTAACACCATAAAGCCTTTAATATACCTCTAAGCCAGACTAACTGACGTGCAAACTGTTACAGCATCCCCTTGTGAAGTACGTAAAGCAAATGCTCATCAAGTGCGTACGAAGCTCGGGCTAAAGCCTTCCTAATACAATTATCAAGCTAATTTTCCCGACATTTTCTCGACATTGGCCGGACATTTTTCAGCCCGAAAAACAGGCACAGGTAACGAGTGCAAATACAATCGTATCCAATATTTCTTGCAATTTAATGTAAAATAAAAAAAAAATCTATTTCCCATACGTTAGAATTAATTTTTAACAAAAATAATGACAAATTGCTTTTACGTTGATGCTTTTTAAACTTGTTTGAATAGAAAAACATTTTTTTTAGTCACGTTTCTCAAACGATTTAATTAATTTCAAACAAACAAAAAAAAAAAAGAAAGAAAGAAAGAAAGAAAAAAGGAAAATTTCTAAAATTAGATAGGATTGGTTTAAAATTAAAATATGCAAATGGAAAATCCTTGAGCTTATATTAAAAGTACAAGATATTTTTGTAAAATCGTCGTTGGGCGTAAAGTCGAGCAGTAAATGTGTCATAATAAAGATTGATAAATGACATCGAATTGTAGACCAGCGGCGATTTTAATGAATATTCCGGTTTCAGTGCTGCTTTTACAAAACTAACGTAATCCCCGCTATTGGTTTATTTATTTCTCATTTTTCAACTCGTATTAAGGTAATAGCCCGTTATTACCGCTAAATTGAATTCAATCAAAATTTGATAATCTTTACACTTTTTACGAAGTGGCTTTCCTAACGCGCTCTTAAAAATATAATTTATTCATTACGCGCGCTCATTTACCTTCGGGCGAACTCAACTGTTTCGGATATATCAATACATGTAAATATTTTTATATTGCATATTCATAACAAACATTGGTAAGCTTTCCTTCGAATTTTTACTTAAAACGTTGGCCAATATAATTTTTTTTTTTTTTCTATTATCATCTCGTCCACATTTTTTAGTGCTATTTTATGCAAATTGGATTTAATTACTAATCAGACAAATTAAAACGAGTCGATATTTTCGCCACTATGGCGCGATTCATTAAATTTATTCTCTATTATAATATTATATGCTTAAAAAGCATGCAACTACTACTCTGAGCGACATTTGTACTTGCGCCAAAAAGACATTCAAATTTTTTTTTCTGCATTCAACAGTTCTCTTTTTTTGAAATCTATTACAGTACCGGTTTATATCTATATTACTTTTATTATTGTATTAATAAATAACCTTACATGTTAATGACCTAAGAGATGGAATGAACTTTTGAATAGCGGCCAACGTATACTTCAAAATGAAGACAAAATATTTTGTCTTTATTTCTATTATGAAAATACTTTCGTTAAATTTTAAAAGTTTTTTTTTATTATATCGTGACCTTCAGCAACTATTTATCTACATAAAAGCATTTATTATACTTTCTTCTGCATATTCTGATGAGTTAGTTTTTGTATATAATTTCCATCGATGACATTTTCTTGCTGTACTGATTACCACTGCATTCAAAAGATTTCTAATCAAAGAAGATAAATGTAAATATAACTTCCGCTGCTACAAATAAATTTAATGTTTCATATAATAATAACAATCATTTACTTCAGTATTCAATTTAGTGAAATTGATATAAAATTCATTATATTAGAGTGCACTATTCATTATAAGAAAATTAATATTAATTATAGAGGATCCGTATTCGTGACTAAATTACAAATATTAATCATAAACTTCAAAATAATTACCTATTATATGTAAAAAACGGTAATTGACAATCAATTTATATAGTTATTTTATTATCTAAAGTTATAAATGCCCTTGACCTTATGAAGTACTTAATTTTAAAGATTTAGACTTCTTCGCTTGTTTTTATATCAATCTTGGATTTATAATTAGTGAAGGTAATTTTTAAATCTCCACGGTTTTGGAAAACTTTTTTCAAAAATTAATTAAATAACTAATTTCGTTTTATGATAATTGTAAACGTCGAGGTAGAAGGACAACACGCATCGATGCTACTTGCTATTAATAAATTATTTTTACATAACTTTTGACGCAATCGATAATATCGTTTCATAAATTAATCATTCAATCTTTTAATAAATGCAAAATTAATAAATACACATAATGTTTTCAATTAAATGAGTTTATTTCTTAAAATAAACTCTCAATATATTATGCAATCTTAATGTGTCTACTATCAATATTTATTTTATTAAATTAATAATAATTTAAATGGATACGAAGCTTTTTAAATTTAATACAAATCTATCAGGATAACACCAAAATATTTTTTATAAAAAATATCGTACAACAGCTTTGTAAAAATTATATTTAAAAAAAGGAATATGCATGTCAAATAAATTAGAAGCAAGTTTAGGCTAAAATTGAAAAATATTTTGCCGCTAAAAATTTTTAAAGCGTTCGACGATAACGAATGTAAGCGTTTGTGTATAATTAATCGATAAAATAATTCATAAAATCAACAATTTTTGTAATATTAGCATTATTTCTGATCTGTTTATGTCTCGTATCACAATTCTTATTTAATAAATTCATTAGCAGATTATAACATCTGCCAATAGTGTGAGATTACTTTTTAATAACAAAAACCTGCTTGTGCTTTTATAAAAACATTCTATATTAAGAATAAGAAAAGTGATTTTGAAAATATCAATTATAAAATAACTAATTGTAATAACTGAAATAAAAAAGGAAAAGGAATCAATGGACAGAAGATGAAAAAGATAAGAATAGTGTACTAAATAGTTAACCTGTTGTTTTGTATTTGTACGGCGGATACATCGTTAGTTCGATTATATATAATGAATTGATTTTATATGTTAAACGTAAACGTAAGATTAAATTTTTCAAGTTATTCTGCAAAGCGTAAGTATTTGTCTAACCGGTTATTTAATAATTTTATTAAGCTAATATGAAACTACGTTAATATAAATTAATCATATTCTTTGTGAAAAATTAAAAATAATATTAATTTTAAAATACTAATTATGTACCCGTTAATGAATTTTGAATAATTTATTATTATTATTATTATTATTAATGTTTTACAATGATTTATCCTTAAAATGTCAGAATTCGTTAATTCCTTAATTCCTTAGTAAAATGTAAATAATAGATTTCACACTAAAATCAGATGAAATTCAAAACAATACGAGATATCTGAAACGAATGCTAAGAAACAAATATTAACCTGTTAAGACCTAGCCTTAACTGCAACGCAGCAACGCAATATAATTTAACTATAAATTTATCGCCTTTAGATGGAATTTTTGAAAGAGCCAAGCGCGCATCGACGCCTGAGAATTCACGTGTTTTCTGGCAAAAGCGAAGACATACGGGAGCTCGTGATTTCTTTTTCCCAAAAATATCAATATCCCGGGCCAATAAGAAACGTGGATTTAAAAAGCTATTCCTACTCAGGGACAAAAAAGATTGTTTATAAATAGAGCGAATTCGCGAGGGGACGACTACTACTAGTTTAGTCTTGCTCTTGCATAGTTTACAATTGGGTAATCGTCACTCGTACTCCATATAATTGTAACTTAAGTATTGTAATAATAAAGTCACTTATTTAAAAAAAAAAGAACTAAATGTAAAATTCATTTTCTCTTAGCGTGGTGTCATATCCTTAAAATCTTACATATATCCGGCGATATATGTAAATGACAAATAAATGCACAACTCGATAAGTCGACGAGTGCAAGGCACCTGATCGTGTTAGAAACCCACGTGCTCGTACACTACCAATAATATTATTTAGTATTAACTACGTATATTTTAATTTTTTTTTTCCGTTATTTCAATATTTGTTTTGCACGTACTTAACAATGTCTTTATGGTAATAATTATTATAATAAATACGCATAATGTATTTGCAACAAATTACTTATTTAAGTAAAGAGTATTTTTATCGTTCCTAATTTCACATAAATATAAGCAATGGTTTTATAATTATGCAAATAATTATCAAGGAACTTATTATTATTTTACAAATCAATATTTTAATCGTAATAACGATACTCTAATATCCGAATCCTAAGCTTAATTATGGGATTATAACTTATTGATATTCGAGCTAGCTAAATCCCTCGATAATTTAATGCACAAGTAATTAACTATACTCCGGGTTATTGTATTATCGAATTAATAAACAATTACGCGATTCAGAAATAAATCAGTTTAAAAAAAAAAAAAAAAAGAAGGATAAATAAATATTTTTTTTAATGATGTTTACGGACTTTAGGTAATAAGTATTCAAACTACAAGAAGAAATAACGTAACTCCAGTTATAAATAGGTATCTGATGATTTAGTAAAATTGTTTTTAAAGGCAGTGCTAAATTTAAATTGATTCTGGGAATAAGATTTTTCAATTTTGCCTCAAAAAGTTTTCTAATTTAGAAATAGGCCATTCCGACCTCCTTATACTAATATATACATTCCATAAGAAGTAATGTCGTTAAATCTTAATCAACTTAATATTTAAATAATGCGTTACGTAAGTATGCGCCGTAGAGATTATTATATATAATGTAATTTATTCATAAGATACATTCGGAGATTCTTTAGAAAATATAAGTTTTTAATACAAGTACGTAATGAAAAGTATACCAAGGCTTAATATTCGGTTAAATGACTGTCAATAGAAATAAAAGTTAGGTCTTGGAAATTAGAATAAAATAATGAATTACAAAAAAAGTAGATGGAATTTTTTAATGTATAATTTTTATAAAAATTAAATGCAGTAGCTTTAAGGTGATCAGTAGCCAAAGAAACGTAATTGAAGTTGTTCGAAGGAGGGAACGTTTAAAACAGGAGTAATGTGAATATTGCGAAAGATCCGTAAAATAAAGTAATTTTATAATGACACCGGGGAGAATATAAGAAATTTCGGTAATTGAATGATAAAAATTTATTGTAAATTGAGGGTGAAATTTATATTCACTGAAAATGGTCTCGTACGTAGGATTATAGTTTAATGGAGACGTTGAGGATGCTGTTATTATACTGTATATAATTTCGAGCGATACTTACGTATTAATAATCTGAGGATTTGGTGAAACGATAAGAGTGAGAATAAAAGCCTGGTTAAACGGATCGGGTAAGTAATTCGGTGGTGGGGAGTGATTGTATAAGAGCCGAGTAAGATCCGAGTAAGATCCGTCGGGTGTGAGGGATGATTGCGAGGTAAGGGTCGGCCAGGAAGGAGTAGCGGATATGCCATGAAATAAAATTTACCGAGTATGTACATCATGGTGAAGCAGTTGTCGAAGGCGAAGCCGAGGAAGAAGCGACAGACGGCGAACTCCCAGAAGTTGCCGGCGAAGATGGTGGCGATGCCGGAGACGAAGCCGACGAGGTTCGTCCCGACGAGGGCGGGTATGCGCCCGTAGCGGTCGGCGACCCATCCGAATATCAGACCGCCGAATATCGCCCCGACGAAGAAGATGCTCTGGGCGAAGGTCGGTAGGGCCGCGCTCTCGCAGACCCACTCCAGCTGTACGGGACAGGAGACGGAGGCTCGCATTAGCTATTCATCTTCATCCACCTGGAGCCCGTTGGCCCCCGTTGGCCCCCGTTCGCCTCCCAGCCCCCTCATTCGATTCTTTAACAAGGGAACTTTGCACGGCCTCCTTCGACATTCCATTGTTTCTGAGCCCCGACGCAGCCACTCGACGCACCACATCTAACGCCACGTTCGTTTCGCTCATCTCATACTTACTTATTTTACATGCCCGACCAGATGCCTCGGCAGACTTTCATTTCTCATTACACGTTAAAGAAATTCCTTTAAATCGTTAATTAAATTCCCATTGTGATCCCATGACGATACTAGAATCAATTAGCCTACACAAATGTTCGAAGTACGCGGGTGTTCTTGTACGCGTTATTGCCCATCCGACGGTATGGGAATAGGGAACATAAAGTACCTCTATAAAATGGTGATGGGAATTCGCATTTTCCAGCGAAGCTTTAACGCGAGAATGGAAAAAAATTGTGAAGTATGCAATTTGCAGATGTTGTTCCCTTGCCCCGCGAGTCAGACATTATCGATATCTACTTCAAACAGAAAAAAAAAAAAAAAAAAAAAAGAGAGAAAAGAGAAAAAAAAAAAAAGAAGAAAAAGGAGAAAAACAGAGAAAAATTAAAATATGTAATTCAGTGCTCGGGACATGAATATGTAACGCGAATAATTAAAAACAGCAAAGCGCACGACCCTAAGGAGTTGCAGACTGATAGCGTCTCTCGGCCTCCTTCATCGCCATTCAGCGCCACCCCCCTTTCGTAAATCATAAGCCGAGCTCTAAAGAGTCGTTTAAGAAGTGGCGGGCGAATACGGCGAATCTTCGCTCTCGGCTTACCTGAAACTGAGCGTCCGGCCGTCCATCGATTCTCTAGTGCGACCCGCTAACGTTTGCGAAGCTCGCCCTTTCCCAAACACAATAATCGCAATAATGCATCCGTACACGCGCACTCCGGCTGCTCGACGTGCGTCTGGTGCATACTAGTATAATAACGAGTCGCTTATATATATATATACGTATAGGCAATTATTACGAAAATATAAATTAAGATGAAATTCGGAGGTCAGTTGTTATAAAGATCAAGGGGGTCGGTGGGAGGTGTGCGAGTGTGTGTTGTCGACAAGAGTAGCGAGCTTCCAGTTGCTGTTAGTCACGCAGTCGCGCGTACTGGATGACGATTGTTTTGCTTTAGCATCGAAAGGAGGAAGTCTCCTTCCTACTTGAGTATGCAACAGCTGGAAGGCTGCAGGTGCTTCCAGTGTCATTTCTCTCATTTTTTTTTCATCCGAGGGAACTCGGGTGGCTCGGGCTCTCACCTCCGTCCGTCCCCCCCCTCTCCACCCCCCTACGGCCAACGAATTCCAATATTACAAGACTCCTCGAAAAAGTGCTTGAAAGCTGCCTTTGTAGCGAAAGACGAGTACTTTCGAAAAGCTCGATACCCGGGAGCCCCAGCGACAGTCGACTTTACGCGACTGACATTGCTTCCGGGGGTTGACAGCCACTGTAGCGAATAATGTATACCGGAGCCAGTGCGAATCGCATGCGCACTCGAGACAACTACGTCAGAAGCTTCCCGTGTTTACCGTGCACAGCTTCCCGAGCTCGTAATTCCGGAGCCAATAATCTCGATTTATCGAGTCTCCGGCTCCACTGCTCGCTCCTCGTGTCAGGTCCTAAGTGTCGAAACCCTAAGTGTCGAAAGTGCCCCTCTCCTCCTCCCCTCCCCAGCACCAATAACCCCAAATACCCATTTACCCATTTACCCATTAACCCGCCTGCCCGCGAAATTTCGTATCGGCCATTGTAAGGATCTTGGTAACGGTGGGCGCCCTCTGGCGACCACTCGGCCAACTTCCCCGTAAAATTAATTAATCACCCGAGTATGAAATATTGAACGCCGCCTCTTGCGACTCCACGATATTTTTAATACAAATGACTTTGTAATGTCGAAACGTTGCAATGTCAATGATGCAGACGGAATAAATACCCTTGCACTTGACGTGCTCTTCCGCATTTAAAAATATTTCACGGCGACCGATCGGATTATAAATCCGCGTCTTCGTCCTCGAGAATCAATCTCGAGCGCGTTAATCTCGGTCGATTGAACAAATAAAGATTTGGCGGCCCGGGGACTCTCGTTCGACGATTTCGTGGATTTGTTTTTTCTTCTTCTTTTTTTTTTTGTTTTTTCTTCTTTTTTGTTTTCAGCTGCGAAAGCTACTAATGCAATAGAAAAAAACGTCTTTGAAGTTCAATGGATCGCGGTTTTTGTGCCGATAATGTCAATCCGTTTCCGTATGTAATAATGGACTGCCAAAGGCTGTCCAATCGAATTAAGGCCTGTAATTTCCCATTCATTAGGTCGCCGCTCGGCCTTTCTAAATTCCCGCCCGAATAAAGAACGGGACTCGGGCTTTGAATCTATCTATACTTGAACGACAAAGCCGCCGAATGACTTTGTTGATGCGTTTCCGTTTTAACAATTAAACCGACCGGATGAACGAGAATGCCCAATCGTCGCTTTCGTCCCAAGACTTTACGTCAATAGCCACTGATCGTCAAAAAAACAAAACAAAAAAACAAAACAAAAATCAATAATTCTTCCAATTTTAAGCTTTTTTTTTTTAAGCTGGAACTTTGCTATAATATCCGTTTTATTTCTCGATTGTTCTTTACTTGGCCGACGAAAGAAACGTAATTACTAAATAATTCAAAATTAACTGGTACGAAGCCTCGTATGAACTGGCGCTCAAGACATTATTAATAATAATATTATTTTCGCCGTGATTGCCAAGACCTAATGACGTATTATCATTAAAGTTATCTTGTAGTGCGCATAAAAGCTTTCAGTAATCAACGCCAATTAATATAAAACGTGTACGTGGCTGTATTTGCCTTTAAGCTTATCTTTCGAAATCATTTTAAATCTGTACTTTTACGAATTTATATTCTATTCTATGGAGCGACAGGAGGAAACAGGAGGGAGGGGGAGAGAGAGAGAGAGAGAGAGAACGAGAGTTACGAAAGTACTTTATTTAATCATAATAAAGACGAAATTGTAATGTTTATATTATGCGCCGTTATCCGTTATCAAATAGGTTTTTTAATCCAACGCCGGAGTAGAGACAGTCAACTTCTACGAATGTACGTATACGTTTGTAGATATTCGAAAATTAATACGATTACTTTTATAATCGGGTCGTAAAATGATAATTTTTAGCAATTAAGGCATGAATGAAGTCGGCACAATCGGTCGGATTGTATTTATCATAGTGGCGAGCGTTATGCCTGGGCGAAATTAGCTCCTGGGATCTACCGAATTATCGATAAAGCTCGCAACGCCTCTAACGGTCGTAGTTACGACATCTCTAATGCCCTTACCGGTAATTTCAATAATCCCCATAAAAGATATTTGGTAATAAGGCCATTATTATTACAGTAAGCCGCTTAAGTCCCGTCTCGAGTAATATCCTTAATTGAGACTGGAGGAGGGCGTGCTCCGGTCGACCCAGCCCTAACGTTAGATCATAAAATCCGACTCGAGATCGTCACCCACCCAGTTTACCCGCCAAATCCCGAGCGACATACTGCCATTCGTCCGGTCCCTCCGCTGCCCGCTGGAATAAAGGCGCTGGAGTCGGCCCGGAGAGCGCGAATTCGCCCTTCCACGTGCCTATTTATATCATTCGATCGCCTTGGACGTGTCGCTCGACGATCACGCTAATCTCCGGGATACGAGAAATCTCCCCTCTCCCGCGAGATACGAGAAAGACACTACTCGGCCGAGCGTTTTCGATAAAATCCAAACAAAGTTCCCGTTCGCTCGGCGGCTTACCTTTCCTTTTCCAATTAAATCTCTTCTGTTCGGTAGCGCTAGACTCGATGGAGCAACAAAGAGTCCGCGACCTTTACGTCGGTAGCGGACGCTCTTGGCGCAACGTTCCCCGTCGCTATCCGCTATCCGCCAGGATTACTCGGCCGCATACTCTTCATTCAGCTTATGTGAATAATTAAATACTTTAAGGCGACCCGTCGCTCGGAATAACGTAAATGCTCGTGATACGGACGACGCATCCTTGTTGTGAGGCCAAGCCGAGATACTTTTTTCATTAATCCCTACGAACGAAACCCCTGACAAAAGGCCGTTTTAAGTCCGTCCACGTTATTATTGCAAGCCCGTTAACCAAGAGGTTCGACACTCTGATTGAATATTTAGCTCGAGTAAATAATTAAAAATTAGTAAATAACGCCTTTTAAACGAATCTGTCGCGCGTTATCTATCGCGCAGTTGCAATCTAATCTGCAAATCCATCTACGATCTATCCAAGCGATTCTTTAAGCAGTTTACAGTAATTAACTTACAGTTCGAAAGGAAATTGTACGAAAGAGAATTTCAAAACGACTTTCAGACTCTTGCACAAATAAATTGTCTTCCTTTCATTTTGTTTTTCCCTCTATTTTTTTTTTTCTTTCTCAATAACAATCAGATATCGATATAATCGAGAATTGCTCGATCAAACAATCCTACGTAAATTACACGGAGCAAGCTTAAACGAGCAATTATATCATATAATTAAATGTATTAATAGATTTTCTAAGTAAGTAAGGATGGAAGAATATCGCGTGGAAGCGATAACGCTCCCCGTTCGCGTTTAAACTCTATCCGAGCCGCGGCAATAAATATTCGCAGATTATCTTGAAAGTATTTGAATAAAGCGAGATAGAAAAAATATTCAGGTTTTATTACGAAGTCAATGCGCTTGAGTAATAACATGAAAGTAATTACGCGATTCGAGTTATTTTGTTATGGAAAAGCAGGCTTGCGCGTATCAGACTCCACCCCCCCCCCACCCTCCAACCCAACCACCCCAATAACCACAACCCCGCACCGTTATCGTATAAAATGTAACAAACTATGTTAAGCAATCGCGCTATAGATATTAGTCGATCGTAGGAGTAATGAGCCAAAGGTAAATTACACGAGTGTTCATGCATCTTGATTTTGATATTATTTCCCTTAATATAAATATAAATATAGACTCGTGCTTGTAATCGGCCTAAGAAAATTACAGAGCTTTTTATACACGAAATTCATGGGACAGATACGACTGTGGGAATTGGCAAATGAATAATCGTTGATAAGCCGAATATTCTTCTCCAGAGTATTGAAAAGCCCTTTGTTAAAGCGAGTCTGCCCGAGAATCTTAAATTGTAAGAAGCCTCGAGTGCAGCGGCCACTTGTAGCGAAAAGTTAAAGCCCGTATTTCCCGTATTTCCCGTATTTCCTGTATTTCCTTAACCACCCTACCGATAATCATTTCCCGTTCATGTGCAGAGAGCTTTCCGCTCTCTGCAGTTTCCGTTTTTGGCCAATGACCAAAAGTTCGGCCGAAAGTTCGTGCTGATGCGCAACCACCGAGCCCGACTAGTCCAGTAAAATTTGAATCGCGTGCGAGCGTTACTGCTAAAAATTAGCGAACGGACACGTAATACGTAATAACGGATCATCTGAAATTATAGAAAACGAGCGCACGTAGCTTCAATGAATTAATAGAGCGGAATGGAATCCTCGGCGCGTAAAAGTCGCCGAAATTTCATGCGGAAAACTACTGGATTCAAAATTACCGGCTCGAAAGTGACATTTTACGAGACCTTTTGTTTATTATCGACCTAATACTCTTTCCCCCATATATCGACATAATACAGAGCATTGTCGTATTGTATAGAAGGTACAGAGTATGGGAAGATTTAAAGAATCGCACTCGTAGTTAGGAAATGTATATGAAAAGGCTTGAGATCCGAGCCTTGGAATAAGTACTTTTGTTTAAAAAGCAGGACGAAGGCGCTAATGGATTTTGCATCAAATAACTTTTTCCATTACGTAAACGTCTGGATAAAAATTATTCCGCGATGAAGATAAGCTCGTCCACTGCGAACGCGTGAAAAATGTCTACGATTTATGATAATACGTAAGTATTATTAAAGGTAATTACGGCTAGGAATTATTGTCCTCGTAGTCTATTGTCGTTTTTCTTTTTCTTTTTCTTTTTCTTTTTCTTTATCTAATTTAGCTCTGGAAGGCGCTTGTAAATTTCTTGCGAATTCAAACAATAGGCTAGTAATTGATGATTAAATTGCCGCGCGCTGGATTCTGACGGCACGGAAGGATATAACTGTAAGGATATGCGGGGGTTATTGGTGGGGTTGGGGGGTTGGGGGTGGCTGGATCGGCAGGTGAGCGGGCACGGCTACGGCATCAGCGAATTCAAAGGGCAAAGAGAGCTTTGGGCGATACGTCACGTGACTCTCGGAGGAGAACCGAGGTCATACGAAACCGAGAGCATCTGTCTTGATTTAGAGGGGCTGGCCCACCGAGCTAAGGATAAATCAAACTAAATGACGTATACGTCGAGTAGGAGGAAGTTATGATTACCTCCGTGGCGACCGTCGCGTAAGGTATGACCGTGTAATTGAATTCCCAGCCATTGTCGCAAGACTTGGTCGGCCAGTCCGGATCGGCGACCTGGATGTCACGGTTCCTCACGTCCGTGTAGTTAACGTCGTACATGAGACACTTGGCCCTGCCTTCCATAGAGCCATGGGTCTCTGGAGGGATCGACAGAGCTATCCTGCAAGCAAATAAAGACCCTTTCAACATACATACCCGAACCATACATCCGTCCATTTATTCATTATCTTACTGTCGGGGGTGTCGGGGGTGTCGGGGGCATCTTATGCTGGAAAATGCCTCACCGATCATATCTTTACCCCGTTTATTTATCTATACGACTACTGGAAAAATACTCATGTACTTTCCAATTACCGAAGAAGATCTACGTTTACAAGAAACTTTTACCACTACATGCTTAATCTCTACTGCTTACATTTTTTTTCTTTCTTCTTACTTTCTTTCTTACTTTAAAGCTTTAGTTATCTGTTAAGGTTATTGTGAATACGGATTAAACATAAAACGTAATTGCGTTTGATCGTTATTTTAATCTTTTCTGTTTGTTTGTTTGTTTGTTTGTTTGCGAGAGAGAGAGAGAGAGAGTGTGTGTGTGTGTGTGTGTGAACATATATAATTTTGGCTACAATTATGACTGAATTTAAGTTTTACAAAGTAAAAAGGTACTAAGCAAATTATTCATTTAAAAAAAAAAGTCTTGAAAAACAAGTACGCCGCAAGTAAAAAGCATTGTTTATTTTTTTTGTTTTTTTTTTCAATATTCTACATTCATTGTATCTTTCACGTTTTCCTTATGATTATTTCATAAGAAATATCGACCGTGGACAGGAATTTTTTGAATCCTTAATAAAAATAGTTAATAAGTTATACGAATTCCACGTTCCGGTGGATAACTGACATACAATTTATAGGCAAAAGAGATACTTATGATAACATGAAGATTTATACTCATGTCAAAAGAAAAAAGAGAGAAAAGAAGTCATGCACTTGAATAACGATATATGTAAATTTAAACTTAATCGCGTTCCAAACGATTAGAATTAATTTAATTAATGATTTATGTTTGTTCATTATAATGATAAAAAATTTTAAATTTCATTAATCGCGTTACTTAAAAATTCATTAATGAGATTAATACATTGATTGCATTGATTCTTTTATACAATTATTGAGAAAAATATACACGAGACGTTCACGCAACCAATATCCTACTATTATATATTGCTTTCTTCATTTATTGATTATTATCTGTACTATTAACTCTACTGCATTGCAAATTTTAAATGAACAAACGAATAAGAGACCATTCGTTATAAAACTATAGGCGATCATTATTGCACATTTTGCACCAACTTTATTTGTATTATTATTACTGTTTTTATTATTGTTGCTGTTGGTCTTGCTATTTTATCGCGTAATTGCTTAATAAAAATAAAAATCAGTAGAAAATAAAAATGATTAAATAAATAATAATTAAAACCAAATCAATTATCGATTAATCTTGTGGTAATTTATGTGGTCAAGTTGTACGATAGATTTGAGGATTGATTTTAAATAATATAAAATATACACATCCTGTCGATGATTTCGAAAACTAATTAATGCTAATCTGTTCTATTTTTCCATTATTTATTACATTCCACTTATTTTATTGGTGTATTTTATTTTTGAACGCAGCATTCAATCAATGTTCTACTTAATAATTTTAAACCGGCAAGTTTGTAAATAATACAATCTTAATACAAGGTACATTCGCCAACTAATAATATTTCAAATTCTTTATTGCCAATAAAGTATACCTGATTGAATACAAATATTATGCATTGCTAATAAACCAATTTAAAAAATTAGGTTTCATATACAATGGTTGATATGAATGTTTGAGAAATATTAAACTTGTGTATTAAATGAATTTACATTGTCCACTAATTTTTAATTAGTATGGATATTAAAGATCAATAACCCGAATGAAAATGACAATTAACATATTTCACTTTACCTTTGCTCCCGACGATGAGTAAAGGCGAAAAGAAATTATAAAAGAAATAATCGTGATAGCATTCGGATTCTGATAAAAAACTTAATTAAAGCTGGAGAATGAAAAATAAAAGAAACTTTGATAGTGGCGACGAACTTTACTTAGCCTGGAAAAACCTTTCATCCCTCGGATACGGCAATAAATTACATGACTTGGTAAAATAATTGCATTGTTAAGGAAGAAAAGGGAATATAAGGACATAAAAGCATCAAAGAATAACTAAAAAATACAGAGATCCGAGGTTGAACTATTCTGCTTAATCGAATTTATGCGAAACTAGCTAAAATAATAATGATAATAATAATAATAGTAGTAATGATGATAATAATAATAGTAGTAATTATAATAATAATAATAATAATAATAATAATCATATTAATAATAATAGAATAAAAAGAGCTCTTAGGCTTGTTGGACTGACTAATGACACATTTTATAAGACTTTTTTATTGCGTCAACTCCCCTGAAGGGTTCGAAAAGCTATTCCCGCTACTCACTCACTATTTATAAATCGCGTGTATATAGTGCGGGTATTAAAGGTAAAAGAGAAAAACGTATTAATAGGTGTAAAAAGCGTCGAAAACTGGTTTGTAAATTAGGAGAGCGAGAGAGAGAGAGAGAGAGAGAGAGCGAGAGAGAGGGGGGGGCTAGAAATACGGATGGCGGCGGCCGGTAACGAAAGTGCTTTAGCGGGGAAATAGCTGCAATGTAAATATGAAAGCGACTTTGATTTTTGCATTAGCGAGATCGCGAGCTATGACGAAATAATGGCACTTGTTAATATACCAAGCAAAGCTGGCCACGTTAAAAGTTACTTAACGGCGGACTATTCTTGCAAACGACTCTAACGCTTTAAAAATCGTATCGGCGCCTTACGAAGTTTAAATTCGTAAGAAAATTAGGGAAATTAATATTAATAATAATAATAATAATAATAGTACCAAGTTAAGATTGAGGGACTTTTGCTCGATATGGTTTCATTCATATAATAACGCTACGGCACGCGGCACGCGGCGAGTCCTAGATTTTTAATTCAGTAATATCCGAGCTAAAGTTTCGTAATATTCCGCATCGAGAGCTCGTAAGCTGCATTCACTGGTCGAAGTGATAAAACGTGAAAGTGTTTCGCTGCCGAGGAGGAAGGAAACTATTCTAGCTTCCTTCTAATTGAAAGTCGATCGGTCGGAGTAAAAATAACAGTGACCGAGGGAACCGGGCATTGGCTGGGTGGTATTGGCTCCGGCTGACAATAAATACGGAAGAACAAAGGCCAATTGGGGTGGGGGAGGGGGGGGAGAGGTCCAGCAGATCTCACCGAGATAGATCCAGAGTGAAACGGCCCGTGATTAATCTGTAATGGAAATGAGCCTTAATGGGATGCGAGCAGCATCTTTTTTGTCCCGGAGGCTTCGGCAGCTGGACCCGAGCCCGCTCATCTCTGCTATTGACCATCATCACTCCAACTTCTCGCCAAGTTCATCGGATCGCAACTCGTATCGTCCTCCCAACGCCAGCCAATTCCTACTTCCGACTCTCCGACAAGCCTCCGAGCTTATAAAATACCCTTTTATTACTAATAATACCGAACTCCTCGATGTCCTGCATTTCATACTCCACTCTCCATTAGATTACTCGAGACTTCGTATCTAACGATTTCGTAATTATTTATTTATTCCATTTCTTGAATTACAGCAAACGTGATTATTATTTTTGACGTATCTTAAAATCCACGATTTACGTTGGCATTACAAGCCACTTCGATTGCACTACCTTAATGTTAATTCAGTTCTTAATGAAAACCATAAATTTCAAGCTCAAATTGCAAATCCTACTATTATGCTTTTGCCGCTACGTATCCTAAGTAATTAAATCCTCTCACGCGCTAATGCCGATTTAATAAAAAAATTATTTTATTGGACTAGAGTAATTTCTATTGCCATTCCATTCGTACATTTCAATCATTATACAGATATAGCGAGCGTTTGCGTTCGCTTATTAAACATAAGGATAATCGAATGATAAGCGAGCTTATCGATAAGGAATCGAAAGTCCTATCGTTAGCTCTTCTCCCCCATTATAATCCACAACTATGCGATATATGTATTGGTATTCGACAATTGTTGCGCGAAAAGGAAAACTCTTGATTTTTCGGTCAAGGTAATGAACGCAATAATAATAATAATAATAATAAGCAGACGACGCCTGAGAGAAAAAGAGGTGGAGTTTGCATAATCGTTTATCATTAAGATGATCGTAATGTATTCCAGCAATCGCAGATGTGTATCTGATGTGATCTTATTAATATGATTAATAAGATGCTCGGGATTTTCATTCACAAATACTATGCTAATACAAGAAATTGTACGCATAAATTGTGTAAGCCTTGGACGAAGACGAAGTCTTGGAAGCATTCGTTTATTTAATTACTTCTGTCGTTGTCACATTGTCTTGTCCCTTTATTTACATTGGACATATTAAGCTCTCGCGATTTTTATAAAAATAATTGTTTTGTTGACAAGAAATGAAAAACCAAACACAGATTTGTTCTGAAACGTAGATTAAAATTCACAAAATTAAAAGGAAATAGGCACAGTCTATTGAAAACAAAAGATCGTTTAAATGCGAAACTTTTTAACAATGGCAAACAACGCGACTATTCGAGAAACGATAAATCATTACAGGCACTCTTAACTGCGTAGTTGCAAACCCGTGAAGAAGTTAAGCCAAACAAGTTAACGGAGAATTTAAGGGAATTTATAAAACTTCGTTGCCTCCTTGCAAAAGCAAATTTAAAGATACAAAATTTTTTTATAAAAATACATACTCCCGATGCTCGTGCGTAGGAAAATACGTTGGTAGAGTAGAAGCAGAGATATTTTTGTCTAAATATCTGACTCGGAGCGATGAACTCACTCGCCACCCCGAAATATATCGATTATCTTGCATAATAAGGAAAGGTAAAGCCGAAGTGAAAAGTCTGGTGAAAAATTACACGAGATGGGATGTAAGAGAAATTATAATGCAAAGGCTTGAAAGCGTTGGTTAAATCCCAGTACTTTTCCTTTGGCTTTCGTAAGATACATTCCTTAAATATATTCATAAATAAATATATTCATAAATATACTCATAAATATATTTAATTACCAAATATAATCGAACGAAACTGGCGACGGCGGTTCAATAAAACCGTATGTTATATTCATAGGAAAGCCACATGCAGAAAGAAACTCAAATAACATTATAAAGTTTTAAAGATTACGCAATAAGTGCAATAATATGGCAATAATAATAATGAGTTTAAATTTGACCTTCTACTCGCTGCAGCCGAATGCCAATGAAGCAATTAAACTTAGACGAAATTAAGTATATTATTTGTATTGTTTACGTGGCATTGTTATAACCAGGCAAAGTAATGCTCAAGAGTCCTAGACGATATCATTGGATTGGAAATATTATAAAATCCATTCAATTGTATTGAATACCTGAATAACAAAAGTAAATAATTCGACGTTTTACAATATTACTTAATGACGTCGAATAAATTATTTTAAGGCGTAAAATTGTAAAAATATAGTACGGGTATTTAAGACGAAAGTAAATAAAAAAGTATGAGGATCATTGATCGTACGGAGAGCCAAGCGAAATCACGAAATCGATACGACTATCTATTAAGGTTACACTCACTACACGTGTATTTCATTGTAAGAACTTTTTCTGCCAGCGAATATTCCATTATAAAACAAACCGTGGTTATTAATAGCCATGGGTTAGATTTCAGTAGTGGAGATAATTATATTATTACAAACAATGTAACGGCAGGAAATAAATAATAAATAAAAGGAACGTTTGTTATTGAGTTGTAGAGTAATCGGTTATCCGCTAAGCAATCGGCGCAGCGGCCATATTGTTTTCAAGTTGCATCCAGCTGATCTCATGGGGTCGTCGTTAATAATAGCGGGTCGAGGCTCCCGCTTCTCCGACTCGTCCGTTTCCCTCCGATTATTATCACTACCATAAGCGACATGGAAAATTATTTGACATGCTCCCCCGGCCCTGTCTCTGCGCAGCCGGGACATTTCATGATTATGATGCATTAGTGAGTTTAATAACGATAAAGGCTGATGACGATCGTAGTGAAAAATATTATACCGATGACTGGTTGTATTTGAAGAGCTTAGCAATGATAAAATATCGACTACTGATTTTCATTATGACGCAGAGTATAATTTATGCGATCGACGATTCGAAAGAATCCTATCTCTGGCTAAAGATCAGCACTCGGCCCCCTTCCCTGCCCCGCCACTGGGACACGAAACACATTCAGAGCTCACCGACGGCGATTAACGTACGTTTCAATCGGGCGACCCGATTATTCCCATTCACGCTCTCGTTATGCCAGCGAAGCCTCGACATGTTCCGCCGGCGTGTACCGACCTCAGCAGCCTTCTGCAAGGATCCTTCGTACGATCCTTCCTACGATCCTTCCTACGATCCTTCCTACGATCCTTCGCTCCGTGCGCGTCTCCTGGCCATCGTTCATCCCCGTCCCTCCTCACGCTCCGCGCAATCTAAAACTCTCACGAGCCTACCTTCATTTTCCTTACGATATCATCGAGAAAAATTAATACTCCACATTCTTTCACGCAAATAACGATCCTGACGAAATAGTTTACGCTTTTTATAAACTATACAGACACTCGAGCCGATCCATACTATGAACACACTACAACCTATGAATCATGCTAAATAAGCGGCGAGTTAGCCGCGCTCCTTCAAATATATTTAACATAAGTCGAAGCACAATAATCCCGAGAGTCTGACCCTAAATTTTCTTCGACTACCCGTGCTTCCTTAAAGCCTTGCCTATATTTTATACAATATTCGTTTATAATAAATATTATAAAATATATGCGCCTGTATAAGTAGAGATCCCGAATGAAAAGGTAAAATAGAACGATAAATGTTTTTATTTTACGTTGTATTTCGTAATCCGGCTGATACACCATAATGTTATCACCATATCTTGATCGATGGTAAAAATGATTAATAGATCAGCCCGCCTATGAATATAAATTTTAAAATAAACACTTTAGTAGAATTTCTGCATTCTGCAATGAACGTCCTCATCGACTGTTATGTACTTTGTATAATTCAAATCCCTGAAAAACATTAAATTAACTTAACTAAACGTTGTTGTTATTTCGCATTATAACGATATAAAATTTCTAAAGTCTCACATCGATAAGCACATCGATTCCACATTTGCTGTTAAAATCTAAAAAAACTGTACAAGGAATCCACATGTAATCTAATCGCAATGTGCAAGCACATCATCAGCTGAAAAGCAATAATTCTAAATTATGGTTAATTTGGGATTTTTCAAAAAGAAGCAGAACAGCAACGGTATTAGTGAGAATCACTGAGACTTATTGTAAATCGGTTCAATGTCGTATTCACACGCGATGAAGTATTTATTGGTTGTAATGAGCCACGATCGAATACTGAAGTCGTAACGAAGAAGCTTGCGAAATTTTTTTAATTAATATGAATTTCACATTACAGAGATACATAATATTTAAATACTAATTTGAAATGCTAACGAAGGTCTCAAACGGTCGGCACGTCTTTCGAGTAAATTTATAAATATCAAAGAATACGAATATTATATGTAATGTTATTTAAATAAATAATATCGGCGGATACAAGTAATCTGGAAATAATCTGCTTATTATAAAATAATAATTATATTAAAATATTGACTGATTGATCTTGCGGTGATTCATTAGCGATGGAATGGTAAAATACTTTGAATATATTTTTAAATAATATTTAAGAGTTCGGTTGATCTTTGAAGCGACGCTATTATATTATACATATCCGTAACATTAGAAGGTAATAAATTTCCATATATATATATTATAATGATTTACTCGGAAATTATATTCACGATACTAATTTCATCATATTTGGTAAATCTTCTGTATTTTTTAATTAAAGAAACGTTTTTCTTTTTTTTTTGTACAGACAATGCACTGACATTGATATGATATTCTATACGAATAATTACATTAATTGCCTTTGTAATAATATCAGGATTATGAACTTTTACGTTATCGTGAAATAATAAAAAATATTCCTTTATATGTCTTGTACGTATCAAATAATGAAGAATGAATAAGAATTACGTGTAATTATAACACTTTATTTCACGAAGAATAATTAACGTGCTTAGCTTTAATTAATTATGATTGAGATAAGATTACGTCCTCGTGGGATCCTTAAATGATTTGTAAAATAAAAATCAGCAAAGACTCTCAAGACATTACAAGACCTACAAATACTTTATGGTGATATGAATTATCCGTTAGTGCAACACAAATTTTTTTCAACCGTGATGATTATCTTACAATGTTTCATAATGCTATAATAAACCTGGAAATACTGGCTCTGGGGAGAAAAAAAAAGAAAATAAGGAATTATTAAAGATAGTTAATAATTTCAAATGATAGGCGTCGGCCTCTCGGATCAATTACTACGTCATAATAAATTCGCCCACCCCTCCCCACCCCCCAAAGATATAAAAACTACGAACATTCGGAAGCTCGGATATTATAACCCAGATAAATACTAAGTAGTATTATGAGACACGAGTTTCCCAATTCCCGTATCCAGAATCTCGGTATATTCTCTATAAGCGGCTCGAAACTAACTGAAAATTATCCCATACATAAGACGTCGCGTCTCAGTGTAACGACGATCTTTTCCAAACTAATTCATTCGGGATTGTAAAGCCACGCGTTTTTATTGAAACTCGCACTTTAAAGGGCGCGGGGGACGAACAAAAAAATATCTAAGATTTTATGAGATCTTTATTAGTCGTAATCGATCGTAATCGATTCGTAAAGTAATGTATTGCAGATTCGCACGGACTTTAACCTTTAACTACTTAAAGGGCGACGCGAGCGTGTTGATTTTCTCTCTCTCTTTCTCTTTTCATCTTATCTCCCTATTAGCATAATGTAACATTTTAATTTGTAATTCAATTACTCCTCCTGCACCGGTTGATTCATAATAAAAAGAACAAGAAAAAAAAAGTAAAAACAATAAAGGGTAAAAAAAGTGTGTGCGAGAGAGGGTGAGAGAGGGGGGGGGAGACAAGAGGAACGACGGTAGTAAAGCTTTTTATATCCTGTTTGCACAATCCTGCTGACACTTAACCCTGGTTACGCGTATCGGTAGCGCGAACGCATTCTAGAAATGTGGGAAAAGGCGAGATAAATGGTTTTACGAGAGAATTAAGATGGGAAATCAGGGTTGGGGGTTGTTATCTGTAGAGTTACCTGTACAGGTACGGGCGGGGCGTGAGCGGCTCTAAGGCTGGATGAAAGCATTCGTAATGAAACTTTGGAAATCGGCCGAGTTCGCCGCTGGATGATGTAAGTGAGCACGGACTCACTTACGCGTACAACAATTCAATCTAACGCTCCGCTCGAAGGTCTCCCGGCGCATTTTCCGCTCACAAACGTACTTTCCATCGCTCTCGCGATCTTAAGCTCCCGCGGGCCGCGACCGCCATTACTCGCCCCACCCCACCCCACTCCACCCCAGCCCGCGCTACCCTCTTTTCCGCTAACCGACCGCCATTAATTTTATCGCTTTTTAAGGCTGACCCATCGGTTCGTCCCTACCTCTCCCGCGATTTTCCCTTTAGTCGGACCCGCGGGAGCTTTCACAATCACCCCCCCCCCGTCGCCAGACGAAGCACAACCGTTACAAATGTCATTGGTCTTACTCGAGTTTAGCACCTGGAGAAAAACATAACACAACAGTAGCTTCGAGCCGTAATTGAACTCCTTGACCGTTGCAGAGGTTAAATTAAAATGCAATTAGATTTAGCGAAATAGCTATGAGAAAGTATACGTGCACGAAGGCCTCCAATAAATAAATCCCTGACAACTAATACTAATCAAATGTCCTCTCACGAGCGCACTTTTTATGGTGCTTGAGAAAAAAAAAAAAAAAAAAAAAAAAAAGGAGAAAAAATGTGAAACATCATCGCACCGTTCATTTCTTTCCCTCACTGTAATTCACAAATTAAGCCAATGTGATTGATATTTATATACACAATGCCTGCGTAAAATCAATACGGCAACTGCATGTCGATTGTATATGACGTCGATAAACCTCCACATATTCAATACGTGTATATATATATATATATATATATATATATATATATATATATATATATATATATATATTATAATATTATATTATTATATAATATATATATATATATATATATATTATCCTTAGATGTCGCAATTCATATTTAATCTATATTTACGTTATTTACATATTTGCGGTCTGCAGACTCTTAATTTACTTATTAAGTGTGACGGTCTAAACTCACCTATTTAATACTAACATATTTCTTATTCATGATTTTAAGATAAATGACTATTTTATTTCAGCATATAAATCTCATTTACATTGCAATTAACAATTAATACCCTAGTACTCCGAATACATCCTCTTCTTTTTTTTTTCTTTTTTTTTTATTTGAATATTTTTCCCCTTAGTTACACAATGAACATGTTATAATTATATTTTTTGAAGATTCAAGCCAACAATTATAAATATTTCGATAAAAAAAAAAGTAATTAATGATCCTCAAACAAATCATATGCTAATGCTATTCGTTATAATTACGTATAACATAATTATAGATAATATTTGAAAGTACTAATCAAAAGTATTTGATTGCGATAATACATAGAAATAGAAGTACAATAATCTAATTGTAAAAATTTTCGATACAAATATAATATTTAAAATAAGAGTCTTGCAATCATTAAAAATATGGCTCGTATATGACATTTAAATTTAGTAAGAATTACGATATAAAATTTTGATTTTATTTATTAACCCACGAGAATTATTAGCGAAAAATGTATTTAGTTTCAACTGACATGAATAATCTTCTTAATTTTCACTTGGTTCAAGATCACACAACTCTTGTACTAAAATAGAATTGATCGGCTATCGTAAGTATAAAATAAAATTACAATACGTAAACAGCAGTTCCGTACAATATTTATTTTTCTATAAAACTGTGCAAGGCTGTCTACATTATTAATACACGTATAGGAGTAAACGAATAAACAGTATTGAAAAATTGTTAATAAATGATAATTGAATGGATTAAGAAAGTCGAACGATATCTTTATTTGACTAGAGTTTCGATAACGATAACCAGTTTGAGTCGGTTCTAACTGAACATTGACAGAAACGCGTAAAACACAATGACTTGGTTGTTGCATATCGAGAGTAAAGTCGCGGAATTGCCCATGACGTTAAAAAGTGTTGTAAACCATGATTTTATTGTATTTTCGCGAATTGTTTGCCGTTTTTATAATCCGTAATCAGTACCATTGATCTTCAATTGGATTATAAATGAAAGGATTGCATTTCGTCATTTAGTAACGTTGAAATGAACGAAATATTCATAGAGATTTATTAGTCGAATTAATTTTAATTTATTATTAGATTCTACGTGTATAATTACTTAAGTATACGTGCCTTATATTATTATTCTACAATTTTACTATTTATTCATTGTAAATGACACGTATATATGTGTATTATTAAAATATAATGTTCCTAGTATATAATTGATTTTTAAAAAATATGATACGCGTAAGTCATTCTAATTATATTCAGAAAGTTATTTAACTGACGTATAATATTTATTAATCAGCAATTTTGAATAAACGAGTCACTTTCGTTTTATAAAACTAGTTTTCATACTTTTCATTTCCTTAGATTAAAAACAAGAAAATTGGTAAATGTAAGCGACCGACATAGTAAAAGTATATGTTGGAAAAAAAAGGAATAAACTAATCTTATTCATTACGACGTCAAATTTACCTTTCAAGAGTTAACAATTTTCATTTCCTTTTCATAAACTAAACCTTCAATTACGTCGTTAATGAACATATTAAATATAAAAAGAATAAATTAGGTAATATTGTGTTTCTAGTGTAAGGAATGCGATTTGAAAATAATCTTTAAAGAGTAAAATGAATACAAAGTAAGATTTTGAAGTATTGATCGTTAAAGGTATACATACGATTACACGGATAGAAAAGTACAATAAACACAAAACAATTAGTCAGCTAATATTTTCGCGAGAGTATTGTGCGAATTATGTAAAAGAAAATATAAGACAAACGATTGAAAACTGTTTAGGCATTTACGTATACGCGTAGCCATTGTCGCTGAAGTAATTTGTTTCTCTCTCTCTCTCTCTCTCTCTCGTACACTTATACGCTAATCCTAATATACGACCGACACTCGCTAACCAAAATCCCCAGTAAATAAAGCCATTTCGAGAATATAGCGCGGCATTGGTTGCACACCTCTCAACAATTATAAGCAAGAAGTATCATTCCCGCGTGGAAGGTAAACAATAGTTAAATACTCCTTTACGCGCAACAAGTACACAACGTGTCCGTAAGAAGGACACTCGTAATTATCCCGAGTAAAGAGACCCGATCACAGACACGAGGGAGCCTTGAAAAAGTGCAGCCATAAAAGCAACTGCAACTGCAACTGAAACTGCAACTGCAACTGCCTTCCGCTCTCGTCTTATTAATCGTGCTCCGTACTCTTTTTCTTTTTTTTTTCTTTTAATTTTTTTCTTTTTTTTTTTTTTTTCCAAGTGACTTCGCCGGCATTTCTTTGCCAAGTTAAATTTAATTGCGACTCTCGTTCCAAATGGACGTTTGCAAAAATTAAAAAGCCGAGCCGATCCTTTCTCTATAGTTCCCCGACAATGAAGGAAAATCCGTTGAAGAAAAAATTATGGCACCGAGCCGCGCATCTCTCACTTGCTTTACAAATACTCGAAATTCCACATGACGGGTACTTTAAAAACGCTTACTAATTCTTACATTTTCAGAATTATTAAATCCCCTCGTACCAATATCAATTTATGCCTCGCGTTACCAGCTGCAATAAACTTCAATTTGCACGGCTTGTTTTACGCCAAAATTAAGGAAAACTTGCACCTACACGCGGCTACGGGTATTACAAAGTTTTTGTTTTCAAACTGACAATATATATATATATATATATAACGCATACATTAAATGTGCTTGCACTTTAATAAAGATTTATTCGTTTTGTAAAAATAATGTATTTATATTCGATTTTTGCAATTCCTTTTTAAAAAAATATAGTAAATTTTATGCTTTAACAGCAATCCATAATGCAGGAAATGTTTTAATTTTAAATCCAAACTAAAATATTTCTTAATTTACTCGTAATACTTCGCAAAGTATACATTATAAATCGTAGAACAATAATACGCGTGTATCTGTATGAGGAAGAGAGATAGAACGATTCTGTACGTAGATGCTTAATTTTATATTCTCCGTTTCGTAATACTTTTTATAATACTACACGTGCGTTAATAGTTATTAGTTATTATTTAATTAATAATTTAGTTTACTTATAAAAGAAGCTCGAAAAGTTTGAAATTAGATTTTTAAATTTATTACAACTCAAAAACATTTATGTTCCCTCATATTAGTAGAATCTAATTACCCAAGCAAATAAAATATTATTCACTTTAACTCTTATATATTTCAATTTCAATGGAATTAAAATTTTAATAAGAATAATTTTAAAACAGAGAAAAAAAATTTTATTTAATTATAAGTGCGTGCAATGTCCTTTACAATTATAAGCTTCATTCGCAATTAAATTAAATTCGGTCTCTGTCAAATGCAATTCTTTAAAGTTTTTTTGGTTTATTTCATTTCAAATAATAAACATTTCGTATATATTGAGCTGATTCATATAATGAAAAATGTTCATTTTCAGATTTTTTACGATTTTTGTAATTTCATTAGTAAACTAATAAAATATACACTAAAAGACATTCGAGCGTATTTCTAATTTAGAAAATAAACAAGGCTTATTAGCATTAGTAAAGGCAATTACATTATGGAACTTTATATAAATTTAAATAAAAGTCCTTGAAATAATGATTTTGACCTCCGCTGAAATGAGTAAAAAATATTTCCTTCAAAGTACTATTGTCTATCATCAAATATCAATAAAAAGAGAGAAAAAAGAGAAAAAAGAAGAAGAAAAAAAAGATAAATAGAAAGTCGGAATGAGGGCAGTATCGTTTAGGGGTAATAAATAAATTGTAATATTTATGCTTTGCATGCTGCTCCTCGATTATATGTTTTATGCTTTTAAAAATCTAAACGAAGGGAAAGGGATATAAAGAAAAGATTTGCGTTTTAAAATAATTATATAAATCACTTTGGAAATGCTATTCATAAATGATATCGTTAGGATCCGATGTAAGATTACGGTTTCTTGCCGGTGGTCAGTTAATCCACAGTAATTAATTTAAAGGTAAGAGCGGAGGTAATCATTAATTTGAATTAAATCCTGTAATTACGGAAACGGCTGAATAATACACGTGAGCGTATCCGCTCATTAGAGACGACAAGGAGGATGAGAAAATCCTGAAAATGATGCGTCCGGTAATAACAGGCAAATAATAATCGGGCAGTAATAGTCAGTAAGAAAGGTAATTGATTGATTGATTGATTGATTGATTGATTGATTGATTGATTGATTGATAATGTAACGCGATGCCGGTTACAAATGAAAATCACGCCTTCAATGATCCTTACGCCTATAACTCATCGACGAGCTGTGCCGATGACAATTGCGGCTAAATTAACAATTAATCAACACCTGTGAAGCGGGGCAGCCAGCGGCATGACGTGTAAAAAAAATCGGACAGACCTAGAGGAATCTGTGCTATCAAAAAATCCAGTTCCTGCCTCCTGACTCCCCGAAGTCGCGTTTTTTCTTCTTACGAGCGCGCGGATGCAAATTACATTCGACGGGCAATTGCGGCGGAGCCACGTGGTCTTCACCTCGTGCCTCATCGGCCTCCTCGTGTTTCTCCATCGCTCCGGGCTGATTAATTCCCAGCTCCTTACCAGACGAAGCTCCTTCACGAAATGGCTCTGCTTACGAGCCAATTACCCAAAGCCCATCCCCGTGCCGCTGACCATTTTCATACAACTTCTTTCCATTATCGCTACTCTCCGTTGTCGATTTTTAACAACATTGTATCGGCCGCGCAGACGCTCGGCAGGAAGGAAAAATTTTTGCAACAACGATTACGTAACAACGTCTGCCGAGCCTTGCTCTTCCATAACATCGTCCGTACGCGATTCATTTTTAAATGAATATTAATAATAAACTCGACGTTACTCGATTTTTCACTACTTAATGCTATGTGCCAAATGCTTACGTACTCGATTAATAAATTTACTTTCTTTTATAAGCAACGGCCCAAGTCCCTCGTTTATCTCATTCCCTCGCAATAAATACACGTATGCTGTCTGCTTAATTACTTTATCATCCATATAAGCTTCCGACGACGTTGAAACGTTAAAACGCTATCTGTTGAGCTCATAACGTGCGAAATATTCTCGAGCAACACATTCACTTCAAAGGAAATTTCATTTTAATCCGCTTTATAATTCATCAACTTGTATTTTAGATAATATTCTAGTCGTAGAACGAAAAAATGAGCTGCTCGTGTTCATAAATAGTTTGGAATCAAATGAAATTTCTCGTTAGAATAACATGAACCGTCGTTGTCCCCTCCCTCCACCTCTACCAACTCCCTCGCATTACTATAATTCGCAAAGCAGCTGAAGTATGTAAGTCTCTTTAATTACATATTAAATGCGGTACGTATGAACGATGAATAAATCAAAATATCCCAGCCTATTCAGAGAAACTTCAAAGACTTCATGTCTACTTAGGGAATCAAAGTTGTGCAAAAATATCGCAATTGAAGATACTGATCGAATCAGAGGATAAATTAACGTGTTAATTACCATAATTATGTATAAGGATTTACGTTACAGCAAAGAATTCTCTAAGGATAAGATGAAACAAAAAAAAAAACAATTAATTTTCATCGAAAATATCCGATTCAGCGAAGTTATAATCGAATATTAGATATTTTAGAAAGGTATTTGCAAATACTTGAAAGTCAAAGATCTAATAGCTCGCTACTTTATTCTAGAATTTATTTTAAAAACGTATTCGTCTATCGATCAGCGAATTTTCTGCAATTACGCACGCCGTATTAAATAATTTTTATAAATATTAACGATAAGTGATTGGGAGGATGTCGGTCGTCCCAAGTCGTCCCAAGTCGTCCTAAGATGTTTTCCTAAAAGTCGCTGCCAAAACAACCGAATTCCTCATAAGAACTGTAAAAACCGTATGAACTACACATTGACCTGAGGAAATTCTTCAAATCAATATTAACATTTCCATGACGAATTTACAACACTAAATACCGCTTTATTGAAAAGCGCGCCTTTTATCGGCAAACACGGATAAGATAAAAAAAAAAAAAAAAGTCCTAATAAAAAGTTTATGAATTTTAAAAATCAATTTCTCGTGCTTCTGAGAGCGCTCTGTCCTAGGAACGCCCTGTCGAATCTTTAAGTCAATTTGATGTAAATTTTTGGGAATATAGTCATTTACGAGCTCGGTCATTCTACCCCTCCCCCCTCCCCGCCATCCCTTCGACTCTCGCTGAATATTCATAAACAACATTCAGCTGGATAGAAAAAGAAAAGAGAAGAAAAAAAGAAAAAATATTCGAGCGCTCCGTATTCGGTTTTTCATCCCCCTTCCAGCCCCCCTCCCCCATGATCGCGTATATTGAAGCGCGGTAAGCTAAAAATGCCAAAAAAAAAGGGAAGAAAAAGTGATTTGCAAAAATACGTATTCGATAGTAAATGGACGTGAATTAAACGTAAATTAAAATTAAAGTATTGACTGGTGTGCCTTACTGGTGGCCATTAACGCGAATTTTTTCGAATATAAAATAATTAAAGCAGCGCGAGTCGGACATTCAATACAGGAGACGATACTTAATCGATCCATAATTGTCAAGAAGAAAATGGAATTAATATTTACATAGTCGGGGAAAATAATTATTTCCCAGAATGTTATTGTAAGCCGAAGCTTGTTCAAGCTCTTACGAATACAGCGAACGTTACGTAGAGTGCGCAAATGGAATAATGATGCCCTGTTCATAAGAAGCCGAGACCGTATTATTGTTTAAAATTTATTGCGCGGGGTGAGTGCGGGGAGGGGGGGGGAGAACTGCAGAGTTCGATGTTCTTTTAACTGCTTATTGAAATGCATCGGCTTATTCAAATTAATCGAAAACTGTTACATCTGTGCAGAAATTTTTTCATGCGCCTTAACGTGAACGATAATTTGCACTTTATTTATTAAATTTCATGCTACGGGCATGAAATGGCAAAGCTACACCCAAGTCCAATGCGAATCACAAGCTATGGATTTTCAACGCAGCGGGGAATGGGAATTAATATTTTATTAAAAGAAATCTCATATTATACTGTTTTAATTATAAACAATCGTATTGAGCGCATAAAGAGGCGGATCGGTGGATGGATTTTAGATAATTGACGTCTGCCTATGTATTAAACATTACTCACACATGCTCAGCAAAAGTTTTTAATTCAAAATCGCAAAGTTCGCTTGTATTCGAATGATTAAAAGAAAATTTAAAAAAAATTAATTGAATAATATTGTTTATAGTGCAAGTTGAAAGCTGACGATAACTTGTACGCGGATGTATTATCACATTACCGTATTATTCGTTAAAGTAATGTTTTATTATGAGTAATGTTTTACATATGTTAATTAATGTAGCACAGAGCTGATACGTTTAATTAAATTTAATAATAATAATAATAAAAAAAAAAAAAAATTAAATTAAATAAAAAAAAATTAAATATTATGTCAAGAAAATGATTCGTTTTGAAAATAATTTACTGTTTCTTTTTCTTTTTCTTTTTCTTTTCTTTGCAAGGACTTGCGACTAAATTTTTTGCTTTAACTTTAACAATAAGCTATAAATAAAGCAGAGAAAATAGATGGTAATCGCGTGGGCAAAAAAAAAAATTAGATTTTTGGATCGCGGGCCAGACGTTTCCGGTATGCGGCAAATCGCAGAATCGAGATCAAAGGTATATATTAATTATGACAATTGAAATGTGCGCGCACGCGCGGCTCCGACTCAATAGGCTTTCGAGCATTAGAGTCACGGTCATTTTCTGAAAAAGTGAAATTAGGTAGCGACTTTTTCACCGGCTCGTTGCATGTAATGCCTCCACTCGTTTATCAATATCAGCATGCAATCGGCGCACTCGCGCGCACTTACGCACGAGCCTACGAACACGAGCGCACGGCTGCCTATGCGTTTCGATGTCGATTTGTTTACTTATTTAATCGTGCGCGCGCGCGCGCGTACCTATGATTCGCGACTCTCAGCAGCGACGCATACAACGTTCTTAGTTGGTCGTTTAAAAATTGTTGAACAACTCGGTTGGAATAATTCCACGAGCCTCTTATAATGCAAATCAACACGTTGAACTTTCGATATCGTTACTCTGGATCTTTCGATCGCGCAACCAGGCTCCTAACGATCCTTCGGATCCGGCCTCTATTTCTCGAATACGAGCACAAAGGCGCCTTCACCCGGTCCCCGAAAATATATCAACAGCACAGTCGATCAACTTATTTAACGACCGTTGTTATTTAATTAGACGTGGCACTCGATGCAGAATTATAAACACAAAGCTGCTTAGCCTGCACTTGTTAATATACGTGCATTTTCTATTGAGCCAACGAAGGAACGAACGAGAGTTAATAATCGAAGCACATGATACTTAGCCCCGAGCGCCTCTGTCCCTCTCTGATCCCCAGGCTCTAATCGCAGGCTCACGTGAATCTTGACTACGTGAGTACTTTGTTTAATGAAGTAAGAGGGAAGAAGGCGGAAAGAGAGAGAGAGAGAGAGAGAGAGAGAGAGAGACGGCTCCGCACTCGGTCTTGACGCGGGATATAATTTAAGGTGACGAACCTCCTCTCGACCGCCAAGTCCATGAGCTCCGGCACCTTGCACCAGTGCTCCTCGGGCACGAGGGTAATGAAGATCTGCGAGAAGTAGACCCAAGCTACGTAGAAAGCGAAGGGAATCATGAGGCAGAAGAGTATCTTCTGGTAGGTGCCGAACTCCCCGACGTGGGGCAGCAGTTCATCAAAGTCGACGTCCCTGTCCTTGGAGATGTCGTCCTTCCGCTTGGACCTCGAGTCCTGGGCCGGCTCCTCGGCCGGCCTGGCATCGAGCTTCTCCAAGGGCGGCATCCTAACCGGTAGGCGACGGCTCGATCGTCGCCCGTCCCTGACACGAGTCCACCTGTTCGCGCCGTGACAATAAAACTGTAAAACCGTCGGAGCGCGTGGCCGCCTATATAGCCGTCGTCTAGAAAATCCTCTGGCTCTGTTCTGCCCTCCACCTCCTGCTGCTGCTGCTGCTGTTGCTGCTGCTGCTGCTGCTGCTATTGCTCCTCCTCCTCCTTCTTCTTTTTCTCCGTCAGCCCCTCTCCGCACCTCCTGGTTCTCCTCCTCGTGCACGGCACCGAGCGCTGCTGCCGTAGACGCCGCCACCGCCACCGCTGCCACCGCCGTCGCCTCCACCTCCGCCCCCGCCGCCTACTACAGATTTTTCTCGTGGAGTTTCTTCGGAGGCGTGCGCCGCTCGCCGCTGTCCGTCTCTCTTTCTCCATCTGGTGCTCGATACGGGCCCGACGGGGACGTCGGCGATCGCGGCCCGAGCCAAGGTGCCCAGGAGAATGGCGCACTCGCGTGTCCCTTTCATTCGAGGCTCGAGCACCGAATGACCGACACTTCCACCTCGGCGGCTACCCGGCACGGATCCACCTAAACACCACGCACCAAATTATAAAATACCGAAACCTTGACTATCTCGCTCACTCGCTCCTGTTAAATCTCCGTAACCGTATCATTCTCAATTCCCAATTCCCGTGCTCTAATTGTAGCGCATTAAGACCCCATCCCCCCAACTCCGCTCTCTCTCTCTCTCTCTCTCTCTCTCTCTCTCTATCTCTACCCCCTTTGCACAGTCCATTCGACTGCCGGGATTACTTTCCCGCGTAACCAGGGCTCGCAATCTCTCTCGCGGCTTAATGCATTTAGCGATTATTCGCCGCTACATTTCAAGAAAACTTTTTCAGTATCACTTGCATTTAACGTTCCTAATCGCTTGAACAAACAAACACCTCAATTAGCTTGGAAATTTATTTTATAATAAAACACATCTGTCTGTTGAAAATAAATCCTGTTTATTTTAACTAAGTTCTACAATCTTACAAAATTCTTAAGAAAATAGGAACTCGTCGAATCAATTGTTTGTAGTGACTACAAAAAAAAAAAAAAAAAAAGGCCTTTATGCGCCTTATCATTCGACCAACTGATAAGATAATTGATGAAATGCGCAATCAGCTTCGACAACATTGATCTGCTTTCTTTCCCAATTCGTATTATTTAGATTGATAGATCCTCGGCAGCAGGACTTTCTTCCTTAACAATATTCCTTTAAAATCGTTAAAAGCATACGACGTTTAATTAAAAATTGAAACCAAACAAAATTTATTTTTTTCACTAAACGCACAAGTTCGCATTTGACTGAAAATTAAAATTTAATTATAAACTTCGTGGTATTTCGTAAGCCGAATTTTAAAAAAAAAGATTATATGTTTTTAAAAGTTTCCTTGATTACTAGCAAATATTTATATACAACTTTACTTCACTCGTACTGCTTTGACGTTCAGCAGTTGAGTTTTCGAGTAATCCGAATGCTCGAATCGTATAATAAATTAATTACAGTAAAGCTAATCTATATTACCTTAAAGTTATAAACGAACGCAGTCGTTCTACTCTAAAACTACAATACTTATAGAATGTGACGAATTTAAAATATTAACGACTCTTATTAATTTTAATCAATTTGTGATAAATATCTTTTGATTGTTTGGTTTAATATTATTAATATTCCGGTAGTTATATGTGGCATAAAGAAAATCAAAAATATCTCTCTATGATTAAAAAGTACATGATTGAACATCGGTAAACTAAGAATAATGACATACAAACATTTGATTGCTGATTATGTTTTTAGTATGACTGAAGCCATACTCATAATTGGCTAATAGCAGAATAATACAGTGTCATTCAAGCTCTAGACTCTACTACCACATGACATTATTACTAAGTAATAATAATTCAAATATTTTCAAATGTTTGTTAGGCTTTTACAAAATATTGTAAAATTTAGTCTTCAGCATAAAATGTATACAAATGTAAATTTGAAATTGCAATGTGTAATGTTCATGCACACTATAATTATAATATTACTGCTACTCTACTGTATATACTCTGTAAATAGGTCAATGTAACTATTACAGTGAAGCTTAGTCTCTCTAAAAAAATCTGGAATTTCTGAAATAATAGTAAAATTTGTTACGCTCTGCTCATACTTCAAAATTTATCTTAATTTTTTAAGTGGTTAAAAATATTTAACAATATAAAACATGATTTATTCTTACTTTACCTAAGTATTCCTAATCGTTTTTAAATAATTTAATCCCCTGACGCAAATATACTAATTACACGTGTTTAGCTTATTTTATTGTTAATGTTTCAAAATTGAAATTATTATAAAAATATTCCTCTGCTATCAATGCAAATCCATATATTCCATAAAGCGCTTTAGAAAACTTTAGCTTAGTAAATTAAAATGCTAATTATATAAAAGTAAATCTATCATAAATCATATATTCCTAAGCTCCGTAATTCTAAACATAAAAGTCTAAATTTTATTATTAATATCTCATTTCAATATACTCATATATTTTATCATTTTAAGTACGACTTTTGTTGACGATAACAATACTTCTCTGCCTTCTATTATTTTTAAAACGTTTTAAAACAAAAACGCGCGCGCGCGCGCGTGCGTATGCGTGTGTATCCTATATATGGACACGTATCTGCATGTGAGTGTTTTGTTTTTTTACAAAGCTTTCTTTAATTATTTTTGACATTTTTAGTCAAACTTTGTGTTTACTTTTTATTAATATTTAATATTCATATATTTTTTATTTTTTTTTTGTATGAAAAAATATCCATCGTGAATATTTTAAATAATAAAAAATTGTTTAACATACATTATACTAATTTTAATGTACTCATTTATAATTAATTTCTGCGATAAATAGAGATTGCAAAGTATAATAAAATATTCTATTGTATTATCCAGAGCTTCAACTATTTATTATATTTCTGACATTCTTGCACACAATGTGAATGTACTAAGAATTATAAAACGTAACGTAGCTGTGTTTTATTGTAACTTAAGATAAATTGGTTTTTGACTTATCATAATTACGTAAAAAAAAAAAAATATTTGAATGTACCTTGCAATGCAGATACGTGTACAGTTTATAGTCAGCAATAAGTAGACTTGTATCGTTAAGTATTGAAAGCTTCGCAATTACTTGATTCTCAGCAAATGGTATCGATAGCTTTTATTAAAATGTTTTTCTCAAATTTATTATCGAAGACGTCGGAATGGTCTCATTATGAAAAGTAAAAGCTCAAACTGCCATGAGGATAATTTATGCACCATTTGCATAAAGCATAATGGGGCTTAATGAGTGCACTTAAATACACATGTAATACTGGTCGAATTTTATAGATCTGCGAATAACGTAATTATTAGGCTTGTGCGAGTAGCGATAAAAAAAAAATGCATATGGGGCGGCCAGTTAATACGAAAAGATAAAAGCGTGTATTATGAAGTTCACGAACGAGCTTTCGGCTCCTAATGGCTTAAATTATTAGCAAGTATTTTGAGGAATGGCAGGATATTATGGATGACTTAGTTGTAAGGCGGATGAAAAGGAAGATCTGAGGGATGCATTGGCCCAATGTACCGCAATTAGAGATGAATAATGCGAGAATAAAAAATTGAAAAGTGCTTTAAAAGAAAAGCATCGTAATTACCTTGAATCTGTCGTGCATCGCGTACATTTTGCATTTTCCCAAAAAGACTAAGGGTGCAATTTAAAATACGCAGCACCGAGCGAATCTGGTCATCCATCTCGTAAATCTCGTTGCGAGCCAAACCTGAAATTTCACATTTCATCTGCAGTGTCAACGTAAAATCGGCCAAAATCCGACTCGCCACCCTTCCAGTGATTCTCTTCGCGTCGCGTCCTAATAGAATTACATTGACGGCATTAATCGCCGCTCTCTTGCTCCATTCACCTGACGGCCCATAAATTCCCGAGTAAACAAAATCATTGACGATGATAAAGTAACGCTACGAGGCTGTTGAGAACGTACATTTTTACATTAAACGAGCCTAAGAATTATTATTAAATTTTTCCCGGCCTCTGACGACGATACGCATTAATCGCTCGATCTTTCAACCCACGTTTCTGCGATTTAAATGTCTCGCGTAGTCCTCCGTAATAAAGAGAGACATTTTACAGGTATTTTTTTTTTTTTTGTAGACATTTTCATATGCGAGTATTTTCATACGCTAACGATGCCCGTTTATCATAGTATAAGCAAAAATATTTATTTACCTTTTCTGTTTTTTTTTTACAATATATATCTAATAGTTATTATCGCTACAAGAATTTACGCAAACGTAAAATAATTCTTTTTTAAACCTTTGTTTTTGTAAAATACTGTTCCAGCTTATATATGAAGCGCGCATACACGTACACGTACAAATCCAATACTATTTAACGCGGAGTTTTTAATTAATCGATTTAAAAATAATCTAGCGAGTACTTTCATTTTTTACATCGCACTAGACGAAGGTCTACTTTTATTAAAAATAGATTGCTATTGCCTTATGGTAACTAAATATTATTCAATGCTACCTTTTGTCCTAGTAGCGTATTATTAATTATTAATATTTGAATTTATAATTAAATATAGCGAGTAGATTAAATTTTAAAAAAGACATGACGTACTTAAATATTTACTCTTAAACTAAAAAAAAAGCTAATGAAATATAATGATGCATCGACGCGCCAATTACATCGAAGCGCATAAATGTTTAAAATTAGGATCATAACAAAATATAATATAGATTCTTTGATAATGAAATTCTCGACCATATTCTCGCTATAAATTAAGGGAAAAGGGTCAATGTTTTTCCTTGTGCAACACCTACGCAACACCTACGTAACAGTATACCAATGTGTGATAATTCTAATAAGGAATTGAAAAGTTGCGTAGAAAATTATAGAAACGAATGAAATAGCTTTTTGGTATTTAATCCTCTTACTATTGATATTCAATGGCCAGATAATTATTTATTACTTGAATCTTAAGATGAACGAATTCGTTTTTATTGACAACGTTAACAAATAAATAAAAATTCTTAATGTCAATTCTAACATCATAATCATAGAAACACTTTCCACGTCATTGTTAGACGGTAAAATTAAAATTTTTTAAAATAGTAATTCATGGGCGTACTTATCAAAGCAATTAAATTTATATTTATAACACAATGTTATATTCTATGCAAATTAGACTCTGTTGAAATATCAGAACACAAAGGAGTAAAATTCAATTTTATAAAAAAAAAAAAAAAAAATTGACGCGCGTGTATCACAGATTAAACTATAAAAAAAAATGAGATCTTTCAACGCGATATTAATGATCAATAAATTTTCTGTAACAGTTTAAAATATAAAAAAAAACAACAACAAAAACAACAACAAAAAAAACAAAAATAATTAATTTTTTTTTAACGCAACTTTTTAAATTAGCTTTTACATCATCGAATTGAAATCCATTAAAAATAAATAATAACGTGATTAGTTAATTGAAAAGTATATCGAAATTAATACAAAAAAAAGATATAGGTATCTTTTATTGTAATTAATTTTTATATTTACAAAAATGTATTAAATATCCGACTGTAATTATCTTCATCATTTGGATTCTATTACAATTTAACATAGTTTTAAGCAGATTTTTAATAGTGAATAAATATTTTTAAGCCTATAGCTTTTTTAGTTAGATTTTATAAATATATAAGCGTGGCTGGCTTTGTACGTTCCAGCAAAATGCTTTTCTGTCAAGACTAGATGTTTATCGTTATATTGCTAAAGACCAATAACCATACATCTATTTACATCTTTACCATACGAATGACCGCGGTACGCGTATGAAATACGCGAGTGAAAAAAAAAGTTAATAAAATCAAGGATACAAGGCTCATTGAAAGGTCTTAATTAAAAGTAAGAAATTATATTTAACATTATCGACAGTTTGCTAGAACATTGTACTTGCAAGTAGAAGAGCACATGGCCACATGAAGATGTCATAAAATTTACATTGACGATCCTTATAAAGTTTTTAATCCGTAATATTTATCCGTATTGTTGGTCATTCGAAAATAATTGATGCCACGTACTCGAGGAATAGTGCAAATTCACTCACTTCCTTCATAATCATAATGAGTTAAAAGCTCGTACAAGTCTAAGCTTCGGCATTAATACCTATTATCGTGTATAAACTTCAAAAAGAAAAATGCTTAGACGCGTACGAAATCATTTGGTTCGACATTAGCTTCTTTCCTTGTAAACATTCGCCCCTGCAGCCAATAAATCACTCTAAATCTCTCTCTCTCTCTCTCTCTCTCTCTCTCTCTCTCTCATGCAATCGTGCGCATCCAAGTCGATAATTTCCCGGCCGAACCCACAAAAAATACGTCACGATTAGTATTTCCCTCTTAATCTGATGCACCGTAACTAAAATTGATGACGTTGCTCCAGTAATTGAATATAATTTTCAAAGCACCTAATGTACATAGGTCCGATGTCCAATGCTTTACGTGCATACGTATGTAGAAAGAGCGATTCTCTTAAAGCCAACATAAATTCCGTCGTTAACTCAGTCTGAACACTTAAGCCTTTCACTACGCCCGGGCAATATTCAGTCTGCCGTGCGTTTCATTTTCGTTTCGGGTTGCGTGCAATCGGAAATGAATTTTCATCTTTTATCTCAATATAACACACCTCCTAAGGATCGACACTTATCCTAGACGTTAACTTTATGCAAAAAAAAACATATATATATATACATATATATATTCGTCCTCTTATAACTTTAGTTGTTAAGTTTAATGTAATATGAATCACAAGCATAACTTTTTAAATTCTTATTTCATGACTTCTTAGTTAATATCCTATTTTAAATATCATATGCTAATATTAATTGGATCAGATCTAATAAGATTTAGTATCTATAACATTTATTATCATCATTTTAAAGTAAATAATCGATTAAGTACAAGGACCAAATCCTCATTTGTGTTTTAACTATTTGTTATCTCGACCTCTTACGATTTCACTATCTAATCAAGTTTTTTATATCTAATGCATTCATTTTTATTATAATTCATAATAGTATTGAGTATTCAATCCATTCTCTTCTTTATTTATATTTATAAATTATATAAATAACTTTAATTTAAACTACTTTAAAACTTTTATAAAAAAAAATATATAATTAGGCATTAGTGTGAATTGTGCACTGAAAATTTATCAATTGAAATTAACATTAAATGCGACATAATATCTTCCTATTTTTTTAATTATATTATAATATAACATGAACTGTAAATAAATCATACTTGCAGAACGTATGTTACTTTATGAAAAAAAATTTATAGAACTTGATTAATAAAATCATATATTAAAAATTTATGTTTACACATAAATAATTTATAAAAAATTTTATATCTGAATTTAAAAATTCAGTTAATTTTCACGTATATATAAAAATAATAAAAAGACATTTAATATTATCAGATTTTTTAAATTAAAATTCATAATAAAATCAGTGAGTGTATCGTATATTACATTCTTTAGCAGAAAAAAAATATTCATACACGTGTGTACATAAAATAATATTGAAAATTCTAAAGAAACTTAGACTCAAATATTATTTAAGTATGAAAATAAATTAAAAATGTAAGATATCCAGTTACTCATTATTGTTACTTTACTTTGTATCTTGTTCTTGGTGTTTATCCTATATTGTGTAACTTTTAGTATAAAGCTTTGATTAATTATAAACAAATTATAATCCAGAAATGTGTAAAATATTTAATTAAAGATTTCTAATGGTACATTTGTTTTAAATTAAATACGTTAAAATAAAGATATAGAATTTATGTATTTATTTATTATAGTTGATTTCATTATGAACGTTATTAAGAATTTTTTAAAAAATCAGATTGTAACGGAGCGCAAAAAATATTAAAATACTGAAGAATAATTTAAAATTAGGAATACAAATTATTTAAACTAAATATTCTGTAAGATGAAAAAGAAAAGTTTTAAACGCGCGTAAAATTGTTAATACTTGGAATGCCTCAAAACATCTACAACGCAATATTTTACAAGAATACTTAAAAATGAAAAACTAGGAAAATGGATACTTGGTTTATACACAAGTGTTCGAAGGTATGAATGAATAAAGGGTCGTAAAAGCAGCTTGAGGCTATTTCTACATAATCTAGAAAATGTAAAAACCAAAGATATATATATATATAATCTTCAGAAGTCCATTATAGAAGTTAACACTTAAAATCCAATGTTAAACTCCAAAGGCTTTTTCAAAACAATTATAATTACTATTTTAAAGATTAATAAATTGATAGAGAGAAAAAACTTATTTTATAATATATATTCTTAATATTTTGTATAAAATATAAAGAGACGTATAATGTAAAAAAACTGTGTATCTTAAAAGCTCGACAAATTTTTTTAATTAATTTTAATAATAAAATTGTTTTTGAAAATGTTTTACAAAATCATTAAACTCAATTATATCAAATAAAAGCTCAGTAAAATTAATCCATAAAAAATGTCACGAATCTTTATTTTCATTGGTCCAAGGAATTGCAAGTATTTAACATCCCTACAAGCTTATCTTGAAGACAATCGTCTAGAATATGTATAATAAAATAAGAAACCTTGAATTAGCAATTTTGCTATTATTCTTATTTACGTAACAATAATATTTTAATTCTACATTATTTAAAATGGAAAAAAATTTTTAAATAATTTTTAAAATAATTTTTAATTAAAAAAATTTTCTCATTGAAGTTTACAAACAAATTAAAATTGTTTGTCTAAAATTATTTTTAATCTCCATATAAATTGAAATTTGCGATAAAAGAAACGTATTGCACTTTAATTTACATTATGATTTTTATATTATTTAATCTCTCTTTTGAAGTAAAAGATGATTATAATGTATTAATTAAAAAAAATTGAACGGATATGGGATATAGTATTAAAAAAATTTATTTTTAACCACAAACCAACTTGTTTTCCAACTCAATTAAAAATTAAAAAATATTTTTATGCCACGAAAATACTCTTAGCAGTTATCATGGGCGCTCATAATAACCTTGATACAATAATAAAAATAACGAACCAACAACTAAACGAACTTTATAATATAATCCTTAAATGATAAATAAATGTTTTTTTGTTTTTGTTTTTTGTTTTTTGTTTTTTGTTTTTAATATAATCTCTGTCGGTATAATTTTATAAAGAAACTAAAATTTTATTACTAAATCATGGCAACAGATAGATATAAAGTATTTTGATTTAATTCCGTTATTAATAGACTTCAATAATTTTGGCAATTGAAACTTTTTGAATAACTAAGTAAGAGAGATTATAGTATCTAAATCAATATTGGCTAAGAGCTGAAACTAACTTTCGGCAATTCACTTCCAAAGCAAGGAGGAGACACATGTGGCATTATTAATCAAGTTTATTATAATATACATTAAAGCTTTTCAGATGGATTTCAACGGGATAATTTAATTCGAATTTCAATGTGCTAGAAAGCTCTTAGTTATTCCATACAGTCTTACAAATGTAAAAGTTCAATCATATTTTTAAAATCTTTTGTATTTAATGGAAATGTAAGAACAATGATTTCCGGTATTAGGATATAAAAAATTATACTACGAATGCACTATTCAATAATAATTATCGTATATAAGTGTATGATAAAGTACATTTTAATACTAAAATGTTAAATGTGATCACTCAAACAACATATGTTACAACGTAGCTTATTAAAAATAACTCTTTGCAATTCCTTATAAACATTTGACCTGATTTACATTATTAATATAATTTATGTTATACTTAATTAAATACCGCTCGAGCAAAATTTAAATTACGAAATCATTTCTTAATATAATATAAATATTTTCATATTATCTTGCATAATGCTAAATATTATTAACATCATTATATATTCTAATACATTGTAAATGCGATATTATTTATTTTGTATTTTAATATAATTTGAAATATTGTCATATTAGTCAACGGTTTGAAATTTCACGATTTTCATCTTCTTGACGTTTCTTTACTAATTATAATACTTCGTTCACGCTAAATTTCAAGCTTTCCATTCCATCTTATTATTTAATATTCATTACATTTCAAAACGCGTTTAAATATGAAATTTTAAATAAACTTTAGCGAGTTTTTCAAGGCAATTAATTAAACCTTTGTTTACTATTCTATATAAATTAACATAATGCCACAATTATTTAAATGGATTATAAAAGCTTAATGTTAATATAATAATATCTTTGAATTTTATTCATAAACAAAATAATACATTCGTATAAAAATTATTTATAGTTAATAGGGCAATGAATAATTTTATTTTTGTTCAAATTTTGATGGCGCCATCAATGATTTATAATATTTATAAATACCAAATTTTTTACAATCTCTTTTTTATTATCCATTATTCAATTGCTAGTTTAATGCTTATCTCATTTATCTAAACTAAGTGTTCTTTCTACAATCCTTTTTAAAATATTTATATTGGTGATAAATATTTGTTATTTCACAAAAAGATGAATGCATAAACCGAAATTCTAATTAGAAATTCGAATTGTTTAATATTTCATTTCGTTAATTATAAATAAAAACTATTTAAAATATATCATTTATGGGAATTAAGAATAATAGACTATGTAATTCAATCGTTTTATTTAATTCATTCATTATTTATTCAGTGATTTTTACGAAGAATTGCACGAATCACTTATTGTATAATAATACTATAATACAGAAATAGTCTTATATGTACTAAATATTACAATTATAGATTTATAATATATAACTAAAGAACTAAGGTTTTATAGATTTATTAAAAATATTCGGCAAATATGTTGTCTGTCAATGTCTCTGTGTACCTTAGTGCATAATGTAAACATAATGCATAATGTAATTTGAAATTTAATTTAAAAAATAGTTAATGACTTTAATATTATGCAGGTACAAGCTATGGTATTTACACAGCAATTAATCGATTAATCGACCAATTGCACTTCGTTTAAAAAATCTATTTCATCGTTGAATAAAAAGTTAGTTGTGTTTGAAAAAATTGCCAAGTTTGTTATTTCACCTTCTAGATCTTATAGTTTATTTAATTCTTCACAATAACATATTCGACATATAGAAAATATGCAACGCTCATCGTAATTATTACTCATTAAGTGTCCTTCCTCTACTCTTGTTAAAGCAAATGACCTCTGAAACCAAAAGTATATGTGGACGACCGTCACATATATCATGTATAAGACTAGTTTTTTTCATAGCAATTTAAATCCAATTCAAGCTTAAGGAATTATAAAAATTGAATAAAAAAAAAAGTTATTCCAAACATTCCAAACGCACCTAAATAGTTTGAAATGCATTTTTTATTGTAAATTTTTACTAATATAAGCTTTATTAGTATTTTATTAGTAATTCGCGATGAAAATAATAATAATAATAATAATAAATAAAAAAAATAATAATAATATATTGAATTTTTCAATATATATTTATATAAAGAGTGTCAAAGTAAGGTTAAGTATACGTATAGATTGCTAATCTCCTTCGAGTTGACGGGCGTAAATCATTTTCTCTCCTTATGGTTGTTGCAAGGGTCCGATGTACTTCAATTACCGAAGCGTATCGATGTAAATCCTTTAATCATTTTATAGATGTAATGTGTGCAGCAGTGAAGAGTGGTCGGTGTGATTTTATAACCATCAGATGAGGCCATAATCACCCTGAGCCTATAATAAATAATTACAGGCGCCAGCCTTTCACTAGTAATAACAAAATTATTACTCTCAGCCAAAGTAAGCTTAACAATAGATTGTCGCATTCAATTTATCTACTCGATATTAAAATTATTTTAATTATTAACATAACAACTGAATTAAATTTTATTAATTAAATACAACCTATACCTTCGGTTTGCAGCTAAAATTCAATTACCAAAACATGGCCGTCCATTAATATAATAAATTACATTATATTTAAACACATTTATTACAGCCTCGGGCTTGGCAATAAGGTCTTATAATTCTTGAGCATGATGGACAATGTTACAGATGCGCATGTTATCAATTCTTACACACAATTATGTTATTCAAGATTTTTTCATGAAAGTAAATGTTTCATTTCATTTCCTGACCTTCATAATTATATACAATTTTAGTTAGAATTTTATTTTTATAACAGCTTCAAGTAGTTCTTATTTTCTATTTTCATCGATCTATTATTTTCAGAAGAACTTCGAATTCTTCTATTAATCAACCGTTACTCATATCCTATTTCGTAAGTATTAAGCTATTAATGAATTCCAAAATGGAAGCTTCAGTATATCGGTGTCCATTGTTATAGCGATATTTTTTTACATCCAGGCGTAAATCAATGGAATTTAATACCACAAATGAATTTATTGAAAACGAGTGTAATCAATGAAGTCAACGATACATGAAAAAATAATATTTATTCAATGATTCAATGATATGTATTTACTTACGTTCGATATAGCTAAAGATACGTCACAACAATTAGTGGAATTAAAGAATATTAACATATGTAATACGTAATGTAATAAACAATAATATTTTACGTACGCTTATACAATTCACTAGAAGAATTTTTAAACGTTTCCAGTACGGGAAATCGAATGCACTTGTTGTCATATTTTGCATAGTGTACTTGTGAAATATATGATCATACTGATGAAACTAATGTTAATAATAATACAATGATGTGATTTATAAATATTTACTTATAAAAATTTACTGATTTTGTTTTTATTCAAGACATAATACATATTCATTTAATACATAATCTTTCATAATAACAATTTTACTTGCAATTCGTAATTAACTTTTTTATTTAATAATTTTATTTTTATTTAAAACGTCACAATTTATTACATATCCATGGACATAAAATCAAATATGCTAATATTACTATTACTATATTATTTAAGAATATTTATTTCAATTATTAAAAATTTCCTTTATTTTAATCTCCATAATGGTTTAAATTGATCAATGAACTAATATTATTATCCGATTAGAAATATATTTTAATTAAATTCAAATAAAAATTATATCTGTTCTACTTGAATGTCTTCAAAGAAGAATTTTAATACTATTCAGCTAGATTTAAATAAAATTTTACTGACACAGTAGCTTAAATATAATTTTAATTGCACACTTTTTAAATTAATATCTATACGTGTTATCTACAATAAACAAATATATATTAATTACTTGCGTGTCGGTCTGCCTGTGTGTATGCGCGAGCATATGCGTGTAATTACTTGACTAAACTTATGTAATCATGATTAAAAATTTTCATTAGAAATTAGACATCAATAGCGCAATCAACCAATTACGGCTCTCAATTACTATTTTCCATTTTTATACAAATTTTATTTAATACGAGAATATTTGTAATTATAATAATAAAACTTACACAATGCCAATAACTATCCACATTCGTATAAAAATGAATTATTATTTTCTGCATTATAATTATTATTCTATAAAGTAAAAATTATTTACGTGCATTCGAATAGATTCGGTAGAAGATTATTATGCGTAATGAAAAATAGTTGAATTACGATCATTATAATAATGTACCACTTCTAAAATAATCTAAATATTTATAATCCACTGCGAATATGATAACGTTTAGCCAAAATTGCATTACATTCATTTAAAATTCAAATTAAAAATTAATCGTGTTATGCTGAAAATTATAGAAACGTAAGCTGATTCGGCATAAACATTGTTTTAAGTATAGACCACGAGTCATTAAGTTCTTTATTACATAAAGTATTACATGCCTATAATTGCGTATTTACAAATGCGAAAATCTTGAAATTTTATTTAATCATTTCCTTAAAAAGCGCAACACAAAAATGAAAATATTAATATAATACGTAAAGTATTTTCTTAATTACGAATTCATGAGTATTCTCATAATATTACGTCTTCTCAAAACAATTACTCTAATTCTATTTTAAAGATCAAGTGAAACAGAAACTACTGATTTTCTTATGTTAAATTAAGATTCCGTGCATAAGATACGGAAGATAATTTTAAAAAACGTCTTTTTATCAACAGCAATTTACAATGGCTTTTGAGTATGACATGAGGGACTTGCTAACTTTTCTCGAACTTCAAGGAAAAACATAGAAAGAGATGAAGCTCTAAGGATTCTATTTGTACCCGAACGAGAAATCAATTGTGTAAAAACGCTTACGATTAACCCGTTGCCGAGATCTTTATACCGAACAAAAACTCATACACCCGGAATCTAAACTTTCTTTTAACTTTGATATAATTCATTACGTATTTATATTTAATAAAAAGAATCGTTGTACACGATTTTAGAGAATATTAGTGATTATGTTTTCTCATAATCAGAGTTTGATAAAATATATACTTTGTATTTGAAATTGTACATGAAGTTGTAAAAGATATTTATATAATATTCTTATAAGAAATAAAGGCGCGCGCGTGCGCGTGCACGTACATTAAATTTTCTAAGTTCGATCCTTATCTATTTTACGATCTATATTTTATTAAGAATAAGTAAAAAAAAAAAAAAATAATAAAAATGAAAGGTGATAAGATTTTGAAGGGAAATTTAATTTAAAAACTGAACCAATGTGCTATAAAATATACTGCTTACAATAAAAAGTTAAATGTAAAATGTTTCATTAAAAGGAGATGCAGCGGAAAACATAGAATCCAAAAAATATAATACCAGAGAGTGCGAGTAATGAAATAATAAAAAAGGCTTTAAAAACAAAGGGACCGAATATACATCAGCAATAACAAATAATATGTAAATATTTATAAATTCTTTTATTGAAGACTTGGCAGGGATTTAATACAGTAAATTCGTACCGAATAAACACATTATGAAAACAAAGCTTAAACTATATTCTTAGACATTAACATTAATGCATCGTTTTAAATGCAAATATTAACGTAAATTTTATAGTAATTAAATAAAACTGAGCCGTTTGGTTACCTTCTACAGCCCATAATAAATGAATGATATGTATAATTAATTATACACAATATTTTCTGAGTCTCGCTGTACCATTATTATCGATTCTAAGTAAAAGAAGAAAATCTTCGTAAATTTTATATTTCAGTACGCATGAGTATTGAATATTTCGAGTTACTGTATCACTTTTATCTCGCTTCCTCTATTCATAAATTTTAAAGAAAATTATCAAAATACGTAATTTGACATAAGGAATCTTTTGGGATTCTATTTAGTGAAAAAGAGCTTTTAACAAGTGTTTGATGTGATTTTTACTTTCGAATTACGAGAATCTATTATATTTCTATGTCTACACGAACATTTTATGGACGATTAATTTACGTGAGCTTGAGCCAACAAATAAATTTTTATTAAAATTAGAGCAACAATACTCTTTATTTAGATGTTTTTAAATCTTCCTCAAAACAAATACTTCAGATATATGAAATTTAGTGCAGTTTTTCATTCCATTTCATATTTGCGTAAATAAATATGTCCTATATGATTTAGTATTTTTATCAAACGTATTTCATATTTTTCTTCATATATTTTAAACATAAAGTGATTTACGGTTTTACATTTTTGATTTGCTTTTATTAACGACATATATCACTCGAGTACACTTCAGTAGCATATTTAATTACATATTAACGATACAATTCCAAAAACAATAAAAATATTGGTTAATTTTTAAATACCACAATATTTATTTACGACTTACGTAATAAAATTAAAATAAAACTTCTAGTTACCTAATACTATTATACGCATCGTTCTTAAATATATTATTGAACGTATTGATCTTATTAAAGTACCATTAAATCTTTATATTAGATATATTGCATCTGCTTGGGAAAAGTTATAAATAAGAGGCTTACGTACTGGTTACACAAAACTAAATTTTAAACTTACTTCTTATTTTAAAGATTCTTATTCTAACTTAAATGCCAGGCCAAAACAATGTTTAAGTTGCAAACGCTTGTGAATTATTAATAATAAAAATAAAACGAATTTATATTTTTAAATTAAATCTTTTATATCTCAAAAGTATCTGCTAAGCATAAGAGAATATAAATACTTGAATTTCTACGTACGAATACATGCTTACGAATTAATCAATTAGTCAAGGTACTCTTTAAAAACATAACTTTTTCCATTGTTCAAGTAGCTCTTCGCAATACAATTATAAAACATAAACAATAAGAATTCAATAAAAAAAAAAAAATTTTAACACAATTATAAAAAAAATGTTTCTTAATTGAATTTTTATTACTAAATTAATATGAAAAGGTATCGAAATCTAAATTACAATCGTATAATATTATGATGGTTTTTGAAGTACTTATTATTTTTTCTATTAAAAGTTCCGGGGAGTAATTAATAAAGTTGTTTTTCCATTACATGTTCCGATAATACAAATGAATATTAAAAATTAATCTCTTCGTGAATATCGATATAAAAAAGAGGTGAAAATTTCTAATTAACGTATTAATATCTCGTTTGAAATAAAATATTTTATTTTAAATGCTTGATTAATCGCTTATTAATGATAATTTACGAAAGTAGATATTTTATTAAGATTTTTAGGAACAATGTTTGCTCCCCTTAACTGTAACTTTTTATCTATCAATCCTAAGTAAAATTGAACAACGTCAACAGCTCATGGTTTATGAAAAATTAAATAAAATAAAAATGATTTTCTATGAAGAATGTTCAGTAGTATAAATCTCATTAAGAAATGTGCCGTAAAAAAGCTACTGGGAATTTGAGAAGGACAACGTTAATAATGTAATGGAGATGGATAAGATAACATAAAGATATTTGTTATATATGTGAGACAAATGAGGCAGCAGTGGTTATAAAATTACTGAAGTATTAGGAATGCCTGTTTGATCGTAAGTTGTGAATGTCGCTCGGTAAAAGCGGATAATAAACAATAACGAAGCTAAATGGTGTACGTGAGGACAGTAGAAAGCTGCTGTGACGATGGAGCGGGATTCGCGATACGTCCTATTTCCTTTTAAGCGCGCGATAATAATTCGCTATAATAACGTGGCTGCTTTTAAAGGAAAATCGAGGGTTCAGACCTTATTAAAAATCAGACGGGAGCTCTGGAAAGCTTGACTATCCCCTTGACTCGACTGACTCAATTCTCGCCTTCGGGCAGCGGCCCATATCTGGCCGAGGAGCGATAATACAAGGAAAGAGGAACCGGTGCATCGGTAGCTTATTCATCCCGGGGATAATTCATCCCGCGAATACAATGTGCGAGGCCGGACGTGATTAACGCCAACAAGCGGAAACGAGTCGCGGAGATAATTCATGGGATCCGTTCGCCCGAGCGTTGAGCATTTAATTGGCTCTTTATAAGGCCCTCGCACTCTGGCTCTTTGTCTTTAAGGAATACGCATTTTTATCCCAATAACCGAGAGGTCAGATGGATACAGCACTTTGATACAGCAACCGACTTGCACTACTACCACTGACTCGCCTGGAGTTTAATATCCGAGCTTCTACTACCGCCGCCGCCGCCGCTGCTACTGCTGATCTCATTCCTATGTACCACTAACGTTCACCTATCCACTCATACTTACTTAAATTTTAACGTTCGTAATTTTAACTTTTATATTTATACACTGCATGTGGTTTTATACATCTTATATGACCCATGAAATACATCGTGAACTTAATTCTTTTTTTTTTCCCCTTTTTTTCTTTCTTTTATCTCGACATTATGCTCTAATTTATGGCAACTTCTATTTTTATGACAGGATACATAGATAAAAATCTATATATTCTAGTGAAATACCGAAAAGAATAACCATGAAGGCTTAAACTACATTGTATTATTCTATCTATCTATGCTCTATATTTTATTATCTTAAAAATAATTGTTTAAACAAAACAAAACAAATTGTTCTCCTTATAATGTCCAAATAATTTCGTACACTTAATTAATTACTCAACTCCACGGGTAGAAATAGTTATTTTTAATGAAGAAAATCCCATTACATATCTAAACAACATTCAACTTTTAACATAAACATTATTTGCTAGCACTAGCTTATACATATATGGTATTGAAATAATTAAACAGTGTTTATGGTATTTTAGTCAAAAGAAAAGAATTTTTTATATTTCCTATAAAGAAAATATTACAACTTATACTTTTATCTTGCGGTATTATGTTAAATTTGTAACTACTAAAAAGTAATATGAACAGAAAAGATTCTAGAAGCAATGATTGTTTATGCACTTCCTTTCAAATGTATCCCGATTTCAAAAACTCCCTCACATACTTTGTGTATCAATAATTCAATATTTATTAGAATATATACGTGATATTAATAGTTTTTTATTGCCTATGCTACAGAACAAACTAAAACTTAGCATTAAACTTATAAATTAAAATTCTACTCTTCACTTTTACAGCACTTTAAATTATGTAAGTGCTTTGATGTACTTTATGAAATGCTTTTTACGTTCTAAGTAATGTATTCGTATATATGTCACGTACCTAAGGTCCACATTGAGGTTTTTGCAAGTACTAATTCCCCGTGTGTCTGAATTAACTCTTATTTGATGTTATGAAATCAGTGACATACGTACATTAAACTTAGAAATAAGTTTTCATTTGGACGTACGAAGTCGCTTTATCTTTATTCTATTTAATAGGCAAATGGTCTTGCAAATATCAATCGACTAGTAAATATATATTACAATAGATTTTTTTAACGGGATTACACATATTAATTAGCATAATGTGTACAATTCTAATTCAACCGAACAGAATTTGTTTGGTAGTATTGAAAAATGGAACGAGTAAATACACCGTTCAAGCGGAATGATACATAAAGTCCATGGTTAATTATACTGCTTGTTATCATATTCCCGGATTTTACAGGAGATACGTATTTTAGAAAACTTTCATAACGTGTTAGTAAGTAGGACAAGTACTTGAGATAGTTACTTAATGTAAGAAATAAAGGGATTCAATTAGAAGCTGTAACATTATGAAGTAGTGGGGGTGTACGGAAGAACGCCTTTGATTTAAAAATCTTTTATATAAAGAGTCTGCGGTGCTAATGAAATATCTATAGATTCATCAATATATCTTTAAAACTTTTGCTTGATCAAATTAATATGATATTAAGTTATTCCCTTTCCATGTTCAGCTGAAAATGTGAATTTGCAACTGAACTTGGTCAAATAATATTCTTTACTCGCGGTAATTTATAATAATAATACTAATAACAACAATAACAACAACAACGACAACAACAATAACAACGACGACTACCACAATAATAACAACAACGACGACAACGACAACGACAATAATAATAATAATAATAATAATCCATCCGGAGAGCAGTGGGATATTACAGAGATTCTAAAAGCGAAATTGCCTCTGCTTCCTCATTCCATTACTGGCAGAAGCTGGCTGTATCATCTCCACGAGCTAATGGAATTTATTAGCGTCGCCATTTAAGATGGAAAAGTTTCGGGCGTATTGCGAACACGTATATATTAAGAGTCGGCAGGCCGTTACACTTGGTTATCAGCACCTGCACGAGACCGCGGGTTATTAAGTACCGGATTCTTTATAACGTAGAGCCGAATTCGTTCAAGGCTCCTCGTACTTTTTATTAACATCGTGTCTCACATCCTAGAAAATTTTGCCCTCGTGCTGCTCCGCTCGAGGTTCGCAATACGCTTTAACCGCCGTATCCGTCTATTCTAAAATAAGACCGAAATAAGAATCCTCTCGGGTTGTCGTTACTCGAAACATTATTTTATCCGCATATTACCTTTTATTATTTGTTAAATACATCTTACCAAGACTCTTGGCGCTCTATCTTACTTTATAAATTATTCATTAATTTCACTCAAAATGGTAATAATTGATACTGCTTAATTATATTTATCTTACAAATAGAGGTAGTTATTTCTTACTGCTCCTGCAATTATGTAATTATGTCACGTGTAATTATTTGTTCTCCATGCTACTTCAATTATAATAAATTTAAATAAATAAGCACTTCTTCGTATGTCCAATAATTAATAAAACAATTCCATAAGATAAGATTTCAATTATCAAAATCGATTCCATTTGAGAACCTGTTTTTAAACTTACAAATTTTCACTCGCAATATATTAAAAATATTCTTGCAAATAAAATTTCATTTTGTAAATTTCATTGGCTTCTATTCAATGCAACAAAATCGTCTTTATTATGAAATATTCACAAATTGTACTTCGATACAATACTGTACATTGTTAATTAAGAGAAATTTTATATATAAATATAAACTAAGTATATAATTATCAAAGACTCCAATAAAAAGATTTAATTGTCAGTAATGACAATAAAATTAATAGTTTATTTTATTCGCTGGATGGACATTATTTTATTAATTTCATTTAAATACATCAATGTAATTAAATTTAATTATTTAATAAATTTGTCACAATATCATTTTCCTTTTTCTTAACGCCACCTGTAGCTATTATACCTAAAACTAAATTTCACAAAGATAACTATTAAAAATCAATTTTAGAAAATTTATTAATTAAATGCTTAGAAAAAATTATAGCACAATAAGTTACAGACATGATTATATCAAAATCTCTTCAAAACTTTGAAATAGGAAGTAAAATTTGTGAAGTAATTCTCACGAGAAGAATAAGTTAAAACATTGTAAACGTAAAAATATTTTAAAAATTATAGAGTAAAATAGTTTGCTGGAGATGTGAAAAAAAAATTTAATGCTAATATATTTGAATATAGAATTTATAGAAACTCGAATACGCTACTTTAAAATACAGAAAATAAATCTACGGTCTAATTTTAAAGATGCTGATTAAAGTATAAGCTCATATACAACTTCAAGGACATATAAAGTAATTTAATATATTTTATAACGAAATTTAACAGAATATATTTTTCATAATTCATAATAAATTCAACGTAATGAATAATTTGTAATTATACAAATTCATTTCATTGTAATTACTATTTACTATAGACAAATAATAAAATGAATATAAAATTTGAAAAGCTTAGAAGCTTTTATTATTTGCGTGGCAATGTATAAGAAATAATAATTAAAGGTTTCAAAGTCACTTTTCAACAAAAATTCATGACTATACATTTACGTATTCTGATCTAATTATTAATTTTTCTCATACGTAAATATATTTCTTGCTAATGTAATATTACTCGTACAATATATATTGATACCGATCGTTATAAATTAATAAAATAACTTATCTAAAAATACAAAATAATACTCATGTCTGTTGAAATTTGCAAGGAATTTAATATAATATACTACAATAGCTTATGTGTGACTGTACACGAGACATTTAATATACAATATTATACGTTTATGCAAACATTCATATTTATGAAATTAATAAACACAAGCGTAGGTGTGTACACATAGTGACACTTACGCGCATGCGCACTCTCATTTTTTGCTTGTAGACTAATGCTGCAGCGTATTCGCTATCCTTAAGAAATACAAATAACGTTTCAAAATGTCCCTAGCATAATTAACTCTAAAAGAGGCATCAATTCGACAATCATTTATCTCTAGGTAATTAGGTAATTATCTCTAGGTAATTATCTAGGCTATCTCTAGATAATTTAAATGAACGAATATTCATATGTAAGATTTAAATTATAATCTATGAAAATGTAACGTGATAGTTTCTAAATTTTCAAAAACGTATACTACTATTATAAAGTGTATGTAGAAAGCAAAAAATTTATGAATGAATGTAATAATATATAAAAAATAAAAAATATGATCAATAACTGTATTTACGAACTTGAAAATGTAACTTATATTTGTTTTCTAGTTTCACGAAAAATGTATTTTAAACAGTAAATTAATTATTATTTAACAGTATGTTTAATAGTTTCATTGGACTTATTAAGCAGTTGAAGAAAAATTATATTTATAGATATTTGTCTGAATAATTACAACAAAAATATTTTTTTAAATAAATAAATGCGTCTTTGGAACTCTACCTTCCTGATTCCATAATTATTTGCCATTGAAAATTAAAACTCCAATGGTATTTTTATTGAGCTCAAATACGATAAATAATATAAGTATCCAGTAAAACAAGAAGATAGTAAAATACTTTTTGATATACTGCTATTGAAAGTTGAAAAAAAAAAATAAATAAATAAAAAATAAAAAAAAAAAAAAAATTATAGGTATTCGTATGGCAAGGCTAATATTATAGCATTTCCAAGCCGAGATCGTGTATTATGTATCGACATAAAACATGTGCTGCGCAGTTCCCAAACGAAGAACTTCTAAGTATTATTTTATGTATCTTGTTAAATGTAAAATATTAACCCCAGACAATAATTGTACATCGTATACGAGATACGATATGCAGTTGCTCATTGCCAGAACACGTAACCGTAATAAAACGTGTCACGACAAGTGAGGCTTAACGCTCCAATGCAATAAACGAATTTCATTTTCGAACGGAGACAAGAATCAGCTCTATAACTTCTCGAGTGCTATCTGTAAAGAACAAAGCTGCGGGAATAATAAAGGAAAAAAAAAAAAAGAAAGAAAAAAAAGTGAAGGAGTCAAGTGATCGGGAACAACGCCGAAAACCAAGGCTTCCGTGGCTGCCGTGGCTGCCGCACCCCTCCCCCCCCCCTACCCTGCCCCTGCCCCTGCCCCACCCGCCCGACCAACTACCGTCAATCCGACTCTGTACATTACTCCAAAGTAAATAAGGATTAACTGCACGACGCGATTTACGCGGGTATTGTTATATGCCCTTCACTCGCAGCTGCTCAAAAGTTTCAATAACAAAACACTACATACGCATACGCAAGCAATCATCCTCTTATACGTAGCATATAAATGATTGCAGAACCCTTTTTTTATTTCTAAAGTATAAAATAATTAAAAAAGTATGCCGCAACTATTTTTAAAAACTCTTATGCACCGTAGAACTGCTGGTATTCTTATATTAAATTTACGAAAATTTTTATTCAATAAAGCTGAGACAGTTTGTATAGCCAATCTTGAAATTACTTTTATGAAAAACTACGGTCACGACGCTAAACTACAGCGGAGTATTTCAAATATTTACGTCATTTTCTTTCGTCGTTTTTTTTTATATTCATTAGAAAGTCATTTCTATTATTTATTGTATAAGTAAACAATACTTTTCAATAAAAAATTCCCATTTCCTTGTTTTCCCCATTTCTCTTTCTGCTATAGTGTATTCTACTTTTGTTTGCAAACTAAACATTGAAATCTTTCATCTGCATTTTTAATTTCTACTAATAGAAAGGGAAAAAAAAAACAACAACCAACAGCAATCTCAAATCAGCAGTCGCATGATAAACAATAGGAATAATTAGTCTTTTCAAGGTGAAAACTCTGTTTGTACTAGAAAAGTAGCATCAGCAGTAGTACATCATTAAAATTCAACTACCAGCTTACCAAAAATTATTTAATTAATTCTTAATAGGGTATTATTTACCAGCAAGTGCGTAAAACTATGTCAACTTATAAACAATTAAGGCCGCATTCATAAGCTTCTAAATCAGACGAGAAAAATTCGCGGCTCTAAAATAATGTAAAGATTTCAAAAAATTTGTTTCAACACGCACCCAATATCTCAAGATCTTTTATTACACCCTCACTGCTTGAAGATTATTCGGAGCTCATTTAATGTCATAGCCACGGGTTCTACACTGTAAATTCATTGTTACTATAGTTATCAACGTAAAAAAAAAAAAGAAGCAGTAGTAATTCAACCACTTGGTTTATATATAAAAACTTCAAAATATTAAATACGCATAAACCTTTCCGAAGTAGCCTTACAATTCTCATTACTAACTTTGTGTATTTATTTATTTAGTATATATACACTCGGAAAATATAGAGGTAATTGTAATGAGCTAATTACTGAATTCATATCCTTAGGGGATAAAGCATTTTAGGAAAATTATCTCGTAGCCTTACGCAACAATAGACACTATTATTGTAATAATTTTAAATCTCAAACTTTTGATCTTCGTGATTACTCTTCTATTCAAAGCTGTAGAAAAACAAATAAAAATGGTTTTATCGATAAGATCTATTGACTTGCAACTGTTCCACGCTCGATTATAAAATTATTGTTTTATAATATGACCGTGGGTTCAATCTCAAACTGAATCTTCAGTATAATTTTGTTTTTAGTTTATTTAGATCTTGGATTCTGATTCTTTTATTTACGTTTTCCTTTAGACACTAAAATATCGCGCGATTCATAGCATTTCTAGTGTAGAAATAAAGAAGCAAATTAGATAATTGTAGAAAAAGAAAAGAATGAACAATGCATTATAAAAATTTTATACCTTAATTCTACACATTTAAACATTTTAACATTAATTATAATATTTTTTTATTAGTTTTTGCACCCTGAAACGTTGATGAATATGGAAAATATTCTATTTAACGGTGTATTATATTATAATAGAGGTGAGTCTTGAAATACTTACAATCGACAAATGAAAATTTTGTTGAAAGTTGTTAATTATTTTATTTTGTCGCATCTTATATTTATATATTTAATTATTATTTAAGTATAATATAAATAATATAAATAGTTTTAATCCTCAATTTTTATTCTATCGAGTGTGCTAAAATATCATTTGTTCTACTTAATTTCTGTTATGAAATACTCTGCATTCCATTGCAATTTTTACTTCATTATCTTATTTAACGCAGTATGTCATCGCACTGCAGATTTGTTATTTGTTTCTAACAACATTAAATTATCCGTCTTTATTTTTTGGTTCCATTTAAATTCAAAGATCAGAATAGTATATATGCAAGTTATAATGTTATGCAGTATTTTAAATACTTCGATATAAAATGCAAAAGGGCGGAATATATGTCGACTCTATTTTAAAAATCAACTATCAACGGAAACATTGAAATATCAATACGTAATACATTTATAATAATTTCCATAAAATTGCATTTAAACAAATACGGAAGCAATAACAGGTATGAAATTATTTAAAAGAGAACTATACATATTGTATGAAATAAGTTATTGCACTTTCAAAGTGAAAATTATTATAAAATATAGTTTGGTGTAAGCGTAGTTTATTGTGAAAATCGTGGTTAATGGTATATCGATAATGAGTATACATTTAAAAGGGTTAGATCTTTGGTGAATTTCTCGCAGATACGTTATGTGCAATTAAATTCATCTCGGAAGTGCAAGATTTGTAACAAATTCAATTACCTAACAGGAATAAGATTATCAGTTAATGGCGATAGAAAAACGTAAGACTGTTTATCCACGTGGAAGCGTAAGCAATTTTGCTAAATTCTTCAGCAATTCCCTAGTATTGGAAACAGAGTTAGAGACAAAATGAAAAAGAAATTCGACGGAAAAATAATTTAAAAATATTTGTTACTAGATTTAGGAAGCGTATTTTATTTGTTTTTTTTTTTTTTTTTTTTATCACACGCTTAATAATGTATAAATATTGACTTACCTACAATTTATTAATAATATAAAGATATTAATAATTCATTAGGCATTTCTGTATAACTAGAAAGAATTTAAAAATTAATAATACTATAATGCTTATTATGAAAATAGTAAATAGTAAAAATGTAATACATACATATATTACATAATAATTGTTGAAAATAGCTGTAGGAAATAATTCTTGTTATTTTAATTGTTATTTATAAAAAATGTTGACGTAAAATTATTCTTATTATCATCGAGCGCGATACAAACAGACATTCAATTAAAAAGTTGTTAAAATACTTGGTAGTTTGGCATAATTATTTACTCTGAAATAGTTGCTGGGATCCGAACCAATTTCTATTATTCAAGTTTCCGCTTAAAAAGCTCAAGCATAAAAGGAGGAAAGCGCAAATACGAAGAAAAGAATGTGGTCCCGAAGAACAGAAAAACAGCTTCCTTTTCTGACACTTATGTGCTTTCTCGCCTTAAAAAGCTAGAAATATATAGAGAAAAATAAATATGAAAAATCGAAGGGAAAATATTATGTATCTTTTTGTTATTCCTAAATCTTCTTTCCATTATAAACGAAGAAAATGATTCTAAAATGTTTTTTTTTTTTTTTTTTTTTTTTACTTACTTTTCAAAGCATAATTGTAAACATTTTTAAGCTGCCTTGTATCACTTTATAATCATAAATGAAAATGAAAGTAACTATTATTATAAATGTATTAAATATCAAACAAGTTTTCAATTATTAATTTAAATAATTTTATGGCTTTGTTGTTTTAAGAACGTTGCCTTTGGTTAAGTTTCGAAGCTAAAAACCAATATTTACGTTTCTTGATTATTTTTAAATGTAAAAAAAATTTAAATAAACACAAAAGTGGATTAAAAACATCCTTCGGGTATTAAATATATATTAAGTATATATAAATTGATGAAAGTGGTATTATTGTAGATGAATTGTAAATGAGGTATGAAGAATTAATAATAAGAGCTTAAAATAATAAATATAAATTTTATACAAATTTGGTAACGCAATGGAAATCGAATAAGAAATCGAAATGGAATGAGATTTTTTTCTAAATATCTACAAAGTATATAGGCCAATTAATGCACATTAATTTTAGTATTAGTAAATTAGAAAATATCTTCCTCAACTATTAAGATGATTAGTTGAGCTAATAATTCGTTATCGATAAATTGCTAATAAATGTGCGGTTACGAAAATCACAAATAAACTCGAATGTAATCATAACGTTGGTCAGGGCAGAAGATATATTATAAGAAAGTCTGGCTTGAAAGTGAATGAGTACAGGATCGGATAGAAAAATCCGAGTCCTATAGGTTTCCTTAATCCTATTATTTACAATAAATTTGATAATTAGAGACTCCGTAGCAGCAGCAAGGCCTCGATAAGCATACCCAAGCGCATTTAAAAAAGCAAAGAAGAACTCACGTGTATGTTACGTCACGCGTACAATACGATTAAGTGAGCGTCAAGCGGGATGTGCATAATACGAAAGGAAAATAGGGTCCGTGATGCGGAAGAAGCCTGCCTTCCTCTTTTATTTTCATTCTTAAGCGTCCTCGTGATGTTTTCCGTAAGCGAGCGCGCGGGCGCCTGTAATACAGGCAACAGTCACGACTCGCTAATGTCGAGGCAACGAGTTAACCCGGCGCTACTCAAAGCCAAGAGCAGAGCGGCGCGAGTCCGGAGTCCGTAGCCAGGACGGCCAATTTCCCTGTCCCCCAGGATACACCATTTTTCCCATTTATACGCCCATTCGGAAGCGAGAATTGCCGTTCGTTAAGCCGTGAAGCCAAAGGATACGATTGACATTGGTCGATGTTCCATGGCGCGTGAAATCCCGACGCGCATTCTGTATTATAAATTTCAGGGCGGCTTAATTAGCTAATGGCCCTTCGTTTACGGATTTAAAAAAAAGCAGGAGCCGAAGCCATATGATTGGGTCAATAACGTTTTCGAGGAATTCATTGTCCCCCCACCCCCCCCAAGCCAGGTAAAATGTACTTGCTTCCGTATCGCGGATTATTATTGCTTTTTGCGGCGAGGGTTTGCTGGATATCTCATTGACGGCATTCCTGGAAAGTGGCACAAAAATATTTGTTTCTCAACGCCAGACTCTCAGCATGCTAATAACGTAACGAGTCATTGTTTGCGATGAGAGGGGGGCGGGGCGAGGGTAGGGATCGGATAGGGTAGGCTAGGAGAGAGAGAGGCCGATAATACGTACAGTCGTGGCAATTAAATGTTGAAAATCGATATTGCGCCTATTCCGTCAGGACTGCCAGCGCCAAACGAAACAATCAAATCACATGCCAGCCTCAACGATCCATTCTATATTATTCGCAATTATAGAAAATAATCGAAAATCCAAGCCATTTTCTACATCCAAGTTCGCCACATTCGCCCCACTGCAAGCTCCTTATTCATTGTAATCGCCGTTATCTGTATTCAGATTGGACACGCGATGCCATTTATCCATCAATTTACAGCGAACCTAATGCTTCAAAAGTATATCCATATTTTTAGATTATAAAGGCATTAAAACGGAAAAGGAATCCCTTTAAACTTGGTTCCCCTTGTCACGAATAACAAATAAACTCGAAATAGCCGAGCGAAGAATATTCTACGCCAAATACTACTCAATAAGCATCATTGAAATAGGGAAAAAGTTTGAGCTCAATAATATTAATGAAAGCGCTCGTTCGTAAATAATAATTAATTTCATGCAGCTCAATCGAATTGCCGTATTTTTTACTTTGCGCTTCACTAGCTCTGCTAACACTCTTACATATTCTATGAAATTTCGGTCATTGTCTTTCTATGCGACAAGCCACGCTTCTTACATGCTTCTTACACGATTCTAACGCTCTCTACGCGTTCCCCATAACAACGACACAACGCAACGAAATCATCTTACCTTCTATGCCAATAAAAAAATCACATAGATTTTAACGATTAACGTAACTACATTTCGTTACTTTACTTATGAAACTCTTTTGAATTTCTCGACGTTAATTTCTTTTCCGAAATTACTTACCGATTTTATCAGTTTTACTTGAGCGAGTGCACTTCTTATCCATTTAATAATATATTTATCTAAAACTAGCGCAAAGTAATAATACATTTTTTGCACAAGGAATTTTGTACTTTTCTTCTAACGATCGAATTATCGCCTAATATAACGTTTATCTTTCAATTGTTTCTAAATATTGTCAGAATTAATTTCTGAGTACGTTTTTAATTTACTCGAAGTCCGAATAATCCTTTTCACGTACCTTACAAAAGTTTGAGTTTTTTATTACCATCATTATCACAAATTATAATATATATATATATGTAGATAATAAATTCGAATCGAATGAAATTATTTTTTTATTTATTTTCTTATTTCATTTTAATTTCATCGTTTAAATTGTGCATAATAAATAACATGATTTAGTTTTGAGATAAAAACTATTTTGACCTAGTAAACGGAAAGGATATCTCAAGAGGCGAAGCAAGATTTCACTGCCGTGGGTAGTCCTTTTCGGAAATTAACTTTACTAATACCAACAATGGACTTGTGAAATTTAATATAAATTTTCATTTTTTTTTTTTTTTTTTTTTTTTATTTTTTATTTTCATCAGATATTACAGGCAATTGATACAGAAGTACAAGTACATTAAAAGTCTCGAATGCGAATAAGCCATTATATAGGTATAATTGCGTATTTACTACTTTTTCAAAAAAAGTATATTATAATTTTGTATTAAATTTACAAATTTAACAATAGAAAATTGTCAGCTGCTTTTGTAAATGAATATACTTTCCTATCGATCGCTGGAAATTACGAAGCTCTAAAAAGCTGTTCAAAACTATTGTATTCTCTGAGCGTGAATAGTATTTTTTAATAATAAAAGTTTTTTCTCTAGTGTACAATTTGTAATTCTTTTAATTTAAAATTGATGTCAATTTTCGTTTTATTATAATCTAATTGATAGATACTAACACGTTTTTAATAATGTAAATGGAAACTAAACTAATACACTTGTTACAATTGAATAAATTAAAACTAATTTATAAGGCATTAACGTAAGCTTTGTATACACACTCGAATTAGCATATAATCTATAGGAAGGTGTTAAGTGAAAGATAGAAAAATTTTTCTAAAAGTTTAAATTCAGTGCTAAATAATATATTGTTGTTGTAATTTAGAGGGAAAAAAAAAGGAAAAAACAAAAAATTTTAAACTATTATAACGATAGTTCGTAACAATCTTTAGTAGAAAATAAAGCCTTATTTGTTATCAATATCTAACGCCATTATTTCCTTACATTAAGATAACAATGCTACTCGAAGCATACTTTGTACATAAAAAAAAGTTTACAATTTATTTGTCCGAGCGTTTGTACACCGAAAGAAAGTAGACATATTTTTTTCTGCAATTTTATTTTCGTATACGGTATATATAATACGTATTCCATTATTATGCGGAAAACAGAAATACATTTTATGTAAACAGTCTGATGAATGCGAATTTCTTTGTGATGAATTATGAGGAAACTATGAATAGATAGATGCCGTTGCCACCGAAAAAATAAAAAATAACAATAAAAAATTGATGCCGTGACGTAGACATTTTCTTATTGTAATTGTAATCGTGTTAATTTTTATTATCCATATTATTATTTCAAGGTGAGAATACCATGTAATATTAAAGCCTCCTGTAATTCCTTTAAGGCTCAGAATCTCACACGGTTAATGAAGCGTTACAAGATGTGACGTATTACTGAAAAGGTGCATCGAGACTCTACCGTTAATATAATTACACTTTTTGAAAGTAGTTTATTGATACGTAAATGGCGATTCAGTAAGTAAGTTCTCATGCCTCTACGTGTTTTATCTTTGATGAAGCGAATAAGAGAGCAGAAATGTGATTAATATATTTAATTTATGATGAACGCGCGAGGAGTTTGAGTTAAATATAATGTAAAACAAGTAGTCGTACGTTTTACGAAATAATGCTTATGAAATAATGCCTCATTACTACTTAATGTATAAGAGATGTAAGGCGACGATGGCAAATCTTAAAAGGCTTAATATAATGATCGCATTAAGTTCACGCTTTAACGTTAATCACCAATGATTTAATGGAACGGAGAAAATGAAAATAAAGAAACCAGCTGGAACTCGTTACCTTTCTAAAAGAATATTCATTATGCAAGGATAAGGTATTCAACAAGTAAATTAGGTTACTTTAAAAATACTATAATTTATGCGTCCATCTTTTCATTCTGAGCTAAAAACTCGGAATAGAAGAAAGAAAAAAAAAAATTATAGGTTTTCGTCGGCTGAGTTTGGCACAGAAAAAAAAAAGAAAAAAAGCGCCAACCGTGGAGTGGCCGAATTCTCATTTGAAACTTGCATTGAGGTCGATTAGAAGGGCTGAGAAAAGTGTAATTCGAGTGTCGAAAATCGTTATAAAAAAAAAAAAAAATAAATAAAAAACAACTGATGGGGAGACTCGAGAATTTTCAGGGTCGAACGTGATTCGCGGCGAGCCCGAGTCGGACAGTGTTAGGGACAGTAGTTAAGCGCTCTTGGCACTCGAGATAATAGCGTCGCGTTATAAAGACAAAAAAGAAGAAGAAGAAAATGCAAGGATCGACGAGTACGGGAATAAAAAGTCATATGCGTAAGAGGCTCGGGACAAGCTCCGAATCAACATTCCGTGGGCGAGTGAAACGCGGAGGCAGCGGGCCAGATCCGCTCAGCTAGTCGTTAAACTTTCTAAGCTCATCGCCGTAGGTTGAGTTTGTGTGTGTGTGTGTGTGAGGGGGGGGGGGGCGGCGCTGGCCTCGGAACGAAATAGCAAAGTAACGACAAAGGCCATGGCGCCTATTCCAGGACGACGAACGACTACCCTAGCTGCGAGTGGAGGGCTTTCACACGAGTCTACGTACCCGGCAGCCCTCGTTATCAACCCCCTCCGGTCCCGCGATCCCGAGCGCCCGAGGAGAGTCCCTTGTTTAACGGACGGGGACCCGGGCGGCCTCGCGCACCCGCGCGGAGGTTGTTGCGCCAGGCCTCGTTCTCCTCGGCGAGTTTCCTCGCTTTTCCGTCAGATGGTGGACGGAGACGGAAATTCCGGCGAGCTGGTGTCGCGCACGCGCGGCCCCAGCGCTGGCCTCCCGAGCTCCGCGGATGACGGGGTATGTGACGGGTCGCGGTCTCGTTGCCGGCCGTCACTCCCTACCTGCCCACGCTTTCACGGCCGAGGAGGAGCTCCGCAGGATCCGCGAGGAAGGAAGGAGAAATGATCGAGCTGCGCTTTTACTTTCGCAGCCGCTCGGCCTCGTCTACCCCCTCCCCTCCCCTCCCCTCCCACTCCACCGCCGTGCCGCGAAGGTTCCAGCAGAGCAGCGCTCCGTTGCCTCGCTCTCGCTACCTCTTAATGCGACTTAATGCGACTTAATGCGAGAGCCCTTTCCCCGCCCCCCCCCAAAGGTGGATAATAAATGCAGATGGGATGAACGCGGAGGGACTTACTCGGGGCATCATTACCGCCGTAATAATCGGTGGCGGCTCCAGGCTGATTGAGCGGACGGGAAGACCGAGGGAAGTCGGTCGGGCGATGACGGTCACATACCAGTCGCGGCTCGCCCGCACGCGAATCGCGCGACTACTGCATTCTGGACACGTCCGTGTGTGGGTATGTCGCGAGCGCGCTCCCTGACACATTGTAGAAAAAGTACACAGGAAGCAATGTCGGCCGTCGTGTGAAGAGGAGGGGCAGGAGGAGGAGGGGGAGCACGACCGGCCCAGGGGGAGGATAGAGAATCCCGATTATCGAGTGCGTACGCGCTCCCTCAAATTTTATTTGAAAGAGCGAACAAACACAAGCGATCGACAATTCGAGCGAAAGCGAGCAGCAGCCGCACACCGAGTAGAGGATTGTTGCGGAAGAGACTGTGCGAGAGAGAGAGAGAGAGAGAGAGAGGGAGAGAAATGTACACGCTTACATTATTATTACATCTTCATTAATGGCCACGTTTATATAAGTCATATTTTAAGACTGTTTACGTTGTCGTTTTATTATGGATAAACACGGGGAAAGTCTTGTAGGGAGACATCGTTATGAAGGACATCGTACATCGTACAGCATATTGGCTGGAAAAGAAGCGGAAAGAGAGTGAAGAGAGAGAGAGAGAGAGAGAGAGAGAGAGAGAGAGTGTGATCCATATCAATATTTACGTCGAATTGACATATGCCCGCCTCGTGAAGATCTCATGCCTGTGTACGTGGTAGTATTATGTAAAACAGAACACAATCTATAACTACTCCAATTTACATACTAGTCATTTACATTTTATCGAAGCAAATATACGGAGTTAACGAACGCGCATTAAATTTACGATAATAGATGTAATGCACCGCTCGCATGAATCCATATTTTTTAAAGCTGTAAAAAGGAGGAGAAAAGCCATTTATAACGTATAAACGAAAATGTGCTCGAGTGCCGGGAGCTTTAACAAGCCGTTAATTCAGTACTTGGGATTTATAGGCCGATGCGACAAATCAATTATTATCAATTATAACGTTCTGTGCTAAAGTTCAAATTAATTGTTAATAAATTATTTTTAAGCCCCTGTAAATGCTCACTTGGTTATTCCAATAAATGCACTTTGCGCAATGTAACAGGTTGTAAAGCCGATTGCTAGAGAATACAGACGATGATAAGCTATAGTAATAATTTTCCAGCATTTAATAAATGCTTTTCATTTTAGTGATAAGACTACCGCAACTGGAATGAAGTGGAAGATTTTATAAATTATGATAGAACGTATTCCATTATTATCGTAAAACCAAGCGATAAAAGGTGCTACCGCGCGTATACGATATTATCGATTCAATAATATCTGGAGTTTTATTGAAATAATATTTTCGAAGGCCGAGACTCTTTTCCATCTGTTCCCAATGTTTATTTAATGTTTTTGGCTGTCTACTGACAAACGCACGCAGATTTACCGAGAAATTCGCGATTCGAAAGTTAACAAGAATTACTTTGTCGCGACACTGTGGTGCGCCGCATTCATGCAATACTTAAGCGGGTTACGGTAAATAGGAAGCTTTTGTCATTCTCGTCATATAATAATTAAATAAGAGCATGAAGCGATGGAAAATCCGATAAAAGCCAATGGTGTTTCCTTGAAGGGCTCGAATATCTGGAAGAGTTGAAAATTTATCGACAATGCAGTTTAACATTTTCCATCGTGTACTTTACAGTTTTGTTGACACTGGATTCATATTTAAACAAACATCACTATTCCTATGCATTGGTATAGTAAAAAAGTAGTACGTTCTTAAACGACTCGCAAATAACGCGTATTCCCGTACGCACGTGTAAATGTATTTTCAGGGGACACGTGACGCAGTCGCTCGAAATAATATCAACGACAACAACAATAACAATAATGACAGTTATTTTTTTTTTTTTAAATGATCGAAGATCTGCGTCCTCTTTATAATTAATTTCAAATCATCGCAATTATTTATAAAGTCGCGTTAAATTACAAATATCGATTAAAATAATAGTTAATATTTGTATTTATTTTGGTAAGTATCTGTATTACGTAATGATAAGGACGGAGTCATTGAAACGGTTAAATATTAAATGTAATAATAGCCCCCGACATGACGTTAAAATTAAACTTTGGCATTATACCGGACTCTAAATAAAAAAGCCCCATTTCCAAAATAGCTTCTAATTTATAAATAATGTAATCTGGACTGTTTACCTAACCTTCATAGAGCCAGTGACGTTAGCGGGGCGTTAAACCTAACCTTTTAATGATAAACTGGGAACGAAATTAATAGTGACGATACATTTGACCAAGAGCTGCGAGCGTTTCAGTGTCAGGGCTTTCCCCTGCCGTGATTTCACCGTTCTTTTATCCACTGCTTTAAAAAAAGAATGGCGCGCCCCACTCGCGAAAGAGTACGACGATTGGTAAGGCTGAGCGACGGCGGTCAAGCGAGAAAATAAAAGATATCGAGTCGATATGGTTTATCTTACGAGCCGCTACGAGAACTGTTGCGAGGTGGCCACGTAAGAATTCCGGAGATTGCGGATGGAGGCTCCTCACGAATTTATCGCGACCTCGGCGACAGCTGTCAGCCGGTCGCTCGGGACTCGGAGAAGTGAATAAAAACGAAAATCTGCAAGTAGGAAAAGCGGCTGTCGATGGAGTGGATTCGGGCGGAGGGGGTGGAGTGGGACATGAAATTGAGGTGGGTTAAGGAGGGACGAGGCGGCACTGGATGGCGGGGCGGAGGGGGACAGTCTCAATAAAAGAGAGAATGAGAGAGGGTCAGGGAGAGGGAAAATCGAAGAGACGAACCAGGAATATTGACTCGCGTACATACATGCACATGAGAGTAAGTGAAAAGAGGGAAGGAAGATAGCGCGCGGGCGCACACCCGCCCGAGAGAGAAAGAGTGAGTAAGTGGGAGGGGGACAGAGGCATATAGATAGATGTCAAACAGCCGAGAAATGCTACGACTCTATCGTGAACATTCTTGTGTGCAAGTATGGGAAGACCGCGAGGATGCGGAGGTGGAGGAGAAGGAGGAGAGAGAGAGAGAGAGAGTGAGAGAGAGAGCAATGATGATAGGTTTTTCACGCCGTCGTGTCGTCGTCGTCGTCGTCGTCGTCGTCGTAAAAAAAAAAAATACGTAAAATGTCAATTGACGTTGGTGCACTCTTAGTGAGCAATTAGCGAAACTCGTCTCTCGATTAGAATAATTATGGCCGAGTGAGTTCCGGCCACAAAGGACGAGTAGTCGGAGAGACGGGAAGAGCCTCAAAGTCCTTCCTTTTCCTCCACTAAGTGCACTCGCCTCCCCCTTCCTCGGCAGCCCCGTTCCGCCCCACCAGGATTACGGCGAAAAAAAAAACCCCGCGTCCGAGTCTCGCCCTTTCGGCTATTCCTTGACCCACAGCTGCGAAGGTGCCCGTCCCTCCTAGCAACCGCTGTCCGTCCACCTTCACATATGTTTCGAACTGTCCGGGTTCATCGGCTACACACGCTTGCGCATCCGCTAATCCACGCATGGGGGCGTTGTTTTTGCATGCTCTCCCTCCCTCCTGACTCCCCTCGCGCGTGTACGGCCCCCTCCGGCCGACCGCTCACCCTACACCCTCCACCCGCTGCCCAACACTCTCTCTTTCATTTTTTATTGGAGCGTCCACTCTTGCGTCCCCTAAGCTGCCGGGATAAATAAATAAAGGAAAAGAAATGGTAATAAATATATAAATAAATAATGACAGAGGGGTTAACAAAAACGGGACTATACTGCTTTGCTTATTGCACCGACGTTGGCTTGTACACATATTGTACATTCAGATCTGCATGCGAATAGTACGGCTCCCGCTCTACGTTCGCATTAAGCGAGAATTCCGCTTTATTGGTAAGCAATTTATCTGAAATTGCGTAAATTGCGAGGACAAAGCTACAAGGATAACGGCGCGCTATAATTAGTCTTAATTCTCACGGTATGATCTGACGTTACGTGTAGCGTTACTCATTTCGTTCTGGCGCTGCTGGAGATTAACGGGGAGAGGGAACGCTGAAACACGAACACGCGCTAACTTTCTCACTTTCTCTCTCTCTCTCTCTCTCTCTCTCTCTCCCTCCCTCCCTCTCTCTCTACGGCCATGTAAAGACAAGCTCTTCCAGAATTCGATATCCGCATACGCGTTTCCCGTGAAGGCAAGCCGGAGAATAAGACATGCGCTTGCGCTTCTTTACGTCAGATTGCGACGATCCCTTTCCATACGCTCTCTACGCTCCTTAATCATGAATACGCAACAAGGGCAGAGGGATGGGGGTGAGAACTTCCGAGGGATAGTACAGGTAAATACGAAAGAACTCATCGTCTCGATCGAGAGTAAAGAAGAATTCGTCTATGCTTCCTACAGGGTTGGCTCTTTCGCAATTTTTACAGGGAAACAAAATTGTCATATTCAAAATGCTAAGCCTGCAGGGGAGATCATAAGTAAATGGAAAAAATAAGAAAGAAAATTAATTAAAATAAAATAAAAAGGGGGGGAGGAAAACCAATCAAAATAAAAAGCACGTCATCGCCAAATTGAATTGCGTGGCTAGCGAGGCTTGCCTCGTTTAATTATTGAAATCATAGTAGAATAAAATTACAATTTAAAGAGAGAGAGCGAGAGGGGAGAGGTGGAAAATGACGTTGGAACGATCGAAAGCCAAAATCAATTTAAGAATACGATTGTAGCAGAGTTGAAGTTAAGAAAAAGGTTTTTAAGTAATGCGACAATGAAATAGAGCAAACAGTAAAATGCAAGGCCAAGGAGAAGCGAGCATATTAGCTGAAAAAGAAAAAAGGCTGAAGTGTGAACGAGTGGGGGAGGGGGTGTAGGGAGAGGGAGGTGGTGAGATAGAGAGAGAGAGAGAGACAGAGAGAAAGAGAGTGGATATGGATGCGATGTGAGGCATAATGGGATGGGAAGTAGGTGTTGGTTGGGTGGGTGGGTGGAGGGTGAGGAGGGGGGGCAACGGCTTGAGAAGAAGCGAAAGAAAGAATAATACGTTGGAGAGTGAGAAGGGAAGAGAGTAAGCGAGCGAGCGAGTGAGCGTATGAGCGAGAGAAAGAAAGAGTAGGAAAATCAAGTTGGTAAATGATTAAGTTTAAAAGGTTGCTAACGCGTACGGGTAATTACGCTAATGGAATCAGTTGGACAACGCTTCTGATGACTTGGCGTTAAAGGGAGATTAGAGCGCAGTAGCAGCAGCGGCAGCAGCAGCAGCAGCAGAGTCGCGCTAAAAGACGAAACGAAACAAAGAAAAAAGGGATACTGCGGAGATACGTATGATACGTAATAATAGGTTGGGATCCACAGGCAGCATTGATTCTCCGGCTGATTTTGGTGGCGACGGCGACGCTGCTGTTGCCGCCACCACCGTCATCGTCGTCATCGTCGTCATAGTCGTAGTCGTCGTCGTCGTCGTATGATTTAAGCCTTTTAAAAAGTGCACTCGATCGAAGCAGAAATGTGCCGGCAGATACGAAGATTGTTGTCGTACGGAATGTCAAGCGACCAATTAATCACTGTCTGCGTTTGATTTAACAACGGGAGTACGGGGTGGGGGTGGGGGGGGACGAATAAAAAGTGCTATAGTTTATTTGATAGGCGCTCGGTGTTCGGGGCAAAATTAATTTCTTTCCCTGGCCTTATCGGCCGCGGAGCCGAGCGCAACAGCCGAGCGCAACAGCCGAGCGTAATTAATTAATGTGCCCGTAATGCGTTACGTACAGAAGACAATGAGATAGCGAACGCCGCACTTTTATTTTGACGTTCTCCAAGGCGAGGGACCCAACGCACGAGGGCAGATAGAGAGATAGAACGGGAGAATGAACTACTCGGCCGGCGGGAGGCAGGGAGGTGTGTGGTATGCGCGGTATAATCAAAGAGGTAGCGCTCGATGCGGTGAGGGGGGGGGATGATGCGAGGGCGGCGGTGGTGGGGGCGACGCGGGGACGGATCGGGCGCAGGAGGTGGTGGTGGCGGTGAGGAGGTGGAGGGGAAGAAGGAGGAGGAGGAGGAGGAGGAGGAGGAGGACGACGACAACGACGACGACGACGACGACGACGACGACGACGACGAGGAGAGCGAGGAAAGGGTACTCTTCGTGCCGGTGGCGACACGAGCGCAGCCACATTTCGGTCCGTCCATGCTGCATAACTGTAAGGGTGAGCCTACAACGCGCGTATCCCCCCGCCGATGCACAATATGTCAGAGGCTGACATACCGCATACGTGACGCGCTCGATGCGTCGACCGACTCGAAAGCTCGATGCTCGAGAACTTTTTTTTAAAATCCATATTGTATTTGTCCCCGGAAAATCCCCATCGTAAAATTGCACAGCCGTATCCGCTCTCCGCAGAGAGTAGAGTAATATGTGTGCCAAGTGAGCGGGCGAGCGAGCGAGAGAGCGTAGAGGTCAAGAGCAAATTGCGACAGCATTTTTAAATAGGCATGAATCAAAGCAAATTAAAGGACGCGGCCATAAAGTTTTGCAATGTTGTTGTTACCGTCGAACCTGTTGAAAATTCAATGGAATATTCCTCCGAGTAATCGGCAATGCGCACTTGACGCGTCGTAGGAGGCGAGTGAGAGCGGGTGTGGGTGTCGGTGACGGGCTGTGAGGTTGGGAGGGGCGGAGGGGCGGAGGAGGGGGTCCGACGACGATGACGACGAAGGAGAATAGGTAAATATTTAGGAGCGCGTTATATCGAGGAGGTCGATCGGCCGGTAATGCCGCGCTCCGCAGGCGATATTCGAATCGAGCGCAGAAAGTAAAAACGTAACGAGCGTTCCAATTTCGAAAGCTGCGGCCATTGCCGGCTCATCGGCTTTTTCTCGTTTCTCGGCGCAGAAGTAGCCGACGGGGAGGGCACACTGCGCTCCAAGACATTATTAGTCTAATGCTCCTGGCTCCGGGCGGGGAACAATCGTTTCGCGGGCAATCATCGGCAAAGGAACATTAAGAAAGTCGAAGGTTCTCGTTGCGGAGGCGCCCTGAGCGAGACAGAAGACGGTGCATTGCAGACCGAACGAGTCGGATACGGGGGGGAGAGTGAGTGAGTGAGTGAGTGAGAGAGAGAGAGAGAGAAAGGGGGAGGGGCGAGCGGCGCACGTAAAGTAAGTACAGTCGCGGACGACGGTCGACGCGTAATAGTGTGTGCGCCGCGTAAGTCGCATATGCACGGAAGAAGAGGAAGAGAGGGGTGGGGTCGAGAAAGACCGACGGAGGAGATGGAATAGATGAATGTGCGCGCTACTCGTGACGAGTATGATGAAAACATTAGTAGCCAGAGCTCGACCCTGAGCCCACCGAATCTCTTTTTCTCTCCCTTCCGGCTTCTTGGCATTCGCGGAAAGTAGGGGGAGGCAGCGGAGCGCGAACGATTCCAGGTAAGGGATCGAGGCCCGCCCTGTCAAAGTCGTCGTGTATCTAAGACGTAGCCGGGCGGCCGTCCGCTCTCTCTCTCTCTCTCTCTCTCTCTCTCTCTCTCTCTCCTGCCTTTTAAAGAATCAATCGGAAGCAAGTTAGTAAGTAGCTTTGGCGGGTACACGACATGCACTCGCATCCTTACGTCACCCTGCCGCGGGATCGCGCGCAATATTTTCCCGGAGCCGTCTCCTGTTGGACGAGCGCGTCGGAGCCGCCATCCGTCGATGTAGCGCCGAGGCGCAGTGTTTACGTGCGCCGCTCACGTTAAAACGAACGCGGTCCGGTCTGTCCTGTTGCCGCTCTCTTTATCTCCCTTTTTCCAGCCCTCGTCCTCTTCGCGTGGCTCGCGCTATCTCCCTACCTTTGTTTCTCTTCTCCTGAGCCGCGCTCCGCGTACATGGCGAGGGAGCGCTAGTGCAGGTCCTACAATACGAGTGCGCTAGTCCAGCGGCGCGCCGTTGATTTCGTGCAAGGAAAAGGTGGAGGAAGAGGCCGTGAAGGAGGAGAAGGTGGCAAAGGAGGCGAAGGAGGAAGGACAAGTCGCTGCCGCCACCGCCACCGCCACCGCCACCGCCGCCACCGCTGCTGCTGCTGCTGCTGTTGCTGCTGCTGCTGCTGCTGCTGCCACCCGCGTGCTGCCTTCTCGCTCACTCGTTCGCTGTGTTTTTGTGTTTATCGTACGTGTGTGGGTGGGTGCGTGCGTGCGTGCGTGCGTGCGTGCGTGCTCGTGGAGTGGCACATGTATGGATGATACTATTCCGCGCTGCTGTGCCTCCGAGAAGTAACTGCGGAGCCTGCGAAGCCGCCGACAGCTATCGCGCACGGACCGTCGAGCAGTCTATTTTCTTCCTGAGACATTGAATCAATCGGGCCGCATCAGCTGAGGAACGTGAGTAGTAGTAGTGCACTTGACGCGCCCCATTCCTTTTAAACCGTTGTTGCGCCTCTTTGACAACTACGCTCCTTTCTTCCTTCCTTCCTTCCTTCCTTCCTTCCTTCCTTCCCTCCTTCCTTCCATCCTTCGTCGATCCCTACCTGCCTCCCTCTCGGCCTACTCACTCGCCTACACGCAACTACGTACCAACGAATGACAAACAAACAACAAACAAGCGAGTGAACGAGTGAACGCACACATATGACGATTGGCATCAACTGGGGTTCGGGGCGTCGCGATTAAATGTCTGCGCCGCACCCGGACGCTCAACAACCGCTCTCTCTCTCTCTCTCTCTCTGTCTGTCCTCTGGGTAAAGGTTATGCAAAGTAGTGCCTCGAGTCTTCCGAAAATGGAAGCTGACGCTAGCGATGGACTAACGGCTCGACAGGGGTTCGCCGCTCGGGCTTTACGAGAGCTGTGAGTTTTTACGAAACGTGTGCCAATGCCGAGAGCTTGAACGGTTAGCGCCTTCCTGGCAGCATTTAATTCGGCTGCGGTGCCTGTCTTCCCCTCGTCCGGGGCCGCCACCGTCACCGCTACCACCGCCGCCGTCACCGCTGCCGCGCGTTTACTCTCCTTACCCCGCGGCCGACTCGTCCACCCTCGAGCGCAAGAGCGAGAGAACGAGTCCGCTGAGCGCGTATGCGTTCGTGCGTGTGTGCGTGCGTGCGTGCGTGCGTGCGTGCGCGTATTGAAGGAAGGAACCGTGTCTCCGTCTCTTGCTTGCATCCTACCTCGCCGCGCCCGCCGCCCAGACCGAGCCGCGGTGACGTCTCACTCGCGCTCCAGCTCATTCGGTAGGAAGCGGCCAGGGCCGAGACACGCCGATGATAGTGGCAACAACAGTTGTGGAACGTAGACAGACTGGCTGGCTGCTTGCTCGTTTCGTAGTGGGCGACGAGGAGCGGCCGGCTCGAGCCGTGACCGAGGCACGCACGCCGTTTATTGTCGGTACTCTTCTCCTATGACGATAATAATGAACCTCGAGGACGTGCCTCCTGCTGATCAGTGCTCCTTTTAACTAACGTTCGTACGTGCGCGCCTCTGTACGCAGGAGACGACGTCATCCTTCCGGGGTGAAAGCTGGCTCCTGTGACCCCGCGCGACTTTCGAGTGATGGGATGCGAGCTGGAAGAGTTGACCACAACAGCTACGACGACAGCCACCGCGACAACAAATGCGGATCTCCCATACGTTTTGGAGGTTAGGATCCCAAGATTTACCTGTTCCAGCAGATCCATTAGTAGGACAGCCGAACGAACAGAGGGAGTGAGTGAGCGAGCGAGTGCGAGAGAGAGAGAGAGAGAGTGATAGACGGGGAGCTTATTATTAGTCCGTTGGCAGTGACAGCGAGAGGCATGAACGCGGCGAGCGGAGGGAGAGAGGCATTTCACCTTCCCTCGAGATCGCGTGTCCTTTTCCCCTCGTTCGTCAAACTATAGCAGCCGCCACCAACTCGGTTGTATAATAAACTGGCTCGCAGCTACTGTACACTTATCCTTTACAGTGACGGCTAGCCCTATATGGACAAAATATACATGAGCGTCTGGCATATGGGGGAGGGGAGGTCAGAAGGAGCGAACTTCTTTACTATCCTCCCCCCCTCTCTCTCTCTCTGTATCTTGCTAAAGCTCCATCCACGCACTACCCTTCAACCCTCTGACTCTTTTCTCGCACGCTCCCTTTGTTTCGCATCCTTGCAGCGCGTCAATTCATATAAGCGGCAGCGGAGGAGACGAGGAGCCTCGCGCATTGCATACGTACACACAAGCAGACTCGCTCAGGACGAGGAGAGAAGAAGAGAGAGAGAGAGAGAGAGAGAGAGAGAGCGAGTGAGAGGTGGAGGCCTCCGCGAAGCGGAGTGACAGTCTCACGCGCGCCCAGAGATAACGCGTTATAGGAGTCAATACGCACGGAGCGTAGGCTGCAAGGAGCTGTGTGTGATGTTAAAAGACGAAAGGTGTCGCGTGCTTCTTAACCGCCGCCACCACTGACGCTTGCTTTTTTATCCGAGAGAAAGTATGTGTACGGGTGCCCTCCGCGCGGCCCCCGTATCGCCCCGGCCCTGATGGGCCGAGTGTGCGTGCGTGCGTGTGACGTATTTACAGTTTTCCCTCGGCCTCACCTCACCTCGACTCACCGCACCACATCCCCCCCCCTTACCCAGCATCGGCCACTCGCCCCCCCTTACCCCATCTCCAGCCGCCACCACCACCGCCGCCAATCCAGCGCCCGTATCGGTCTTTTTTGTCATGAGAGCGTATTCTGTCAGCTGATTGGAGGTTATGTTTTTTCGTATTTATTTCTTCTCCGTTCCCCCTACTGCTCGCTTTAAATCAACGCTCTACTCGACCCTTCCCACACGCTGTCTCCATTCCCCCTACCCCTCCCCACCCTGCCAGTCACGTTCCCTCTCTCGCTCGCTCGCTCGCTCGAACACAGAGGCACAGCAACGACCGGGAGCGCGCGCGCCCTCCCTCGTATACACTCTCCTTTTCTCCCACCCTGCCGCGCTCGTTGCCTCTTTCTCTTCTTTCCACTCCTTGCTTTATCATTCGGGCTCTTTCTTCCGTTTATTCGACGTCTCTCTCTCTCTCTCTCTCTCTCTCTCTCTCTCTCTCTCTGGCTTGATCCCTAAGTTACGCGAGAGTATACATGTCGTATGCTTGGATTAGTGTGCGCGCATGTGAGTATGCATGCCCGTACGTGTTCAGGAGCTCGAGCGTATAGGTGATTTAGTGGTAAAAGAATCGTACGGATGATACTGCTGCTTCTCCGATTCCTCGAATCTGGTGTGCCACCGTCTTTCTATCGAGCCTGCGACTTGGTAAATAAAGGCGAATATTAATTTCGCGAAGGCCCGGAGGACTTGAGTGAGCGAGTGAGGTCAGCCCTGTCGAATAACTCCATGGTGAGATGATGCGGTGTAGTACTTGGCTTTTTGCGCGAACTTGAGATGACTGCTCTTGGTCAGCGACGTTCTTGCCCGAGAATCTATATAGATTCTCGAGTTCCGAGGCTGACGCGTGAGAGAAAAAGAGAGAGAGAAAGAGAGAGCGTGCATGCGTATATACTTCTTGAGTGTAGTACGAGAGTACAAGAGTCGTAGCGTTTCAGATAAAGCAATTAACACGCCCCACGGACAGGTTAAACTTTTTACCTACTACTACCCCCTTAGTCTAACAGCACACGTATGTTGACATTTTTTAAAATTATTACCATCACTTCGTTCATTTTTCGTTTCTCATTATGGGACAGCAGCTTCTTCAAGCCTCAAATGTGCCAGATCTTTTGTTATTCTCCCCTCACTCCAACCTCTTCGCTATATCTTTACCTTAGTTAACTAGTACTTAATAATATTGGCATTACTCCTTATCTCTTAATTTTCATTTTTCCTTGAAAATGCCTGTCTTTTAAAAATCAGGCATCCAAGTAATCCCCAAACGTAGACTCACTCTTCACCAATTATAATAAAAATACAATTTAATCTTCAATGCTTTTCCTCTACATTATTTAAATAATAGCTAAACCAAGTGAATGAATAAATATAAATTACATCTTTGAAGACTTTAAATTCAATGCCTACATGCATATACATCTATTTACATATAAGTCTGTTTATTATTTCATTTTCGCATGCATTAGAAGCTTTCTGTGATATTGACAAGCAACAAGTTCAAATCCATTATCTTAAAATGAGGATAAAAATCTACTCGTGGCCAGTTTCAAATATCTGTATTTACAATATTTCAATTAGGATTACAATTCACATCTATCGTTAACATTAATTAAGTAATATTAGTCCTTGATCATTATGATTCATAATAAAATAAAACTTATTTTAATTACTTCATCAGGTTATCTGACAGAATGCAAACTACAATGTATCAGAAACATCATTTTTATGAAGACAGGTATTATGCAAACATTTTTGTTTTTATACAAATTACTTTTTCTCTTTATATTATAAATAAGCTTCTCTAATATATTCACAAACAGTTCATTCACTTGGCATTGCCAATACATTCTTTAATATAATATCTTAGTTTTAATAACAAAGTTGTCTCTATTTATAAATAATAATATTAACATGGTTATGCTTAAAATGTTGTAAGGTCATGTAAAAAAAAAAATTCTTTCATTCTTAAAAGTACAAGACTTTCATTTGAAAGTTGGAGCTTACATTTACAGTTTACTTTTAGCTATTTTACTTGACAAACATATCAAGCATACATAATAATAAACTTTCACTTGGTGTATTAATTTAGTTGTTATTTTCTCTATCTACAATGTACAATATTCAATTGTAGTGACAAGTAGATAAATCTATGAAATAATACTGAATTCATCAATAAAAAGAAAGTTATGGAACGCACGAGACAAACAAATAATTCCATAGTAGTAATACATGTAACTGTTAAAAGGTTTCTTCATAATTTAATTTAAAATTTAAATGTATATATTTTATACAATTTTTACACTTTAAAACTACTAACATACAAGATCAATTGTATTATATAAATAGGCCATAATAACATTATTTTATCTACAGATGCCTATAATTGAACCACCCTTGGTTTGTAAGTTCAACAATGTGGAAAGTTACAAGCGACGGGCTAGACCATGGAGGAACTCTTAATGGTATACAGTGACTTGTATTTCCTTTTGATGAAAACTCAGCTCAAAGTCTATCGACATTAATTATTTTCTTTCCTAAGTAACTCTTAACAAGCACCAACTTACAAATACTTTAAGCCGTTTGAATATTCAATTTTGTATTTTATTGAATAATTGAGATTGTAAGATACGCTTTAAAAAGGTACATAATACACGATACATACGTGCATGGATTTTACAGATCGTAAATAATTATTCGTGTAATGTTAAAATTGATGTTTATTGAGTGACAATGAGAGTGCACAAGCGCGTCTTTGGCTTCCTAAATGATTTTCCGGTCAAAGAAAAACAAACAAAGCATAAAGTCGCGTGGGGTCATTGTTAGAAAGGAAAATAAAAAGGAATACGGAAAAAACATTTTATGCCTTTATATTTACAGTTCTGACGTCACAAGGTTTGAGCGAAGGCGCCAACGGCATGTGTGTGCGAAGCGAGGCCGCGAATAGCGCGCGACAACGAAGAAGATTACGATGAACAACAATAGTGGGCCGAGCGCTTGCCGTCGATCGGCCAGGAGCAAAAATGTTTACGAGAGCAACGAGTCGTTTTGCTCCGGCCCGCACGACAGCAGGAGCGCCGCCATGTCGCTCACGGGTCAGAGCCGGCAGGCGGTCGACCCAGGCAGCAGGTCGCACAACAGTCCCGAGAATGTACAACGTAAAAAGCGAAGAAAAAGCATGTGCGACTCTAGCCTCGGGAGGCGCGGTAAGATAATTAAAAGGCGCACGACCGACCTTAGCAAGCTGAGGCGGTCACACGAGGAGCTCGTGAGAGTCAAGCTCAAGGACGACAGGGTACCCGTTGTCCTGCTCCAAAGGCTCGACGAACATCGTTACAACCAACCAAAGCTTGCGGACTGTAGGAAGGTAGAGAAGCGCATACGACTGCCTGGGTTGACCATACCGGCGCAGGTCGACCCGAAGATCCTGAACTGCAACGTCGTCGTTAAAATCAACAAGAGGCAGACCGAGAGCCTCATCGAGATCAGTAAAAGACGGCTGCTGAGACTGTCCAGCGCGAGTGAGACCGACGAGAGACGTGAGGGGGATAGGGACAGTGCTGGCTCGGTACTCAACAGTGACATTAAAAAGTGCACCGAGAGACTAACTGATAAGTTAGAGAGTTATTCATCGGACGATAATAAATGTAGTAAGAATCAATCTGTGAGTAATAGCGGTAAAAGACAGGCGCGAACTTCGGTCGATAAAACTAATAACAACAGGCTCCCGGTAAGATTGCGCGAGGTCGGTTCCAGATTTTCATTGAGCTTAATAGAAGACAAGAAGATCAACGAAGATCACGATGACACTCCGAAATATTCCAGAAGCTTTGTACACAACAACAGAAAAATCAAACGGGATTCGCCTAATCAGATTGATGAAAGTAGCTTTAACGACCTGCTGAAAGACGAAGAATTCGATTACACTGAGAGTGTAGCCGATGATGCAGAGCAAAAAGATTGCGAAGGTACTGGCAAAGGTATTAAAAGATATTTCAAAAACTCGTCTAAAGTCGTGCAAAAACATTTGCAAAACGTATCTAATAATTCTGACCAAAAATGTTTCGATATTACTATCGATAATCATGCGGATAGTCGTGATAGCGATCACGATGACCAAATATTGCCATTATTTTCTTCCAACGATACCTTTAAAAACCAGACTGATACTACTAACGAGTCGCATAAAAGAATCCCGAAAGACTTTATTGAGCAGAGAAAAAGATGTAAACAGAATTCCATCAGCAAGAGCAGTGAGAGCTCTTCTGATGATTCAGTACATGCCTCCAGCAGGAGAACTTTTTCAGAACAGCATAATAAAAAACTTCCCGAAAAAATACATGCAGATACTGAAAGTGGCTCCAATAGTCAAAATGAAAGTCCGAAGGTATTCACGCGTAAAAAGGCTAGTAAAAATATCAACCTTATGCCAAACACAAAAGAAATACGTAGGTTGAATAACAGTAAAAAGTCAGACGAAGAAGATGATAGAAAGCTTGCAAGGAAATTAGAGAAAATCGGACAGTGTTTACATAATGAGACTGAAAATTATAAAAAAATTACAAGAGATCATGACGATGGGAATGAGATGCATAGTGATAATTTAATAGAAGTACGAATGAATTTTATAGAAAATTTTATTGAAAAGCATGCTGATGAAATTTTAGATATAGAAGATCAAAATGTCGAAATATGTATTAAAAAACAGACTGATGCAATGAAAAGAAGCACAAGAATTAAAAGTGATAGTTTTGACAAAAATATTGCAAATGCACAGGAAAATAATCTGGATCCTATACATAATTTTAACGAAAGTAGTCAAATTAAATCTGAAAATGTAGATAAAAGTATTCAAAGACGTTCCAAAAGTTTAAATGATAATATAAAAAGACTTGATAGAAATTCAGAAAAAGCTGTGCATTTAATAGTAGATAATAGTGAAAATCATTCAAAGAACATCGAAAATGAAGCGAAAACTGGTTCAAAAAACAATGCACTAAATTGTGATGATAAAAGTTATTCTAAAGATATTGATAAAGTTGAAAATATTTCCAGCCTAAGAATACAGTCCTGTATTAAGAGCAAAAGTGAGCGTTTTAATGAAAAAGTTGATAATGCAAATGAAAATGAAGTTTATTTCAAAAGTTTCAATAAATATAACAAAATTCTTAAAATTCCAGTTGAACAGAAAATATTAAGAAAAAGCATGAGTAATACAAATAATAAGAAACTTACTAATACCTCAGAAATAAATAATTTCAATACCACCATTCATTGTGTCGTCGAAGAACCAAAAGTAAACAATTCTAATGACAATATAAAGAAAAAAAAAGTTACTGACAGCATAATTGAAAAAAGCAAAAAGTTAAGTAAAAAGTTAATTGATAACACAAATAGTGATAAGACTCCAGAAAATACAGAGGATTCCATTGAAAAAGATTACGAAAGACTGACTGAAAATTTAAATAAAAATATTAGTGAGCATCCCAAGACTCCAACTGAGATTATTAAAAAAAGAACCACAAAAGTATCTGATAAAGGAACGGAAGACGAACATTCTAAATTGCAAAATGATAATATAAAAAAAGTCAGAAGAAAATCACCAAACAATAAGAGTGAAGCTTTAAAAGCTTTTGGTTGTATTGAACAAACTAAGAATGAAATTCATGAAAAATCATCCGTAAGCACAAAAAGTTGTTCCAAAATTCAAGGTGAAAATAGAATAGTTACAAGAAAGTCACATAATAATCAGAATAAAAATGTTGAAATATCAACGAAAAACGACACTATAACACAAAGCATAGCTTGCACTACACCAGACTTAAGTACGGAGGAAAGTAAAGTGAAGACAACGTCGGATGAAAATTGTACACCTATTGAAAGTTTATTGAATAGTAGGGAAAAAAGTCCTACATTGAATTCTGTCGATGGTACCAAGCAAGTACCAACTACTGAATCAGATAAGAACATAACAAAAAATTCTGAAATTCAAAGTAAAAATCATCAAAAAAATTCAATAGGAAACAATTCTCGCAATGATCCGATATCAAAGAATATTAAAGAGCTTTCTAAAACTTTGAACGATGATACGGGGAAGGAAACTACAATTTCAAGAGAAAATAATAAAATCATTACGAGAAAATCATCGATAGAAAAAACAGAAAAGGTTGAAAATTTAATAAATGGAAATGTAGAGTTCGTAAGGGATTCCAACAATAAAGAATCAAAAGAATGTTCCAAACGTATGGAAGTGACGACGGGAGTGGAAAATAATTCCAAACGAAATGATGATCACAAGAATAAGAAGAAAGCCTCAGAAGAGTTGGCAAAACATATCAAAGATTGTTCAAAGAGTCAATCTGAATTCACAATGGTTACTAGGAAATCCTCATTATGTAAATACGAGAACCGAACTAATGATGTAATAAAGAGTGTAAGGAAATATGTTGAAAACAATGTCAATAAAAGCGAGGAGAAATGTAAGAAAGAAGTGGACGTAAACGTTAAAGAAAAGACGGATGTTGTAAAAAATGTATCATCTAATAATGTAATTAATGATAAATACGATTATATACAAAATGGCATTTGCAAGGACGACAAAAATTTTTCTAACAATTTGTACAAAAGCATTAAATCTGGTTCCAATGGTCAAATTGAAGAGAACAAGAAGGTTCCGAGTAAGGCATCGCCGTCGTCGTCGTCGTCGTCGTCTTCATCATCATCGTCAGACAAATGTACCAACAATTTTATCGATAAGAATACAGGAGTTCGAATGAGAGCTCTCGATAAGAACGAAGAAAAGCCCACGGAAGAGTCGCAAAAGGTTATCAAGGATTGTTCTAAAAGCCAAATTGAAAATAATAAAAGGGTAACGAGAAAATCGTCGCCCGATAAACATGAGAGGAAACAGCAGCCCGAGGACGTGACGAGGGCCGGTGACGATTGTATTGGTTCCTCGCGGTCGCTCGAAGCGGTCAATGAAATTGATTATCAAAGCCAAGGTGATATCGAGAATACGAAAATGACATTGGAAGCCAATGTTGAGGTAATCGAGAATGTCGTCGAGGGGGCTGATCGTCGCTCGGAAAGCTCGATTGAGAAAAAGGCAGACGAATTTTCAATAAAGGCGAATGATATTCTTCTTGTCAATAATGATCTCGCTAATAGTTCCTTATTATCACAGCATTCAGTTGACGAAATCAGTGAAAAGCAACCGGAATGTTTTGACCAAAGTTGTATAAACCGTCCAAAAGAGTTCGTTGAGAATAATGATGAAAGGGTTGGGAGCGACGATGGCGAAAAGGATGTCATCAAGCAGTCGGAGAACCTCGTGGAATCCGAAGCCGAGAAAACGGAAAGCCGTTTAAAAGATACCAGTGACGACAGAATTCACGGAGGAGACCCGGAGAAAAGTAAAGAGCCCCGCGTGCCAGATTCGATGCTCGATGACGAGCAGAAGACGGGTAGTAGTAGTAGTAGTAGCAGTAGTAGTAGTAGTAGTGCATCAGCGAGGCCGTCATCGGACACGTCACTCGAGAATGTAAGCGTTGGCTTACATTCGCAATGCGTCGGGAGCTCCGACCGGAATGAAGACACGAGTCGCGCAATTGCCGAAACATCCGAGGTGGTTGTTGACTCAATCGAACCAAGTCCTTATAACGCGCGTAACAAGGAGGACGACCTGACGATCGAGAACACGGAAGCGCATTCTGAATATGTAATCCAGACTGCCGTGGAGAGCGACGCTCGAAATCAGAGTGCAGGTGAGCAGCCCGAGTCAAAGGTCAAGGAAACCACCACCCCGAAGGTCTCCGACGATGTCGTGGAAGTGTCCGAGTGCAAGTCTTTTGAAAACATCGGGTCGCACCACGTATCCTTCACGGCCAACGAAAACGAGTTCGAAGACTACTTTGAGAGCTACGTCGAAAGTATGACTCCGAGCATCGAAAATAATCACGAGGAAGTGCTTGTTACCGCGAGCACTGAGAAAATTGCAACGGATCAGGAGGACGACAGCGCTGAAATTATCAGTCGGAGGGAAAGGGCGCACGACACGGAACTAGACAAACATTGCCTCGAAGGTATCTCCGAGTTTCTCAAGTTCAATAATTCGTATGGAAGTAGTAAAAGCACATCCACGGGCGAAGAAAGGAGTGAACAAGTGGAATCTTGCCACTCGCTCGACCACAATGACGAAATTTCTCACCAAGAGGGGAGTAGCGAGGCTCGAAGTCCAGGGGATGACGTTGCGTGTGGTCGTGTAATTGATTCGACGGGGGCTAGCCGCCAAGTCAGTGGGGAAATGGGCTCGGTCAACGATCTGACGAGCTCGCCGCGGATCGAAGAAAAAATAAGGGACGAGGAGAGCGTGGAAAATAATTCTCGCGGCAATTCGTACGGTAGAACGAAAGCTGCGATAAACGGATTGAGAATTATTAGGGATGATATCATTACGGATTCGATCATTAGTCACGAGGCGCGTTTCATGCTCTCGTTCCCGAGAAGGCGGCAACGGTCCACACCCAACGAGGAAGTCCTTAACGTCGAGAGGCGGAAGGTGACGTTGCTGGAATTGAAGAAAAAGTGCACGGACAACCTGGACAAGCGACAACTGGAGAGCCTCGAGTCGTCCAAGCAGAAGAGCAGCAGCGATTCGGCTCGTTTGTCAAAAACCAACGCCATCGGGGCTAACTTGCACAGTTCCTTCGACTCGACGACGACGACGGACAACGGCTCAGACAACGACGAGAGCTGCCGCGGACAGTTGTCCGAGGACGCCGACAGCGACGAGAACCTTACCGACGATCTCAAGCGACTCATTCGTCAGCGCATCGAGTCCAAGTACCATAATAAAGTTCAAGGTCAACTGAGTTGGCCCCAGGCGGCGAGCCTCGACCCGAGCATGACCTTCCACTGCAAGGACTGCGGAAAGCACTTTGCCAGCGGTCATGATCTCAACAGACACACGAAGGTCGAGCACCGTCAGCGCCTCGTTATCAAGATCACCAAGACCGACGCGAACAAGCACGTGACGCACATCGTTGAGCCGATGTCGAAGTCAAAGGAGGACCAGCCATTCGTATCGGCTTTGGATAACGTAGCTGAGGCGAAGGAGCCTTTTGCGCGGTCCAACTTTATCGCGATGAGAACGGACGAGGCGAAGGAGAAAAAGGAGGGCGATATTAAGATCATCGTGAGAAAGGAGAGCGGCTCCAGGAATTCTCACGTCATCAAGGAAATCAAAATAACGCCCAAGCTCGGGGAAAACGTGAGCGGCGTCGGTGCCGTTACCGGGCCCATTACTCCTACCACTCAACCGGGACAAGTCGTAAAGCGACCAAGAGGCAGACCACGGAAGTACCCATTAATTACCAGTGACAAGATCAATAATCAGAAGAAGGCGGAAGCGGCCCCGGCGGTCAGCGAAGCGAAGATCTTAAGTACACCGCCGTCTTCGAGGATAGTCTCCGAGGAGCCGATCTTCAAGCCCGTGGAGTCGATAGTTCTTAATTCGGACATTCTCTTCGATGGTCGACCAAACCTCGGCGTCGGGAGCGGCGGCCTGGACGCGAAAACCGCGTGGACGAGCTCTCCGCGGGCCAGGTTCACGAAATTATGCAGCGACATCAAACGGAGAAAACGTAGGCGCACTTTGTCACCGCGGAGCCGCACCGAGCCTGCTTTCGTACCCGCGCGCAAGAGGGGCAGACCGCCCAAATGCCGATACCTTATGGACGACGACGAGACCGCCAGCGAGCCGGACTTCTGCACCAAGTACAGAATCACCAAGGAGCTAGTCGTTCGACTAACCAAGGTAGACTCTCAAGCTGGCAATGGCAAGGAATGTCAGCCCGACGTTAACGAGGACTTCGAGAGATTAGCCGAACCCGAACGAAGGCGGATCATCAATTCAAGGGGCATCTTCGAGACCATTCATCGTGTACCACTCAAGAATGCCGCGAGATTGAGCCTTGAAAGCAACAACAATAACATCAATGACATTCAAAAGTGTTTGTCGATAGCGGGCATATCCAGGAGATTGATAGTTCAGAGGGGCGCCCAAGGGGCGAGCGGCAGCGTCCCCGAGCTCGCTTCCACGGAAGACGCACTGGTGGACAGTCAGAGGTTGATGAAGCAGCGCCTCGAGGCGAACATAGTCCGGGCGACGGCGAGTAAGCTCAATACCAACACTCTTTCCTATACGTTATAAAGCGCCCGCGCGACCAGGAGATTCATAAAATATATTTTTCAGAAGCAGCTCAACTGGTGGTGACCCCGAAGCGTCAGATGATCGACAAGACTGAGGCCGACGAGAGTCAAAAGGCAAAGCTCCTTATGCTCATGAACGCGACGACCCCGTACGAGCCTGGGGGCAACAAGACCATCGTCACCGAGTCACCGCAGACGTTACAGACTCAACAGACGACGCTGCAACTGCAGCCCCAGCAGTTCTGCATCCTCTTTATACCGGACGGGATTTACTCCTCGGAGTCGGCCAACAAGGAATTCACCCCGACGGCAACGATCGTTAACTTCCAGCCGGTGCCCGATGCCGAGGTGGCCAGCCGCCCTCTCATCTACACGCCGACGACGCCAACGAAGATATCCATCGACGAGCACATGAGGTCCTACGTGTGCGCTACCTGCACCCAGGTACTCGACGTAATCGGCAGGCTGGAGGCGAGCCTCGGTATGACCGAGGAGGACAAGACCACTATCAAGTGCCCCTACTGTCCCAATCACTTCCAGTCGCTCTTTTACGTCGAGTATCACATAATGCAGGAGCACCTGAAATGCGAGAACGAGAAGCAGTGCAGGCACTCGCGCGTCAACAGCTTACGAATACCAAACCACGAGGCCGCCTCCGAATTCGAGGTCTACATAACGTTCGCCCTCAAGTGCCGGAGCTGTTACGACATCTTCAACACGGTACTCCAGCTCAACGACCACGTGATGCACAAGCACAAGACCCTGGTGCGTCTGCGGCCGTCGATGGGTGCTGCTGCTGTGGAGGCCGTCTGCTCCGCCTATCCGGCGTTCGCGCGTAAAAACGGCGTGAGGAACACCGCCCCGGTGCTCCAGTGCCCGAGCGACTGCGTCTGCCGTATCGGGATACGTAGTACCGACACGCCACTCCAGCGGCAGCAGATGCTCAAGCGCTGCCCCCACGTCATGAGGCGGTTAGAGAAAATCGAGTCCGCCGCTTACGAAGTCTACACGTGCACCTTCTGTAAGAGCACCTTCCTCATGAAGGACGAGGTCGTCGATCACCTAATGAAGATGCACGAGGTATCCTGCAAGTTTCCCTGCTACACCTGCCTCACGAGCTTCCGTAGCCTGCAAATGCAGGAGAATCACCGGTGCTCCGAGACGACCCTACAAGACATGGACAAGATACTCAGCATCGCCATACTGCCGACCAACGTCGGGGGCAAGGACAGCAACAAGTACCTCGAGCGCGGTAACTCCTCGACCGAAGAGGCAGCCGGTGTCAAAGCTTCGGCACCACCGACTTTGAAAAACGGCTTCAAGAGGAAAAACGAAACGTCGGCGTCGACCGAGGTCTGCTCCTTCCTTATCAAGAAGCCAAAGCCCGCCGCCAACGGCTTCGTGAAGAAGCGACGGAGGTACTGCCCCAAGTGCAAGAAGCGCTTCTTCTACTGGAAAAGCCTTCAGGATCACATTATTTACGAGCACATACTGAAGGGCGAGGGTCAGGAGGGCCCGAAGAAAACGGCCATCGAAGTGCTTAAGCTCGTGAAGGAGGGCAAGGGTAACGGGCAAAGGGCCAAAGAGCTGGCGGAGCTCCTCGTAGGGCACACCGACCCAGACGGCGTGCCGCTGAAGGACCTGACGATGATGGACGAGCAGGAGAACTGGGAGGAGGTGAAGGCCGCGCCCAGCAAGGAACCCACCAGGGACGACTTTATCGAGTGCAGTAAATGCAAAATACATTTCAAGATGTCAGCTCATTCCGGTAAGACATGCCCCATTATAAATTACATCCAAATTTTAATCCAATTATTTAAGCCCCCTGCTCTTACTTACTTTTAAAAACATTAAACCGTTAATTGCTTTAACCGTTAACCCGACTCGTGCTTCCCTCATTCCAATTATTAACGAAGTAAAGCCGATTCTGTAAGAGAAACTCCGAATCCAAATGACAGAGACGATCGAAAGCGATAGGCGGCGAAAGATTTAATTAATTAAAGGAATTGAAATTGCAGAGAACCACGCGAGGCTGAATAAACAGCTCTGCGAGAATTGTGAAAATGGCGGCCCCAAGACACGCCGCCGCATCGTCACCAACGACAGCCAGAACTCAACGTGTTTCGCTGCGCCCGAGCCCAGGCCACCTCAGAGGGTCTACTCGTTCGAATGCAAGAAGTGCACCGAGACCTTTCCCACCTACATCGAGCTCAGATCTCACAAGCTCGCGGTACACGCCAAGGGCGCTCTCGAGACCTGCGACGTCTGCAGGAAGGCCTTCGCCTCGGTGCGCATGCTAGAGAAGCACAAGAAGATCTATCGGGGCAGCTGTTTCATCGACAATGTGAAGATACTGGAGGAGGAAGAGGACGAGGAGGAGGAGGAGGAGTCATCGTCAGCGGCCAACACCGACTCGTCGCACGAACGCTCGGCCGAGGCCAAGACCGACCGGTCGCTCGACGGCGGTCAGGTCAACAGCTCGGTGCGCAGGGACTCCTCGGACAGCAGCAGCGCCGGCTCGAAGGAGCCGGAAGAGCAGCTGCTCAACTGTACCTTCTGCGAGGAGGTTTGCTCGTCGAAGGTCAGTCTGAAAAACCACCTGAAGCGGGAGCACGGCAGGCGCGCCTCGATCTGCCAGTTTTGCAACGGGCTGCTGATCGACACGAGCGAGGTGCGGCACATGCTCGACTACCACATCGTCCCGAGCAAGTCGAACCCGCGGCACGAGGCCGTGCACAGGTTCGGTATGGGCGGGCCCTGGTCGCGCGACGAGGCCGGCCGCATGCGCGACGACGTCGAGGAGCTCGTGCGCACCCTCGGCAAGCACAGGCTTCAGTCCCTCATGATGTATCACGACTTCGAGGGCAAGTGCAACAACGCGATAATGCGCTGCCCTATATGCCCGGAACTGTTCGCGACCCGCGAGTCCTGTCGCTTCCATTACGTCTGGATCCACGACGACAATTGCCTCCTCTGCGACGAGACCTTCAGGTCAGGGAGTAGCGCCTGTCAGCACAAGGTCGACGCGCACACCTCGACCGCGAGCTATCTTTGGTGCATCCAGCGGCTCGTCACCGCGATCGTCGGCACTCTTAGACTGGATCCCAATCAGCCGTCTCACATCCTCTATCAGATACTCGCCAAGAGGCTCGAGGACGCCCAGGAGCAGGAGCGACTCGCTTACGAGCGCCAGTTGGACCTGATCCGTGGCTCCAGTGAGGCAGGCGCGAGCGAGGAGGCGCCGAGTGCCGGTGAACGCTTCCTCGAGGAGGTCGTTCTCAGCGAGGACCAACTGCCCGACTCTAGTAACATAATCGAGGTCGTCATCGGCAAGGAGGACTCGGAAGATGATCTGCTCTCGATGCTCAATCTCTCACCGAATTACGAGAGCTGCGAGCAGCACCGACTGCCGAATGCCGGTGCGGCCCCGCCCGAGGAAGAGGAAGACGAGGAGGCGACGGCGACCGCGGGGGCGGGGACGACCATTGTCGCGGCAGGGACGGCGACGGCGTCAGCGACAGCGACTGCCTCGATAATGGTGGCCCCGGCGGCGGCGGCGGGGGCTACGACGATGCTGTTGACGACGACGGGGGCGGCAATGGTCTCGACGATATCGAATACGGCGGCGTCGTTGCCGACGGCGACGATGACGACGACGGCATCGACGACGACGACGACGATAACGACGACGATAACGAGCCCGGTCGTCGAGAGTTACGTCACCTCGGGGGTTTGTAAATATAGACTGGAAAATGACGAAGAGCAGTTCGTGCTCGTTGTCACCGACGAGGATCTCGTCACCTACAAGGACGACATCGGGAGCCTCGCTGAAAAAATCAGCACTACCTGCGACTCTCTTACCCTAGAGGAGATCACCGATATGCTCAAGGCCTACTTCGAGAATGTGAGCTTGGGCGTGAGTGCTGCTGGAGCTCCGTGAATCGTCATCCATCATCCCAGTCTTTCGAAAAACTGAGAAAGTGCGCGATCGTGTTTAATATGTATAATGTAAAATGTAATAACGATACGACGGTCATTCCCCCGATTTTTTTCTATTTCTCTCTCTCTCTCTCTCTCTCTCTCTCTCTGTCTCTCTTCTTTTTCTTTCTTACCTCCCTTGCATTGCATCACTATTTAACACTGACTTTCGTACCTGCGAGCACAGTCCCCCCCCCAACATTCTCTTCTTTTTCTTTTTACACTAGAACTTGCCCTTCTTAACTATTTCTATATTTTACTTAAGTGATAATAACGATATGTACATGAGGTTATAGACCACCTGGCTGGGAGATTTCGTTAGTAAAATGAAAAATTTCGGTAAAATTTAGGGTAAAGTTCTCACGTGAGAGAAGAATTACTCGCTTGAACTTCCTTTTCTATTTATCTTGCGCTTTTAATGAATGAAAGAGAGCTCGGGAAAGTGTTTTTGTTGATCGTCATGGGGATGACGATAGACCGTCGACGAGAGTGTAAGAAAATTATTTAAGTGCTTGGTGTTTACTGTTAAAAAGTGATAAGTTGTAAATTGAATGATACCTCATGCTTTCAAAGACGTTAATTATAAAAATGGTTATTTTCGAGTTATATTAATTGATGCTCGTATAAATTAAATGACGTAAATCACAGACCATGTGACCATGATAATCAAAACATCCTGTTGAATGCTGAACATAGTGCTTATTGTAACCAAATTGCGGTTTTTTAACTACACGAAGGATCCCTCCCACCCACCCACCCCCCTCACCCTCACCCCCGACACCCGACATCCGACCCACGGGCCCCTTGTTTTGGATTGTAAAAATGTATCTGTAATCGACAAATCCTTCAAGCGAGAAAAGTAAATTGCACATTTTATAAGATTCGCTTCTTGTTATGTACTGTCTTGGGCGAAATTCCGAAAGAAGAGGAGCAGAAAATAAATACGGCAAATCGATATGGGATTCGCCGCGATAAAATTTTATACGGTCATTATGGAAGCTCGGGGCTTAAACGATATTTTTAATTCAAAACATTTGACTTGTGCTTTACGAACTTTGATTTATATAAAAACTGCTGAATCCTATAAGAATCGTAATCTACTTTAATTTTAACAATCGATAAATATTAGCCTTAACCAAAAACCAATGAAAGATAATTTATTAAACAATTGAATTGCTTTCAATGAAATGTTCCATCCAGGGTATTAAACTTATACATATCTTTTTTTCAAAGATCAGCGAGTCAGTATTTTTTTTCTTTTTTTTCTCCTTTTTTTCTTTTTTTTTTTTTTTTTTTTTCTTTTATCCCCTACCCACCATTTATTTTTGTACTTTATATTGTCTCCTCCAACCACCTTTTTACGTATTATTTAGCCTGTTTTTATATGTTGATACGGAAAAGAAGCAAGATTCGGCGTCTTTTCAATTTCCAAACTACGTGTGCGAAGGTATCGAGAAATATTTGCTATCGGGGTGAATGAATTTAATCATAGGATTTAACTGTTTTGCAATTTTTTTCCCATTGGTTGAATATATACATAAGATAGAAAAAGTGTATATAAAGTGCTTGATAATGAGTAATTAGAAATAAATGAAGCGTTTGTATCCAACTAAGACTATAGAGCTTTCCTACGTACGTTCGTTACGTTTTTGTTTACATTCAACATTTTTATAATGAATAATAGAGATGAGAATAATAAAGAGTACTACGAAAAAGCCATAATTACACCTGCGATCTATCAAAGCATTGTATCAATTATTGTCAGCGAATAAAATTCTTCAGATATTTCGTACTTTTGACCTTTCACTTTTCCTGAATTTCTGAGTATACATATACATATGTATGCATATACATGCATGTACGCCTGTATGCCATTTATATATATATATATATATACATACACACACGCCTACACGCAAACGCATATATATATACATATATGTACGTAACAAAATATTGTAATATACAATAATAATTATATTTATTTGTCAATAATTTTTTACGTTTTTTTTGAATTTTGCAAAATTTCAAAAACGGTTCTTTCTTTGTTTACATTATAAAATTGAAGATATAAAAAAAAAATGTAATGAAATTTAAATGAAAATTAATGAAATTAATGAATTATTTTAAATATGTAGAAAGTACTTATTGGACGATTGTATAATGTACAAATTCAATTATAAATATAGGCTTCCCTTACAGTAACAATTAATATTACACATGAAGATACTTAGTAAACAATGTAAATATAAATTAACTTACCATCATTTATTTATTTTTAAAGCGCTGGATAACAAATAAGTAAGACTAAAACTGTTTTAATACTTATTATTTTTTGTTTGGTGTCATGGTCTGTTTACGTAATTGTAATTTTTATTCTGAAATTACTTTCTAACGATGGTATTGAAATATAATGTACAAGATTCTACGAAATAAATTAATAAGTACCTTTAATTAAATTTTAGTGAAATTATAAAATATTGGCAACGTCGCTCCTATTAGATGTATAGCTACATCATTTGCTCTCGTAGCAGCTAAAGCCTCACGATAGATCTTAAAAGTTTAAGGCACAGACTTAATTAATGTAATAAGTAATAATTGGAGACAACTACAGAAAGGAGAACGAGTAGAAATATATGTCTTTCGCACAAATTCTATTAGTAATTTCTTTACCTTGTCAATTTTTTTATTATCTCAATGAACTGCTTATTTGAAATCCATTACATGGGTATTAAAATTGATAAAATGCCGTTTAAAATTTCTATTTGAAAAATGCAAAATGTAATTTGAAACGCGTTGGTCGCACGTTTCCGTCAATTTGAGAGATTAAGAAATTTTCTTAAATAAATGAACTCGCTAAGACTGAATTAATGTCGATTATTTCTTATGAAGCAATAGATAAAAGTTAAAGAATTTCGTCATGCAATATTATCGTTTGGTTAAAAATCAATAGTACACACATGATCGATTCACAATATGAATGAAATGTTCGCTTTCATCTCTTCGATAATTAATAGAAATATAAAAAAAAAGAAGCTAGAGTCTACATCATGAGATAATTTTTTAAAATAAGATCATAATACAAAAGATGGCGTCGGCAAATCAATTGATGGTGTTACGTCGATAAATACTACTACTACTAGTACTACACAATTAAAAAAATTGTCTTAGTAAAAAATAGTTTTAAAATTAAAAGTAAATTAATAAATAAGTGGCTAAGCAAACTTTTAAAAGCAACCGCAATGTCAATTTATTCTTACGTTACTTTTTCCATTATTTTCAATATCGAAGTTGTAGTGTATAATTATACCAATAGTTAATTACATTCAAAAGTTAAGATATTCGTAAATATTTTATTTTATTGTTCGTATAAACCACTATTCTTGAAGTTATTATTACAATTGGTGAACTTTTTAAATTATAGCCGCAAATGTACGTATTCCGCGATACATGACTATATATATATGCATTACCTTATTAAGTATTTTTAAAAAAGTTTTGGATTCGTTGAAACAAAAACGATTACCTATCTCACGTAAAGCTTGATAACCTTTCAAGCATCTTATGGATATAATACATAAAATCAACACTTCTTATTTGAGGATAAATAACATTGTTACGGACTGACAAATAATACAGAAAACTGTCACCATTTATTTAAAAAAAATAAATATTATAAATAAGTTGTAAATATACTTGCCCAAGATTTAATTTCAATTTCATGAAATCATTTATTTTAAAAAAAAGAACATGTTTATTTGCGCTAAAAATTGATTGCACGCTCGAAATAAAAATAACATTGAATTCCTTGAACAATTGAACTAAATGAAGCATAAATGCAGTAATAAATTACAACAAGAAAAGCTGGGTTATCTATGCGGAATCAAGGCTGGGAGTTCGAGATTCGTATCAAAGAAAAGAGATGCTCTACTCAGATCTGATTCAGTACTTGAGCGACGTGCTTGCGCGTAATCTACAAGTGATTTCATTACTATTATTTTTTTATTTTTTTTATTTTTTTTTCTATATATATATATATATATAATCAGATACACATTTTATCAACAACCAATACGATATCATTACGAAGGATAAAAACTCATAGGGTTTGATTTATTGCAACTATCGTAAACCTAGCCTCAATAATATATAATTATCCTCGATTCTATTTTGATGTCTCTTTTGATTTCAATATGCTAATTACCTAATTACCAGGCCGAGATCCAAAATGATTAAGGCGGTTGAAATTACTTTCCAGCTTATGAAATAACGACATTAAAGAATAAATTTGATTTAAAATGATATTGCATTAAATTATCCGCTTTTATTAATTCACTAATCTGAGATTTTTAAAAAAGTAGATGAAAGCGATATACTTAATGCTCCTATAACCATAAAATAACTACTCACACTTTCACTTATTATAAGATGTAGTTTGTACTTATTAACCATGATTTGCTATTATAAAAAATTATGTCTTAATTAAAGCTACATAGGTTTATTGATTATTTGATTAGTAACTTACTATAAATTATAAATATCACCGTAATGTATTTAAGTCAGAAGCGCCTGAGCGTCATTCCAGCAAAATGTAATTTTGCATAATTCAAACTAATAGTACCAGGTCACAATCTCTTTTAACTCTACTGATTATTTCACTTATTATAAAAGTAATCCCCTAAACTACAATTTTTACGAAAAAAAGTATTTACTATATTTTAAATCTCTGATGCCCTTGACTTCATTAACAAGCGTTCAATTATTTTTAGAAAAAAAAAAGAAAGAAAAAGAAATAAAAGTATAATAATAAATGAACTTTATACAAGTTCAAGCAGCTTTAGTTTATTTACAGTCAATTAATTATGCTGTAATTTAATAGTAGAAAATAATTCTCATCGGCTTACGTGTATCATTTGTAATAAAGAACGTTTAATAATTACGAAAGGTTTCAATGCACAATAATATAATTATCTTGGCCTCCAAGATATTATGAAGCGCTTGCGCGATTTAAATGCCCAGAAAATACGGTAATTCGATCAGTTGAATGACCCATATTCGATAAGAATCTCTTGCAGAGCTAATTGATACACCGATTTGTTTCGAAATTCATAATAATTTACCAAGCACTTTTTATCACTTGAAATTAATATAAATAAAGAAGTCGTTTTCATACATAAGCTGTAGCGTTTCTTATTAAAAAAAAATTATAGGAATGTTAGAAAATTTACAATATTATAAAATGTCAAATTTTGAATGATTCAAAATTATTAATAATTTACGTGGTCCAGAAGTATTAATTAAAAACACAGAAATTGAATATTTTACGATGAAATGTGAAATTGCTCACTTACGTTCGCTCGGTTAAATAATTATATTTAAGCACCTCCATAACTTCCTATAATAATAAGCATTATTAAAACTTATCAACAATTCAGCGCATATTACTTTAGTACAAAATTACAAACCGTCTTTTAAGGACTGACCAGTCAGAATTACTATTGTAGAAATGTAAAAAAATCGCTTTTTAATGTAATTTGTCGGATAATATAGGTTTCTTAATTAAATCAATACGTATTATTTATTTATTTATTTTTATATGATGATTAAGCATTGAATGTACAAATAACTGCATCAAATGAAACTATTTATTGCACTATCAAACTAAAGATATGTTTTCCATTATTTTTAGTTTAGTTCAATGTTGTTTTAAATTAACATTGCCTTAGAATAATTTCAGATGGTGTAATAATACGTTGTTGACAATATAAGAACGAATTAATCACTAAAAATTGAAGTTTTCAGTTTTTTCGCAAGTAAGCAGAAAGTGGACCACGAAACACGAAGCGACTGCATTTTCTAATGCCATCCAAACTTTTATAAAGTGCCAGCTAATCGTTATACAAATTTATATAATCATGAAAAATATATTTCTCGAATTTTGTAGAATAACATATTGTAAAGACCATATGCGTGGGAAAAAAAATTCCATCATACCATGTCAAGCTTCAAGATAGTGATGTATTCGTGTAACATTATTACGTATAAATATTATTGCTGGGATCATCTGTTTTTACAATACTGTAATAATTCAATGCAACTATGTGTATATTTAAGAGATCTAGTTAATAATATAAATAAATAAACAAATCTATATATTAAAATTCTTGAAATTCTATTACAAGCTTTAAACTATTATTATCCCAAGTACCAAAGGAAATACGATAATGATAATAGTAATGGATACTTCTTTAATAAAATATTCAAATATTTCATTTAATCAGATCATTTACTATTCATAATGTCAATATTAATATAAATTTTTTTATTCTTTAATACAATTTTTGCTACAAGTGTATTTTTATATTATGAATTTCTTTACATAATTTTTATTTTCTTTTTTGCAGTTACATTGCCAAATTCTTAATTTTGAAAGATTCTTAAAATGTAGCTTTTTAGAACACAAGAATCATAAATAAATTCAATAAAAAAGAAACTTTAACGTATCAGTCACAATTAATTGAAGGATTGTGCTATACGCAATAAAATAATTTTTGAACAAAACTCATTTATTTATTCAAGTATATTTTTTGTACTTTTGATACAATGTTAACTGACACTGTAACAGAAATCGAATTTCTAGTTTAAAATTCTAACCTCAATCAGGTATTTAGCTCATAATCTTAATTCGATTTAGTTAAAGAATATCCAATTACGATTTATTTACATAGCAGTAACGATTAAGAAAATACTCTGATTCACTAATCTTATGAACATATATATATATATATTAACACAAACAATCAATGAATTATGACAATATTTACAAATAACAATTCGTCAAATAATAAATTATTTTGTTAATTTTATATATTTAGTGTATGGCTAGCTCATGTATTTATTATATACGCAATCCGAATACGACACAACAACAATACAACAAGAATAAAAAGATATGGAAATAAATACGCATAATGAGTACACGAGTGTAAATTCATTATAAGTGCAAGCATAAAATGAGATTAGCGTATGAATGTTGATCGATAACGATTCAGCATTTTCATTGAGCACAAACACATAAACAAAGAATGCACGAGGTATTTGTAATTGAATCCGTTATCGAAGATTCCCTGTTTTGTACAAATAATAACAATAATAATATTAAAGTTTGTCGATATTGTCGAGTCGTTATTTAAGCAAATTAGTCAAAAATGATAATTATATTTGGCCTTTACGGTAGAGAATCGTTATTTTCGAAAAAAATTGTTCGATTGTAAATTATGAATTACGGATAACTCTCTCTCTCTCTCTCTCTCTCCCTTTCTTTCTCTCAGTCCTGCCCCTCCCCCCAGCCCCCACAGCCAGGCAGTGAGTAACGCTTCATTTGAAAGTGCAGCAAAATCGAATCTTTGTGACGCAGCCTCCATTGTGCCAATTTCTTAAACATGGCTATGACATAAGGCAACGGCAATACCAGTGTTCGAGAGGCATTGTATATATACGTATACGATGTAAAAAAAAAAAAAAAAGCAAAATGTAGCTTCGAGCGGGAAATTTCAAAGCTAATTGTCGATTGCGTGAATTAGCGATCGGCGATCGAGGGTGCGGAGGGAGGGTCGACTCGGAGCCAGTGGTCGCGATCGGACGAAGAACACGAACTTGTTAAAATAGAGATAATGAACCGGTGCGAGCCGTGATAGGTAGGCGAGGGGAGAAGAGTTGCCCGATTGCGCGGGAAGAGCGGCGTCGGCTCTTGGCAGCCGTGATTCTCATTTGGCTTGGGGATCGGAGCTCCGATTAGAAAGCGTCTCCGTTGCCTCGCATCAACGGCCAACCACCGGGGTCTCCTCGTGTTCTCCGACAGGGACCTTTGCATTGCGCAGAATTGAAAAGTTTACGGAGCACGTACCCAACCTCCTCGAGACTCCGTTTACATTTCAGGCGCAGTCATGCACGTCACAACAACAAGTGTACGTATATCGAAACCGGCTTTAACTACAATGCGTGCGAATTATCCCTTGCGAATTCCACTACATTACTGGTCATTTTGCAATAAAAGCATGGCCAAGCGCCCGCCTATCCTCCTTTAACCGATGCAAATGCTTTTATTACTTGCGATGGAATCGATCGTAACTTGGGATAGAATTTTTACGAGGTCTTGGCAGGAGGGCAATAACAAAGCTGTCAACAGAATTTTGAAAGATGCACCCGACTATCTGCAGGCCATTCCCGATTCTGACAAAGGTATTTTGTAACTCACTCTTTGCGGACTCGACCTTTTCCTTCCTTCCTTCCTTCCTTCCTTCCTTCCTTCCTTCCTTCCTTCCTTCATTCCTTCCCACCTTTCTTCTTTTCAATTCGTTACCTACATTAACCTGTGTTTTATTTTTCATCGTCATACTCCGAATTTTTCCTCTGTCTCTCTCTCTCTCTCTCTCTCTCTCTCTCTCTCTCTCTCTCTCTCCCTCCATCCTTCCTTCTCCCTCCCGTCCCTCTTACCTCTATCCAACGTAAATAATACAGGCTGGAAGGATAACGAGCAACGCTCTTTAGCGTGTAACCCTCTAAACATCTACAAAATCACGTCTTGCCGTGACAACAAAACATTGTTTTAGGTTATCAAGAAAATGAAAATAAGAACTTGAAAGCACTCTGCATGGCAAATACATTTATTTCTATAATAATGGTAATCCGTGTTCTCGCGTCATTCCATATTTATAAATACAATAAAATCAAAAATAATATCTTTATATGCCAATGTTGTTCTTTATAAATAAAACCTCTTGTTCCCATTTTCTTCTTTATCATTTCAATAACATTTTGCTCCAGGGAACATTGAAAGAATTTACTTTTGTCATTACAGAAGCAGCTTTGGAGATACTTTATAATAAAAAGAAAGGATTATACACATCTATTAAAAGTATATTGGACAAGCAAGAGCTTCAATTGACATCATTTAAAAATTCATTAAAAGAGTTTTTTAAGCTGCTGCAGTTCATTATGGAATTTTTTAAACAACATTATGAGCCTTATATTATGCAAACTAGGGTAAAAAGCATTAAATTAAACTCTATTAATTAATTATTTACGTAATCATTGATTTAATGCTTACAGGATATTTCTTTAAGCTGTATTAAAAACGTATCTTATACCTTTACTATCAGAAAAGTAGCTGGTGATACATTGAAGAAATTAATAATGTTATTTCCAAATTATGAAATGAAATTAGATGAAATTATTCATGAATATGATGGTATTTATTCAATAATTTATCGCTTACAAATCTTTAAATTTATAATTACCTTCTATTGCTGCATACATTAGACTTTTCACATTTCTTTTATTATACATAATTTGCATAATTAGCATTATGCATAATAAAAGATTGCAATGTAATCTGTATTATTTATTATTAAAAAATCTCAACTTAAATGTAATTAAAGAATGTTTGTTTTAATTTTCAGACGAGAAACTTTTGTATAATGTTTTCGGTGCAATTGCAAGGTACCGTCCTAAAACTAAAAATATCGATAAGTTGGTGCATCCAATATTTTTGAAATTATTATATAATTTACAAAAACAAGTATGTACTTTTCATATTTTGATGTTATAATGAATGAAATTAAATTTATAGTTTTAATTGGAATTTCTATTTTATTATTGTGCATACGGTTGAATAGATTTTTATGAATTACAGAGCGGATTAAGTGAACGAAAGCAGCAAAAAGATTATATAAAAAGTTATTTAGAATGCTTATTAGATATGCTGGTAAATTTCAAGCCTCTATCAGAAAATACAACAGTTCTTTATTTTGAAAATATTTATGAAGTATTTTTGTTAATGTGCAAGCTTCATAAAACACAGGATATTATAAATAAAATTCTTTACATTTTGAGTACTCACACGCAATACTTTTCAACTTTAATGTTTAGAGATTATGAAAAATGGCATGAATTTTTAAATATTTTATACAAAAATAATCCCACTTACATAGTTGCAGATACTTTAAAAGCTTTTTATAAAATTATATCCCATCATCTTTTAAAACATGACAAAGAAGATATATTTAGAGTAACAGAATTTATTTCCTTTTTAGTTACGTTTTATTAATTCTTGTATTTACTTGTATTTATTTTATTTTTTCCAGTATTTTCAAAATTATTTTAAGTTAAATATATATAACCCTAAAATATCATTTGATGAATTGGGTTTAAATATTTATGGTCTAGGACAACTTTCTGTTGCATACAACAAGTACTCACCATCTGAAATAAATGAGCTTTTTCAAATTATTTCCCATCAAGCATTATTATTTTCTAAAAAGTATGACTATAATAATTTCATTCGGAAAAATATAATTTTTTACAATAATATAAATAATAAATGTTTTTCAGAAAAGAGCAAGATGATAAAAATATTCAATTATTACCAGATTATTTGCAAGCTTTATCTGAAATTTTAAATTCATTACCCAGTATTTCCTTGTATAAGTTGAATATTATTATTAAACTTAGCATACTTAATGTTAAAAAGTTTGCAGAATTGAAGATAAGAAATCAAACTAACGCAATAGCTGCATTAAAGAACACTTTTGTCAATATTAAAAGACTAGAGAATAATTTACAAAGGCAGTATTTTCATGCGTTATGTGAGTGTTAATTAATCGATTGTAACAAATCGATTGTAAATAAATCTTCATTATAATGTACGTAGTTCTTAATCTTGATAATTTTGTTTCAGTTTATGAAGGAACCTTGTGGTCCTGTTCTCATGCACTATTTGTTGATATAGAACTACAACAAGAAATTAAAAATCTCCCAGAGTATCCACTTTGTTACAAAAATTATCTACCCCTTTGGCATTCGTTATTCAATATAGAAAATTATCAATTAGAATTTATTCAACAAATTTTTTATGAATTAATATCTGTTTTGATTTTATTCATTGACCAATTGAATCTAAATGTTAAACCGAAACAGAATAAATTTTTATCCGATACATCTTTATCACTAAAGGCTGAGAATGAAGCAGATTTCAGATATTTTATAAATCTTGTAGATTTATATACACAAATATTTGAGGAAATTAATATCGAATTATTAAGGAACCACGTAGAAAGAATTTTAAAATGTTTTATTAAATCTTCGTATAAATATCCAATGGTATCAGGATTTTACAAGCTTATAAAAGTCATTTTTCGAAAACCTAATATTTTTTACGATTACGATACCCGTGTTAGTGAATTTACTCGTGAATTAATTCCTCAATATTTATCAGATGTTGCCCAACTTATTTATAAGTTCTCTGACGAATTGCAATTGTCTTGTATTGATCTAATTTTTAATACGCCAGTATTCTTTATAACAGAGAGAATCGAGGTTATCCCTGTATTTAAAATTGCTTTAAAAATCGGCCTAACCGATCCTCCATTGGCATATTCTGCTTTGGAAACTTTAAAAAATTGGGCTAATAGTTTAAAAAACAAAAACTTACTTAATTTCTATGAGGACATTTTTTCTTACGTTAAGCCATACCTAACGGATGAAGATTTTTTGTTGGACATAAATCACTGTTCCAGAGGCAGTAAAAATGATAAGGCTCAAAACAGCAATTCCTTCAGCGAGAGGAATTTACAGAAGAAAATCTTACAAATATGCTGTAGCCTCAAGTACGATTCCGTACTTGAAGATAATATGTTTTCCAAAGTAGAAGAATCGTGGAATATGAAATACCTTCCATTTGAGCTACTGTTTCCTGACCTACACGTCGAAATTAATTTCGAGAAATTTATCGATCAAATAAAGAATTTAATTGAAAACGGGAACAGAAGAACAAAATTCTCGGCCTGTGAATTGTTGCATACAATAATAACAATTATATTAGGGAAAAAATTAATGGACCAGTGTTTCAGTAAGGGCTTGTGCTCTGCTGTCTTAAAGCTCGGCTGTGAATCCGATAGCGTTATTAAAAATTTGTATCATCCATTAGTGATACAGTTAACGCACTATTTGAGCATAAGACCAATACGAGAATCGCAAATGACTCAAATATTTATAGATTCTCTGTTCGAAGGCTTGACGGACGAACTGAACCCGTCATTAAAGGATTATTGTGGCGTCTGCTTAAAAGAGTTTGTCGAGTGGACGATAAAACAATCACCGGAATACGATCGCTCTAACTTTAGTAAACTGGTGCAACGAATTATAAACTTTAGCCTTTCCCCATCGAATAACAAACGCCTGGCTGCTGCGATCGCATTTAATCACCTGTGCACGACTCTCGGCGGAAGCATAAGCGTAATCAACCGGCATTGGCTGGCATTCCTGTACGTGTTCGTAAAGTCTTTGGAGAAGTGCGACGACATAAGAATAATCAGTGCCATAAATAACGTAGAGAGCGTTATTAAGGTAACGTCGAACACGTTAAATGCAAAGAGTTTGCACAGGGAGAAGCCCCTCGGTTTCGCCAACGAGACATTAAAAAGCGCGACCATGTGGCTATTCGACCAGTGCGGCTCCTTGAACGTACGCTGCAGGCTCAAGAGCATGGAGCTCTTTGAAAGTCTTTATTTATTCATACCCGGGAATAGGCCAATAGAGGAATTCTTCAGGTCGCTCGGCGCGAGCTCCGTCAACAGGATAATTTTGAAGAATCTCGACCAAGACTTCGACCGGCTCACCGTTCATCACATACAGACCTTCTTAAAGTGCTTGGACTTTTACATTTGGATCTTCAACAAAGGCTTCCTGACGCCCGAGAGCCTTCTCGAGGACGAGGACGCCCGTTACGAAACCGACGCCTTCTTTCGCTTCTTCTCGAGGTTCGTCTCTCTCGTTATCAGCGGCGACGTTAAGAAGGAATCCGAGTCCAACACGAGCACTGCCAAGGAAGCCGAGGAACTGACTTACCTCTTCAACAAGGCGACCTTGGAGATCTTCAGATTCATATCCATACTGCTGATAACAAAAGTAAATGAGAACAATTAAGCCCAATCGACTCTCCCATAAGAAAACTATCGATCCAACCTAAACGTCACATTAATTTACATTAACTTTATTTGCAGAAGAGGGAGTCGACGAATATACTGAAGTACATCTGTACCGACGATTTATACACGTTGATCGGTCTTTTCACGCTGCGCCCACGCACGATCGGACTCACCGCCAGAATATTACAAACTATTACGTCACAGCAGCTGGAAAATTGGTTCACCGAGATAATGAAGCATCTGCCCGAGGCATACGTATCGGAGCTACGAAGACATTTTCTTATTGAAAAGATAGAGGATTATATATTTTTTACGAATCCCGACGATATTGTACATTTTAAAAGGGATAGATTACCTTCTAAATATTTTATGCGAAATATAGTTATATTGAGAAAGTGTAAATTGTTTAATTTCGAGATCGAGGTACTTTTTCATTAAGCCGTTAAAGCCTTACACGTTGCGAGCCCTACGTATTTTTTCATATCTTTCATTGACGTTTCAGCATAATATAACAACTGACTTTGCTAAGGAAAAGATTATTATTATATTCGAGGCGCTGAGATCGGCCGTAGAGAACGGCGATGTACTTAAGAGGATCGACAGTCACATTAGGGCTTACTTGGAAGGCGTCGTGCGGTTTTTATTACTCGATTACCAGGTTCGTAGGTGGAACGGGTGATTGACCGTGCATCTATCCTTCCTATCCTTCTCTCTTTCCCCCTTCTGCTCTTCCCCCCTCTCTCTTTTTCTATGAAAAACGAATGACCCGCGAATGAAATTGTCTTTCAGTCCGAGCTGCTGGAAACGCTAATTGATCTCATCGTCGAGAGTCCCTCTCGAGGCTCTTTCGCGGCTACGGACGCCGGCTACGCGCTCTCCCATCAAGAATATTTGTTAGATACGTTTAAGTTGCCGATGTTCACGTGCATGATGAAGAATCCCGCGGATGCGCTGAAAATATTGGACAAGAAGCTCCCGCAGTCGCCGGACGAAACGTTCCTGCTTATCGAGGAGCTCGTTATATTCAGCCAGCACAAGAGGAGCGAGTGCTCGGAGACGTTGGCCACTGAGATAATAAAGCGCTGCTCGGAGTACAGGCGCCAGGTGGGGGACGTGGTGCGCCGGGCCGACAGGTTCTTCAACATCAACCGAGTGGCGGCCTCGCTCCTCAGCAACTCCATGGCCGTGATATACACGGACGGTCTGCCCAATGCCTTGTTTGCCTGGATTGTCGAGGAGCTCAGCCTCAATAACGACTTCGACAGAAAGTTCGCAGTCATGGAGAGCTTTCTCATGTGCATGATCGACGAGGCGGGCACCTCGCGTCACCAGTTCCTAGAGATTTTACAGAAGCTCAGGCTGTCGGATCCGGACGCTTGGCTCGAGAAGCTCCGTTCGAGCGAGGTCGAGAGGTCTCGGGCGATCCAGTGTCTCCACGTACTCGCCCGACTCCTCGAAGTCACGAGGTCCAGTCTCGTCTACGAGGGCATGGCGAGGTTCGCCGCTGGCGCTTGCGAGTTCCTCATCGCCGATAGCATGGGGAATTCCCTTCGCGTTTACCTCGCGATGATATCAGCGGACAAGCTGCTCAAATCCCTCGAGACCGTTTACGAATTATTCAAAAAGCGCAGCTTCACCGGCCGCGAGAGGCTTGATTTTGTCCGCTACTTTCTCCTTCTGACTCTAGAGTCCTGTAGGGTACCCGTGCTCGGTAAATTTTACGAGCAGAACGCTCGCGAGATGTCGGAACTCGTGAGCCAAGTTCTACCGGAAGCCGACCTCGTTGAGCGGAAGGCCGCCCTCGTAACGAAAATCGGCTGCTACAGACTCCTCGAGCTCATGTTCTGCAAGCTCCCGCCCTCGATGATCATACTTTACGCAGTCGAGGACAAGCAGGTGGACCTCGGGCTCTTCCTCGCGGAACGCGCCATGGAAGTGCGTAAGCTGGTGCCGCGCCACGAGCAGGAACGCGAGCTCACGAGGCTCTTGCACTGCGCTGCCTTTAACTTCTTCGTCGGCCTGGCCTGCGCCAAACACGACGAGAGCATTTACAAGGTCATATTCCGCGAGAGCGATCACACGGATCAGTTTCTTTGGAAGAGGATCATCGACTGCGAGAGGAGCTACGATCTCTCGGGGACTAGCCGAAGCTTCCGCTGGCAGCCGATCAACATACGAAGAATTAACGAGGAGGGGGCCCCGGTGGTCTCGCCCTACGGGCCCTACTTACGTAGAGACTCGCCCCGTGTCTCCGAGCTGCAGATGCTCGCCGAGGGTTCGAACGGACGGCAGTGGATCGGTCTCGAGCACGACGAGTTTAACATGCACGAGTGCGCGGCCAGCGTAACCGGCATGATCATTCACCTCGTAAACAGCAAAGTCAGTCGGTTGCCTTCGGTTGGCGAGGACCCTAAGACGGTCCAGCTGCCCGAGTGGCTCGTATCCTTCCGCATAGCCCTCGCCGACGATAACGATAACGTAAATCTCTTCCTCATGCGGATAATCGGCAACACCAGGGCAGCATTCGTCCCCTACCTAAGATCGCTCTTTGTTGTCCTGATGAAATGCCTGTGCCACTATCTCGCCAGAAATCCACTCAACTACCTCATCAGAGATATGCTGCTCATTATCGTTGAGTCGAGGTACGAGTTGCGGGAGAGGGAGGACATCAAGATGGCTCAGAAACTTATAGAGCTGATGGTCGAGCGCGTTTACGACAGCCGTGCCCAGGTCTACGAGTACAATATGGAGATGCTGGATAGGCTAATGTCCGTTTGGAGCGATCATCTCAGCTGTCCGGAGAATATCGACGCGCAGATTCAGATCTCGGGGGTCGAGCCGGCGATGAGAATTGTCCTCCTGATGTTGAAGCGCGAGATCGAGCCCGAGATCCTCATTGCCAGGCGCGAGGTCCACGCCATGATCAGACGGTCGATGTTCATGTGGCAGGAGCCGACGACGCCCCCGACGTTCGAGACGCTCGGCTGGCTCATGCGCTACCTAGAGCCGGAGCAACAGGATATCCTCATCGAAGAGGATCTAATCGAGCTATTTACCGATATAAAAAGGTACTCCCATAACCTCCCGCTTCCTTAGACACGCATTTTTTTTTTTTTATTTTATTTATTTTTATCCGTCTTTTATACTACTTGAAGAGGCCCGTGCTTTTATTCTCGTTCGCAGATACGATGTCGATTACTGCGCGAATCTCGTCTGCCTCCTCTGCGAGGGTTGCCCGCGACTGATCGATCGCGAGGACTTGCAGCCGTTCATGGATCCCCGACTAGTCGAGGACGACAAATGCAGGGCCGATTGCTTGGAACTGTTTGCGAGAATGATGGACGACCTGGAGCCAGAGCTGGAGCCGGAGCTGCCGCTCCTCTCCCACCTCGAGCGCCTCGACTTGAAAGGGGTTCTACGCGACTGGGACTTACCCTGCCTCGACGTCGCCTTCAAGATCCTTGACAAGCTCATAAGAACCCTGAGCCCGGCGGAGCTTTTACCTTACGCCCGGTTGCTCGAGGTCTACGTCGCGCCGGGCGTACTTTTGGAATACAAGAGGAACGCTTACGACTTCTTCGCGCGAGCTTACGAGGTCTACGCCGACGTCGAGTGAGTGCTCACCTTCTACTGACATTCATTTAATTCAAGCCATTCAAGGCTACGCGCCCTCACGAGCCCCCTCCCTCCGTCGTCGTCGTCGTCGTCGTCGTCGTCGTCGTCGAAATAAAATAGAGAAGACCGCTCGGGTGACTCTGCTTACAGAAGCCAGGAGTCCGACACGTTGAGGAGACTGTGCCGGGATGCGCTTATTGGGGGCGCGTCCGACCCGAGCGACGAAATCCAGGACACGGTGCTGGACTTTTGGTGCGGCAACGCGGGACTGCCCGAGACCAGCCTCGAGCGGCTACGAGATCTCCTGCGGATGTACAGCCCGCGGGTCCACGCCTCTTACTCCCAGTTCCTCGCGCTGGTCATGCTGGATCTCGCGGCCCAGGTGCCGGAGAGCGAGCGACTGCTCTACAGTCGGCTCGTCCCCTGCCATTACGAGGATTACGAGATCGTCGCCCCGAGGACTAGGCGCAGGAGTCGGACCCGCGCGCCTCTCTTCGCCCCCTCGCTCCTCGCCCAGATGGAGCGCGCCGTAGCCCAACAGGGAAGCAGGCTTAAGAGGCCCGCCGAAGAGGAGAGGCTTCAGGACGCGCCCGACACGAGCCTCGGGCACCTCGACGGTCTTGCGAGGTAATTTATCACAAGGGCGTGTCTCGACCTTACCTCGAACGCTACTACTGCTGCTGCTGCTGCTGCTGCTGCTGCTGCTGATAATCACTATAATTCCTACCAAATTTCAAGCTCTGCTGACATTTTAAAATTACATAAAAATCATTCGTAAGCACAGACTTGAAGGGAAGGTATTATTTAATTACTTTTTCAAGTTTCGTGCTCAAATTACAATTAATTAATTTAGTAATTTGTTTAAAAGCATCGCCTTAACGTCTGTCGAGGCCGGTAATTGTATGAAATCAGTTTGACAGACTGGATTATTATCTGTTGAAGATCATCGTTGATGAGGTCGTCGAGGGACCCGGTACCCGACCCCTCGGAGAACAAGCTTTCGAAACGCATCTTCGAAGGCTCGCCCGGCATGTTGACTCGCAGCCCAATCCGAACAGCGGCTCACGAGTATTTTCGAAAATTACGCAAGGAGACGCGGGCGCAGCGCGAGACCGTGAAGATCAACCGGAAGTACAGGCTGGGCAATTACCCGGACGTGGAGATCACTCAGTCGGGGGTCGTGGCGAGTCTCCAGGGTCTTGCGCGAACCGACCGTGGCTTTGCCTCCAAGATCGTCGTCTCCCTCGTCACTGGCCTCGCGAAGCTTCATCCCGAGCTCCAGCCGGTCGTCGACGAAACCTGCCGTCGTGCCCTCGAGCAGCCCAACGACTTTGCGGCTCCGGCGCTAGAGATCCTCCTGGGCACCGAGTGCGCCAACTTTGATGCTCGGGATGTTGCCAAGCTCGCGGTGTCGATGAATTTGCACGGCTCAGGTAAGTTCGCAACCCCACTGATCAAGTTTTTCAAAGTCGCTTCGAAAAATTTCGTGGGTCATTCGAAATTAGCTTTGAACGCGCGACGAACGTACCTTGAGACGTGCCATCCAATTGCCGACTCGTTACGTAATTTTCATTAAGTCGAGGCTATAATACTCTTACCCTCTTCCTTTTTTAATGTTCTCCATTAAATATTAGGATTTGAAGAAACGAAGCTTGAAAGAAGCGATAAAAACGACCAATTGTACCCTTTAAAGGGACTAAGTAGATGTGAATTGTCGTCTCTTTACGTAGTAATTGGTAGTTGGTATCAATTAAATATTACATTTTATTAATAGTTTTTTTATCGGAGAATGTCTCGTTGTCCCGCAGCGATATTACTGCTTGAGAAGGACTCGATTCGACGTCACGAGGCCTCGTACGCCGTCCCCGTGCAGAAATTAATGGGCGTGAAGGTATTGGAACACCGATTCCAATTGGCTAAGCTGTACAAGTCCATTGGCCACGAGGATGTCGTCAGCAATATCTTGAGGGACTGGACGCAGCCGGCGATCTCGTGTCACCTGCGCCGCGGTCACGTGGCCGAGATCGAGGGCGACTGGGCTACGGCGGGGGCTGCTTACGAGGAGGGTCACGGCGTCGAGACCGACGACTCTCAAGATTATTGTCTAGAAGGCATGTTCCGGGTAAGTTGTCTACGCGAGCTTTTTACCCCCAATAACCTTAGCTTCGAGCTAGAGCATTTTAGACCAAAGCCAATCGCGACCCCAAAAACTTTTATTATTGAGCTCTTACGATTCGAATGGATTTTTTTTTTTTTTTTCTTTTTGGGAACATAATGTTGTAAACGGTCCCGAAACTTCGGCAACTTTGGCGGATCTGGACTTTGGATTTGACAAACGACTTGCGAAGCTTAAACCCTTTACAATGTAATTTTCATCACTAATTGAGTATTGGAAATTACTTATTGGAAACGAGTAAGGCTTTGATGAAATTCGCAAGCCTCCCAGAGCCATTAAATTTATTGTCACGTTAAAAAAATGATCTTTAATTATAAACTTTTCTCGTAATCTAGATCATGATTGATCTAAATTTACCGAAACGATTCGTACGTAGATGCAGCCCGGAAATATTAAATGGCAAAAATTCATTATCTACTAGTTTTATAATTATTGATCGGTGGATAGGGGGCTGGGGGGGTTAGTTCAACGTACGTCAAGATCAAGTGTAGGTTGGCCGTTATTGGCATTCCAGGAGAAAAGGTGGTACGAGCCGGGGGGGGATCAGAGGCGTTGGAGATAAAGAGTTAAACGGAAGACGGCGGTCGAGGCGTAGGTGATGACGCAATTGCATTGTACTCCTGCGTCCCGTACACGGCTTCTAACACGTTATTTATTAATACAGACAATCTATGCCGTACTCTAAATGCGGTAAATGCGTCTAAATCTATTCATCTATTCACCCTTTCCAATTGCATTCAATGCCGCGATCAATTGTAATTAAAATGACGAATTAAAAGAAAAATAGACCAACTTTACGGTTTTAACAAAAAAAGTTCTTAAATATTTAAGTTCTTCTCACAGACAAGATACAATTACTTACGTAAATATTTTTAAAAATCAATCGATCGATGTCGTTACTTCCCCCCCCCCGTTGTTTATAAATAAATTAAAAAATACCATCTGAGAATTCCGATCGATCTTCAAAACTTCCATTATCTCCATATTATACCCGTTAGATTTATACCAACAAAATTATGGAAAATTCTCTTTTTAAACTGTTCATATCAATGTTATGTAAATGTCACAATAGATTGTAGTATATATGTATATATATGTGTGCGCGTGGACGTATTTATTTGTACCTTTTAATAGATAGTTAAACATTAGTTTTCTCATTAGAGTTTTTGCAATTTATTATCATTATTATTATGAATCTATACAAATTCTATTACAATATCATTTTCATAAATGTCGGCAATATTGTATTTGTTTATAAATTACTTTTTTGGGATAAAATTGATAATTTTCAAAATAAATATCTAAAAAAAGAAGTGAAACTCAATCTGCGTGTATTATATAATATTTGAAAGTAGAATGTTTAAATCAACTTTTTTTGAAGCGGAATTTTATTTGTTATTTAGTTACAATTGCAGAAATCCGAATGTTTAAGAATCGACCAAAATTGAAAGCACCGTGCAATCCAGTAAAAAGAATATTAAAATTTATTTATAGAATTTTTAAATTTTTTACCTACATTTCTGCAACTACTTGGAATTTTTAAATAAATTAAAATTTATTCATATTGATTAATATATTTTGTAGTCACAAAATATTTTAAATAATTAAAAAATACTCTAAGATCGAAGAAGTCTTGTAATATTGAATATACCTTTAAAATTTGACAAAAATCAATCACTAAGAATCTTGGCTTAATATTTTGATATAAAAAATGTGAAATTTACTTAACATGTAAAATTACAATTTTATTATGTAAGAGCTTATTATGTTTATATAGGTTGAATATAACTTTATCTGACAATTATCAATAATCGTTATCAGAATAAATGTGAGTTTAGCAAAAGTTTAGTTGTGAAGGTGATGTTGTCAGGGTAACCATTATCAAATAAATTAACTTTGTCAAACTTAATATTTCAGTAATCGTTATTCTTACATATTATGCTTATGCATATGTACACAGATATCTACAAATAAAAAGTATTTGATTAGGTAGAACTTTCTCTGCCTTCGTATCTCCATCGCCACCATGTAACCTTCATGCGATCCCAGATATTTTGCAACGAATTCATTGCAGGCCTGACATCCAATAAAGCAAATTTATACTTATCATCAACTGCTCCACCATCGTAGTAATCAATTATATATTTCACATTTATTCCACATCTATCGACTATCCAATCATGTCGATCAAATGGTAAGCCATATCCCAACCAATAACGAATTCTGGCATGCGCTGAATATTCTTTTGCTTTTCCTTTAAAACTTTTTAATTTTGGCGTAGTGCATTCTCTTGCGTGTAATGCTTCCCACTTTAATACTTCTAACCAGGCTTGCTCATTATTAGCATTGTGAATCTTAATGATATCGTCCATGTCTTTTGGTGAAATGTCATCGTCCTTCCAACGCCAACCTTTTCTAAGCATGGCATTCCAAAACATTTGCGGCGATGGATAGACCCAAAATTCACCTTCTTCATTAGCTTTTGGAATTGAAGACATCTGACGCTCTTTTGATAATGGAAACGGCTGATCGGGTGCTGGGTTTTGATTCTCCATGGGCATCATATTTAATGGATTAATATCATTTTCACCATGTGCAACTGGACATTGGCTCGGCTTTTTCGTTGTTGCGCTATTTACATTATGAACTGGACATTCCGAAATCGATTCTTTTGATTCCTTACCGTTTTGCGTTGTTACCATTGAGTTACCCATCTTTGGAAAAAAGCTATAGTAAAATAATATAAATTATTTTCTTTGGTTTACGTATGAATCTTTAATGTATGACGTAAGTATAAATGTGTCAGACCTAATATTTTTGCAGAGCGGGGATTGCAAGTGTGTCAATTATTTAAGGTTAGAACGACGAGGTGTAATAACGTATATATAATAGGAATAAAATAATGAAGGAAACTTAAAATAGGTATCGCTCACTCAACTTTAACACAGAATCAGAATAAAATTAGTAAACACTATATACAGGTATCGTAAATGGGTAATGTGCAGCTCAATTGTTTGGAAAAGAGTACATTTTCGTATTTAGTTCAAGCAACAACCTAAAAGTATCTAAACATAGCACAGCGTGTCTCTTATTTAATTTCAATTTTAATGCCTGGGCTCAGGTGAGGCTAGGTGAGACTCATTGAAAACAAAAATGTTGCATATTTTCAGATAGATTTCTTCTTGTTCAAATAATCGTATTAGCGTTCGAAAATATTTCAATTTAGTTTTTATTCTTTTTTAATTTCTTCTTTTACGCTTACCTTTAAATGTTCACGGCTAATATTACGCATGACATTCTAATTATTAAATATTATCAATACAGATATATTTAATTTAAGCTTTTAAGACCAAATGTTCATCAAGTGTTACGAAGGTCGAGAATTTATATCGAGAACATTAATTATATTCTTAAATATAAAATATAGTATATTTATAAAAAATTTAATTATCGTACCTTTTATTTTAAAACAAATTTAACAATTATTCGTCAATGTTTTCCGTATTGTTTGTATTGACTTATATCGATTTTGATTTTCTCTCTTTATTTAACAACGTTATATAATAATGCTTTGTTCTTGATAAATTATTATTCGCGTGTTATTTAACAATATCAATAAGTCTAATAATATTGTCCAGGATCGCACTTTCCAACTTCCTTAATCTTAATTAAATGACTTCTAATGTTGTTGATTGTTAGTCGAGTCGTAACTAATGATAATTAGGAATTATCCTATTGAGGGTCGAACTCGGAGAGTAATTTAGTAATTTTTTATTTAATTGTAGTACTGCTCGAAATATTGAAAGATAATGTTATCTATATAAAACTGAACTGTGGCTCAAATTCAATTATAACAGAAGCTTTATTGGGAAACCAAAGTGGGTCGTAAAAAGTGATTTTACTATTTGAAATCCGCAATACGGCAATAAGAATTTTAAAAAGCTGTACCTTCAAATAATTGTATGAAATTATTTATGTCGCGGCTCTTCACGTCATCTGATAATACATTTGAACGTTTTTGTAGTAATTAATTGTAGTAATTATTTTTATATATGATATATATATATATATATATATTCATTAATAAGTGAGTCGGAGAATCGATTAAAAATTTAATGAAGTAGCAGTACGAATGCAAGTAAAATTCAAAATCCGCTAATATTGCAAGGGCTAATATAATTAAGGGGTGGACGCGAGGACGAGGGTAATTAACTAGCCCTAGCTCATACCGATTTCTCGGATTTCCATTTCGACTCTTCATCCCCCTTAATGTAATTAAATAGATATTAAATTTAAAATGCTTCAAGCGAAAAATCAGTTCGAAATGCTCGAAATGGCTGGCTACTTTTACTGATCGAAAATCTACTTTAATGTATTTCAGTTTTGGCATACGATTAAGAATTTTTTACTCGGCACAAAATATATTGTTAAAATTAATGAAAATGAGTAAAAATCCAATTTGTACGAAATTTTACTGAGCTTGCATTATTTAATATCGTTTATCGTTTCGTGCCTGTCGGATCTAAAAACCTTAGTTAGTTAAATTGTTTAAATTAGTTTTTTTAATTTAATGCAACGCTACCTGGTACTCAGTTACAATGTTTGTATAAAATAATACTATGATTTGTTGCAGTGTTTCAATGAACTTTCGTCTTGGACAGAGTTCAATAAGAAAATCGATCATATTTTAAATAAAGATTATAATTCCGTTTGGGAAAATCCAAAGAAGGGCAATTTACTTCAGTGGATTTTTACAGTAAGTATTTTTACGTTTATTATTTACGTTCTTTTTTCTAATTTCGGGCTCAGGTAACTGGTTAACGTGAAGAAATTTGATTTATAATGGTTATTAAATGTATTCATAAGTTGTAGCTTATTTCAAATAATTGTCAGGTTTTTATTTGAAACAACTAATGTCAATACAGGCATTTTGAGTAAAAACTTTACCTTAGAATTAATAAACTAATAGTTTCGTCTCGCATTTATTTAGGGTCAGCTGGAGAGTCTACTGGATGACCTTGATACGGGAAGGTCGTCCGGGTCGCCTCTGTTAGATCACCTGGACGACTGGATAAACGAAAGGGGAACCGAGCTGATGAAGGAATTCGGCGAGCAAATGTCGATGCTCTACCTATGCAGGGAACCGCCTGACGAGAGGAGGTCGCGATTCTGCCTGAGGCGATGCGTCGACGGTGCGAAAGAGGATTGGATAAGCTCCGGCTCCTTCGCGATCGAGTCCAAACGTCGAGCCTTCGGCCGACTCAGGATCGTCGAGGACATCGACGCCTTTCATAGGACCTTGAGTTCCGACGACTTGGCAAATGCATCCTGCGACCTCATTAGACACTGGGAAGAAGAGACAGAGAAGGAGGAGGAGGAGGAGGATTCACTAATCGGCCGGCACGATCTTTCCAATTGGACTTTACGAATGAGATACAGACTGAGCCTTTCGTCCATTTTGTTTAAAAAGCTCCAGAACGCCACTTTGGATGCAGAGTGAGCATTTTAAATTTTGTATAAGCGTAGTAGATTCCTGCGTTGAAAGGAGTCTCTCTATGCAATAGTTTCGATTTCATTCTACGATGCGAGCAATTTGCTGTGTACGCCCGACTAAATGTAACCAAATTTGCTTTCAGCGTACGAAAGGATTTATTAATATCGAGTCTGAGTCAGCAGCTGAAGACTGCGGAGCGAGCCATAAAAAACAAAAAAGATATTCTGGCTAAAAAGTATATGGCGAAGGTGAAGGGTTCGCTTGATAAAATAGACTCGGTGAGCAGCGATTACCTAAAGCTCCATCACAATTTTAACTTGCTCTCTTCGAGCTATAATTTATTATCTGCAGAGATGGGAAGTACCGCCACGGAAAAGTTGGTTCGTTGCGTTAATTCGTGGAGGCAGAGTCACGCTCTCGCTATGAATGACAGCGTCGACCCGTCGACGAGAATAAAAGCAAAGCATCAGGTCTGCGATGCTACTTCAGTTTTGTTCACTTACATGCAGAAAGATGCGGAATACACGCATCTCATAGCGGACGATCAGTTCGTTCAAACGACACTCGGCCTCTCTTCGTCCATAGTGTTCGAGTACGCCTTTCACAATTACAGATACAATGCTTTAAAAAGCCTCTGCTCCGAGGGAAGCGTCGAGGAAATAATTAAAGGCCACGAAACATTTGCCAAGTACTGTTACTCTATGATATCCGACGTATACGACCGAAACTCTAATGACTTGAAGGACTTTGTCGAAGCTGCACTGAAAACTATGACCATGGACTGCACGAAGACTATTTCTTACTTTCCCTGCTTATTGAAGTACTTGCTTTGCAGAAAAAATCAACAAAATATTCAACTTTTCGCCACCCGTTGCCGCGACGTTCCCTCATGGATGTTTTTATACTGGCAGGTAAGAATATCATAATTTACAAATAATTAATTTAAGAATGTTAAGTCAACCAATTTATGTGGACATATAATTAATTACGTTAATTGCAGGAACAAATCATATCACAACTTGCCTTGCCACACAAATCGCTTGTCCTTCCTATCGTCGAGAGGCTGGCAAAGAATTACCCCAACGCTATAATTTATAGTTTCCGAGCGATTTGCGAATATCATCCGCGATTGCGCGAGGATCCCGCGATAGATATTATATACAAGATGTTATTCGCTGATGAAAAAATCGAAAAGTTTTTCAATGCCATGAAGTATCTGTGCCAGCCCGAACAGTATCTTAAATATCATTTATTAACTATTATTCGAAAATCAAATGATCACAAGAGCTTGATCGAGGCCTTGGACAACTTTATAAACGAGGTCCGTATTCTTGCATATCCATTTATATTTTGTATGCAAATTCAATTTTCAAGTACAGCGTCCTTACAACTTATAAAGGCTTTTAAATTTGACAAAAATTTCTAATAATTGTATATAATCATCACCTTGGACACACTATCGACATATCTACGTCAATATGAAATTACAGAAAAATTTCTGATATATCGATTTATTCAAAATATTTATTACCCATTTACACGTAGCCAGTGTAATAAATTATTACGTATTGATTGCAGATCTTCGCCGACGGTCACAGGTCACACGTACAGGGTCCGATTCATAAACGAATCTTCATCAAGTACCGTAACGAATTGGAGAAGATAAAAAGTCCGTCAAACGTAGTGGACTTGAAGAAGGCCGTCGAGCACTTTTGCGCCAACCTCGACGAGGCGATGTCGACGAGGATGAGCATCGAGAAGGATTCGTCACGGCTGGATAATTACAGCCCTTACTTGGCACACTTATCGGAAGAGAGTGTATCGATCGAGGTACCGGGTCAGTATGTCGGTAAGGAGAAACCCCTGGTGAGCTACCATGCAAAGATCGCCCGGTTCGAGGATCTGGTCCATGTACAGGGTGACTCGCTAAGGATTAGTCTTATCGGCACCGACGGCAAGACCTATGACTTCCTCGTTACGATTGGAATGAATGCGCGACAAGAAGTGCGCGTGCAACGCATTTTTGAGTTATTTAATGACAGTTTACGCCGCGAGCCCTGCTGTAGAAGTAAGCAGCTCCTTGTAAATACGAGCTGCGCCGTCTCGCTCTCGAGAATGATGATTCTAAAACGTTGGATCGGTGGCACGAAGTCGCTTCGGGAGTGCGTTGATTTTTCGATAAGCGACACATCGACCATCGAGACTGTGACCAGGGAGTACAGGAATTGGATCGAGCAGGCCTCCGATGAGAAAACGTCGTCCAAGAGCTTAATGTATAAACAGGCACTTTTGAAATACAGCGCAGTAGAGGTAATCGCCAAGATGAGGGAACTCGACCGCTGTATACCCTGGGATTCGTTGCGAAAGACCTTTATTCACTTGAGTCCATCAGCCGACTGTTTTATCCAAGTAAACTGCAAACTGTTACAATAATTATATCAGCAATTCAATTATAAATGATTAAAACGATAATTTATAATTTTTAGACTAAATTTAAATTTGTTTATTTGAGTATGACCGATTATAATTAGCTAAAATTTCATTTATTTTATGAACACGCAGCTACGACGAAAGCTGATACTGAATTACTCGACCATGTGCATAGTCCAATGGATCATGGGGATTGGTAATAGACTCTTAACTAACATTCACGTGGAGCTAAAGACTGGCAGATGCTTCGGAACAGATTTTCGTTTGGTTTTCGGAGCAGGGCACGATCAGCCTATTCCCGAGCTCGTCCCATTCCGACTTACAGCTCACATTTTAGGATTGTTGAGGCCGTTTCGGGAACAGGATTTCTTCGTATCGACAATGAGCGATGTGCTAAATGCTTTGAGAAGCGACAAGAGCTTAATTACAGATTGTTTGGAAACTTTTTTATACGAACCTTTCGATTGGAATGAAAGGTTAAATGAATTGTGGCGGGAGGACGACGAAAAGCACGAAGGTTATTTTATACAATTTAGTCAAGTACTAATTCTCAGTACATACGCGCACCAGCGTTTCTATAAAGTACTCGTTAGCTTATGTATGTATGAATAATAAGAAAGCTTTTTTTCTTTCATTATTATACAGGCGTGCAGTGGTCTTTCAAGACGAAAATGTCAATTGTAAGAAAGAAATTGAGCGGTGCTAGGCCTTCAAATATCATGTTAGAAGAGCTGTCGTGCTTGCACGAGAGTCATAATAAATTAGATTGTTTTGCAGTGTACGAGTGCATTATAAACGGAAACGAGCTTCATCACGCAACCGCAAGAATTGCCTTAAAAAAGAAGAACGACTTGACGACAGGGGAACAGGTTCGAGTATATTATTATGCATATGCACTTCATATAAACGCGCGCGCGCACTCAGTAATTACAGCTATTTTAATAAAGTATATTTTTTTTCATCTTTTGATACCAGGTACAATGTTTACTGGACCAAGCAACGGATCCAAATGTATTAGGGAGAATGTCGGCCGAATGGCATCCTTTTGTATAATACTTTTAGATTAACAATAGACTACAATATTAATGAATTTAAATTTGTTTGAAAAGAACTATTTGTATATTACTGATTATAAATATATATTAAAATAAATTGTCTATATATTTTTAAATATAATTATATTGTTATTCATTTATACGTACCTATGCGTGACCATACGTCTATGTCTAAACGCGCGTACGTTATATAATTAAGCGAGCATTAACGAATCGAATCTAATCGAATCGACTATTATATTTGTCTAAATTGTAATGCTCAATTAGTACACTTTAATTTATCTAATAATTGACCAAAAATGGCAAAATAAGATATTCATATGTATATATATTCTAATTCGAGTGATTGTAATAAAAATCGATTAATCAGTAAGTAATGAAGAAAGTGCTTTGATCGAAAATAAACGATCGATTGATTTATTTGATACGTACTTTTCGGTTTTATAATGTAGGAACGTATTATTATTATTATTATTATTATTATTATTATGTTTAGCTAAAATATAAAAAACTAATACATTGTTAAAAAAAAATTGTAAATATAAGAAGACTATTGTGTTAGTCCTTATAATTTTGTATATTACTTAATGAGTAAAAAATAATAGCTTTAATAAAAGCAATCAATCAGCATGTAAGATTAACTTAAATGTATAAAATATAGACAAAATTAATTACCAATGATTATTAAAGCTTATAAATTGATTGTAAATCAGAATTATAGTAATGTTTTGGTAATGCTATATTGATAAATCACGACAGATATCAAGGGCAAGCTCTGTAACTGCCCAACCAAGCTTTATCAAGTGACTATGTGATCAGACTTGAGAATACGCAATTTTAAGACTGAATCGATGCTCCGATTATTAGAAATGTTTGCCTCCTCAGTAAGAGGAGCACCGCATGTAAAGGAAAGAAAATCTTAAAATTACATAATATTGTTATTAAAATAATTAACGAGATATGAGTATTTAAAAGCGGACGTTGAAAAGTTTTGTTTAGTTTCCGAGCTTGCGACTTATCAACCGTTTAGTTGTCCTTCAGACGATTTGAAGCATAAGATATTATATATATATATATCAGCGAAATATCAGTGGCAACAATGAAGTTCGATTTTCCCTTCTTCTGCCTTACATTAACCGCCTTATTCTTGGTTGACCAAGTTTATGTGAGTATTTGACTAAGAAAGCTAATGTCGCTCAAGATCTCCCTTACCTTACAAACACTTTTATAAATCGAAAATACCGATTAAGATTTTTCATTTTTCCTTTAAAGATATTTATTTTTCATTCTTCGGCTTTGGTTCCATTTTTGAATTGAAGAATACCAAATGGCCAAATAGTAAACTAACAAGATCATATGCATGTACATACGCTAGCCTTTGTAATATGTAATTACGGCCATTCTAAAATTCATTCTGCTTCGGACTACAAGTACGAATCTACTGCAAGGCTCAGTCTTCCATTCACCCGTACGTTCAACAATTTCGTAGGATCACTTTGCTTCTCAAACCCAGCATAATAAATTAATAATAGTTCCTATGTATTAATTATTATTTGAGATCTATAGATTCAACACTATATAGACTTACGCACTTAATAATAATTCTGATTGCGTTTACGACCCAATTAAAAGCTCATTTTGTGATTTGTTTTTTTTTTTTTTTATTATTACGTTTCGATTACAATAAATTTATGTATTTAATAAACTTTTTTTGTTACGAATACGCAAAAAACCGTCGCGATAGCGAAATCATTCGTTTATTTGTTTTTTTTTGCGCCCGCCCGCGCGCGTCCCTTTAATGTACGTGAGCCGTTGCCGGGCCCACTACAATGCCCTGATTATTAGTAAATTCATGCAGCTAATGAATGTCCATCGACAAGTGCCGGATCCGTTCGGATCCGAATGTCCGACAACTTTGTTCTCGTGAATCGGTTCCCTCGCACGTGCAATCCGTAACCTACGGCAAATGCGTTTTATTGGCTACGGCGTATAAGCGTTCATTACTGATTCACCATTGGCACTTTTAGATGCACTGCCACGAGAATTGCATTGCAAAAAAAGGGCGCGTGGTCAGACGTTATGGATTGTTTATACTTTATACTTAAAATTAATGATTCCTATTTTATCTGCTGACGCCTCATCGAAGCTTAAGTTTTTATGTGATTTCCGCACCCCACTCGTACTAATCGACTAATATTACCGTACGTGACTTCAATCCACCAATCACCACCCAGTTTTTCTTTTGCGTGCGCTTTATAACAGCCTCACTTTCTCACTCGTCTAATTATTATTTACGAACGAAGCAATCAATTGCCTTGAAACGTATCGGAAGTTATTGGAAACGAACGAGTCCAATGCAATGACGAATTCCAAATATATTCTCTTACGGATCCGTGTCCAAAAAAAGTTTCCGGCCCAATGCTTTCGAGAATTAGTCAGAAGCATTGCTTGACTACTAGCCGAAATCATAGTTTTAATCATTAATTAATACCGCGAATCTAATCGACTGAGCAAAAACCATCGGATATTACATTATTGACTTCAAGCCATCCAGCTGGCGATATTAATTGAAATAACGATTTTTTTTTCTTTTTTTTTTGTTTCTTTATTCATCCGCTTGCCACATCTTCATTCTTATCTCTGCCTGTCATTATTATATTTCCTTAAAATTTCCTAGTTACGATCGATGTATTGCGCGACTCGATATTTTCAGATAAAGCTCTTCCTTACGATGCATCATTTAGCAGAATAACTTGTATTATATTCTCTATTTTAATTACAGTTTTTTTTTTGTTTTTTTTGTTTTTTTTATTTTTTTTAATAGCCGATAAATTCTTCCGTTCCCTCCGAAATACGTTGCCTCGGTACAATAAATTCATGGATGCATTTGAAGTCTCCATATGAAAAATAAGTATACTCGAGTTAAAAGACTTTTACCGTGGCAATCGAACTTAAAAAATTTTTACTAAGACTACCGAACAGCGAATAGAAAATTAATACATTTATAGATGTTATAGATTGAGATTCAGAAAGAAACAGGTATTCAGAAGTAAACGATACTCATTATTTCATATTTCTAAGGCAGCCTTTTGAAAATTATTAAAATTTCATGACAATTGTCAGATTTAACAAATAATTATTATTTAAGTAAACTACGTCATTTTAATCTTAAAAATTATGTCAGTTTATAAACTGATTATAAATTATATTTCCAGTCATCTTTTTTACAATTTATTTAGTTTATTAACCATTTTAAATGTTACGAAACGTCAGAGATTGTATTTACAAAACACGACGAATATATAAATACTATTGATAACGTATTTGATCTCACAACGATCAGAGATTTAAAAAAAAAAAAATTACTTTAATTTCAAACTTCAACCTTTCTTATCGCCATTTAGAGTCTGTTTTTTTTTTTTTTTTTTTTTTTTTGTAATTTATATAAATCAAAGAACTAGAAATTTACGTAGTATTTCATGTTTCCTGAAATTATTCGTGCCTCTTACATTGGATGCTTATTAGCTCATTATAAATGAAGTACTACGCGTAAGGATTGAATATAAAAATTTCTTAATATAAAAAAAAAAAAAACTGCACGATTGCGTTCTAACTGAATTAAAAATTTGATTTTAGGGCGATGTTTTACCTGTAATGGGTGACTGTACAAAATACCAAATCTGCGAGGAAAGCGGATGCTTTCTGCTGAGCTGCGGCAAAGGCACGGAATTCAACCCTAGAATAAGCGTTTGCGACTACCCGTTGCAAGACCGAACTTACTGCGGAAATCGAGGTTAATCGTTTGTAAGAATGAGCCTCAAACAAGGATCCTCAGTCCTTTGCGTAAAATTCTTTAAATTTCAAACAGAAATTACGGAGTGCTTAGGGGACAACATAGATACACGATTCTTCTCCATAGTAAAATTGTTAATTAAAAATAGAGAGCGAGGATTAATTTAGAATTAATTTGACATTATAACATTATAACAATGATTTAATTTGTAAATAAAAATGTTTATTGTAAAATATAACAACAAAATAAAAAAGTAATTCGTCTTGAGCATTATTTTATTTATATAAGTACATTTGTTATTACTGAAGGCTTTATATTGAACGTAGTAGAACGCGAAGAGGAATTAAATTAATATCCCCGTTGTCCCTTACAAAGAATTAACTTACAAGACTTTAATATTATTTACATAATTAAAGTTTGCGTACTTCGTGACCGCTGTTAAAACATGTTACGAAGTACAGATGAACACGATCTTCGATATTGATGTCGTAGAGAATGTAAAATTTGATTGATTTTGTTTCTAAACTGTCGAATGAGAGTATTATTAAATCATCGCTTTATGAATTAGCTAATTAGGCTATTAAAGGATAATACGTATACATGCACGTGTCTTTCATTTGCAATATTTTCCCGATAGTAATTATGAAAATCGATAAAATCTAAAAAATTAAAACACCTCATATTGTTCGTCCCGCGATCCCACCCACTGGCTTCGTCAATTCGCAATCGTTAATTAATTACTTAATAATAGAATTTACAACGTCGTTAATTGTATTGAAAAAATACACTCATTTGTATTAATGGGACCTGCAGTTTTCCAAAATGTAAACAAATAAGGATACTTATAAAATTATAACGAATTCTTTCCTGGGTTATTGGTGACGAAGAAAATGCTTAACAAGTCATATTAGCCATTATAAATTTCAATTTATATATGAGGTATTTCCTTTGCCGGCAATCGTCATTTTTCAATAGTCATTTGAATAGATCCTTACAAATACTTAGCCAAGATGAAATTAATTCTAATTTATTTCTACTTTATCTTTGCTATTTTTATCGTAGTCGAGTTGGTTTGGGTAAGTAACGTCTGTTGATTATTTTAATACAGATATTTATGAGCCGCAGCAGGGCACAATAAATAACAAATTAGTAATTCGGCTCAATGATTGATAATGCATTCGATTTTTTTTTTTTTTTTTTAATAAATTCAGCGAAAGTACATTAAAGTAATAAATGACAATTTATAAAACTAACGCTCCGAGATCCAGTCTACTACTATTTAACTATTAAACTATTAAGAAGAAACAAAAGCGAAAAATACGAACATGAATTAGAATGTATTTGTATTTGAATTTGAACATGTATTAGAATACATTGAATTAATTAATATATCAGAAAGCCTAAGAAAAATACGGCTCAGTCAGTAGGCTGGATAATATTTTGAAAACTTTGCATTACAGAGTGACGTTATGTACATTCCGGGTAACTGCACAAAGTGCCAATTATGCGATTACAGTGATTGTTTCGTTCCCGATAGCGGCATCGCTACGGATTTCGATCAAAAACTGAATATTTGCCACTATCCATTTGGAAAACAAAGCTCGTTACACGGGAATCAAGGCTACCCGGGCTCTAATACTTTTCTAGAAAGCCAATATACAGTCAAGGATTGCTATGGTAATAATAATATGTATTCTGTGAATTCTTATCCAGAGATGCATATTTCCCTTAATCTATAAACCATTTTTAACGAAAGAAACGGTGCTGTAGTGGTTGCGCATTCATAGCTGCATCTTTCGATGCACACGACTAAAGTAATTACGTCAAAGATTACATTAGTTATGTAAATTTGTGTATTACTATTTATCAATACGGGTAAAACAATAATTAGTATAATTATTACATAAGCGGTTAACTTTAATTATACGTATGTTTCTAATAAATCAAAGATTAAATATACAATTTTATCTTTCTATCTCTGTCGTTGTCTCTGTCTGGCCCTTTTTCTTTTTCTTTGACTTTTGAATGTTCTCCTTCTGCTTCTCCTAACCTAAGCTGGTTATCAGAATCGTGTGAACGTGTAATTGTAAATACGCGTTGGAATATTTATATATTTTTATCAACATATTTTAGAGCTTGTAATGCATTTTGGGAGTTCGAAAAAACTTCTTATTTATATTTTTCAAAATAATTATTGTCGATTTTCGTCTATGCAAAGATGTATTAACAAATGTAGAAGCAGTGCTGTTTGCTCAAATAAATTGTTTCACAAAAATACAAATAGTTTTTCTTCTTTTCCGCATTCAAAACATCTTGCACGAACAGTCTTATCTAATGCACCAGTTACGGTATTTCAAATAAAAAATTTATCAAACGATGTACCATATATTAAAGATGTAGACCAGTCTGCACTAGATGAATCTGTAGTTCATGAAGTTGCAGAGTTTTCATCTGGTATTCTACCAAATTTTGTAAACAATATTTCAAAATTGAAATTAGTAGAAATCGCCCAGCAAGTACTTTTAAAAGTTCATGAGGCAACTGGTTTACCATGGTGGGCATCAATAGTACTTACATCGCTTATAGCAAGAAGTATTGTAACATTACCACTTACGCTAACTCAGGTAATTATTGTAAACACTTTTAACTACAAGTACGAAAATATGCTTTTCAAATAACCCATTTACCATAAAATAGAATATTGTATTCTTATGAATGGTTTAATTCATAGGTAAGGACTGCAGCCAAATTAGAACTTATTAAATTAGAATTACAGGACACTAGCAAAAGATTACAAAGGGAAGCAAGTTATTTGTGCCATCATGATAATTGGCCAGAACCTCTGGCCAAAGCCAATTATAGAAAAAAGGTATATATATTAACAAATATTAGACAGCAATTATAAATATTGTTTCTTGTACTTAATATATTTTTTGTAACTTTACAAAGTTTCTTAAACTACATGTACGTATTTGAACATACATATAAGAATAATAAAGTTATTAACTGCAAAACTTTGTTATTACTTTAAATATATTAATTAAATCAATAATTATATTTTTTTGTAAATTAAAAAATGTTTATATTATTTAGGTCAGGAAAGAGTATAAGGAATTAATAGTAAGAGATAACTGTCATCCTGGAAAGTGTTATATTTTGGTATTAATTCAAATTCCATTATGGGTTGCATTTTCATTCGCTACAAGGAACTTGTCTTTAATGTTACCTCATTCTGACTTTGGTATGTATTTTGTCATTTAAGATCTATTAATTCAATCTTTGCGTAATAATAAATATTTCTATTTTTTAATTTAGCGGCTCAAATTACTTATTTGGAATTATCAGTTGGAGGCTTTGGATGGGTAACAAATCTCAATATTCCTGACCAATATATGATTCTACCAATTACTTTAGGCTTATTAAATTTAGCTGTTTTAGAAGTATAGTTCTTTTATTCCTATAATATTCTTTTTCGGTTATTAATCTGTTTATTATATGATAAATAATTTATTTTAAGACTCATCAATTATTTAGAACTAGACCCCAGATGAAATTTGAAAAGTGGGCTAGAATCTTTGCTCGAACCATAATTGTTGCAACGGTACCATTAGCTACGTTTTTACCTGCAGTAAGTACATTTATATTTTATTCTTTGAATATGCAAAATTTCAGTATCATTTAGTTTTTATTAATTAAAGTATTAAATTATTAAATTATTAAATTAAAGTATTAAATTTCTTTATATTGAAAAAAAAAAAATTTATAAACGATATCTTGTCGGTTAAAATTATTCATTGCGTTTTAGTTTATAACATATAAATCAATCTTCCTTCTATTTTACAGGCTACAAACGTTTACTGGATAACTAGTAGTTCATATGGATTGATTCAAATCTTTTTGGTGAATTCGACGCGATTGCGACGCTTTTTTAGAATACCAGTTGTTGAATCTGAACTAAAACATCCATATCAATATTTTTATAATAATCTTAAAGCAAAACTGGTGAATAAGTGAGAGATACAAGGCAATAAAAATACTTCTACGAATGTTTTCTTGAATATTAGATGAAGTTATATATAACTTTGTGTAATTATACTTAAATTATTTTTCATTATAATTACAAAGAAGCGTGAAATTCAGTTTCTTATCTTTTCGACGAATATTATCGATAAATACTTTCTGTTTCCCCCCCCTATAACTATTTTCTTCAGAACTGATTAAGATAAAAGTTTTTACAAAAAATCTGTATTAAATACAGAAAATACGATGTCGTTATAATTGTTATTAGATGTTTGATTTTGTGATATATGCACAGATAAAAATCGAGGTACGAGAAAACAAAGAAAGGCAGATAGAAACATTGTAAGGGAAATATTTATGAAGTGGGGGAAAGAGGGCGAGTAAGGTACAGAAAAATCATGGACATTCAGTTTTTTAAAATGAAACAAACAATAATTTTGACAAATAATTAAAATGTAATTTGAAAAATTGAGTATCTATGATTTTTTTACATAATACCTTTGTATACAGTGAATTGATGCTGGAATAAGAAATTTCTCAACTTATTGAGTAAATGAAAGCCCAAGTTTTTTATATTATCAATTTGGACGCATAAATATTGAGACTACGTTTTAAAGAAACCATGGAATAATTTTAGTTTTTTAAAGTACAATTTTTAACGGTCAGAGCAATAAGAGATGGACAATGTAGCAAGTAAATGTTAATTAACTATATTGAAATTAATGAAGTTGATAGGGATAGACATGCCTAACGTTTCGTCATTCTAAATCTACCCACATCGGTAGAGTCGTTTGAAGATAGAAGTATTTGAAATATTTATATATACCAAAGGCATTCGAATATTTTAAATTTAGTCCAGCATCAAAACTTGTGTTCTCCAAGCTTCTGCACGTCACATTCTTCTCTAAAATAGAAAAAATTGACATTTTTCTGAAAATACTTCAATAACTGAGGTTATATAACCGAAACTTGTTTAATCAAAGACTTTATAAACAGTTTAGTAGCTTAGAAGCATTTGAGTAATTTGTCAAAGCCGTCTAGTACTTGAGCAAAGGTCGTTATCTATGGTCTGCATTTAGATGATGAATCTTTGTTCGTTGAGCCACTTGGACCTAAATATTTCCAGGTACATTAAGGATATGCGTAACATGGAAACACTTAAAAATACTTAATTTTAATAAACAAGATAAAGGGACGCGTGTTTCGAGCTTTATTATAAAACTATCGGCGGATGTAAGAATTATCTTCTCAAACGTTAGGCAACAGCATCGCCCCGTTCTTTTAGCCTCGCCACATCTCGCACCACAGCTCACTTGTTCCGTTTACACATTTAATATTCACACAGTCTAATAGATCGTGAGATCGATCGTGTAAGGCCAGAATTGTATATAGAAAATGTATTTAAAAATTATTCGTAACTTGCAGATACCGTCGAATGGATTTATTGGACTTTAATAGGAAAAATAGGGTTCATTTCTATCGACTTACAACAATCCGGAGAAAATCAGAACGAGAAAGAGCTTCGTTTTTGTCTCTATTGGCGATATCTGGAATAAATATACCGATTATGAAACCTTGAAGCCACGACCATTGGAGCCCAAAGCCGTAATTTACTACCTATCGTATGAAGGTCTATTTAAGATTTACGAGATCTTGTGGCTTTTCCATATCGATCAACTCAACTTTAGTGTATAAATAAGGATAATCGTTACGCGAACGAATACTGCCTCGGTTTTTATAGATAAATTTAAACAAAATACGTATTCTTTTGAATATGAATGTAAATAGATGAGTGAATTGTGAAAAATATATTAAAGATAAAATAATAATTGAATGATGTTTAAACGTTTTTATTTATAAATTGATTTATTTATTTATTCATTCTTGATCACAATTGTTACATTTATTATTATCTAAGCTGTTTTTACTTTCTTTTTTCTTACATCGTAACAAGTATATTATTTATTATATTTTATTATCTAAAAACAGAAACTGCGGGTATAAAAATTTCTAGATTTAATTATACAAATCAATTTGCCAACCCCATTCATGATATAAGGTCGCATGCTCTTGCTTGCTTAGGTATATTTGAATTCAAAATATGATTTTACATTGTACAAATTCAAATTGTAAAGGAGAAGTTTTCTCTCTTTTTTTTTTTTTTTATAAAAAATATTGTAATGCTAAAAGTGCTTTCCTCCGTAAAAAAAATTGTGCCTCTAATACGTTTCCGAGAAAAGTTATCATTTATCACCCGCATATTTACGTATTTAATCTGTTGATACTTAATAAAATTATATTTATAACGTAATTCATAAGATTTGTAAGATTTATATAATTTATAACATAGTTTATAACTAGAAGAACTATTTTCGATAGGCGTATATTTTAATTATTGTGATTCATAATTATAATTAATGAGCGTGAAAAAGAGTTATCGTTTAGATACAATATTGGTAGATGCATTTAAAATGAATTTAATATTGCTAGTGATCAAGTTTAACAATGCGCTCGATATCTTGTAGATCGTTGTAGATCAGTAAGCGCTTGCAGCGCTTTATTTTCTGACATTTTACATGAAGCATGAAACGGTCCGATAGATAAATAAATGGCTTATATTTTCTTAGAAACGATTTGTTTTTCTGATTACGGCAGACGGACGCATTATAAATGGATACACATTTTAAACGACAGCTTGTTTCATAAATAAGTTACTGTCGGCCTGGCTGATCGGGACTGTATGGTGTCATCAACGCCATATGTACGCTCACAGATATTTTGTAAATTCATAATGATGAAAGGTTACAAGTGCAGAGAAATTTCTTCTCCACGATACTTTGTTCGCAATTCATTACCCTTCTTATACTCTTAGATTTCAGAATGCAATTATTTATGCTCTTTCAATTGTCATTTCAAGCAATTTCATGATAATTAGACATCCGCGTGGTTAGGAAAAAAAGCTGCCGCTGCCGCTGCCGCTGCTTCTACATAAGAATAACTGAATCATTGGCCTTTATAACGTTGAGTTAAGCTCTGCAATGTAAATATTCTAGCGCACTTGATTTAATCGTTATAATGGCCAGTTAATAAAAGCACCGAGTCGATCGAGCTCCGCACAATCATTTGAAAATTCGTTCCGTCCGTTAGCAGAGGCATACCTAAATTGACATTGGACACTCGTATTAGTGCCCACAGATATATCAATCATTGCACAGGATTGCACACGCGTTACTTGCAATAAGAGGGGAAAAAAAAAAAAAAAAAAAAAAAACGCGATCCGTCCACTAGTCGACGCGAGTAAATTATTTTTAATAAGAAAATGGAATGGTAGGAGGGACAAAGTTAGTACGTAGTCGTAAATTCTTTTGCGTGACCATGGATTGACGAGGATTTGACGAGACTAGCCGAAATCTCGACGGATCTGTATTTACGGAGCCGGTATCCTAGCTAATAATAATACGTCAAGTATTAAGCATTGGCATTGGCATTGGGCTGAAACAATGCCGAATGCTGAATCTCGTCACAATCGAGCACGCAATCAAGTTAGAAAAAAAAATCTGTGATAAATAGGACTGAACGCGAGCGTAAATATAACGAAAGTATCGTTATTAATCGTTAAAGAGGCTCTTCGGCGTTCAGCTTCATTCCCCTTATCCGGCGAAGCTCGATGTGCTCCCCTCCCCTCCCCTCGCCCCCCCTACTCGCTAACCGACTCCCGGGACTCCCCACCGTCCCTACGAGCCGTGCTTTAAGCGCGTAATGTCGGGAGCAGGGTTATGATCCAATTCCCGGCGGCATCCGTAACGCGTCGACGAAATCATTTACGATCGAACGCCACTTGCGTCTCCTCCTCCTCCTCCTCCTCCTCCTCCTCCTCCTCATCTTATCTAATGGCTCGATCGACTCGTATTTGCGTCTATTTGCACGGCATCGCGACGACTTCAACGTATCGTTCGTAATACGCGTACGTCTTTTCCCGATGTCCCGATCACATTTATCATTAAGAATTAAAAGGATAAGGTTCACCGAAGCCCGGCAGCTCACGAGTATCGATGCGGACAGGGTCGCCTGAGCTCAAAACTTTCCTGTGCACATCCGCACGATAGTACAATTGCCGAAACCCATTAAAACCATATATTGTCTTATTAATTTTATTTATAAAGCAATGAGAAAACGGCCAAGTTTTAAAGAGAATGAAAAAATATTTTATCAACGGCTGCGAAAGCAGTTTTTGTTTTTTTTCAAACACGCGCCACACGAGGAACGTGGACTTACTTAAATGGTATAAAGTATTGTTTAATTAATGAAAAATACGCGCAATTAAAAGAATTATATACGGGCATCCGTACTTTAATCCAGCCGTCTCCGCACTCTATCCCTAGAATATAATTAACGGCCTCCACGGGGAGGGGCCACGGCTCGGATAAAGCTTAAACAAGCCAGAGAGAAATTGATATAAATACGTGTGGTTTATGAAATTCTTTCTTTTAACTTGAGCGCAGAATTAATTGTCACTTAAGAACCAACTCTTTATGTTTTATTTTTGTCATCTCTCTCTCTCTCTCTCTCTCTCTCTCTCTCTCTCTCTCTCTCCCTCTATCCCACTTTCGACAATCCATTGTAATGTAAATAAATTACAAAGTCTTTGATAAATCTAATCGAAAATAATAATTTATGCCGCTTATCCGAGCGACATTTATCAGAAATAAAATTTTAGTGGCTGCTAAACCATGAAAGATAAACCAAAGCAGATAACCAATAGATAGATACAAAGGGTTAGCTACTTCTTCTATTACAAAATAAAGTGTTTCTACGCACAAAGCGAAAGCAGATAATACGTCAACGTCCTTAGTGTCCGTATGAATGTATGAACAATAAACTTTATACCGCAAGTTATTAGTATTTGGCATTCCATAACATTTCGCGAAGGTCCGAATAAAAAATGTCTTTCAAAAATTATTTAACTCTAATTCCCTACGAGAATGGATTGTGGTCGAAGACCACAACTTTTTTCCCCTTGTGACTTAATTCCCTTGTCCAGTTGAGTCACTTTGGAAAAATATTTCTTATTTTTCTAAAATAATTCGAATAGCTCGAGACTTTAACTTTTCTTTAATTTTTTTTTCTTTTTTTTTTCTTTTTGTCTAATAAACGAATTGTTCTTGTCCTAGAAAACAAAAAAAAAAGGCAAGTCTCGTTAAAAATGTCCATACAACTCGTTCGCGCTCCTCAATGAATTACACATTAATTAACTTATTCACGAATGTCAATAGGATGCGAATATACATTACCGAATGTTTATTTATTACAATACCTTTGCCAGAATGGTACGAAGCGCAAGGCAAAAAAAAAAAAAAAAAAATAAGGAAATCATTATCAAGTGTATTAACTGCGTGTAATCTTAAGCAAACAATCTCGTTGAATAGTGGAGTTATATTAATTTACGCATAGTTGGAAGTATGGAAGTTCTGCCAAGATGTTTAATTAGTATTTAATGATTCGTCTACGAATCGCAATTGGTGCGATAAGCTCGAGGAGATGTAAAGTTTAAATTGGAAGGAGATGGCCGTTGAGGAACGGGCTCGTTTTGTACAATAGGAGAAGAGCGCAACGGGCGTCGAGTTAATTTACTCGGGAGGGTAAGTTTTTTTAATACGAAAGTTGTAAACGAAGGAGGTGAGAAATTTGTCGCAAGACGAAAGATCTTACGGCAAATAATACGTCGTATCGTCGTATCGTCGGCGGAGGGTGGGGGGAGCCGTACGAGCCCTGTTAACGTTGGGAACGTTGGGGGCGTGAAGGATAACGTAGCCGCGGGTAGCGGGCTCGGCTTGCTTCGCGGAAAAGAGGCCGGGAAAGCAACCCCGAGTGGAGCCGGCCGGGGGCCGACGTCGGCCCGACGACGCTCGTACAGCAGATGCGTCACACGCGGCCTCCTCTCATTGTCGTGGGACTCGGCGCGCGCGGGTCGTCGGGCGGCGATAACCTTTTTCCCCGAGCGGAGCTCAGTCGGCACCGGGATAGGACCGAAAACAGCAGCTGCGCTCTGCCTTTCCGCTTTTCCTCCTCGATCGACGCTTACCCCGCACTACTCGGACCGCACAAACGATTTCGCCATGCCGCTCCGCGCCCCCCGTTAGCCCTACCGCTCTACCGCCCTACCGCCCTACCGCCCTACCGCCCTACCGGCCCCTAACCGCCCTACCGGCCCCGTCCCGTCGGTTGCCGGACCCGCGTCGCCTCGCGCTTCCCCTCCCGACACCCTTCGTTGGGTCCGCGGCCTCCTCGTCGCGCTGCCCACGGGACCATCCCAGTGCAAATGCAAAGAGTGCTTGGTACTTAGTGCGGTGCGATAATGCCTCTCGGGAGAACGGAGCTTCTCTACGCGGTGCTGTTAAGCGCCGCCGTGCTCAGCTCCTGCCTAGGAAGCGACGGAGGACACGCTGACAAGTCCCTGGGACGCGCTCCAACGGATGTTTCATCAGCGGTACGTGCTCATCCTTACTAAACCACCGCTCGAGGAATTCAGGAACTAATGCATAATGCCGTTATTAGCCTCGTCTCCCCCTCGGGGATCAAGACGCTCTCGTGCGCTATTGTCGTGTTCCCGATACGCTAATCGGCCCAACGAGCCACAATCGACTCGGAGGGTCGCTGGCTCTTACCCAATCACACCCCGGGTATACCCATACCCGCGCACGTGCGCATATTCACGATGCTCTGCGACTAAGAGGACGGAGAAGCTACCGCGCTGACACGCGAACGCCGTGTCATTTTCTCACTCCGCAGACCTGGGAGTAAATAATACCGAGCGTCGCTTTTCTCACTTTTGTTTTTAATTAAGTAATATTAAACGAGCGGCTAATTACGTCGGCGGACGACGCCCGGAGGCGAATAGTCGGCATTCTTGTGTAACCAGACAGAAATTTACCGCTAACGAGAATGGAAAGCTTATTTGTATTTATAATTATATGCATAATTAAACGCTAAGTACGTACGATCGACTCGGACTCGTTGCAGCTAAGACTTAACAAACAAACAAACAAACAAACAAACAAACGAAAAATTTATGAAAACAAGCGTGTAAATACAACTACTACATGAGGTCTCGCGCGAGGAGCGACTGCATTCGCAGTCAACAAACAGCCGCATAAGAGACTTGGCTGCACAAGTTCCTCCTTCCGAGAAACTTTTTTTATTTTAAATTTCAAAATCTCTTATTTAAATAAGCACGAATCGCTTATTGCGGCTAATGGCATTATTAAAAGGCAAATATTTTTAATATACGTATACGAGATCGAAAGCTCCGGTAGCGTTATTCGCCACTGATATTCGTCAAAGTCCTACAACTCGCTGCATTTAATTGTACAGTGTGCCTGCATTAATTTATTGGCTATCGTCTTTATAAGCCCCAAATGCTGGATCGCACTCTGTCAAGTGCACACTGTGCATTGTGACGGTAATAAGTTCATCGTTGATTATCGTTGACGTTAATAACTCAAGTATTCACTTTCTTTTCTTTAATATGCTTATTGGAAACGATCGTCTGATTTCTCAACGCGCGCACTATACGAAAAAGCGTATTAAGCAATTTATATTTATATAAATCTAAAATGACAAAAATACATAACATCGTATTAGTAATGAGATAAGAACTTTCTGGAGCTGCTCGCATGCGATCGCTCCCTCACTCGTTCCCTCACTCGTTCCCTCACTCGTTCGCTCATTTATCGCGGTGTCGTTTTTCAGATAAACATTATTTCTAAAACTGCCTTACGTAGTAAAGGCCAAACAAGCTACATCGACTAGCCCTTATTTTTTTTCCTGTTTCTTTTTCTTTTTTTTTACACTTTTTGTCCCAATTATTAATTGCAAGTATTTTTTCCTCAATCTACTACAGATTGTTTTTTAAATATTTTTAAATCAAATTTTTTTGTTGCCATTATTACTAACGCTACTACCCTTACCAATTATCACGATTATCATTGCTATCATTGCTATCATTGTTATCATTGTTATTATAATTATTATTATTATTAATATTATTGATTGATGATCGTCGTTTCTCATTAATATTTTCGAAGAACAATCTTAGTTACATTTATCTTCTTGTTATTACGGATTTTTCAGAATGTCATAAATTATGCACGTGAAGCGTAGGATAAATTTCGGGAAAATACGTGCAATTCTCGTGATTAATTTAATATTGGCAATTATTTAATAGTCTACGTAAAGAACTTTGAGGGTAAAGCATAGAAGCTGATTTCCTTAAATCTATGGCGTTACGTGTTATAGGATCTTATTGGAAGCGAGGGTGCCGAGGAGAACGTAAAAGTCGTAAAAAGAGTTGTTGGTTGGCCGGGATGGGAAAAACAAGCCGGAGAGGAGGATCGGCCTGATCCAGAGAATCAGTATAAGCCATCGATCGGATATAGCCGATTGGTAAATCCAAGCTGGGATCCAAGGGAAAGTGGCCAGAAAATCAATGAGGATCGGGTATCGATTAACGATCCCGATCATCCCGCCGGTCACACTTACGAATTGCATCAGCTCCATGCGTCAGCACCGAGCTGGAATCCGACACGGAACTTCCCGAACGGCCATAACGAGTTCAATGGGCAAGGCTTCGTCGAAAAAGAGGACGACGAGTGGTACGAGGGTCTTTCAAACGAAAGCAAGGTAAGAGTTAGATTTTTTATTTCACCTCCCCCCACCCCCCTCTCTCTCTCTCTCTCTCTTTCTAGCCGTTTTAGCATAAATTACTGATAAAGCTTCATCTTTGCGGATGACACGGCGGATGTTATCGGCTTTGCCCGTTAGATAGATCAGCCTGCATTGAGCAGCTCTGCAGCTCTGCGTAGGTCAGTTAGAGTGCATTAAGTTACTCCTTCGCTTTTAATAAAAGATCAGCTCTTTTAATAATAGATGCATTTTAAAATGATTGCTTCTACTCCCGGGTTGGCTCGTAATCGTAACGATTATTATTATTATTATTATTATTATTATTATAGGAAACGGCATTGTAGGAAGGGGGTCAGAATAACAAAATCTCATTTATATCATTCAATAAAATCAAATAGTAAGCATTCGCTTAATGCTCTATTCGTCGATATTACACACAAAATATGTCTTCTTGCATCCGGAAGCTCGTGCGTTATCGATCCAATTGATGGATTTATAAAAATGCCCTAGCTAAATCCTCCGAACGAGCGCTCATCTACCGATTACGTTCTTATTATATACGTAAATAATAACGACATTTTCCGCATAAACTTACACAATATAACATCTGCCAATAATCAATTACAGTTAATTGACGTGGCTGAATTTTCATCTCCGCATCTAAAGTTCTTATTGAATTTTCCAAAGTTTTTATTACCTCGAAGCCCGCCATCCTTGATTTACCCTTCGAACCGATGACCTAACTACGATTATTATTATTGTTATTATTATTATTAAGAGGAGCATTTAAAAGTTTATAGAAGAAGAGCGTTTTGAGGAAAAGTCTTTAAAAATCACATTAGATAAGAAGGCGGAGAGGCGCTTTAAGAAGATTCTCATACGTAGTAGTTGGCTAATGTAATTACGTAATCATTGGCAATTCACAGTTCAAGCGATTCAAAACAATATTAATGTTGACAATTTGAACAGACTCCCATTGATACATTTATTATTATTATTAAATGACTTTTGTTAAAATTTGATTAGAGAATCATTATCATTCTATATACACTAGTGCGTCGTTCGAAAAAGGTAATACAATTTCAAAGCCATTCTGCGCTTTTCATTTATATCTAAAGGGAATACTCGAGGCCGCTTAGGATTCCGATGAGGTCGGGCGGGGGCGGGATCAGAGCACAGGGAATAATCATGGATAACGAGATTTCCGTTGGCGGGGCATTTCTCGAAAGCTTTTTATTAATAAGTTTCTGTCAATTTCACGCCGCCACTTACTCACATCTTCCACGCCCCGATGTTCCCTTCGACTTTCAACTTAAACTACCGGAAAGTGTGTGAAAGGGAGCGAGGGAGGAGGGGGAGTGGCCGTCACTCCCACGGTCTGTAAAGTCAGTTCCAGATGCGACTACTGCAGACGTTTTCGTCTGTGTACCAGCCACTTGGATTTTTTAGCTAAGCAATCACGGGGTCTTCCCCCCGCATGTAAACGCAAACACGATATTTGTAGAAATCGCGCAAGGAGAAGCTGCCCGCACAACCGATCGATTCCCTGCCGATGAACGTGGCAATAATCGAGCCCAGTCAGGGTGTCCAGTGCCCAAGCCCGGACTCCACCGGCTTCTACGTCTATCCCCCGGACTGTAAGTTCTACGTCACCTGCTGGAACGGACGAGCCTTCCTGGAGCCCTGCGCTCCCGGTACTCTCTTCAACCCCGAGACCCTCGAGTGTGATTTTCCGAATAAGGTCAGGTGCTACGGCACCGAGGGTGTCGGCAACCCAGGACAGACGCTCAGACAGGAGACCAAGGGACCAAGGCAACCGGTAATAGCAGGCGCGCCGCCCCGTCTCTTTACATACCTCAGAAGCCTTGGCCTCTATTGTTACTTATTCTTTATAATCGATAGATTTTACTCCAGCAGGACTTGGCCTGTCCACTTTTCGTTACTGGCACGATATCCCATCCATCCGAGTGCACAAAGTATCTTCAATGTATCAATGGGGATACAATAATTATGGAATGCGGACCCGGAACGGTTTTCAATCCCTCGTTAAATACATGCGATTATCCTGTAAACGTCAAAGGCTGCGAAGGTTGGTTTCGCATGGCTGCACTTCCATCTAATGGCATTGATTACATTACTTTTCGAATGCACTTTTTGTTTAATTTGTCAATAAATTGGTGATTTGTCGAGGCCGATGTAACAAACGCTATGGAATACTTTTGTTAGATGCCGTACCGGTGGATAACGAGGCAAACGACGAGGACGGATCTTACGATGAATCAGCCAAGGGCGGGCAATCGACGAAAACACCGAGCGGTACCGAGCGTCCATCTCGGACCTTTGAATGCCCCCTCGGCTTTTCCGGACTACTACCCCACCCGGACAATTGCCAACAGTTTTTACAATGCGCCAACGGCATCAGTTACATTATGGATTGCGGTACCGGGACCGTCTATAATCCCATAACGCTGGTCTGCGATTGGCCGCAGAACGTCCCCGGTTGCGCCGGGGTAAAAGGTAAAAGGCCTCTCCCCCTATACCCCTCCCTCCCCCCTCCAACGACCCGAGCGTACGGAAATTAAAAGTCGTTGCGATTCGCTGGAGAGCGTCGTAAGTGAGGCTGTGCGCTTTGTAGGAACATCGGCTCCGAGACCCGGGGCGAGCGAGTCTCCGAATTACGGGGAACCGAACGCGAACGCACACGAACACGAAGACGCGGCTGACGGAGAGGAATACGGGCACACGACGTCCCTAGGCAATTACGGTCAGAATCATCGGGCCGCTTCGGAGTCGTCGGCGAGCCAATGGCGTAACAAGGAAGGACGCACGTATCACGACACGTCGAGTGGACTCTTTTCTCGCGTGCCCTATCAGGAGTCCTCTTACGTCCGACCAGGTTCGCACGCCTCGAGAACGAATCCAAGCAATCAGAATTACCATCACGACTCGTACCATCCGGCGGAGCATCATCGCCACCACCAGCACCGCCATCATCAGCAGCGCTCGGATAACGACGATCACGAGCCCCGAGAGCATCCTCGCAGGCACCATTACAATCACGAGACGCGCAAGAGCGAGCAAGAGTTCCCCGGTCCTCGTAACCCACTCTATCAACCACGTAAATACAAGTAGTACAATACGTGTCAGCGACAATGTCGTTAAAATAAAACGCATAAACACCTCGACAGATGAGACAAGGTATGATTTCAACGGCCATGGCTACCCGTACACGAGTCCGCAAAGGCACAATACCGCCCAACCGGATCAAGAAAACGCGGAATCCACGAACCGAAGGGAAAAGACCCTGAGAATCGACAGCCAAGGCCGTGCGTTCCTCGAATCGGTGAATCCAGATGAGACGCGGAGCCCTACGACTCAGAAGTCTCAGGAGTCTCAGAAGTCTTGGATAAGGAAGCCTGGCGATAGGCACGACTACGGCAGGACTAACGACAGGAGGATGTCCTTCGACGAGGACAAATGGAGTGTACCGGTGTCTCCTGGGTCCGACGACTTTCAGCCGAGCACCTGGAGAGGCATGGGTCGAGGCTTCGAAAAGAGACCGAGTTATCCAGCTCGGGAGCATACCACTCACCCCCAGGGTATGTATTACATACTACATGCTACGTTCGTCGGCTCGTTTTCAGCTCGATTCACTTCATAATCCAATTCCTACACGTTTCTTCTTACGTTTGAAATCCCATCATCAATGTTTTCTTCTCTCGTCACTTCCTAATCTGACTTTTACATTGGAATTTAAGATTAATTCAAGTACCGCCTTTGCCTTTCTAAACGATCGAGTACTTCTTTATTTTAACACGGATACGGTACGCAGCGACAAAGCGGGTCTTCCCAACCGGGTCTAAGGAAATTATAATAACAAAATAAATAATGATGCATGAAGGGGATTGCACTGCTTTTGCCATTTATTTAGATCTACTTACAGCTTGTGCGCGCGTCGTCGATCAATGCAAATTTATGATTGTCCACGTTAATTCGCTCGAATAACCATTGGATTCGAGACATAACAGGTTTCCATTTCGTGTGAATGAAATACGCCGATGAATTCCAATGTATTTGAAAACCCATGTATTGATCATTGGAAATCTAGGTTCTAATAGGGCTAGAAGTGATAGAGAAGGGGAGGGGCCGTACGATCCGAATCTGATGGGCTTGAGTAACAGACAGCCAGGGCCGAGCTCGAATTCGCCGAATCTTAGGAAGGAATCGGCGTCAGGTAAGGAATACAAACGGCCTTGATCGCCTACCGAGAGCGCTCATTATCATCATTCCTAATAAAAATCCTATCTAACCAGGTCCAAAACCATCGGGGAACCGAGGGCACTCGGGTGCCAGAGGACATTTCATTACTAAGAATCTTACCATAGATCAAGGTCATTCGAGAACGAGAAATCAAAGTACGAATAATCAGCCGGAGATGATCGATCGTCCCGTAAGACCGGATGTGCCGAACTTTAAGATCGTGTCGGAGAGAGAGGCCCAGGGGAATGTAGCGACTGGAGAGCCGGTGACGTGGCAACCGAAACCGAATTATCCAGAGGAAAGGAGAAGCGGGATAACGGTAAGGATAAAAATTTTATAAAATACTACCCTCCAATGAAATTGGAAAAAAAAGTCGGCTATGGTTTGTCAAACGGATACGATTGAACGACGTAGAATACACCGAGGGAAGTTAAGGACTCGGATGCCGACGACGACGACAACGACAACGACAACGACAACGACTCGAAGGACAAGCTCAAGGAGTTCATATATATTCGTGGATTGGAGGAATCGAACATCCCGACGGTGTCGATCGAGCTCGAGGAGAGTTGGAACTCGTCGATCCCGGTATTCAGCGAGAGGACGAACGAAAGCGAAGCTCATCCCCTGGAGAAGAAGATCCACGAGGAGATGGACTCGGACGAGTTCGCTGACCTCGAGGACTTTGGCGTCGAGGTCGAGATTGCGGACGGGACTAAGGAACGGTGGAAACCCCAGCTCGTATTCGAAAATAAAAATCGGAAAGGCTCGAAGGATGATGGATCGGTGGTAATGAAAATCAGCAATCATACCCCGAGTTATCTATTGGATGTCGAAATATCTCCGTTCTTGGATGGTAATGACAATTCACGATTATCGCCATTACGTACTAGTAGGTCATCGAAAAAAGAAAACCAAAATAAACAAACAAAAAAAAAACAAAAAAAAAAAAAAAACAGCGATCGATGTCAGACACTCGTTTTCCTTCCTTCTTATTTTACAAGGAAAGCTTCAGACTTTGAATTCTATTGGATCCAGGTGAGTTCCAGGCTTCCACCTTTTGTTGCTAATGATAATAAAAAGCTTTGCGCACTCGATATTCCCCAGTTCATGCATCGATTAGCCGCTCCGATGCCCCTCCGATACATCAATCCGTAATCGATGACTCGTTGACGCTCGAGTCACGTGCCCCGCGTCAATTCCACTCGATTGGCTGTTTCAATGAACAGTTTTTTTTTGTTGTTGTCTTTTTGTTATTTGTTTTTGTTTTTAGAGGACCCACCCTTTCCATCGCACCACGCGGACGCGGCGAAGCCCTCCTCTTTGATCCTCGACGCCCAGAGGCCTGGTCAAGTTACGCCACTGTCCGGCCAGGTGAGTGAGACAGACCATCGTCTTAATCGGGTATCGAGTAACGCGTGATCGAGACGAGACCGGTCAATTACACTTAAGACGATCGAGGTGAAATTTCAGCTTGAGCCGTTTACAGATAATACGCTTGAGAGGTGGGGAGAAGCCTGGCGAAGGTTACGTCGAGGTGCAAGGAGTCCATCCTGGCTGGGGTGTCGTATGCGACTCGTGGAACGCATGGACTATCAAGGAGGCCCACGTCGTCTGCAGGCAACTCGGATACGGAAGGTTGTGTAGGACGGTTCGAAGTACCGCGATCCCTCGATCTTATCGATCGATCGAACGAACGAACGAACGAACGAACGAACGAACGAATGAACGAAATAAAACGGTTTGCCTTTCAGAGGTGCCGCCACTGCCTGGCAAGGTCGTCCGAAGTCCTCCCAGACGCCTAGGTGGATAGCAGCCGACTCCGTTCTGTGCTACGGCAACGAGACCAGACTACAATTTTGCAAGTAAGCAGCGCGGCTCCTTCGAAGGTCTCGGCATTAGTGACGGAGTAAGCCGGTAACAACTTACCTTGGCAGGTTCACCCACAAGGAGGGCTGCCGAGTCGAGCGGGACGCAGTGGCTGTGCGCTGTCTGCCGAACCGCGTCGCCCATTGCCGGGTGGACGAGGTCGCCCATAACGGGCAGTGCTACTACGTGGGCCAGCCGAACGAGGGCCTCAACCACGCGGAGGCCCACGATCATTGCCAGCGCCGCGGCTCCCGGCTACTCGACATCCTCGACCAGCCGGAGAACGACTTCGTCTCGGAGATGCTCGTCCAGAGCCGGCCCCAGGTCGACACGGTCATGACCGCCGGCATGGGCTTCACCACTTTAAATCTCACCATATGGATATGGGAGGACTCGAGCGTCGCCAGGTTCAAGTACGTATGCGTATGCACCTGCGTATACGTGCACCCCGGCCCCCTTTCTAGTATTGGTTATGAATTTAGTATACGTAAAAGTCAATGGTTAGGTTCAACAAGTGGTGGCCCGGTTGGACGGGGGACAGGAAGATGACGCCGTTCGCGGGTCACCGTCCGGTCTGCATCCTAATGTCCCGCAAGTTCCCCTGCCACAATCATCCGGAAAACAAGTGCAAGACAGATTACTTCTTCTGGGACGTCGAGGACTGCGCGACCTCCAATAAAGGCAACTCCTTCGTCTGCAAGAGACCTTACGACGACATCGGTGAGTACCGCGTCACCGTCTAAACTCGACTTACTAATAATAATATACGTCAGCGGCATAACCACGACTACGTGAACTATTATCACTATTTTTTGTTGTTATTATTGTTAATATTTGTGTCGAAGGAAGAAGTCGAAGGCCTTATTCGATTCGTTACGTGTACGAGCGCGTCTGCGCAAAGTCCTTATCTAATCAGTTTTGTGGACCCGAGCGCGTTATTAACCACAAGTCTTGAAAAAAAGTCTCTTTCTAAAAAATCAGTAATTAACGTTTCTGCTTATTACTTTCGTTTGGCATCGATCGGACGGTGGCAATTGATCGAGATCAAAGCAGCTTTGCTTAGAGGTTTTAAAGGGAAAAGGCACGGCGCTGGATAAGAATGTCAAAAGACTAATCGAGTTTAGGGGAGGAGAATATTTAACTTTGCTTCTTGAATGGTTTCGGCTGCGCGGATCCTCCGAACGGAAAATCATAATACGAGCGACTGAGTGTAAAAAATGGTTGCAATGCCATCGATCAATATTAGAGACGAGTGGAAACTTTTGTTACAGGATGCATATACGGGAACGGGAACCAATACTCTGGAAACGCGAGCGTCGCGGCGAGCGGAAGGAGTTGCTTGTCCTGGTCGGACGTCGAAGTGGCCCGGTCATTGATGTCCAAGGTTAGTATGGATCTATATGTCGTTACGTCGCCGCTGACTCAGCTGAGTCCGAGATTCCATCGCGAGGTTGGGATTTCAGGTGCCCAACAGACCGGCCCGGGACGAGTTGCGGGAGCACAATTACTGCCGCAATCCAAATCCTAACAAGGAGTCGAGGCCCTGGTGCTTTACTGGCCCTCGTGGAGAGTACGAGTACTGCGACATCCCGTATTGCGGCAAGATACGTAAGTATTCATCCAGGCTGTCCGAGGACTATGACTCCTCGACTCACGGCCAACCTCTTGCTTGCAGTGTCGAAAAAATCTCATTTGACCGGGAAGTGCAAGCCGAAGCACTTCGAGTGCTTACCTGGTGAATGCATACCGTCGCCTTGGGTCTGCGACGGCGAGGAGGTGAGAAAATTTTAATTTAGGGAACCGGTCGCGTATCGAGGCAATCCGGCCGAGGAAGCTAATCTCGTGAGGGCGATTCGCTTGTTTAAGGACTGCACGAATGGCATCGACGAGCAGAGGTGCTCATCCTACATGAACTTCTACAAGAAGATCTCGAAGCACAAGCTGGACGGCTACGAGGTAGAAAAGTGGCTCAACACCCCGGCGAAGACCTGCGCGTTGCGCTGCAAGGAGGCCGACTTTACCTGCCGTTCCTTCACCCACCTGTACGAAATAACCTGTAACACCCACTTCGTGGTTAACGTCGTGAGTACCGCCCCCAGGTCCCGGACTCGTCCGACTGACGTCCTTGTTCTCCCCCCACGTTCGCAGGAAGGAGGGCAACATCTGCTACCTGTCGGATAGCAACATCGGCATGACCGGCGCCCTCGTCGCCAGCGAGCAGCACGACTACTACGAGATGCGGGAGCGCAGCCTCGACTGCGAGGACATGTTCACCTGCGACAACCACAAGTGTATAAACCGGACCAAGGTCTGCGACGGTAGGAACGACTGCCTCGACCGCTCGGACGAGCGGATCTGCACCGTCGAGAACCTCGGCTACGCCGTCAGACTCGCCGGTGCCAACTCGAGCCACGAGGGCAGGGTCGAGGTCAAGAGTGAGTCTCCTCCGTCTTTTCATTCTCTTACTTGTCTTTCATTGATCACGACGAATCGTTCGTAACGCGTGTTTCAGTTCTGGACAAGTGGGGACAAGTCTGCGACGACAGCTTCGACATGGTCGACGCCACCGTCATTTGCCGGGAGCTCGGCTTCAGCCTCGGCGCCCTCGAAGTCAGACCCGGTGGATTTTACGGGAACCTCGAGCCACCCGAGGCTTTCATGGTCGATCAGCTGAAGTGCCAAGGGAACGAGACGACCATAAGGGAATGCGATTTCGAGGGGTACCTATTACTTGTCCATTGTCTCATTCCTTCTGTCATTATCCGGCACCCCATACCTATACCAGAGCCCCCGAGGGTTACGTCGAAGCTTACGTCCCTCGCAGGCTAAACCTTCCTCTTGGCACGATCCGCTTTCCTCGATCCAAGCTCGTCACTACGTGGCTCACGACTAATCGCAATGTACACCCGGACAGATGGGGAAAGCACAACTGCGAGCCCGAGGAAGCGGTCGGGGTCGTTTGCAAGACCGACGTCGAGGCCTGCCAGAAGGACACGTGGAAGTGCGATAACGCGGACATGTGCATCCCGACGCCCTTTCATATGCGACGAGGTATCTGACTGCCCGGACGGATCCGACGAAAGTCCCCGGCACTGCGACGTGAGTTTAACTTACGTTTAATCGGGCTGAAATAAATCAATAATTATCGGCTCACGTTGGATTTTGACGGATGACTTTGAAAATCGGCTCAGGTGCCGTTCGAGCTGCGCCTCGCCAATGGCACTGGGCCTATGGAGGGCCGAGTCGAGATACGCCACCACGGGATCTGGGGCACCGTCTGCGACGACGACTTCACCAACGCTACGGCCACGGTGATCTGCCGCTCCTTGGGCTACAGGGGACCCGCGACCGTCAAGAAGGACGGATTCTTCGGGCCCGGCACCGGGCCCATTTGGCTAGACGAGGTTCGTCCACCCGAGCCACCTCCTCCCCGAGGACGCTGCTGCTCCTCACTTATAAAAAACAATGACAATAATACCGGACCCGATGACGTTCGCAGGTGTTCTGCTTCGGGAACGAGACGCAGTTGTACCGGTGCGAGCACGACCAGTGGGGCAGGCACAATTGCAACCACAACGAGGACGCGGGCGTCGTCTGCACCTCCGGGGACCATACCCGTGGGCATGAGGTAATTCGTGCGAGAGAGCCGCGCTCGAGGCTGCGAGGAGTAGCCGCGTAAGCCGCCGAGGTACCCGATCACCCATGATCCCTCAACACCCCCAACCCCAACCCCACCCCGCCACGCCCCCCCGCTCCTCGCAGTTCTCTAAAGTCTCTCGTAAAGCTATTGAAAAAAGAGAAGAGTCCGGCCTCTTCGTTTCATCACATGCAACGACGATGTATCCGCAAATTGCCATTGATCTACAGTCTAAATAAAGAATGAGCTTACATGACGCATTTTTTTCGTTTCTTTTTTTTTCACGAGATCGACTGCCGCGCCCGACTCGATGGCAGCCGCTCTTCCCGACATAATCTCACCCTCGCAACGAAACTAATCGCTGTTAAGTAATTCTGGATCCGACGGCCGGTCGATCGCTCCCGACTGTTATCGATCCGCAGCTGGGAGCGATCGATCGGCATACAAAGTTCCCTAAAGAGACAGTTCCCTGTCTCGACCTGCGTCCTCCTGCTTCCCATCGTCCCCGCTCCCTCCTACGCCGCCCCATCCGTTCTCCCTCCCCCTCTCTCTGTCTCTGTCTCTGTGTGTATCTCTGGATCCGCGTCGATGTATGCAGAATGCCAAGGAGTGGGGACCGGAGGCGATGCCCGAGCTGAACGTGAACGACCTCCTGCCGAGCGAGTGCGGCAAGCGAGCCGAGGACTTTGACGAGGACGACGAGCTCATCTTCGAGAGGGTTGTACGCAGTTCGATCGCACCCCGCGGATCCTACCCCTGGCAGGTATCTCCCTCATCTCCTAATTGCTGATAAGCCGCCCATAGTAAAACACTAACCCCGAGTCTCGAAACAATCAAATATCCGCTGACTCTGTTGTTAATGATGTGCTGCTGCTTCTGTTTATCTGTGTCGCTATCGGTTTCCCTTCACAAGGGAAACCATTAATGTCAATTGTAATTCGCTTCTTTTTTCACAACATCCGACTTAACGAAAGTCCTTGTTTTTTTTACTGTTGTTTTTTTTTGTTGTTTTTCCGTTTTTTATTTCTTTTTTCTTTATATTTTTGACATATTTATCTTAAGAAAATCAGGACAGACCACACGAAAAAGCTACTCTCAATTACTAAAACTGCTTTGGAACGTCATTAATCTCTTTAAAAGTATTACTTTGTACAATTAAACATAGGATAACAAGAAATCATCGACGGCACGTAGAAATGCCGTTAATTAGATCATTGAAACGTTACTACTTTCAGCGTTATCGACCATGCGTTCATTAAAATTCGTATAATATAATCTATAAGCGATTAATGAGCAAAAGATATTATTTGTGAAACGTAAAACCACATTCTCTGTGTATTTGTGTAACTCTGCTTCATAATTTTTGGCTTAATAAAAACTAAAACTCTCCACTCCTTCGTTATTGTATTTAGTATTATTGCTCGTCTCTCTCTCTCTATCTTCTCTCTCTCTCTCTCTCTCTCTCTCACAGACACACTCACACTCTCGTGCGAGCGCGCGTACACGCACTTTTCCTTTGGAAAAACATCTAATCGTTTGCGTCCGTCCAATGATTAATACACAAAGCTATCGTTAGATGAGCACCGATCCGCCGTAACATCCTACGCACATAAATTAACACAAAGCTATGACTAAAAGCCCCAAAATCCAATCAAAAATCATGCCGAGTGGTGCGCTCAATCTCTCTTGATAGAGAGCGAGAGCGAGAGAGAGAGAGAGAGAGGGAGAGGGGTAGTGAGAGCGAGAGGGTGAAAAAGAGAGCCTTGGTAAATAAAAAGAGACATAAACTTGAACGAAGGCGAGCATCCGAGTGAGAGGACACAGCAAGTCGAGCCACTGGTGCGGGGCCGTCGTGCTTTCGCCCCTTCACGTACTCACCGCCGCCCACTGCCTCGAAGGTTACAACAAGGGCACGTACTTTGTGCGCGCCGGAGATTACAATACGGAGGTAAGTCCTCTTGATCTTTTAAAATTATTCGAATCCCGAGTCGAGTCGATGGCTTCTTAGCGCTTAGCCCCCCGAGTCGCCTCCCTCGACCCCCTACCAAGACCTCGGTTACGTCGAGCGTTGACACTTGATCATTGATCGAAGGATCGAAGACAGGATGGTTAAACGTTAAACCCTGTCTGTCCGTCCGGCCGTCGTCTTTTAATATTATCGGACGAACCGCCCGATCCGCCTTATTTCTAATTAAAAGTATATAGTGTATATTCGTAAATCGCGTGTTTTCCATTACTACAAGCATCAATATTCACTAAATACACGAAGCCTGTGCATTGCGATGTATTTCGCTCGTATTGTACACATCCGCGAGTGCTTACAAGCATGCAAACCGGCAATACCTTTTTACGTCAGGATATCGCATTATTGTACCTTTCACCTTTAGACGCGTCCTTATCTCGATGCGAATTTATTTCTCAATAAAAAAAAAAACATATTTACTCACTCGCTCACTTCACACACGTGCAGATAATTTTTATTCAATACGAGCGCGTATTGCATTAAAAGAATATTCTCCTCTTTCAAAATTTACCAAAAGGGCTGTAAACACTTCTTTCGTTTCAAGCTCAAATTTATTAATATTATTAACCGACATCTAACTGGCGATAAAGATTTATTCAACGTTACTATCAAGGTAATGTACTCGCTCGGCCATTGTACTAATACGCACGTTGTTATGCAGTGCCGGCATTGAGCAGGTTCGATTTTATGAAAAACGAGCTTTAAAATCATGTTTTATCGAATACATGCACAAGCCGTATAAATGATTGTATCAACAAAGCGTATTTGCCGATTGAAATTTGTACATAAACTGAGGACCTGATGTAGAATAGATAAGGAACTTAAATTTCGCGTCGGAATACTTTAAAAGTAAGAGCTTGGAGTCGTGAATATTCAAACGATACGTTTGTGAACACCTGTGGGAGAACTTTATTCAAGCACTTCCTGCTTCGTGTCAAGTAAGTATTTGTACATTTAAAACTCACGCTTCCATTGAACGTATTATATAATTTTTTTATTCACGAGCAGCTATATGTGCCTTTTCTGTCATTGTAGAATGAAATATTCTTTTATTATACCGACGGTAGTCGCTATTTGCGTTGTAAAATGCATTTACGCGTACGACGACTACGATGATTTTTCGGTAAGTGTTACAAAAGCCAGTTTATTATGGTTCAATATTGTTTCAATAATTGTACGCTCTGCGAATTGTGAGTAATTTCAATAAGAAGACCCGCTGACGGAATGATTGACTCGAGTCGTTTAGATGAAAATTTTCTTGTCATAAAGCATAACTCCAACAGCGGCTTCCCCTCGAGGAAGATTGGCTGTCCCATCGGAGCGACCGGACTGTTCCCGTACCCGCGCAGTGACTCCTTATTCATCAATTGCTGGAACGGACGAGCATTTGTGCAGCAATGCGGCCCTGGTACAGTTTTTAACCCGAATCTGCGCGTCTGCGACTGGCCCCAGCCGTTTTAATTGTCACGACTCGTTCGACAAAAGGTAATAACGACTAATGCCCTCTGCCTTCTAGATCTAGGGGGGGGGGAAGGGAATTACCTCGATTGCTACGATAATCGGGGTGGCGACGGTTCACATTAACATTTTGTCCAAGCAACGCATTGCTCCCTTCCCTTTCGTTTCCTACTCACTTTTACGAGCACTTGTTCCGCAAAAATTATATCTCCTTCGCGCGATCTTGGAAGCTTAAAAAGGATCGACGGCACCGTATTCGCCTCATTATTACTGACGCATTCAAAATTTTAAGGAAAACGTTATTTAAAATGGAAAACACAAAATGCGAAAAATATTTATCGCATTCCCGTATAAACAAGGCCTTTTCTAAAGATAATGTTTTTTTTTTGTTTTTTCTTCTTCTTTTTTGTCAAACTCCGTTTCCTTATATCTGTAAATCCAGACGAATTTCGTAAATCGCGTTCACAACAACAAGTATAATATTTATACTTGTCAACGAGGCTTTTTAACCAAAGCCGTAACTAAACGTCGGATATTCAGTAGACAACAGGCATTAACCCAAGCAATAAACTCTAAGGATGTACGTAATACGAAGTACACTCGAGCCATTCTTTTACTGCCGTTTTAAAAATGCAATTTTAATGCCAGCGCGGATAATTAGGATGTTTCATGGAACATGTCTTCAAAATTGTGAAATATATTTTTCATTCGCCGGCACTTTTTTTTTATCGCGGAGGCTTCGTCCAGATCAAGCGATTGTCTAAATTTACAAAAAAAAAAAAAAAAAAAAAAAAAGAAAAAAAGAAGAAAAAAACGCAACTAACGGATGACCGAAAGCAAATAATTTATCTTGATAATTCAGATCTTGTTTCATCTCCCGATTCGGATTTATAAATACATTTAATAATTATACAAATTGAGTTCATTGGCAATTGTCTGTCCTTACTAATTAATCGCTGACTTTTCTCTTTGTTTCAGGTCTGTAATCGTGAGGGCAAATTAATTTGATACGTAAATAGAATATTCAGAGAATAAATAAGACAACAAGAGTATAATTCTCGAGCTTATGTGTAATCATGAAGGAAATAATTAAACCTTATTGCTAAACAGTAGCGTCATATCCTCGAGCGTAATTTAATTGCAAAATACCCTTAAATACCCTTATGTTGTAGAATTACATTTATTTACATTGTTATTAAGGCAGATTAAAGGTAACTTTCAAAACATACAGCTCGACTAATCTATCTAGATTACCACAATAAATTACAGAATATTACACAATATTATTTATATCAAATGGATTTAATGAAAAACTTGTTTACATTAAGAATATTTGCCGGCAAACATTAGACGCGAACTATTACAATCTTGATTATTTTCATTGCTGATTATTAATTCTGCCTATTTGTAAATCCTCTTTTCTTTAATGAGATGGCTCGGTAATTATTTCTTCGATAAAGTAGCAATTCATATTAACGCATTATTAATTACAAATCCATTGTAAAAAAAAATAAATTATAATAATTTTTATAGTTTGTGCTTTATTCATAAATAAAGGAAATGCGGGGGACGAAATGTAAGGAAAAATTGAAGCCATCGATAATGATTGTAATTCGAAGGTAAGTATATTGGCTCGGACGTATTTAACGCTCCAATCAGTTAAATAACGTACTCGAATGATTACATCGTGTGGCACGCATGCATGTATTATTAACTACCTGCGAGTGTGCGTGCGCAGTGTAGTTATAATATAAACATATTTATAAATATTGGCGCGAAAGTAAGATAAATTGACAAACATTTTGACTGGCTTGAGAAATTTATTATTTGTCTTATCTGTATTTATGACTATGTTACTATTGTATTATTAAGATACGTGTATAAATAAATATAATAAAAGAGTCAAATATATCTTTTGAATTTATTGTTCCCCGAAACCCCGAGATAAGTGATAAATGAAATAAAAATTTTATATTCTCGCTCGCGTTTAACGTTTTCGTAATTAACATGTTGCCGTCGGCTTAACGACCTTGTACTCACATACATAGTCTATTTCCAAGTCCATTGGAATTCGACGAATTCTAATTACGAAGGACCAAATGACCCTCTTTGGGCTATGAGTAGTAGGGCCTGATTAGATAAGGGGTCAGGAGGCCGAAGGGAATAATGGGTAAAGTGTTAAATATTAAAAACTATTGGCTTCGAAGGTTGACGAGGGCACCGAGGCCGAGGCGAACATCGAGGACTACTACGTGCACGAGGACTTCCGTAAGGGCCATCGGCTGAACAACGACATCGCCGTGGTGCTACTGAAGGGCCGGGGGATTCCGTTGGGTCGGCACGTTATGCCCATTTGTCTGCCGCACGAGGACGCCGAGTATCCGGCCGGATTGAACTGCACGATCAGCGGCTTCGGGAGTATCGAGGCTGGCTCGTCCGGTAGGTCACTCTCTCTCTCTCTCTCTCTCTCTCTCTCTCTCTCTGCCTCTCACTCTCGTTTAACCAGGGATGCCTTTACACGATCGAGCAATCGATTACGCGGGCAAATAATGGACGCGCAAAGGTTATGCATTCCTCGTAGTCTTTATCAGCGGGGTTATTGGGGTTATTGGGTGGGAAAAGGTCAAGAAAATCACGTGGAAGCATGACTGCGACGTGAGCCCCAATAACCCGAAAGAAACGATTTTTTGCCTTTAATTTTGATTTGATCAAATTTGATTGATTAAAAATTTGATTGATGCCCGTTTAGCGCACTCCCGGAATCTGAGGTTCGGCTGGGTCCCACTCCTCAATGAGTCGATCTGCAAGGCCGATCACGTCTACGGCCAAGCCTCCATCACCGAGGGGATGATTTGCGCCGGGCATTTGAACGGTGGACCGGACACCTGCGACGGCGACTCGGGCGGGCCCTTGGCTTGTCCCTTCAACGGTACCCCATATACACTTGCTAAATCTCATCCAAATCGATCATTACGCTTTACATTACACCTTTACCTTTACCTCTCCCTCCTCCTCTTCTTCTTCTTCTAACTTAAGCGATATATTCCATTTCTTTATTTATTTATTTATTTATTTATTTTTTTTTTTTTTAACGAAAATAATCGTTTTCTCTTCTAATTAATGACCCGCTTATACTTGTATGAACAGCAGACTAGGGAATTTTGAAGTCCTCTTAGTCAGTTACCAAAATTATCTTTTCTATACTAAACTCTAAAAGTTCGTAAGACGACTGGCCATGTGTTGTTATTCAATAAAACGCCATATTTCTTTTAAATGGCGATTTGGCATTTTCACTTCTTTGTAAAAAATAGCCTATTATTATATTGTCAGATTGTAGTGGCGATAAACTTAATCGATGATCAATAGATGATCAATATTGGCCTGAATTTATATACAATAGCAGAATCACTCGAATCGTCCAGGCATTCATTTACATTAACACGTACATATCTCATTAAAGCCATTGCCTTTTCAATGCCTTTTACACGTACACTCCATTTATTATTTAAGCAACTTACCGTAAGTGGCAAATTGCACATTGACTCTGGGCATGACTGGTACTGATACTCTATGTCGTTGTTAAAATAAAATGTATGCTTTGGGATTTATTACTCAGCCGCTTATTTACTTGTAATTTCAGGTGCATATACGTTGTATGGCTTAACCAGTTGGGGTCAGCATTGCGGAAGAGCCAATAGACCAGGAGTTTACGTTCGGATCGCGCATTACCGAAAATGGATCGATGAGAAAATCAAAGAATCACTGATCGGCAGATAAACTCGTTAATCTCTGCAGCCAATTCCAAGCTACTTTCCCCACCCCCACATCCCTTCTTTCTTTTTAATACGTAAATATTGCTAGTACTAACAGGGAAAACCTACTTGTTCGACATAAAGATAATTTCGTAGTTTATTAGTATTAAGTTTTATACTTAACTTTTTTAATTATTAAGTCTAATCGATTAAATGTTTGCACTTATGAAAATTTTATACGAAATGATCTCTGATATATTTTTAGTCTACTCTAATTTTCTAATAATTTACACGTAAGAAGTTAGTTTGGTAACTTTACAATTAACACTTATTTAAACAATTAGGACATCAAAAACATGGATCTAATGAATGTAAAGGATTATTAATAAAACGAACCAAGTTTCGTAAATATTTAAAATAAATTATAAAAAGAAACGTAGTCGTAAGTAGTTTTAAGTATGAAAAAAAAAAAAGATTATAAGAAATTTTTGAAAAGTAGTTTATTATTTAGATGTAGACTACAAAATATTCAAGGTAGTTAATAAAATTTTCTCAGCATATGAAAAATGTATTTTGTTTATACAATAAAGATATTGTACGAATTTACCAATACCATGGATTTTTATAAACACAGTCGAATTTCATTTCTTCTCCTTTTCAAAAAAGTGCGAATAAGTTTTTATAATTCACTTAGATCACTTGAAATTTTTTATTCTTATTTCTTATTTTTTTTAAGACATTCGATTAAATATAAAATCTCTTAAATATTTGAAATTTTATTCTTAGAAAAATTGTTATTACAATTTATTTTTCAAATTAAATTAACACATAACGTATAAAATAGGAATTGTTAACAAGATTCGTCTAATGAGAGTAATTTAAAAGTATTTGTAAAATTTCAATAAATTTTTTTTTGTTTTTATTAAAGTACTTCTTTAATTCATAAAAAAAAAAACAAATAAAAACAAAGAAAATCAAGTATTTTAATTTAGTCATTAGATTAAAGTTTTCGTTACAGTTGTTCTTTTCAAAATAATGGTAAAAATGATTTTCTGGGTATGAGAATACTTAACGATGCGCTAATTTATCATTGGCAAATATCGATAGATTAGAAAAACAGGGAAAATTACAATAAAATTATGGAATGAAATTTTTTTTAACGATCTCAGTAATGCGCAATATATAATAAATTGCAGAATAATTAAAAAATTTTGTTGAAGTATCAGAAGCATTCGGTGTGACCATATACGAATCATTATTGTATCATTGAATTTTTTTCGCATAATTATTTTATCCGTATTAACTCATTAAAGATTTATAAGCAACGATAACTTTGTAAGTCATTTATAATAATAGTCTTTGGCTAAGAAGTTACTTGACACAAAATAATGTATATTTTTTATAGCTTAGTATTGAGTAGCTTGTACTTTTCTATATTTACATTACAGAAATGGATGATTGCAAGCAACATAAGTAAGTAAACAAAGTGTTTTGCACAGATTAAGCAAATGACGTATTTACGAAGTTGCAATAAATTTCATAAATAGTTACACGCATTTAAGAAATCATAACAGAGTCGTCGTTTACGCTTCTTCTTCTTCTTCTTCTTCTACTTCTTCTTTTTTTGTTTTTAAACAAGCACGTGTCTTTAGGCTTGGTTTCAATATTTTAATTTTTAAATATGGTACTTGAGTATATTCAAAGACCGGCAGGTCTTGAAAACCTATTGGGGAAATGTTTCAATAGTTGGAGATGTAATTACGAAACTATTCGCTTCGCTATGCAATAGCAATGCGGGCAGGGAAATTAAAAAACTTCCCATCGATTATTGGGAAGAGTAAAGTATCGGTACTGAGCTACGATAATAGTCTTTTAAGGAGATCGACTATCGGTTGGACAAGTTATTACTTCCAGGATCGTCTTGAGTTGCGCGGAAGAAGAGGAACGATTAGATAATATAGCGAAAAATCATGGATCTGGATGGATATAAATAAAGAGGAGGTAGAAACGGAGTATCGAATTTTTGGCATTCAGTACTTGGGACAAATTAGTACTTGTGACGCTCGAATGACGCAGATCGATGATACATAAGAGTTATGAATTTTCATAAGTCACTTATTCATTAGTTCGTCACTTATCGGCTAATGCATTTAACGGGCAATTTATGCGTAATCCTTCCGAGAGCTGAGATCATGTATATATGTAGGTCTATATAAAATTTCTCTTTGTCTCGAAGTATGTGTAATACTTGGGAATATTTGCGGCGAATGCCGGTAGCTGCGCTAATGAAGTCCATTAGGTGGAAAATACGAAAAGATCGAAGCATCAGCAGCAGCAGCAGCAGCAGCAGTAGTAGGAAGAAGGTATCTCGCGAGGTCAGTAGTAACGAAGGTTATATATATATATATATATATATATATCAAGGAAGCAAACATTGCGATACTTTTATTGCAACTACTCCTCGTAAAAGCTGCTCACGTTATCATTTGGGATGATATGTTATAGACATTTCAACGCGTAGACAAGTGCCGATCTAATTTTTCCATTCGATGCCGTTGAAATCGTAAACAAGTCTAAACGAAGAAGGAAAAAAAGGCAGTAGGGGGTGGGCGGTGGGGGGGGAGAGGCAGCAGGCGTTGTATCGAGTAGTCAGTACTCGATAGCCGAGCGGACCTTGAGGAAACCCGGGAATCAGCGCTTAGTTCCCGATACAAATAACTCACTCGGTACGCGTGCATTGTGAAAAGCAGCGGAGCGTAGGCGTTATCTCGTAAACAAAGTTCACGGGTATCGTGGCCGTCGCGCGGGTCAACGGCGCTCGATAACCTCCGATACCGAGCATTGGGATCGCGATATCGGGCATCATCCCGCACGAAACGCTCTCGGATATAAATATCAGATTATCGATCGTTCCCAAGGATCGCTCATATACGCTGTACCCAAATATTTCGTCACTCGCAGTAACGCTTACTATTAAAATGCGTTATTCAACCGAGTTACGCTTCGCGTAGATTAGATCGCCTCATAAACAATCATAATGCACATCATTAAAGCAATTCGAATCGGTTTTTTTTTTTTTTTTTTTTTTTTTTGTCACCATCTCGACTTGACGGTAAAGAGTATTGGTCCGAGTATTGTCGAATAGGCAAGAAATTTTAATATTCCGCGAACGTCTGATTTAAATGTTGCAATTAACTTTCCGCTCGTGCCTGAATTAATTTCTGGAGATAAGTTATACTTAAAGGCCGATGAATAAAGAACGAAGTGGACTCTGCTCGCTGGGCTTGTCGCTGAGGAGAGCGCGGAATTCTAAATAATAATTGCATTATTCGCGTAATCCCTAGTTTATCGTTGTTACATTCAGGCATAAATATAGATTTATATGTGATATCGTCCAAGTTGATATCGTGTATAAATAAATATAGCGAGCGATGCTTCTTCTGCGTTGTTCTTCTGCAAAGAATATCTTGTCCGAGGATAATAACAATATTTAAAACAAATAGTAATAATAATGATAATAATTATGATAATAATGATAATAATGATAATGATAATAATAACGACGATGACAATGACGATAATGGTAATGAGGACCGATGGAGGCGATCTCGGAAGAGATGTCGTATCGGATAATGAACAAACTCTTGCTTATTACGTGTCATTTATCTTGGCTAATGATAATGACCGTATGCGCTTGGTCTTTTACCTGTATGAAAATTGCACTCGCCCGTTCAGACTGTTGCTGTTGCTGCTGCTGCTGCTCCTGATGCCGGTGTCTTTATCTCGCGCGTTATTGGGGCACGAGTACCCCTAGATAAAGATAAAGAACGGGACGGACGTTGCTTTATGTATCTGGGCAAAAAGGTGCATTCGGAGCTTGAGGGTGTGGGGCTGGGAGGCGATCCGGGTAAGGGGAGGCTGGCTTTCCGAGTGGCGCTCCTCCAGGTCGGCAGGGACGTATTTCAAGTATACGAAATTCCTATTTAGTCCATGAGCGGTCGGTCGCCAGGGAATTCCATTAGGACTAATCACAGCCGTTCGATCCAATTGTCATAACTGGAAGCATTGTCGGAGCATTGAGCGAGCGCGCCAGCGGCCGATGATTGTGATTCCTTTGTGAGCGGTTGATGACGAAAGGTGAGTCGAGGTGAGTCGAGGTGAGTCGAGGTGAGTCGAGGCGAGTCGAGGCGAGTCGAGGCGAGTCGAGGCGAGGACCCGCCCCTGGCTGGGGGCAGTTTCGCTGCCACGGAACTCGGATGCAGTCGTCGCGGAGATGCGCTTACGCGGATCGTCGCTTATCATCGAAAGACGGTCGCCGCCTCGAGCCGAAACTTTATTATAAGTAGCGGCCGCGTTCCGGGCCCGGACTCCAGTCTATCTCCATCCACCGGATAATAACCAGTCCGTACGTTATTCGCGCGGCGCTCAGAAAGCCTCTGACTTTGACTTCGGGCCTTCGTCCTGCGCTTCTCCTTCGGCTCCTTCGTAAGTGTCATCGGCCGGTCCTCCTATTAAGCTTTCTCTCCGCTCTCCGGGTGCCCAGCATCAAAATCAGTTCTCTCGATTCCGCAGTCCTAGTCCTAATCGTAGTCCTAGTCGTAGTCCTTGTTGTCATTGTTGTTGTTGTTGTTGTTGTTGTTGTTGTTGTTGTTGTTGTTGCTGCTGCTGCTGCTGCTGCTACCGCTACCGCTACCGCTGCTGCTCCTGCTACCGCTGCCCCTGTTAACGCTGTTGCTATCGTTGCGGTACGAGTCAGCCCCGTTGGAAACCGATGCAATAACAGCTCGAGCCTCAATTTACCTTCGAATCCGTGAAATTCATAAAGCTTAACGGGCCACTGCGAGTCGCTGAATTACATTAAGCATGTAAACATTGACAGGGATACAGGCAGCCTGTGCGCGTACCGCTCTCGATTACGTACCATCGAATGGTAAACCGCTCCCGGAATCGGCATTATAATAAAGATAACCCATCGGCTAATTAGATTATAAAATATTTGCTCTTCCAGCTTAACTTTAAAATAATCACTTAAAATGGAAAAATGTTCTCCCAAGAATTTCAGATAATAAGAATTATACAATCAGCCGACGAAAATTGTCTGCCGCGATAAACGACTCTTTATAGATCTTGTCTACATGCTACATAATATGTTACGTATGTATATACATGTCATACAGCGTATACGTGTATACGCGTATTGTGATTAAAATAGTTTGTCTAGTGCTGCAACACCTGTAAGTAATTTCTTCATACTCGAGCGTATTCATTATCGGCCTTAACCCCGTAGCTTTGGAGTCAATACCAAAAGCGATTCGTCCGCGTACGTTGCCATTGCATTTTAAAGAAGCGTGGCTCCCAGATTTACGACATAGAGTCGCCCGAAAAGCGACTTATCACAATAAATGTAATAAAATTTTACTTTATCTGCTTGGAACACGTGCACTTGTTGATATTTGTAGAAACTAACTAACTTCTTTAGAGGTTAGAATTCCGATGTAGCCCCAAGTGATCTCTTTTTTTTCTTTTTCTTTTTCTTTTTCTTTTTCTTTTTCTTTTAATGTGAATACAACGCAAACTGATTGTTAATATTCTTTAACTGTGCTCGATAGTTGAAAATTTACACGTTTCGATTAGAAATTTAGTGAAGGTTTTGTGTCATCGTTCACCATTTAATTATAATTTCTAATAGACGGCATTTTTCAGTGGCTCTCACCGATCATAAGGGAAAATGATGAAAATCGGTTTCGTAGGGGGTGGCAAGATGGCCCAAGCCCTGGCCAAGGGATTCATTAAAGCAGGTAACAAACAATACAAATAACTAGTCTGCCTCCTCTCTTTTTCCTTAATCCATCGTATCCTAATTGACGAGGACTGTCGAAATGTCCTGGATTCGGTGACGTAACCCGTCCACGTCCTTGCCCCTCGTTCTCGATCATTAAACAGTCTCGCGTCAAAACTTTTAACAATTTCCAGCTGTTTAAATATTCTCTTTGACTTGAATTACGCTCGATAAAGAATATTCCTCATCCTCTTTTTCGGCTTGAAAATTTTACAACTGAACTGCTTCACGATTACCCCGATTAACCCTTAATAATTACCGGTTAAAGGACTTTTAATTACTGATGAGCATTACGTAAACGGAGTTTGATTTTCCGACAGGTTTATCGAAAGGTGAAATGATGCTTGCCAGCTGTCTCCCGACAGACGAAGTCAGCATAAAGGGATTCGCGGTAAGTTAAGTCAAGGCTCTGCACGCCTATTAATTATATAAATCAACAACTAAACGCTATTAATTAATACTGCACAAGTATACTAACAGCATCAATTAATTTATTCCTTTCCTTTTCTTTCCTTTTCTTTCCTTTCCTTTTCTTTTCTTTTCTTTTCTTTTCTTTTCTTAACGCAACTAATATTTAACAAATTAAACTTTATTCGTTACAAGTATTGCAGCACCGATACGATAAGGAATGAAATAATTACAAAGTTTTCAAAACGAATACGTGTTTCGAATACATTAATGTTGTATAAAAAACAAATTCGGTGCTCCACGATAATGAGGCCTTTTAGAAACTATATAGATTCATTGGGTTATCGTACAGATATTAACGAACGATATAAAAAGATACGAAATTGAAAATTTTTAACGAGTCTCTCTCTCTCTCTCTCTCTCTCTCTCTCTCTCTCTCTCTCTCTCTCTCTCTCTCTCTCTCTAAATAAGATGTACGTGCATCACGGCTTATGACTTCATTTTTTGTTGCTTTCTTTACAGTTATTCTCTTTTTGACATTGCTTTTGGCCTATATAATAAACAATCCTCAGCAATAAGTACATTATACTAATAAATGAAATCATATGAAAAACTCTAGAGAATAATGGTAAATAAAAAATAAGGAACTTCTATTTTTTAGTTAATGAAAATTTAATATTCTCGAGTCTTTTACCGTATTTACATTATGTTTATTATATTCGTTTTTTTTTCTTCTGCCTTTTACACTTGATCACTTCAAACTCGGGATTTCGTAATGTACAAGTAAGTACGAAAGAAAGAAAAAAAATTATAAAAGACGATTATAATTTTGTTCACGATTAAATTGTAAAAGACGATTTTTCGATAAACGTATGATAAGTTACACGTGGATAAAAAGAGAAAAAACCTGCAAATCTTTACTTATGTAACCGAGAATGCTGAATTCTAATGATGCACTATTTGAATAAGATGAGTAGGAAAAATTCTGAACAGAAGATCTCCATTAGGCAATAAATAAAAATAAATAAAAGCTTGTAGATTTTACAGGAAAGGAGGAATTTCGGGGAGCACTTTTCTCATTGCCCACGTGACACTGTCTGACTATTAACAGTTGGGAATGGAACTTTTTGAAATACGCATAGGCTTTGCAAACGGTATGATACTCAAAACTAATAGCTTTCCATTTCTGGTTAATCATAATGCTTGCAATATATCAATCTAATAATAAATACAATAAATATCGAAGTCTTTCCAAAAATTCAGCAGATGCTTGTCTCTAATTGAATATCAAACATAAAACCTCGAATGCAGATCGTGCGTGACTCACTCGATCGCGATACTTGAGACGGTAAATGGCCGTTCGATCATTTTGTCTGCCTATCTCAGTCAAAAGGTAATTAATAATTAGCGAGCACGGGAAAACTAATGTAAATAATTCGGTCGATCGGAGTACGAAGCGTCGCGCGTCACCGACTCAACGTCTCATCGATCACGAATTTCCGAGGGAAACGTTTCCCGGACGCCGGCGTACGCAAGTCCACGAGAGCACGGCCTGGAAAATTTTCAGATCGCCCTCGGATAATCCCGACTCGGCTTATCTCTAAATAAGAAAGTCATTGATTATCTGTGAGGCAGGAACGTGTACGTCGTTGGGCGGCTCGAAAGGCCGTCGATAATTCACGATAATAAACCTTCCTTATCGTGAAAGATGGTTTTTTTTTGTTTTTTTTTTGTTTTTTTATTTTTTTTTCGTTCAGTCACGCCTTTCGCATTCGCGTTTCCTGAGTAAAGATGCGCGCGCGCGTCAATCTAAAAATATGATTTTTCTACATTTATCCGGAGATGACCGATTCGTATCGGTTGTTCGATTATGCTCGATCGCACTTACGCTCGCATTACCTATTACGAGTCCATTATTCGATAAGTAATACTGTGCATACCCGCACCCACACCCACACACACCCACACAACCACAACCACACCCATGCACGCACGCACGCACGCACGCACGCACATTTACATGAATACACTGATTTATATGTATGTACTGATTAGAAGTTCCTTTCAACAATTTTGATTTTAAGCTAGTGTACATATTTATACAAAGTACCAAAGATACCATGTGTATGATTCACTATCTTTATTCTTGTTTTCTCACTTTTGAAAGAAATTAACGATTCAAATAAATAGCTACGTGCGACAGGGTACAGTAGGCGTTTTTAGCGTGACAATTGAATGTACGAAAAGTACCGAGCAGAGCTGGTACCACGAAAATTAGGAATCCCATGGACAATAAGTAAATTATTTCATTCAAATAACAATCGAATCATAATGGGGAAATCACAAGCATGCTTCTTATTAATATTATTTTGTATTATTATTATTTTTTAAAAGAGCTTTTATCACATTCACAAAGAACGAATTAACTTTTAATGATTATCTCGTGGGCAAAGAAAAAGAGAATTGCAAGTTAGTGGTTGAAATGAAAGTCTGAAATTAAAAGGGCATAATAATGAGATAGGGATAAATGTTTCCAGGAGTTGGGATCAACGACAGTTTTCTCAAATCCGGAAGTGGCTAAGTACGGGGACGTCTTGGTCTTGGCTGTGAAGCCGCAAGTCGTGCCCTTCATCTTACCAGAATTAAAGGAGAGCTTTCAATCGAAGAAAAAGCTACTCTTGTCGATAGCCATGGGGGTTTCGTTAAAAACGTTGGAAAATGTAAGTGGAGCACAATAGTCGCGATAGCAGCGCGAGGCCTATAGCGAGTGAATTCATTAATTGAGAATAACTTTTCAATGAATAAAGAGCCTTCCGGCGGGTACGCCAATCGTCAGGGTGATGCCTAACATCCCGGCGGTCGTCGGCTGCGGAGCTACGGTCTACGTAAGGGGAAAGCACGCCAGCGACAAGGACGCGGAGATCACCAGGAGGCTCTTCTCCGCGGTCGGACTCTGCGAGGAGGTGCCCGAGAGCATGATCGACCCGATAACAGCCCTCGCCGGCTCTGGACCAGCTTACGTGAGTGGCACAACACGGATTCGTCTAATCGGCCTGACATTCTGGAAACCTACCTATATCGTCTAATTAATTATCTCGGGCTAATCGAAATTCTTCTGGCTGATTCTATCTGGCTATTTTAAGGTCGAAGAGATAAAACAAAAAAAACTACTTGCCTACTTTTTCAAGTAGGCTCGAGTAGTCTGATACGACAACGGATACGTATAGGCTTGTAAATCTTCTGAGCCCACAAAGCTCTTTGTATTTGCTTTTTCTTCTTCTTCTTCTTCTTCTTCTTTTGACTTCTATAACATAGCTCGTGGCATTGAAAGTATTAAGGAGTGATGGGCTTGTGTGGAAAGAAGCTCGCGCGTGCAAGTTTATTATCACGTTTAAGAAACGAGAAGGTTGGATTGGATCTAGAACGGTTTTCATCCTCTCGTACATTAGTCGTGGTGGTCATTAGCTGGCATTGTTAACGATCCGACGTCTTATCGTTGCAGATTTACATGGTGATCGAAGCGATGGCCGACGGCGGCGTAAAGATGGGACTGCCGAGAGATCTCGCCTATAAGTTGGCCTCGCAGACGGTCCTCGGGGCCGGTACGATGGTCAGGGACACCAACATGCATCCGGGCCAGCTGAAGGATGACGTTTCTTCGCCCGCGGGTTCGTCTATTGATAAACATTTATTTGCATACTCTTAATCCATTTAATCAGGAGCAGCGGCTGGCATTACGATTCCGAGGACGAGTAACATTTACAAATATTAAATATAATTATACGAAATATAAGTGCGGCTCGTGCCGTATCTTGTTTGCACTCGATAACACTCTGAGCGTACGTACGAATTTTCGGTGAATCTTATCAACTTTTTATTAATTGCTTCAAACGACCTAATCCTAAGCAAACGACGACTTCTTACACATCTTTAATTCGGCCAAGTTGTAATTTAAACTCTGACGGATAGATATATGCTCCAAACGGCATATTTGAAAAATTAAACCCTCGGCTTTCGATCCATTACCGATTCACTGCAGATTTCATTTAGTAATGAACGATGCCATTTCTCACCATTGGATTTTTATTAATATTTCTTATTCCGTAACGTCGATTACGCGTAAATAAAGAGAGAGAGAGAGAGAGAAAGAGAGCGCGTACAAGATCATCGTTGTATAAAAAAATAATACTCAATCGGGCATGAGTACTTGTTTAAAAGCATTTTTAGTTTGACAATTATCTGCGCGTTATCAATACTTTCACATCACTTCGCTCTCCGTTTCAATTCATTTCATTTAAATTTGCTTCTTATACAGGCTCAACGATAACGGCTATCCACTGTTTGGAAAAAAATGGCTTCCGAGCGGCTCTGATCGACGCCGTCGAGGCTGCGACACACAAATGCAAAGAGTATTCGGCAAAGGACTAAGAATCCAACGCGTCCAATTTCCTATGCAGAGAGAGAAAGAGAGAGAGAGAGAGAGAGAGAGAGTGGGCAAAAAAGTTGTTTAAAAAAAAGGGTAAAAGGAGAGAGAGAGAGAGAAAGGAAAAAAAAATAGGAAACTCCGCAAATAAATATTCGAGCAGCGAAGGCGAGCGAGTCTCCGAAATTAGAGAAACTTGTGACATTTTTAAAGGCTTCGTGAGTATCAATAGAACCCCAATACCCCCCCCCAATAACCCCCTCCTTGCTACTCCCCTTTTTCTATCTATCCAAATGCCCGTAATGATATAATGTTATATTTTATTAATTTACCTATCGATTAACACTCAATTTGCTAGTCACGATCACTGGACGTAGAACTTTGATTTTCGATCATGTCATATTTATTTGTAAAGACTAAAAGTCTCGTAATCGATCGCCGAGGAAATTATTCGATTGCTCGCGTAAAAGAAATTTTTAATATTCCTAACTTTATGTACAAAAGTAATGATCGATTATTAGAAAACATTGTTATCGAGTATGGAAAAAGAATGTTGAGCGTCGCTTCCTAATAATGTACAGAAATACTGGAGTTTTTATACAATTTATTATTTATTTATACGATTTTTAAATCTTCGTTTTTTATATAAATTTTTAGTGCCGTAAAAATTGTTTTGTTTTGTTTTTATTGTTACCGTTGATATATATTGTTTGTATATAAATTAAAAGTCGCCTAGAAAGTGCATGTGGAACGTATAATGAGTATATAGTTTTTTTTTTTTTTTTTTTTCGATCGATATAACAGTAGAAAAATTACATGGTAATTTACCTCTTTAGAGTTGGAAGAAGCTTTTGGTTATTTATTAATATTGTAGATAGGTAGTACTTTATTGTATATTCGAATCACAAGAATTTTTGATGAAAATAACCTACTATGTACATTTGTCTGTGTAATTATTTTTAAATTTTATATAATTTGTATGGAAATTATACGTAATTCGTAATCGTTCGATGTAATTCTATGTTACATAAACGTTAAAAATTTATACAACAAATGCGAACTTAGATTATTAATTATTTTTTAGCTTGTTTATAATAATAAAGGAATCAAATAAATTGAAATTTATTACTATTACCAAGAAAACGTTGAAATCATTCACTATCTTAGCTGTAATACAATTTTATCTGATGCGTAAAACATTTGATTTGGTTTTGACACTGACTTTTTTTTTCTTTTTTTTTATATTCTCTAATACGTTTGAGGATATAATAGCGCGTTGCTTTTCATTCTACTCTAACATTTCTTATAGCAACTGCATTTTAATTTATCATTAATGTATTTATCATCAATAACTTGATTAATTCCAGTTAAGCTCATTTGTCCACAGAATCTTTGCTTTTATCATGCAAAAGCTTATCGAGATTATTTCACTCGTTAAATTTGATAATAAAGTGAATTATTAATATTACACTTAGTGACTCGTTGTTTAAACATTTTCAATACAAACACATTAAACTTTATTATTAACACATTAACTTTAACTTTATTTGAAAATTTCGTCCTTTTACACCACAGTTTATATATATACATATATATATATATATTTTTTTGATACCAAACTAAACTAATTTTTTTATTTGCCATACGTATAGAAAAGTTTTAAAGGTATGAGATATTTGGCAAATGATATGGTGAAGACTTTGATCCCTTGTAACCATAATCGATCGATTGTCCATTTTACTTTCTTTTCGTTCAAAACGTAATCTTGTACATAATAATATTTAATGAGATATTATTGATTTTTGTTTTTAAATAGCTTATCAATGCCAAAAGCTTGAAATTATTGAATTATACATTATTACGAAAACTGAGAAGTATATTAATATTCAATGTCATTGGAATTATTATATTGCGTATACTAAAATTAAATGATTTGCCAGAGACATGAATTCTCTTAGAATAATTAAAAAAAAAAAAAAAACCATTCTGGCGCTTTTAATCCTTATTTGGCATATTGGAAATAATTTCAACTCGAATTTTCAAAAGGCAATAAATAATATCATTGAAAGCAAGATGGTCAGCTATTCGATGTTCTTCAATATAGTAATAGAAATATTGAAATTTATTATATTAAAAAATGAATTGAATAATTTAAAAGAAAAAGAAAAACTATTGACGAAGCAATATTGACGGATGCATTTGAATGTGTTGGGAAGGCCTAAAACCACGTCCAACATTGTCTGTTTAATAATTTTAATTGGCTCACTGATGAGAATTGAGTATTTATAATGCAGAGCTCGATGCTAAAAATAAAGCTGATTATTCAAGTGCGATCGTTGCCACGGCTTAGAAGCGACCAGTTTAATGCAAAGTCTACTCTCTCTCTCTCTCTCTCTCTCTCTCTCTCTCTCTCTCTCTCTCTCTCTCTCTCTCTCTCTCTAAAATAACTCGAGAGTTATTGGGATAGGGAACGTAACAAGATTTCGTGGCCGTGAGGAAGGTGAGGGTGCCAAAAAAATAATCCATCGGGTAGACGAGGAATTGGTGTTTCGAGACGTTCTCAAAAGCTTCAAGCTTTTCGTGTAAGTAGGAAGTGAGAATGTCAAGCGCGTGAGGCAGTCAGTCGTCAGTCAGCCCGTGCTTGCACGACTCCGGACGGGGAGAAGTAAGTAATTGGCTCGGCCGCTGACGTAAATGGTTGCCAGTGAAGTTATAAAGCTCGGTCCCGGGAACAGCTGCTGGAGCGGCCTCGGGCTGTCGTAGCGAGAAGAATCGCGGGCGTGCGGGTGGTGGATGGTTATTGGGTCGGTGGGCGGGGGGCGGTGACGGGGAGGAGGTGCACGAGAGAGGGAGAAGGAAAGGGCGGGTGCGATACCGGCACGTCGCGTCATTTTCATTGCGCCACGTTTGAAATCGTAGCCAAAAGCGAACCGAAACTTCCCGCCGTTCCTAACCTAGAAGATAGAGAGAGAGAGAGAGAGAGAGAGCGAGTGAGAGGGGAGGGGGGTAAAAAAAAAGATGAAGTGGATGGAGTAGGAGGAGGAGGAGGATGGAGGCACTCACGCAAGCAGGAGAGACGTGTCGACGTCGTACAACACACACAGACAGACAGGCATAGGCACGCGCGCGCGATGTAGGGGAGCCGGTCGAATTGAACGTGGCGGTGTTAGAGGCTCGCCGCGCACTCGCGCACGCAGTCATCATTCGGTTTTGGCTGCCAGTGTAAACAGTTGGGAAGTCTCTCTCGAACGGATTGACAGGCTCTCGAAGGCCACGGCGGTCGAGCTGATAAGGGAAAAGCGGCGCCGTGTCCGCGGAGTGGCGGATAACCCCCTTGTCAGAGGAGATTGTTAGGATGCGTTGCCGCTCCTGACCTACGACGACTCGAGCCCGTCACCTCGTTACCGTCTCCCGATCCTTTATATTCCTCTAGGCGTTGCTACCTAGCTAGCTGGCCGGCCTTTGCAGAGAAAGAGAGAGAGAGAGAGAGACAGAGAGAGGACCAGCTGCTCCAAGTTCGGAATACAATAACGTAGAGCAATACCTCGAAAGCGACGAGCCCCCAGAGGACCATGAAGTCGGGCAACGGACTCGTTTCGCTCTGGCTCCTCGTCATCCTGGCAACGGTCGGCGCCGCCACCAATCTGGGCGAGGACGATACCTGTTACTCCTTCGCCGGGGGCACTGTTTACCCGAGCACCGACAAACCCGAGGGTCACCAGCTCCAATCCACCAAAGCCATCAGTAAGAAGCCCTTGCTCTTTATTTTTTTAATTTTTTTATTTTTTTTTTATTTTTAACCAGCTGCTACCCTCCCCAACGCGCCATTTAACCCCCTTGTTTAGCTCGCGCCTCCAATCTTATCGCGCGGCTACAAGGTTATTATTTCCTCCCTTCTCGTTGGTTTTTCAATATGTTACGCGCGGTGCCTCGTATCCGCTCTATCGTGCAGTCGTCATTCGATAAGAGGTGGATATGTAAATTTTTTTTTTTTTTGTTCCTACCATTCCATCTTCCTTTCCGACTAAGGCCCATCCGACGAAGCACCTAATACTACCGGGCCCGCGTCTACGGGACCGCGGCCGAACCTACGTAAATTCCCACGTGGAATAGTAGCTCGACATCGATTTCCAGTCGAATGGTGATCCGTGAACGCGAGTCCCCTACGAGTATCCAAATTACTGTATTCGTATGGAAATACCGGCGACGCGCAGCATCCGTTCGCGCGGCGACGCGTGCATCGGACTCTGGAGGAGCCGCTTACGTATTTACTAACAACGTTAATTCGAAGTTAAGTTAAAAAAAAAAAAAAAAATAAGCGGCCGCGCGGCCCACGTGCCCACATTCAATCCACGTAATAGGTCTGTATTGATGAAGACATAAGTAAAGAGAAGCACCTTATTCACTTGCACGTACAATTGGACCTTTTTTTTTTGTAAAAGGATTTTGTAGGAAGACGCGTGGGTGGTGCGGGGCCCGCGAAACACGTTCTTGGTAACGTTGACGTTTTCTTTTTTTGTTTCGTTTTGTTTTGTCAAACCCATAAGAAAGGGGATTTGATAATGAATTGCGATGAATTACGATAAATTACGATGAATTGCGTTGAATTACGATGAATTACGATGAATTACGATGAATTGCGATGAATTGCAGTCGGGAAGAAGGCGCCGTACTTCGAAGGCACCGCAGTCGTTAAAGGAGAATTCAAGGAGATTAAGCTGACGCAGTTCAAGGACAAGTATTTGGTATTCTTCTTCTATCCACTCGACTTGTAAGTCCCTGTTTGCTTTTAACCCTTTATTGGACGCGTGTCATCTCCTTCCCCGCCTCGAGCCGTACATCGCCATTACAGCACGTTCGTCTGCCCGACGGAAATCTTGGCCTTCTCCGACCGAATAGACGAATTCAAGAGGCTGAACGTCGAGGTCGTCGCCGCGTCCGTCGATTCAAAGTTCAGTCACTTGGCGTGGATTAATACCCCGAGGAAGGAAGGCGGACTCGAGAAAATCAGGATTCCTCTGCTTTCCGATATTACCCACAAGATTTCCAAAGATTACGGCGTATACCTCGAGGACTTGGGTCACACTCTCCGGTAAGATCAATTCAACCTCTTCTCTAACTATTCTCTAAATAGCTATTTTAAATAGTTTTCAAGACGATAACGATCACTACGGCGACGTAAAGAAATAAAACGAACGTGCGTATAAGCATGAACTTAATAAATTTATAAATGTAATAGCACCGGCTGCGGAAGAAAATGGAAGAATTTAATACGAATGTAATATTGTTGTTATATTTTTATTGATGGTTTTTCATCTTTTTTTTTCTTTTTTTTTGTTTTTTTTTTCTATTTGTTTTTTCTATTTGTTTGTTTAGTGGTTTTTGTTATTGTTTTTGTTTTTATACTATAAAAACCTCGTTTTACATGCCTTTTATTAGAAAATATAATCATTTGCTTTTGTTCGCATGGACCGGAGAGAAGGACAATAAGGTCCTAATAAAATAAGGAAGGGGTTTGCTTAGATTAAAGAGTTTAGTTGGATCTATGGAGAAGTTATTATTTACACGATACGTTGTGCTCCTGTCAATGGGATGCCGCTCGCAGAAATATTTCGATCGCGAGCGGGCTTTTTGATCCTTTTGTCTTTTTGACGCTGAGCCAACGCTATACGTACACGCACACACCACTCGTCGCGCGCCCACGCACGCGCACACACGCTCGTACGCACGCGTATATGTATATATAATAAATTTTCTTTTTCAGTGCACTGTTTATAATAGATGGAAACGGCATTCTTAGACAAATTACGATGAACGATCTACCGGTGGGCCGATCGGTCGACGAAACCTTGAGGCTCGTGCAAGCCTTTCAATATACAGATAATCATGGGGAAGTTTGTCCAGCTGGCTGGAAACCCGGACAAGCCACTGTAAGAAATGCTCCTCAAAGACAATTCTTTTTATTCTTTAACTTTGCAATTGAGCAAAGTTCTTCCCGGTCTCATAGCATTCTTATCGATAGAAAGGTGCTTCAAGACGCGCCATGTCTTGATTTATCTCCATTAAAAATACATGACCGAGTATTTTACATAATATTTATCAGGATTATTTATAAAATACTTTTCTTTCTTTTCTGTGTTTCAGATTATTCCTAATCCAGTGGATAAAAAGAAATACTTCTCGAAAAATCAAATGATATAAGTTTTTGTATCGTCTTTTGTACGTAAAAACAAATTTTAAGAAAATTAAAAAAAATAAAAAAAAAATACAAAATAATAAACTAGTGTTTTAATAATAAACTTTTTAACGAAATTTAGAAATTTATCACATATTCTACCTAAGCATTATATATACATATACTTCTTTTTTACACTTAAAGATCATTCGGCTTTCATTCTTTTAGGGCTCGATAACGTTATTAATTGCACCCTTCGAGGTGTTCTTGCTGAGATCATGGTTGGCGGTTTTTCAGTCTTTGGAGGAGTCGCTTTTACGTTTGGTTTTACATACTCTGTAACCGTGTCTTCTAAAACTAATTCGAAATCTTCTGATTCCTCAGTAGCGGGTGCATTCTTATTAATATCCACATCCATTTTATTAGCTTCCGCATCGACGGGTTTATCCTTTTCATTAATGTCATTCCCATTATTTTTTGATTGAGATATATCAATGTCAATAGCATTCGTATCAAGCTCTACAAATGGAACTGGTGATGATTTTTTATTTTTATCTTCATCTGCCTTTTCTTTATTCCCATTTGCATTGTTGTCCGCTGCTGGTCTGTAGATCGTTCCTAATTGGCCCTCTTGGAAATTTATTATTGAACAATATCCGTCCGACGACGAAGCTACTAAGAATCTCGCATCAGACGACCTGACAATAAATTATAAAGAATTTCAAACTCATATTACGGATGGTTCATTTATGAGTAATTTGCAATGCAACTTACCATGTAATATCTGTTAATCGTGTATAATGAATATTAGAGATGACGGCAATGGGTGAAATTTGTTGGGTATCATATATTATAACTGAATTATCTGTCGCAACGGCAAATACTATTCTATATGGTAAAGCTATCATGGGGTCCGGTCCATCTTTTCTATGTTCAAAATATACAGGACAGCATCTGACGGCATTTGTTACTTCATCAAGAGATGGGAGAATTGCTACAGGCCTGCAAATAAATTAAAAAAATGTTACTTCCAGCTAATCGGATATATTAATTTTTACATACTACCACGCGTATTTTATATTTGGATTCTCGTGAAAATATATTTACTCTTTCAAATTGTATCTGGAGAAGATGACTGTACAATTTGCCATCTTTTCAGTTGATTCATGTGGCTCAATAATACCAGAAGGTATAATAAGCAACAATCCATCGGGTGTAAACGTTAACCTTCTGAAGAAGGACTTGAAAGTATCGTCATAAAATAAACGAACAATTTTTCCTTCAAGTGGGTTGCCAGCAGGTGTAGGAATTTTCGATTTTCCTATACGATGTACTGTTTTCTTTGTATTAAGGTCAATTAATCTACACAGCCTGAAGCATAAAGCGTATGTGAAAAATTGCAAAATAATTTTCTATATTTATAAAATAATAAAATACCTTTTTTACAAACCTGTCTGAACTTATGGTGGCAATGTATTTATTTGTGGGATCCCATGTTATACCTTGAGGGAAACCTTTGACGTAGTCAGTGAGCATAGTAATTTTTTTGCCCTTTTGTACATTCCACAAAATAACAGAATTATCTAAAGAGCCAGAAGCCAGTAAATTTGAATCGGGTGACCAACTCAAGTCATATACATCCTCTATATGTCCTCTGAGAACTTTCCAAGAAGTCCACTGCTCTTGATTTTGAATATCATCTCCAGGAGTAGTTAGAATTTCTGATCCTTCTCGTTGTTTCCAAAGAATAATCACAGACTCTAAATTGTTAAAATTTCAAAGTGTTAAATTTATAAATACATGTAAATGATGAAAAATAGTTGACTCGTATATACCATCGTCACCGGATGCCAATATTTCTCCAGAAGGCGAAAAGCGTACAACATTGACAGTCTTTTGATGCCTTTCCAAATCTGCTACGCAGGAAACTGTTGTTTCACCAGCTTCGTTTAAGCTAAGATGCCAAATCTTGATAATTGAGAAAATTTACTTTTAAAATTTGTAAATTGGCAAATATAATTTATAGGTAAATATGCTTAAATCATAAAAGAGTTAACTCTGAATTAATTATAATAAACAGCAGTGGTAATAACAAAAAAAATTACTGCGATTATTTAGGTAAAACTTGAAATCGCTCAATATCAACGTAAAATAGCCTTTGCTTAAGCATTAATTATATGCACGCACTGTACGTATGCATATATACATGTATATATACATGTATATATATATATATATATATAAAAGTTGCGTAAAAAGTTTTGATACAAAGGAGAGATCGGATGGAACTTGTCAACGAAATAAGTACGAGACCTGGAGACGATGAAGGGGACGAATATCCAGGGTAGAATAGAGTAAATGGGTTAAATAAATATATAAATAATGACCAAAACATGGGAATCGGCACCGCCAGAAGCCAGTCTCCAAAAGGTCTCGGCTGCCGGTGTCTTCCAGGTACCGAGTTGTAGATCAACACTGAGAACGGGGCCACGATTATGCCAGGATATTTCCGGGATCGTGCACTTCATATTGTATTCTACACTGATCACGGGCTTACGATTCCTCCTTCGGTCGCGGCTCCAATAATTTTCGATCCCAAAGATAACCTGCTACGAGGTCTCCTGCTCTCGGCAGCGCAGGCGATACTTTTCGCGCGCGATTCTCACGAAATGAAAAGTGAATGACTCGATTGGTCGACGAGCCATTTCTACCTACCGGACCTATAGATCATCCCATCCCATGCACCCGGCTCCTTTTCATGTTTCAATGGTTTGTCCTTTTTTTTTTTTATTTATTTTTTTTTTTTTATTTTTTTATTACAAGCTCTGTTACAGTCCTTGACAGATCGAGGCTGCGATTTACATTTCACGCGATCACCGTCGACTCGCTCAAGTGCTTTAGCCACAGTATTAAAGCCGCAACACAGCGATCTGTGGTCGATTAATCCCTGACTCTCGCAATGGATAGCAATGGATAAGGAAACCTCTACCCATAACTTCAAAGTTATTAAATTACCCTACCCTAATCGAGTACCCTTGCTCATTGTTCTTAAAATCCCATTAACTTCTCTTCTTTCTTTACCATTATATCGTTCTCGAACGAAACCGAATCAGAGCCTGTGAATAACTGTAGCTGAAAACGCAGATCGATAGAAAAAGTTTCCTGAAAATCATTCCTCTCTGTTTTTATACGCAAAAATACCACGAATAGTCTTGATTAAAATATGAAGTGGTAGCCCCTCGATCCCTCAGCCATTCAAACGAGCCATTAGATTGTGTCCTCGACGGCGAAGAGCGGCATCCCCGGCTCCAAGATTCACGTCGACCACTGGCTATCAATTTGTGACGGTTATGTCACGGGTATGCGCTGATATTGTGACCGTCGGGAGATGAGAAACTTACCGGAGGATCGCCATAGACTCGGACCGAGTCTCCCCTAATTATTCGTTGTGCTGTTTGTTTGTAATTTATTTATGATAATTGAACGGCGTAGCTAAATTCTGTCGGACAGACTGAATTAAAAGGTTTTTTTACGCTAAAGAGTTCAATAAAAACCATTAAAAATGCCGCGTATTATGATAAAGGGTGGTGTCTGGAGAAACACCGAGGCAAGTCTCTAACCTTCAGCTTATTTCTTTTATACTTTTTAACACTGAATTAACGTGCTTTTATTCACTTTGCGCACTTCGCATATGCAATTTATTTACAGGATGAAATACTTAAAGCAGCTGTTATGAAATATGGCAAGAACCAGTGGAGTCGTATAGCTTCCCTTCTTCACAGGAAATCTGCCAAACAGTGCAAGGCAAGGTGGTTCGAGTGGCTGGACCCTAGTATTAAAAAGACAGAATGGAGCAGAGAGGAGGACGAAAAGCTTTTACATTTGGCAAAACTAATGCCAACGCAATGGCGAACGATAGCACCTATTATTGGCAGGACAGCGGCTCAATGCTTAGAAAGATACGAATACTTATTGTAAATATTTTGTTATTAATGATTTTTATTAATTGTAATATGCAGCTATTACTAAAAGCGCATTTGCCATTGAAGTATTTAATTTATAATGTCTTGGCAGAGATCAAGCTCAAAAAAAAGAAGAAGGAGACGAAAGCGTCGATGATCCTAGAAAATTGAAACCTGGAGAGATAGATCCTAATCCAGAAACGAAACCAGCACGCCCAGATCCCAAAGATATGGACGAAGATGGTACGTTTTTTATTTATAAAGCGCAAAGAGAGACTAGGGTAGAATTTTATGCAGCATAAATGTCATGTTTATTATTTAAATTTGGGACTGCATTCTAGAGCTGGAAATGTTATCGGAAGCGAGAGCAAGATTGGCGAATACGCAAGGTAAAAAAGCGAAAAGGAAGGCCCGAGAGAAGCAGCTGGAAGAGGCGCGAAGACTCGCTGCTTTACAGAAACGACGAGAATTGAGAGCAGCCGGGATTTCGGTAGCACAGAAAAATAAGCGAAAGCGTGGAATTAATTACAACACTGAGATCCCATTCGAGAAGAAGCCAGCCCCTGGGTTCTACGACACGTCCGTCGAAGAGATCGATCCCTTAGCAGCTGACTTTTCAAAGTTAAAACAACAAAACCAATTGACTTGGCAAGAGAAGGAAGAGATGGAAAGGAAAAAAGACAAACAAAAGCTAAAGCAACGAAAGGAAAATGACATGCCGGCCAATATGTTAAATCAAGAGCCGGTCAAGAAGCGAAGTAAGCTCGTTCTCCCTGAACCGCAAATTTCCGACAGAGAGTTGCAGCAGGTTGTAAAACTGGGTCGTGCTTCCGAGGTACTTTATCCACAATTGCTCTAAGTTACGGGCTCCTCGATTTCATTTGCTTTTTTCTTTTGTCAACGTATAAACGAACGTCCCCAGGCCGCTCGAGAAATCGTCCTTGAAGGTGGAAATCACTCGTCGGACAGCTTGCTCGCGGACTATTCCCTGACACCTAATACCGCAGTTACTCCGAGAACACCAGCTGTCGTCGACAGGGTCTTACAAGAAGCTCAGAATGTCATGGCATTGACCCACGTGGATACGCCTCTGAAAGGTATCGTTGCACACACTCCGATTGTTTTTCTGTACAGTTGTATTTTTATAATCAAGGGATCAAGGGCTGATGAGAAATCTTCTTGATAATTTGATCAGAATCGTGGAGAGTAACTAATAACTAGTGACATGTATAGTAATTGTATATTGTTGAACCGATGACACGGCATTGCCTTGTCGAATGACTGCACAATGAATGAATGCAGAGAATGAGCAAGTGTACTATGATGATTCTTTTAAAAGATTGAATTTCGTAGGTGGCTTGAACACGGCCTTGAACAACGCCGACTTCAGTTCCGTGGTGCCGACTCCGAACGTCGTAGCGACCCCAAATACAGTATTAGCCACGCCATTCAGATCCCAAAGAAGCGACGCGTCCCCGGCTCCGTTCAACACACCAGGGTCAATTCGCTCGCAGACAGCAGCAGCCGCCCAGACGCCGATCCGGGACAAACTCAACATCAATCCCGAGGAGGCGGTGGAAGCGACCGAGACGCCTCTTCTTCAGAAGCAAGTAGGCATCCCAAAGACTATTTATTATAATTGACTGGTCGAAGCTTATCTGTCTCGAGCGAAGGCTGCAAGGAGTAATTAATAACATTGTTATGATCGGTTTCGGTTTATCAAGGCAAAGGATCAGCTGAGAGCAGGATTTAGCACGTTGCCGGCACCAAAGAACGATTACGAGATCGTTGTGCCCGATGACGAGCTAAACGAAGATGATATTGGTGCCGAGGCAAGCGATGTCGTCGAGGACCAAGCCGATGTCGATGCAAGGAAACAACAAGAGCTTTTGGAACAACGTAATACCATAATTTGGATTTGGCATTTATTACAAAACGTCTACATTGCCGTTGGATTAACTGTTTATTAATGTTTTTATAGAAAAAAGGGAATTGGCCAAACGTTCGCAAGTCATTCAAAGAGTACTTCCAAGGCCAAATGAAATAAATATGAATGTCTTGAGACCTTCGACGGAGGTGTCCTTGACGGATCTACAAAAGGTGAAGTTTCGTACTGTATTTCAATAAGATTCTTCACTATGGCTATACTGTTTTTTTAAATAATGCTTCACTACACTTTATAGGCTGAAGAATTGATTAAGCAGGAAATGATAGCGATAATGCATTACGATGCCCTGCACAATCCCGTACAAGCGAACCCGAAACGAGCGCAGGCAATTATGAACCAAGCACATAATTACTTGGAGCATCATCCTTACGTTGAATATTCTAAGGAAGACCTTGAAAAAGTAATTGAAATAACTATTCTCTAGTCCTTATTGCTCGGATACTTTATTATTATTTTGTAGGCAAAAAGTATTTTGTCCGAAGAAATGGCCGTAGTCAAAGAAGGAATGGCTCATGGGGATTTGAGCTTGGATTCTTACTGCACTGTCTGGGAGGAATGTTTATCACAAGTAATTAAAATAAAAAAGAGACAACCTTTGTTTTTTTTTTTACGCCTAAAGTGCGACCAATTAAAAAGTAATATTTGCCTTTTTATAGATTTTATATTTAGAACCGCAGAAAAGGTATACTAGAGCTACCTTGGCATCTAAAAAGGACAGGATCGAAGCATGTGAAAGGAAATTAGAGGAAAATCGTATGCACATGACTGGGGAGGCGAAAAGGGCAGCGAAAATGGAAAAGAAATTAAAAGTTTTATTAGGAGGATACCAAGTACGTACCAAGTAACTTTAATGCAAATTATGGAATTCTTTTATAACGAATAACTCTTTACATTTCCATTGCTTTTTTCTTTAATTTCAGAATCGAGCTCAGGTACTAGTTAAACAATTCAATGACCTGACAGATCAAATTGAACAGTCCCGATTAGAATTATCTACATTCAAGTTTTTACAAACACAAGAAGAAGCCGCTATTCCACGAAGACTCGATTCTCTTATTGAAGACGTCAATCGTCAAAAGGAAAGGGAGAACGGATTACAATTACGATACGCTGAATTGAAAGAACAGTTAAATGAGATGCAAATACAGCCATTCTAAAGAATGAAAATAAATAAATAAAACAAAACTTTTTTATCAAAAAGACTCAGAATTGTATATTATGATTGTAACTTATGTCATTAAGTATTGAAATAAAATAAATTCTAGATTAACTTTGAAATTTTTCTTTTTCTTTTTCTTTTTCTTTTAATATAGAATAACAAATAATTCAAGCCAATAGTATTAAAAATATAAGCGTGTATTTACAATTTCAATATATTATAATTTAAAAATTTTCATTAAATGAATATCAGGATTAGAAAATATCGAATGCTGTTCTGAAATTGGGATAAATTGAACTCTAAACCTTTTGTTCAATTCTGTTGAAAATAATTTCCAGACGCAAGTTTGTTTTGGTGTATCTCTCTCTTCTTGAGATAAAATTGCATAAGTTCCACTATCATTGTTGATAAATATTTCTAGAGTGTCCAAAAGAGGCTTTATTGACTAAAAATCAAATAAAATGAGTAGTTGGATCGTTTGTATGAAATGAAAATGCTTGTTTACCTCTTCGTAGTAAACGCAATCTGCCAAAACAATTAATTCGGGTTGAAAATCTATATTTTCTTTATTTCCCCATTTCAATATTTGTGCTTTAGCAGTCCCTCCACAACTTTTCCATTGCTCATCATTAGCATAAATATTTTTCTCCAGCATGGGTATGACACTTTCCAAGTCAGTTAAAACAACTTCTGCTCTATAATATAAAAATTGCATGGATTAAGTGAGAGATACTTAAATAGAGGATAGATCTTCAGGAGTACCCCAGACACGATGCGGTGAGGCCAACACATCCTAACCCAGCTCCAAGTTCTAAAACCTTTTTCCCTCGTAACCAGTCGTTTGCTTGATTAGTTAAATCCAAGTACTTGGCAAGTACCAGAGCTGCATCCCAAATAACACAGCTCACGTCGCCCACTTTCTTTTGGAGAAACTTCAACTTAACATCACAGCTTTCCAACTCTAATTCTCTTATAAATATATCCTCCTCTTTGTCATTCATTTTCAATAAATTAATGACAAAGTACTTAAGGCGACGTATGTTGTAACTAATTCTTGAAAGTGAAACGTTAAATACCAAAGAAAGGCACGAAAGGAAGACCTCGATAAAAGAATATTTTGAGTATTTGAATTACCACAAACAATCTGCATTTAAACGCCATCCATTCTTGATGTTTACATTATTTTTATACAACTTATCAGCAATCAATTACCGGCAATCCATACAGGATCGATACAGATCCTGTTTCTGCTAATAATTTAAAGATGGCGGTAGCTGAAGAATAAAACCGCGAAATGTGATTATGGGTGCCGCCGTTGCCGGTTTCCTATATTTTGAATTAACCACATTTTTTGAGGTTATTTTATAACAATTAATTTATAATGCTTATTTGCTCTGTTTTTCAACTTTTTGTAAGTAATCGATTTTAATAAGAAAAACAAGTAAGTTTTTTAAATTGTTAAAAGAGCAATATTTTTCTATAATAAATCGTAAAATTTATCGAAACGTAAAAATAATTCGTTGTGTATTTTTTTAGAAGTTTAACAATAAGCTTTCGGCTTAGAGCGAGACAACGTTAAATAATGGATAAGAGAGAAGAAATAATCAAAGCAAACTGCAAGGAACTTTTAGTGAAGCGAATGTTCTTTGCAGTTGCTACAAGTATTGTTGTACACTTCATTTTAATGAGCGTCGTTATATTAGTCACCAACTTGAAGATAACACATCCACTGGAATGGATACAAAATACTTGGAATGTTATTACATGTTTAAGAATGTGGACAGATTTTTTGGTTTTCTCCATGGTTATATTTTTACAAGGAATAATTTGTAGCAAAGATTACATGAATCCTATTTCATATGCATCTAGTCGGTTTGTAAAATTCTGTTACATTTTTACGGTGCATAATTTATTAGTAGGTAGTCTTTATACGCTACTAGGTGGTATTCTTGCCTGGTTGCATTTGTCTGTCGAAGATGGCAGGTTCAGTTCACTTGTTAAAAATTGTGAGAATCTTCAAGGCTATTGCCTTGTCGAAGAACACTATTTTTTATTGCTCAATGGTTTTTGGATCGGATTATATTTCTTTACGAATTCAAACTATTTGTGTTCACAAAATCTGCAGTTTTCTATTATACCGCAATCAAAGTTGTCACAAGTTAAAAGAGGTATTGAAATAATAATTACAAATATATTACTAGATGCTGTCTGGCCAACAATTTATTTTCTTGGATTTTATTCTGTTTTCGGTAGCTATTGTAGAAGTCTTTTTACTACCCCTTTCTCCCTTTCAATCGAAGATGCACCGCTCGACAAAATTTCAAGGCTGCTCAGTCTATCTTTAATTTTTTACGCTTGGCTTCACGCGATACTTTTCGTTCTTATTATTCAAAGTATGCATTTACTTTTTCAAGCTTATTTGACCGAATGGGTCCCATTTAGTATTGAAAAAACAGAGCTCACCGAAAATTCTAAAATATCATTAGCGGATGCCTTAACAATGGAGAAGATACCAATTTTACAGCAACTCGGTTACTTGGATCTCGTGACAATAGCTCAAAAGGATAAAGCAAGAAGACTGATACTTTTTACATTGAGTCAGCCAGGTGGCCATCCTTACAACTGGAACAACGTTATTGAGAAGAGTTTGAGTTTGATAAAGAAATTTTCTCAAGAACTCAACTCGGCATGTTCGAACCAAAACAAACAAGTTCCTACACTAAAGAATACGGTACAAATTACTTGTGTCCAAACACCTAATAAGCCTTATACCTACCATATGCGAAATTTAGTTTCGCCCATGACAATACATGAGACTGTAAAGGATGAGTCCGTGGCCGAAAGCGCGAAAGCACCGGCTGTCAATTTTATTATACAATATTACGAAAGCGTAAAGAAGAGCCTTATAAATTATCTTTTGTCAAAAAGATTGATTTCTTATGTATTTGCAGAGCAATTTGAAAATAAATTGAAACACGTAATTAACGATGCGCAAGCTGTTATTTGGGCAGCGGATGCAATATCGACCCTGGCCACGGTTTCACTGAACGAGGATCCTTATGGAATCGTTCAAAAGGATTTGCCCGCAATAATCGAGGTCTTGCTGGGTCTAAAGCAGTCATTGGACAAGCTTCAAAAGTTAAACATTTCAATGAGAAAACCGATGAGCGATGATAAGTTTTTGAAGCAAACATTGACTGCGCTTCGTTCTGCGATTAGACGGAGCTTATACAGAATCGTTTCGCACTTTAAAAATTACATCGATGATTTGTCTCTACCTCCCTTGACCGTTGATAATCTACAACCATTTTTCACTTATAGGGAATAATAATTGTCAACTTGTCTTTTGTTTGAAAATGAATGTCCATTTTTTTCTCTCTTTCTTCCTGTGTTTTTTTCTTCTTCTTTTTTACACTGCAAACGATCAGCATTTGAAATTTGCATTTCATATGTTGTGTATTTACTTTAAAAATTTGTAAATTTATATTTATTTTATACATTTAACACTCATGCTTTAAAGAACATTAATTTTATTTAATTTAATTATAAAGGCGATTAAAGTAAAAAAACAAAAATCAAAAAAAAAAAAAAAACGTAATGTTTCATTGTACATTTTGATAATAAAGTTTTAAAAGCAAATACGTTGTTTGGCATTTATTAAAATCAATTATTATTATTATATTAAGTTATTTGTTTCTTCTACATATTATACATGAGCATTTGTAAAAACGAATCCTGAAATAAGATTTTTCGGCGTAATTGTGCATTATGAACTTGTAGCCAAAAAACGAAAGAGATCCTCATCTCAGGGGCTTGTTTCCACGCCACAGGGAAATTCTTTTCCCCGTCTACTTATATTTTGAAATTCGCGCAATTCGCAAAGCGCGCCTTTAAAATAAAAACAATTAAGAGAACGTGAAGTAAATGAATATATTAAAAATCTCGACTACAAAGAACGTTGCGTTACTTGAATTGACTGGTATTGATGTATTGTAGGCTTAAACTGTTGTGATTAAAGTACCTATCTGTTTATGTTTATAAATGTTAATCGCCCGACCTTTGCACAAATACTTACAGATTCTTTTGGTTTTACTTGAATTTCGTCCGTTGGGCGCGATCGGCGTCGACAATTACATGGCGCCGGTTACGTTATTGTTAAAAAATAAAATAAAATAAAATAAAAAAAAAATACGCGTTTATAAAGTTAAGGAGATCTCGTAAGATACAAGGGTAAGGGAAGGGAAGTAAGTAAGGAGATATCCATGTGGGTTGCCGATATTGCGTGGATTGCGTGTACGGAGAAATGGAAAATTTGAAGAATTTGTCGGAGAGCATAATATGCAGCGGCAGTGACATGAATCGCAGGACCTTCAGGGACGACGAGTCCTGGAACTCCTTGCAGTCAACGATATTGGCGGCCAACTTTTCTTTGAGCCAAGATTCCAGCCAACAGGATGGGTATAATAATCTCACGACTCTGAGCGAAAAATCGGCGTCGAAGGACGAGCTGGAATTTAAGTCCGTAGACGAGGATGACAACGTGTTGAATGTAAATTTAGATGCAATATCGGACGAAGTCTTCTTTGATTGCCAGAACGTTTCCGCCGAATTTCAATTCCCGACCAGGTAACTATTTCGTCCTATTTCGTTACGTCCCATTACTCGAACTTTACCCTTTTCTCTACCGTAAAAACCGAAGGCGACTCTCTCTCTCTCTCTCTCTCTCTCTCTATCTATCCCCGCTATCTTGTTTAGAGTTGATTTTCAAAAAATTCAAAATACCGGTACGTAGAACATGACGTTCCGATTGAATGGGATTAAGTTGGAATTATTCCGAGCCCGATCGTCGTGCATCGTTTCGCTTACGAATATACTGAAGTTGGCCTTCGGTTCGCGATAGCACAAAAGTTCGAGGGAAATAAATAACCAAAGATTACGGATTAACAATAAAGATAAATAGCTTGGGGCCGGCGATAGTAAGTAACGCGATACTTGATGAAAAACATTTGTAGAAAGGAATCGGCCTCGGAAGTACTTCAAGTGCCAGGTATTAAGGAATTCTTAACAACCGAATCTCCAAGCTCGGGAAATAATGCATCAACGGTGGACAGCGGCGTCGAGGAGGAGCGGACCGGAGCGCTCTTGGTACAGATAGTAGAGGATTTCAAGGATATGAAGGACCACGCGCAGTCAACTCCGAAACACTTGTCCCCCACGACCAATCTATCCAAGAACTTGCGAATAAAGAGTGCCCTAAACAACAATAACAACGTCAACAAAATCAACAACAACAACAACGACGACGACGTAGCCAATAATAATAATAATAATAATAATAATAATAAGTGGAATAATAAGAGGAATAATGCGATCGGCGCAGCGGTATCCTTGAAAAATATGACGAACGTAAACGGCGAGGTGAAGAGCATCCTCGGGAAAAAGACGCTCAGCTGTTTAGCGGCCAAGGTTATTAAGCGGCTCAGGTCGCCGACTTACGATCAGCACTCGCCGGTCGACAAAACGAACAAAGAGAATTTCTTTGCCGGGAAGTACAGCAGTGCCGTGAGCGCGGCCCACAAGCCGGACGCGAACCTGCCCTCCTCACAGCCGGACAAGAAGCCAGCCCCCCGCAAGGTCGCCGAGATGAAGGAGTTCTTCGAGAACAAGAGCAAGATTTACGAGCAGAGCCGGAACAGACAGATCGAGAGCAGGATACCGGTGAGGAAGGGAGTCGGCCTCAAGCCGATACTCGTCAACACAAAGTCGCCCCAGCTGAGGAATCCGAGAAACGCCAGGAGCCCGAGTTACCACACGCAGGAGACATTTAAGCTGCTAAGGAGCTCCAAGGCCTTTAAGATGAACAATAATAACGGCGGCACCTCCTCCTTCTACCTCCGCAACAACACGAGGACGAGGCCCACGTCCTGTTCCGAGTTCACACCCGACGCCTCTACCCGATCTGCCGTCTCCAGAAACACGAGCAAGTCGACCAACGACCTCTCGAGGAACGACATTAAGCACAGCCAGCTCCTGTACGCGACCGAGAGGAAGATGATCAACAAGAGATCCTACGTCCCGCACGTCAATCAGTGCACGACCTTGAACCCCAAATCGCCGTTAAGCTCCCTCAAGGTATCCGATATCATGAAGCGCAAATCACTGGGCTACGTCAGCTCTCCGGTCAAACCGGTCAAGGAGCTCAGGAAGATCTTTTCACCAGGAGGCGGTCCCAACGGTAACTATCCCTGCCTACTCCCTCTAATCTTCATATAACTTATTAATTATTTAACCTTTATATTTTTTTTTTACTTGTTTCAGCTAAAAAACGATCGCATAAAAAGACACCAGGAATTAAGATCGTCATTAGCAATGAATAATAAAAAACAATTAAAAAAAGAAGAAGAAGAAGAAAGGAGAAAAGATTCATATATTTATTGTGCGTCGAAAAAGACTTGTTATTTTTAATCTATTCTGATAATATGTAAGGAAGAAAAGCATCGATGTAATCATGTATGTTCTATACTCGAAAACTCTGTACAGTTTATGAAGTATGTAAGTTGCTTTAAGTATAACCACGATTTCTTTCCATTTACGTAATCTAAATGTGTAATATATTTTTTTTTTTACAAAAAAAAAAAATGTATTATTTAATTGATTTTCGACTTTGGGTGACTACATAAATATAAAAAAATATCGTCCGTTAGAATTATTAATTATAAAATGTACGTCTGTAATTGTGTTAAAAAAAAAAAAAAAATGAAAAACAAAGAAGAAAGAAAACGCTATTAATATAAAATAAAAAATGATATTTTTGTAACTTATCATACTAATTTTTATATGACTAAAGATTGTTGGCTTATTTACATATTTGACTATATATATGTATATATGCATGCATGTACGTATGTACAAAGGGATGTCGGCACTGTATTTTTTTAGTGGGTAACGAGGCAGCATACGACATTTGTAATTATAAATTAAATATCAAACAACTACTCATGTACCGCCAAGTCGTATCGTATCATAAAAACAAAAACATATAAAACATTTTATACATTTTCAAGCGGTGAATCGAATAACGTTATAATCTCCTCAAGTGCTGTACAACGCTGAGATTGTAAAAGAGCTTTTCCCTCAATACGGTCCAGCTTTTGATTTGGTCGTTTTCGAAATTGCCCAAGTAGTCCGAGAGCTCCTTCTCTTCCGTTATCGCGCTCCCGTGCGTCTTCAAGAAAACCGACAAATAAGCCTGCGCCAGCTCAAAGTCCTTCTTATTCCTCAACATAAATCTTAACATCTTCATGAACTGCAGCAGCAGCGATACGCTATGCTTCATGTCGAAAGCCAACGACTGGATCTCGAGGTCCACCGTGTTCGGGCCCATGCTTTTCAGCGTCTCGATCGTCTCCGAGTAATCGTCCGTGTCGATGGTTTTTTGCAATATCCGCCCGAAAGGCGTGAGATTCTGAAAATCTGGATGGGCCAAGAGTTTGCTGTCGTCTTGGGCGGTCTTTATGTCAGAAAAGTCAAAATGAGGCTGCAAGGCCGGGACAGTGGGTAGGAAAAAGGGAGCCGATGCCGGGGCCTTGGGTGCCTCCTTTGGTTTATTTTTCATCTTGATTAGGTCTATGTTGAGTAAATTCTGCCACCTCGATGTCGCCAAGCTCGACATCGTTATCAGCTTCGAGCTTAACTGTTCCGGCGACTCGTATTCTTTAACGTTTTCGTCGTCTTCCTCTATTTCTTCAACTCTAACTTGTTCCTTCCCTTCAGTCTCTACGAGATTGTCGGCCGTGGATCCAGGCAACGTCATCAGCGGTATGCTTTCCTCTGGATTCATAGCCTTCAGGGAGACGTGCGAATAAAGCGTTCGATTCGACCACAAGTATATACCCAAATTACAGACGTGAACGCTCGCTAAATATTCTCCGGTCAAGGAGAAGCTCAGTGACGTACAGGCTTCGGAAACCTGTAAAATTACAGTTTTTATAACGTTTATTAATTACTAGGCTATGCCTAAGCTTTTATTTCCGACAAGCCAATTCTTAGTGAAATATTATATTCTACGGCTTAAGTTGTAATGAAATGATTTGAGAATGGACGGAGAAAATTGTACGTAAAGAAAGGAATGTGAACCTGGAAAGCATCAACAAGCTGGCCAGAAGGTATGTCCCAGACCCGGATGGTTCGATCCATGGAAGCGCTGACAAGCCACCTGCAGTCAGGACTAAAAGTGGCATCGGTCACTCGTCCCGCGTGTCCTTCAAATTTCCTAATAATTCGCCTCATGTCTATATCTATTATATTAATACTGAAATCCTGTAGAGCTATCGCGATCAAGCTATTCTCCTTATGAGCTCGAAGCCACTCTACAGGCTCTTCTACGTCAATTTCTGCTATCGGTTTGAAACCTGCAATATGAGTCGAAAGTCAACGTAGGCGCATTTATTTTATTTTTTCACATTATGGTAATTAAAATCTCTTCAATGCTTTATCGAACGATTTTCATTTTCATTTCAGCACTTCTGATTCATTTAACGCGTTCTTAACTATCTTGGGACGACAGGGGAATGACAGGGCTTTATGACGTTTAATGACATTCTTCAAGCAAACGTAAAATAGGAATAGAAAACTCTTGTTAATTTTACGAAATTAAATATAGATTATTAAGCGCCGTTATAGACAACAATTTAATATAGAGCTCGGACACAATTTACCTTTTATTGGCTTGAAACGTAAAAATTTCACAGTCCCATCTCTTCCAGCTGTAATAACTGTTGTATTCAAGCAGTCCACGTAGATGCCCTTAACAGGGCCTTTGTGGACTTCTTTATCTCCACCATAAGAAACACGGTGTAGTCCTGATTGAATATTAAATCTTTCTACGTGGCCGTTATTATAGCCAATCACAACAAAATTTCCACATTGAGTTATTGCAACACTAGAAGCAGTAACGTTCAAATTGAATTTAAACTTTTCTGGTAATAACTTGTGTTCTCCCATTTTTAATTTATTGTAAGACCACGTTGTGACCATTCCTAAGCCTAAATGAGTAACTGCGATATTGTCCCATTCCTTTTCCCTTGTGGTCTCAGCAGCAATTTCAATCATTGGTGGCATTATCAAAGGATCTAGTTCTCCTCTTCCTCTTTTCTTGGATGTCTTTCTGTTGTACGAGGCTCTTCCTAAGCTTTTATTAAATGTTTCTGTCTGAGTAGAAAATATTCTCAAAGAAGAATCTCCACTTATAGATAAAATATTGTTTCCATCATTTCCGTAAAATCTTAAAGTAAAATATAGTTGATTGTATTAATAATTAAACAAATTCTATTTTAAAATAATCAAGTACCTTATGGTTGTTGGAGGTTCTGCGTGTCCTTCTCTAATCCTTAACAATCTTCCTGCTCCATCTGCTAAATCAAATATCCATAGTTTCAATGTATTATCTGGTGATGAAGATACCAGTAAAGGTTCATTTGGAAGACATTTCATTCCACCCACAGCTCCGAAATGGGCGTTTGAAATTTGACTTTCAATATTACGATTTTCTAGATTCCAAAGTACTATATGACCTTGGGGAGTACCGGTTGCCATAACGGGGAATCCATCACTTCTGAATGTAATCGACGTTACGATTCCCCAATCTTGAATAACATCAAAAACTGTTTCATCTACTTTTAAATTATGTAATATTATTCTACCATCTATTAAACCAATTGCCACAACATCAATGGCAGGTGCCTGTTCAATAACACTTATCGAAGAATTCCAACCCTTAAAAGTATAAATCATTTTCATTGCCTTAATGTTCCATAGTTGCATCTGGCCTTGCTCGCTGCCTAATAGTATCTTATTGATGTATGTATTCGGATGCATTAAAGTAGTAATCTTAAAAATTTTATTACTAAACATGGCTTCTGAAACAAATTCCTCTGTTTTTATATCCCATATTTTTAAATGACTGTTCTCGTCAATTGATATCAAATGAGGCCCAAAAGGCATAAGCAAATGAACTGGATGTTCGTGTCCACTATAAGTATGCTTTAATTCATTGCCTCTTCTCCAGGCATAAATTTTTGTACCACTGGCTGTATAAACATGAAAGGTGTCTGCAGCAAGGCATGTTATATCGTCTGGATGCGCTGGAGATACACTCAACAAAGTGAAATGCGAACAACCATAAGTATGGAAACTTCTGCCTGTACAGGTGACAATTAAATTTTCTTTTCTTCGTTGGATGTATCGTGTTACTACAGGAATGTGATTGCTCACATATCCCAAAGCACGATTTCGTTGAAATATTTTACTATGAGACATGTTTTATCAGTCTTTACGTTAATTTTTTCATCGACCTTTATAAATTTACTATTTTTAACGACTTCTCAAAATATATACAACTGTGAAACAATCTGTGGAATCAATATCTAAAAAATATCTTACAAATACCGCTATCCACAACAAGTCATTTAAAGAACCAATTTGAGGTTAGAAGAAAACACGTGCGCATCCGTAGTTTGTATTAAACCGCCATTAATTCATTCGCACTACTGCTTACGTTTCAATTTACAAGTATGTGTACAAATGCACGTACAGGCAAGAAAACAACAGTCTGGTTATTTGAAATAACAACGAATTCGATCGTACGAAATGGGAAAAATTATGAAAATATTATAGAATTTATAGTTTGGATTTAATATCTGGGAGCTTAAGTGCACATGAATTTCGGAAATAATCTCATCAACAGATAAAAATGCCTTAATAGAACTGAAAAAAGTACTGATAAGCTTGACGAATCCACAAATCGATAAATTTATTAAGCAGCGTTTAGAAAATCTTAGGAAGTAAATGATAACTTTAGGATGAGAAAAAATTTGTAATACGTAACATCTTGGGTAGAAAGGCTTTGAAAAATTATGGAATTATATTAAATGTCGCGCACCTTCAGCCGAACATTTTAATGTGCAGTCGTACCAATGGATTTATCGAATTAATCCGAGATCTGCGCTTCGGTTTGCGGCTTTTACGGCTTTAAGCGATTGGCTATATTGGCTTTGTTTCATTTCCACCTGATTCGAATACCAAATGGAACGAAAGTGAGAAAACGGGGACCAATCGGCAACGACGGATCTGACTGAGCAACACGAGTTCTTAAATGAAAGCATGACAATCAAGCACATGGAGATATTGTTTTGATAAGGTTTCGTTGTTAAATAATCGTAAGGAAAATGTCGGTGCCCGACAAAGTATTAATGCGAAAGATCAGGAAGCGGGAGAAGACTAAATTGAAAATACTGAAGGAACGAGAAATTGGGAAACAAAAAGGTATTGTATAGTTTCAGATTCCTGTTAAAGGTTATGAAAGTACAAACAATACTTATAATTTAGCAGTAAATCGTAATTTTAAGCAATCATCTAAGAGATCTTAGAAGCTTTTATTTCTTATCCCCATTAGATATTTGCTTCGAAGAATCAGCCGAGGAGGAAAAATTTCACCCCACAAGTATTCAAAAAGGAGTTAAACGACAGTCTTCAGAGGATGCACCCGTTAAGAGCAAGTTTTCATTGTTATTGAAAAAAAAAATTTCGTAACGACATTGTTGTATAATTATTTTTGAATTTTTAGAAAAAAAGAAAAAAAACAAAGTCAAAGTGAAAGAGATTGAAGAAGAGGTAACTAATGGCAATAGTGAAAAATGTCAAGTAGACGAAGATGATGAGGTAGAGAATCAAAATGAAAATACAAATAATGTCCAAAGTGAAAATGAGAATGAAAATGAAGATGAAAATGGAGACGAAGATGAAGATGAAGATGAAGATGAAGATGAAGATGAAAATAGAAATGAAAAAGTTGATGAGAATGTGAATTCAAATAAAAGTGAAAATTCTAATTCTGAAAAAGTAGCGAAGGAAACAAATAATGAAATTTGTATGGATTATTGATTTAAAAAGTATATTTACATAATTTTAAGAATAATTAAGATTTGGTTGTTTAATGTGTTAACAGTGCCAGGATCATCAATTGGTCTGCAACTTTCAAAAGATAAATCTTTTCTTACTCTTAAGGATTTAGTTTGTGAAAATACTTTAAAAGCTATTGGAGACATGGGCTTTAGTGAAATGACTCAAATTCAGGCAATGTCAATACCTCCACTTCTTGAAGGAAGAGATCTTGTTGGTGCAGCAAAGACTGGCTCTGGAAAGACTTTGGCTTTTCTGATTCCTGCTGTTGAACTTATTTATAAACTCAAATTCATGCCTCGTAATGGTACATACATTTTATTCAAAATTTAATTCTCAATGTTTTAATTTATTGATGATATATGAATATGTTTAAAAAAATTTTTTCATATAAATTTTCATATTAAAATTTTAGGTACTGGATGTTTAATAATTTCACCAACTCGTGAATTGTCAATGCAAACTTTTGGAGTATTAAAGGAATTAATGAAGTATCATCATCACACCTACGGTTTATTAATGGGTGGTGCAAGTAGGCAAGCAGAAGCTCAAAAATTATCTAAGGGCGTTAATATTATTGTTGCTACACCTGGACGGTTACTCGATCATTTACAAAATACTCCAGATTTTGTATACAAGAATCTTCAGTGTCTAATAATTGATGAAGCTGACAGAATTCTCGACATTGGATTTGAAGAAGAACTTAAACAAATTATTAATCTTTTACCGAGTCAGTAATGTCATGTAAATTAAATTTAAACCGTTTTTTTTTTTTTTTTTTTTTTATTAAATTATTTATTTACTTACGTTTTCAGAAAGAAGACAAACCATGCTTTTCAGTGCAACTCAAACACAAAAAACAAAAGCGTTAACAAGCTTGGCTTTGAAAAAGGAACCAACATATGTAGGTGTAGACGATGAAAAGGAGAAAGCTACAGTAGAAGGTCTAGAACAAGGCTATGTTGCATGTCCAAGTGATAAAAGATTTCTTTTGCTATTCACGTTTTTAAAGAGAAATCGAACAAAGAAAGTAATGGTTTTCTTCAGTTCTTGCATGTCTGTTAAATACCATCACGAGCTTCTGAATTACATAGATTTGCCAGTTATGTGTATACATGTAAGATATTTGCCAGATTTTATTAATGTAATGATTATTTTCAATAGAATAGGCTAACGAAACGTATTAATAACTTAATGTAGGGCAAGCAAAAGCAAACGAAAAGAACAACGACTTTCTTCCAATTTTGTAATGCAGAATCTGGTACTCTTTTATGTACTGACGTAGCTGCTAGAGGTCTTGACATTCCAGATGTTGATTGGATCGTTCAGTATGATCCACCCGATGATCCAAAGGTAGTTTTTTTCTTATATCTTGCAATAATTTCTATTATTAAGAATGAGCTTTTCCATTATCTACTTTAATATTTAATTATCGCATACATTTCGTTTTAGTACATTAAAATGATAACTAGTAATTTCGAGTAGCCAATATTGTTTAATAAGTTTATCCGAATATTAATATAAGAAAAAAGAATTTATTGTTAAAGTTTTTATAAAAAAAAATGTAAAAAGGAATTAGGCTTTTATTTCTATAATAAATATAACTAATTTATGAATACTTTTCGTTTTTTAGGAATACATTCACCGAGTTGGTAGAACGGCTCGTGGAGAAGGCAGCAGTGGTCATGCTTTGTTAATTCTTCGTCCAGAAGAAGTTGGTTTCCTTCGATATTTGAAATTAGCTCGAGTTCCTGTAAATGAATTTGAATTCTCGTGGAATAAAATAGCAGATATTCAGCTTCAGGTAAGACTTCATATTAATGAAATATTGATTCGGTGCATTAAAATTATATGAATAGTTGTGTGCATATTTTGTAAACATTTATATACACGTCTCGTAATCGATCACATTCTATTGACTTTATGTCTTCCATTTATTTAAAAAAATATTTTTCCGTACCTTTAAAATAAAAGATTACGAAGTATTTTATAAATAATGAGGATCATGGTCTTATCAGTTGAAAGTCCGTGTAAGGAAATAAAAAAATTAAAGCATTAATCTATATTTAACGTATATAAACGATCAGGGCCTACGATCATTTCAGTATGTCAAAGACGTTTTAAATTTACGATTGTATCGTTTATCTCATTTATGTATCGAGCTTGATTAACGACTCCATATAAATTAATTGACGCAATAGCTTCTAACGCAACACTGCAAGTTGCATCGATGCATCGTTGCTATTTTTGCGTAAAAGAAAGAAAAAAGAAGAAGAAGAAGAAGAAGAAGAAAACTGATAAAGTGACCCTTGTTTTCTGTAAAAGGCCCTAAAAACAATTAATTATTCTCGGTTTGTGCAATAAAATACAGGCTATAGAATCCCATTCATTTATAAATAGGCGCTTATTATTGATTTTGCAACGCTTGCTGCTTATATTTTTTATTGCTTCACATTTTATTGATACCTTAGTAACATTTTACGTATTCGGGTATTATGAATTCTTTGGCCAAGCAAATACGAGTAATAAGAAATTATATAAACTATACTATTCGCCTTAAATACCGTTTAATGTGGATATAACAATCTATATACGTGCTTTTATAAATTGTCTTTATAAAAGGAATAATTGTCGATTCTATTATTATTAATAATTAATAATTTTTTACACGATTCTGTAACCACGGCGTCGTTATTCAACGTTTATCGAGGCATAAACGTTTATGCATGGAAATATGAAAACTAATATGAAAAAGGCTACGTAAAAATGTATTCACCTACGTTCGGAGGATTACGACGTAGATTCGCTAAGGAGAAAGAGAGGGGGGAGGGAATGCGACTTTAATAAATAAAAAAAATTGACTTGAAATGAGTGTCAACGGGGATCGTCGAACAATTATATTTTTCTCTACGTGGCATGTCGAGGAGTCGCGCGGCTTTGCCAAATGCTTCGTACCGAGTAAGAAAAGATCCTCTCGATTGACCTTGATTGTCGTCGGTCCTATTCTCCTCGATCGAACGGCCCAAATGCGTTAATACGCGTATACAGGATCGGCGAGATGAAAAAGTGCAGGACGTGGTTGGGCCACGGCAGAACACGAAATGTAATTTACTTGACGTCCGGTCGCAATCGACTTCGACCAGCTAGAGAAACCTTGGAGAGAACGCGTTAGGATATGGGGTCGGGGAGGGTGGTCCACATTCGGTGGGACGGTGACGTAACGACCCAACGCATCCCGGTCGCCCTTGACATTGGACGATGCTAACTGTTTATTGGCAACGAGGTGGGGATGCCCGGTACTCGGTAAATACATGGAAATTGCCATTTATAAAAGCGGCCGCCTCGGATTTTTATTAATTCCCTCTCCGGTCGATTACTTCTCAAGATTCAAGGCGTCACTCGGAACTCGGAACTCGGGCTCGGCAAAAATCCAACTAGCCTCGAAAGTCGTCTGGCCCACTTTCTATGTTAATGCGGTGGCGGCTGCGGGAGGGAGGGAGGGGGGGAGTAGAGGTAGAGGTAGAGAGGCGTTACCCTCTCGCGCCTCAAAATTTTTAAGCGCACCCGAGAGCGCGAAAAACCTCGAAGGATCGAGGATCATCTCGATCGACCCTGCCTCGGCCAGGATCAATTTTCACAGCTAAAAATCAATGGGATCTCGAGTCACCGCTCCCCCTCCCCTCCCCAGCCCCCACGAAGGGCTCAAATTTCCGAATAACCCTTGCCGCCCGGAAATTGCATTATCCATAGGAGAGTAAGGCAGAAGAACCCGGATCGAGTCGATTGGTTGTTTTTTTTTTTTTTTTTTTCTCCCCTTTTCTTTCTTTCATTTTCGGTACGCAATACGATTCGGCAAACATTGTACGGGTCGTTTCGTCGAATAACATAAATATTTTATATCCATAAAATTATACGAGGCGGGGCATAAAAACAATTTTACTTCCTCGACGATATTAGTACCGAATGCGGGCCTGCAGATACAGAAATTCCTTCCATGTACAGCAAGTACTGCAGCCGCGAGAATCTCGAAAGTTTCACTCGACATTACGTACACTCGCATGTACTTTATTATTTATCTTCGAAGCATTAAATTTCACAATTGTTCAAGAATTGCGTTCCATCATCTCGTGCATGCGACAATCAACGAGACATCGCGCATCCGCTTCCCAAACGTCCATACATATTCGTAATATTCGAGCCTTAAAAAGCATCGGCCCCCCACCCCCGGCCCTTTATAATAAAGTATTACATATTCGTTGCAATTGACATTACCGCCTCTCGGAACGAGTGCGTAAGATAAAACGGGCAGAAATTGCGAAGTGATTGTGAAGGGATCGCGAAGGGATCGCGAAGGGATCGTGCCTTCTCCGCTTTTTGTACGATGCAATCGGGAATTTAGCATAAGCTTGCAAGACCTGAGAATAATTGGATTGGCACAGCGTCGCCGATCGACCGAAGAAGCCCCCGCGAATCTCATCTCGTGCGTCGAAGGAGACCCTCTTTAAGTCAGTTGTCTTGAATCGCGGTCAATCATAGGTAGATGCTTCGCCTCCTACCGAAGAAACACAGAGTATTTTATTACTGACTTTTTAATGAAAGAATTCGTTCGCTTAGCAACGGAGCACCTGTTTAGCACGAAATACCTCATAAAATTTCCTATAAACTATAAATGCCCGTCTTAGGCTCGCGTAAATATAGTCCGTTAGAAGCCGCCTAGTCTCTAAAATATATAATTTTACTTCATCCGGAGCATAGTATTGCAAGTAAATTGACGTAATGATGGTATAATTATTTTTGAAGCCTTGCCCCTGTACATAACGTAGTTATTAATTGATTTATAAACGATTAGGAACAGCATACATGTCTGCTGCATATTAATCCTCGCAATAATATTATAAAATAAACGGCAATTAAATTATTAAATCGTAAACTGGAGATTTTATATAATAATTTATAATAAAAAAAGTACTAGAGTTTGAATTGATAACGAGCAGCGGCTCGTTAATTAGAATATACATATACATATACATATATATATATATATATATATAAAATATTTTTAAAGACTTATACCTTTACGATTACCCGTTTTCTTTGTGTGTTTTTTTAAAAAATTTTTTTTTACATAAAGATATTAAATTAAAAGGAAAAAGGAACAAGTTTACGCGTTAATAAAAGTGTTTATAATTTAATGACTGGCGCCCTATATTCAATTACAAAATACGAGTTAAAAATAGAGGCTGCACTTTATTCACGTAGAGTATGCTCGTAAGAATGAGATGCAATTTGAAGGAAGCCACGGACGGGGCGAGTCTTTGTCACAGCTCGGCTTGCGAATTAGAATCGGTCCCTCGTTATCCTTTCATTGAGGATTACGAGTAATTTGCTCGCCGCCACGAATTACTTTGTAAATAAATCCGCGAAGAGGCAGGGAAGGCGGAGGAGGGGATTTATTTATATTCCAAATTCAGATGGAAATACGACCGGTGATCGGCGCTCAGAAATCACGGGGGTTGTGGGGGTTGTGGGGTTGTGCGGGGCGAGGCGGTTGCTTAATTTATCCTTATCGATCGAATGTGGCTCTGCCCCGAGTGATTTATCAGATAAATGGAGCAAAGTGGTGGGCTCCTTAATATTGAAGAATTCAATATTAATAACGCGGCGGTGCTCGGCTGCACGAGCATGCCATTGTGATAATAAATTTCATAAGCAAGCTAGAGTGGTGGGGGTGGGGGGTTAAAAATATTCGGTGCATCGAAAAGGCGGTGTCAATTAACATAATAATTCAATACGCAGATGTAATGGAAGAACGTACGCGGCCGTTCCACATCGTTCGAACAAGTTTATTCTCCGCGCTTCTTTCTTTATTAGCGTTGGGCACGTTTTCCACGGCATGTCGAAGGTGATTCCTAGACCTGAGCATTTAACCGGAATGAACGCCGTGCGTGTGCGTGTGCGTGTGCGTGTGCGTGTGCTTGCGCGCGCGCGCTCGCACGGGGAGAGGGGAATCTGCGACGGCGGAAACGGATGCGAATACGAATCGACGAGGCTTTTTCAATGTGATGAGGATGAGGAGGGGGAGGCTCGTGGATGAGGCCGATTAGCGAAAGTGTCGATGCCAATCTGTAATAAGCCATTATATAGATGTATACGTGTATATAAGTGATAGAGAGCCGAGCCAGCCCGAGAAATGTGCCGCCTACGCGCGTGAATCACGCGTCAAGCATACATAGGCCTCCTCCTACCTACCACTCCTATTTTCTCTGGGTGTCGCGTAGTTACGCGCCGGCCCGATGACGCCTATCCGCGCCGCGACTCCCTCCCTCCCCCGGGCCCCCTGGCCCCTAGGCCTACTCTCGACGATGCGTCGGATTATTCATTAGGATGGCCAAGAGCGCCACCCAGGACTCGCGGCTTTCGCAGCTACAGGATGCAGGGAGAGTAGTAGTGGACGGATGGACGGATGGGCGGACGGCTATAGGGACAATCGAGCTGGCCAAATTTTAATTACTGGCCGTGGTGTCGTCAATGAGCGGATGAGAAAGACAATGGGCCGCTTTCGGACAATATAAGCGAAGCTACATTGTGCCCGTCAAGCGCACTACATAGATTCATATCGAGAGTCAGTGGATCCGTTGGTACACGCGAGCCGGGATACTATCTACGGCCGCTCGTTGTTCACCGAGTCCGTTTCCCCCACTCCGTCCCGGTGAAGAAGGACTTTAAGCTTTTCGCGCGACTCGGTTGCGATCGAGGCGGTCCTTGAGACGCCGTGGGAGTGGATGGGACTCTGCGCCGACGCGCGATCATTCTCCTCCCGTGGATCATCCGATGCCGCGGTGCCCGCGACCCACCCACCTATACCCCCATCCTCCACTCCCTGGCATTTTCATCTCTTTTCCATAATAGCGGCTTGCATAAGGCTTGCATCACCGCGTCGTCTCGATATATTTCACAGCGCACGCTCTTAGCCCATTTCTGAGCCTCGGCCAGCCGCCCTCGGACAATACAAAAGGCCCCGAGCTCATCTAACGACGTTCGGTCAACGTCACCTGGAATTCATTCGACTTTGCTCTGCTCGTTTTATCATCCCCTTGTTCCGATAGTTTTAATATAACTCGGGCGAAGACCGTCGCGGTGCGAGTAGCGAGAGTGGCGACGCTATTTGGCTCGATCGACGGGCATACGTAAAAATGCCGGGTACGTGTCTGCCTCCGGATCCCCCGGTCGCGTAAACAACTCCTCGCTTTCGAAAGGAGAGGCGAGAGCGAGCGAGTGAGGGAGAGAGAGAGAGAGAGAGAGAGAGAGAGAGAGAGAGAGGGAGAGAGAATTCACGCCATTCGGAAATACTGACATCGTCGCCCCTCCCGATCTTTCGTTAATAATGAATGAGCCGACGAAGCGAGAACGTCATTCTCGTTTTAAGATTATTCCTCCTCGTCACCGCGCCTTTTCCTTTCCTGCCGTCTCTAATACAAACACCTCGGGAGGCGAGCAACATTATGCTTAAATAATCCCCTCGCTTTAACAACCGTTTGTCATACGCTTTTGACGAACAATGTCTCTCACTCTCCCTCCCTCCCCCCCCTCTCTCTCTGTAATATAATCTAATTAGTCCATTTTGAATTTAAATATAAATATTCTTGGCTTATTATGTTGACGGTCGTGCTTTTTCGGACAGGTAGCCGATTCTTTATGTGGCAGCGGGAACGGGGATAAAGGGAAATGTAAATCCTCGGAGCTGCAACGCTCCCCTCTCTCCTCTGCCCCCCGCCACCCATTAAATTTAGTCCCTGACGGGTTTAGCGGCAGTCGGTTTTTTTTTTAAGCTAATCGCGAGCGGATTTTCTTAGTTTCGCCGTGGATGTGCGCGGATGGCTCGCCGAAGAATGGCCGTGTTTATCTTGTAAAGCGATATAGGATGCGGAGCCGAGCCGCGAATCGGCTGCGGCGAATATTTTTAAACCGCATATACGCGCAAAAGAAGCTTTAATGAATAATAAAGCGAGCGAGTAATGAAAGCTAAAAAAAAAAGAAAAAAAAGGAAAGTACTTGGTTTAAATAAAATTAGAGATATTTCACGAGCATTAGAGATATTTCAACATTTTACTATTACGACTACTTTCATTTATATCATGTCAATCGTAATTTATATTAATTTATATGGAAATATAGTTTTAGATAAAACTGGTTTGCTGGTTAACTGGTATGCCGCGTGCTCGTGCGCAAAGTTCGAAAGTACATTTTTGCGTTAATAAATTCGAGCTGTTAACAACGCCCCTCGAAAGGGTAAGGGTATATAATATAAGCTTAGCTCGGCTGTTCAGCTGTTGCTCTTTAAGATCTACGATATTCGAACAGACGCCCGATTCAGCTGATCGAGGCGTCATTATATTATTATTTCCGTGCTTCGAATCCATGGCTCAATAACGCATTCCCGCATTCTATCCCGCGCTATATTTTTATTTATACATACATACATATATATATATATCCCACCCCGAATCTCTTATGAAACGGGGGCTCGACAACGACAACGACAACGACAACGACAACGTTTTATGCAGCACGTGAAGCTACGTGTGCGTCTTCTGAAGCCAGTATTTTTGTGATATTTCAAGTTTTATCGAGCGGATAGCGTAAAACGTGATTTTCTATCGACCCATTTAAACTTTATTTCCCTATTACGGATTTGAAATTTCATTGCCCAGCACTATAAAAATATATCTTCGTCTTTATTTATAACGATGGCTCAACGCGATCGAACAATTTCTTACGTCAAGATGCAGCTAGACGTTAATTTTCTACATTAATCGAATGTTTAAAAAAAAATCGTACGTAACATTCGCGCCTCAAGTACTTCGTAAAAGTATCGCTCAAAAGATTATAAAACTTTTGCGTGAAATAACATTAAATAAAACTCCCGGTTATCCTCCAACGATGATATAATTACAATGCCATTCAATCTGTACTAATACGGGGAGAGTATATATAATGGAGCACGTTTTCCTTCGTTATTTATGCCGCTGATTCTTTTAATCCGACTTACGTTTTTACGTCCCGCTACTCACTCGAAAGGAACTTTAAGCCTCCCTGTCTAAGCGCATTATAATTTTATTCGTTTGTAATTAATAATATTTCTAAAGAAATATCAGCCTCTGTGTGTCATCGGTCAATTAATCATTCAATTACGAAAGAATTGTGAACCGAAGCGCGCGCTAAGTGGTAGGAAGAAGATGAATTTTTTTATGTAACGCTATTACTACTACAGGCCTCGTCATAATGTTCTCCTTTCGTCGATAATTCAATACGAGTCCTTAATTGTCATGGGGTTATGGGTGAGAGGGCGGGGGGCGAGAGGGGGGGCTCGAGAAGAAAAATGAAAGAAAGCGATCGAGCCTAATGTTCGACCCGATACTACTGAGCCAACGAGATCCCCGTTGATTAATTCGCAATTTTAAATGAAACGAGGCTTCTTTGTAAAACGGTTTTATTGTTTCTTTTTAGCTGGAGAAGCTGGTGTCGAAGAATTACTTTCTGAATATGTCGGCTAAGGAGGCGTACAAGGCGTACGTGAGAGCCTACGACTCGCACCATCTGAAGCAGATCTTCGACATCGAGACCCTGGATTTGATCAAAGTCGCAAAGTCCTTCGGATTCGTCGTGCCACCGGCAGTCGATTTGAGTATCCTTTTCACAAGACAAGAACATATAGAAAAAAAAAAACAAATTGCATATTCCACACCCACAAGCTCCTTTTTTCTTCTTCTTCTTCTTCGTCTTCTTCTTCTTCTTCTTCTTCTTCTTCTTCTTCTTCTTCTTCTTCTTCTTTTTGTTATTTATTACTTGTCCGACAATGTTTGTACGGCTCTTGCGCCTTTTACAACGCAACTCTGCTGTCTCTGACACGACGCGCTCGACATTTCTAAGCCTCGGCTCCGGGCAGGGAAAGAAATCCTCGTTTACGCGCTTATGACGAAACGCGTGTACGCACGCGATCGCGCAAGGAGCTCCAACTTAATCATTAATCATTATATTCCACAGCTCTCTCTCTATCTCTATCTCTATATCTATCTCTCCTCCAACACCATTAACAATTACTTCCATATTAGCGAGAAAAGCCATACGTTATTGGCTTGCGCGCGTCGGTCGTGCGCGCAGATACTCTTGATGGATTTACACGCTGGATGACGACGGTGGCAAGGTGTTCCATTTTAGTTGAGACATCGCCGAGCACTTAATAGGATTATTATTTTTAATTTCAAAATTAAACGTTCAACGAGTCGGACGAGGTAAACGAAAAAAAAAATTACATAAATATTACATTCTTTGCTTTTTTTGAATTAAATTTTATCTAGCGGCATTGACGTTATTATTTATAATCTACGCTCTCATTGACTGTATACAGATCGGGCATATCTCAAGCAATATATCCTAATAGCACTTGCCGAGCTTTTACGCATACAACATTCACGTCGCGTGTAAATCCATATTAAAATTCAGCTACTTACTCAAGTAGACGGCTATAGTTTTATTCAAAGACCGCTCGCTTATTTCACAAATACATTTAATTAGTGGATACGCGAGTCCCATACTAGTCCGTGCCCACTTAACCTTAAACCGCCGTGTTATTTTACATTAAAGCAATTGCGCAGAAAAAGTCGCTTACGGCTAATAGGATCGTATGTAAAGCGTTATTCCTCGGAGTATTTCCGGTACTTTGCCGGCCAGGCAGGCGCTGACCAAACCTCTTCTTTTTTTTTTTTTTTTTTTTTAATCCATTGTGGAATTTACAAGATCACCTCGGCGACGTCGGCGCGACGATGCTAATCGCGGGATAACATCGTGTAGGGGTTCTTTTCAATTCTGGCATTGCCGATGCGAGTTGTTGGATTTGTGACCGGGTTGTCATCAGCTTTTGTATCGGTGACGGATGATTGCGAGGAGCGTTTTTCGCGCCGATAAGATTCCACCAAGCCCTTGAACCCGTCACATCAACACGGCACCAGTCGACTTGCTTGCTTATTAAAGATAGATCTCACTCCTACGACGCTCGATCGCGATTTTCTTATTTCTTTACTTTACATAAATCGTGAGCAGCGGTGTAATTATTAATTACCCGGCCGACATTAGTATTCTGCATTCGTTCCCCCTCCGCCCCCGTTCTTTTTTCTTTGCTTTTCTTTTCCTTTTTTTCTTTTCTTTTTTTCCTTTTTTTTTTTTGTGAATAAAAAGACACGGCCTCTTGCTCAATATTATTAATTAACGCTAATTGCAACGCGATAAAATAAGCTTTTGCGTACATTTGAATTTCTAGTATCTCTAAAAAAGAATTATTCGTATCTATTAGTAGTTGAGCATCAGTGGTGTTTCTTGGAAGAGCATAATTCGTTCTTTAATCTCATTCATACGCCGTAGCGTGATCTCCTTATATTCGAAAAGCGTATATTTATAGGCCTGACTGTGTAAGCGACGCGCGCCTCTTTATTTAAATACTGCAGAGCTCTCGTTCCGGCCGCGGGCTCTCCTTTTATCTACTTTTCGGAGGCATTTCGAAGCGAAGCGAAAAATCGTGTGCTAGTTGTAGAGGGAATCGAGAATCGGGAGTTTATCCGTTAATCCCCGCGACTGACGTCGATACCGCTTAGGTGGTGTATCGTCGGTCACGCCGGGTCGCCTGGGTCGCGAATGCTCGCTCGCGCGCACTCCAGGTACAACGAGAACGTCAAGGCTCGAGAATAATGTCCGTAATGGTGGAAAAACTCGGTCGCGCTGGGAATAAGGGATCCGTGTAAATCTTAACCTGCCCTGGCCTTAAATCAAGTTCGCGCTCCCGCGGAAATGCTCTTCTATTTTCAGAACAATGCATCTGCTTACGAAATTCTACGGCGTGCAGATCGACTAAGCATCGCGATTTCGCGATTCGTCCGGTTGTCGTCGATAATGTCGGGGGGACGGGGGCGGGGGATATTTAGAAGGATCGACACGGTCCTCGGGCATCGGGGACAAAGAATTTTCCTTAACGATGCGTCACCGCAGAGGTGGGAGTGAGCAGAGATTCGCGCCCCCGAAAGCGATTAGGAGGCGGGGGCTATGGACACTTCAAGAACATGAACATGGAGCAGCCAGGCTTCAAGAGGAGAGCGGACAGGACCAACGTCTACCGTCAGGTCGGCAACCGAAAATACAACGAGAAAAGGCAATTCTCCCGGTAATGATGGGAGCCCCCTTTACCGGCCACTGGACTCACCTTACCATGCGGGGTCCTCCCCCATCAAATATACGACGATGCTTGTACAGTCAAACGATGAGATTCTTTTATTTTCAACACCCTCTGCCCTGCCCTGCCCCATCCTGCCCCATCCTGCCCCATCCTGCTCTATCCCCTTCTCCTTGCACCGGTTCTCCGATGCCGGTACGAGTGAGACAACGAATTTCCTATCGATAATTATTGGCAGCGCTTGAGGCGCCATTGTGCTGACGTACACTACCCGTTCCTTAAAATCCTCGTCACCCGATGACGTGTAAGAGTTTATGGTATTATTGACTTGGACACCTCAGCTCGAGTCTCGACCGAGGCGTCGTCTGTCAATTGTCAATAGATGTTTTACTCGATCCCGCGAAGGCCGAAGGAAACGACCGCGACTACTCCCTTTGCACATCTGGCTAAAGTAAGCAGAGGACAGGCCAAACCGAGCCGAGCCCTTCCTTCCCTGCCAATGTTCGTTTGTTTGCCCATGACTCTGGTGCATAACTAGTTCTGACTCGGTAATAGGTAAGCAGGGGTGGGGGGGAGGGTGAGGACATTAGTAGGGCACGGTCGATCCACCTCGGTGTTCGCTTTGCCGAGATTTCGGAAGGACGGCATTTGGATAGCAGCTCCGACCGGGAGTTATATCTATTGGCTCTTCGTCCCGCACCTCCCTCCCGCCACCGGGTGAAAACGAACGTGGGCGGCCGCCGTAATACGCCCCCGTCTTTTCTCGACTTTGTCTTGAAACTGGTAACGGCCGAGGAGGCGGGCGCGCCTGATCCGTCGAAGGAAGGAAGGATGGCGGGTGGGCTGGAGGGAGGGAAAAGCGTCCAGGCTCTACAGCGGATGCCGGCAATAAAAGTAACAAGCGAGATTGTGAGAGATTGTGTGTGTGTGTGTGTGAGAGAGAATGAAAAACGGAACGTGGACAGTTGGTTTTCGTGGCGGCGCGTGTGTCCTTGGGCGACCTCGAAATCGAAAGTGCCGCTGCGCCCACGCGAGGGTACCAGAGAGGAGGTAAGCTCCCACGTGGCGGCGCGCGCAGCTCCATTTATGGGAAAGCCGCGCCTCCGCGTACCGAGGATACGTAGGCGCCGCGGTACCGCGAGCTTAGATAGCCCCGGTAATAATAAGCCACGCCGCGCTTCTTTGTACGGGCGATCGCCTCGGCGCTGCTGCACTTGTCGCGGGCGCCTCGTCGATCCGTCGAGCCCCGGACGGATGGGACGACCGGGGTGCACGCGATCGCCAGCTTTATTGCCCCGGCGATGAGCCGGCCGCCGCTCTAACGGATTCCATCGGAAACTGCTCGGTCCGAATCGATTTCCGCCGACAAGCAGGTTATTCGATTAACGAGATCGGTGAGGTTTGAGGTCGCTTTTGCGATCCCCGTTGTTCACTCCGGCTCCGCGCGACCTTCCGGATCAGGATTACCATCATGCTCGGTATTAGAATAGACACGGCAGATCGCAGCTGGTCATCAATTACAAACGAGCGGCCCCGTTAAAAAAGTATTCTAATTATCTCGATGAAAATGAGAGTGCGAGGAGTTGCCATTTTTTTTTTTTTTTTTTTACCATTTACTACCACCGGCTGAACGTTTATAAGCTCTTTATTGTTCGGTCTGCGTTTTTATTTCCTTTGCCTGCGCGTTACCGTGGACAGGGAAGAAGACGGAGGGGGGGGGAAGGGCGGAAGCTTACTCGATACGTAAAGTATTCGGTCGCCCGAATAATTCGATACCACCTCGTACACCTTACGCATAAGGTTGGGGTGCCTTGTTCGGGCAAAAGGATCCGAATGCACCAGCGGTCGGCGACCCTTGCTCAAGGCTCAAGTCCAGGCCCCGGCTTTCCTACACGAACGCGGAGACTAAATTCCCAATGTTAACTAATCGCTCGAATATAACACTCGTTAGGTAATTGCAGCCCGATCAATCTTTAAAATTGACTTTCTTATCGTTTAAAATAAGTTATGGCTACGCGTAAGCATCAATTACAGTTTTAGCGGCGATAACGTTTGGTCGGCTCGCTGCTCCCCTCGCCCCACTACCCCGCTGGTTTATCGATTGGAAAAATTATTCGTACGTCTCTTATAAAAGCTACTTTTCCCCATAATCCTTACGTAATCTAATAACTAATGGATACGCACTTAATACACGAAATATAATAATAATAATAATAATAATAACAATAATAACAATAATAATAATGGACAATGCTCCTCGTCGTAGCCGAGGCCCTAATTTATTTAATAATAAGATTAAATTGACGATCTATTAAGCGTAATTGTACAATAGAACGTGAACGTAAACGTCCACGTAACGTGTGCTTAATCCATCCTGAAATTACTGCGGAGTATTAATGTAAATACAATTATTAATGCCCAAGTGCCGGGGGACGACAAGGCAAATCCCGAGACGCGAGACGCGAATTTCATTATTCGGAAATAAAAGTACGCCGGCCACCATCAGTATTTCTTCATTCGAGCACGGAATTAGCATCTCCCTCGGCACTTTTCTCGTATTTATATAATTTTTCTCTTTTCTTTATTTTTATTACTCTCCTAGCCTGGGAAGCGGTGATGATATTGCATATTCAAATTTAATATTTAATATTTCCATAGTTCGTGTTCTATCGTTTCCATGAGATTTATGCGCGAGCCGTTGCGCAATCCCGATGACTATTCGTTATTATAAAATCAATCCGTTTCGAGAAACGGATGTCTTACTTAAATTAATAATTAGACGGGCACACGCCCGCGCACGCGCACGCGCACACCGACGACTGCGCCGAAACGCAAAGATTCGAAAGCCGTTTATAATGATCGCAATTAGCATTCTTGCCGGACATGTCCTTAACAAGGCCTTATCTTATAAAGCGTATTTATCCAGCGATGTAAATTCCTAAAGTACTTAGCGCATTGACAAATTGCCCCGGCATTGTTTATTCATGTGTTGAAACGGTAGCCTAAGTAAAAAGTAAGAATTGCCGCTAACAGAACGACCATTGTTTCACGACCACAAGGACAGAGTGACACGTAACGATCCTCAGCGACTAAAAGATTTAATTTCCGCTTCTTTCGAAGGATCGTCTCACTCGCTCGGTCATCTTTGTCAGGCCATGTTAATGTAATCCTTGCACAATACAAGTTTAGCTGTCGCTAGGATACGTAAGCCTTGAGTGACGGAGAGTCCCTATGGCTATCGAGTTGGCAGCGTTGAGATCTACAGGGGCGGCTGATTTTAGCATATCAGCCAAGCGATCGAGACCGACCGGTGTTTACATTAATGATCAATCCGATGACGATAGCATGAGGTGGACTCATCCTCGTTATTCGCGGTGTCGCCACTCACTTTCTCGATCGTGGGTCGTCCTAGAGTCGTGCCGTCGTGGTGGGTGGTTAGGAGGGGGTGGAGGGAGGCTGGCTTACCCGTTTCCCAGGAGATTTCGAATTACGGCTGTAGCGGACGTAAATCTCGAAACGCCGGTGACGCCGAGCGGGAAATCTATAGGGTCAGCTCCCGATCGAGAGCGCGAGTCTTGTATCTTATGCATACAGATACACGCAGAGCGCAGAAGAACCGCGCGCATTACGTTGTTGTGCCTCGAAAGTACGTGCGCTGCCGTGCGCTGTTGTGCGCTGTTGTGCGCTGTGCGCCGCGTGTCGTAAGGCCAGATTAAAATGCCCCGGCGAGAGGACTGGATTAACCGGATATTACCGTAACTCCGTTGCCGGTACCCAAAAATTTCCTCCTCTCGTGGGCCTCTCCCTCCCCTCCCCCCTCATCCTCCCCACCACCCATCACCCCCATCACCCGTTCGCCCCGAGCCCCACGGGTACCGACGACCGGCTCCCTCGGCACTACCTTCTCCTGCGCTGGCTGTCCTTCCTCTTGACCGGAGCGATTGTCGCCTCTCGTTTTATATCGGCATAACGACGGGAGGATATATTTCGATAAATCGAGGCGCGCGTTATAAGGATCGCGTCGGCCGTCCTCCCGTTAAAAGAGTAATATTCCCTCGCCACGGGTCCTTGACGGACCTGTCTGTCGCTCCTTATGCTTAATGCCAAATTAATCCGGAGATTGATCTTAAAAAAGTAATGGGATATCATGAGACTTGAGAAAGCATTGACGAGAGCGAGCGGGTAATGTCGCGGCTACGATTTGTGAATTCCTCCCAGGTGGAATGCCCGATACCCACACATTCTTAACTGCTGACGTTGAGACCGCGAGCCCTACGAGTTGCCGTGAAATCGAGCCCTGAAACAATGTTCGTAGCTTAATGATTGTTGACGTCATCGGAGGACAAGAAGAAATAATCCCGTTAATAAAGGGCTGGCACAGAGGGGGGGAGAGAGAGAGAGAGAGAGAGAGAGAGAGAGAGAGTAGTGTAATCGATATATCGGATAAAGGTGGGCACGGATCCAGGAATTCGGGATCCAAGCGAGCATCGCGTCGTCCTAAGACGCTTTGCATGCTCGCGAAGGTGGACTCGGGAGGCTCGGGGGACTTTCGGTGATAAAGAGGAGAAAGGTGGGTGGGTGGACAGGAGGAGAGCGAGGGACGGCGTGGAGGGAAGAGCACCGAAAACTTGCTTTCTTTCGCTGGCACGAGTGAATTTATCGTGGATTATTGAGCTTGTACCGGCTATCGCTATCCGCATTAAAATTCAGTGCCCCGGTAATTTTATAAAAATAAATAAAGCTACGGAGATTCGAGAGGGCCGCGGGCGAACTACAAGTTGGGAATTTTAAATAACGAGCCACTGCATCCATTGTCCGCGCCACTTCGCATTCTCCCTCTCTATCTCTCTCTCTCTCTCTCTCTCTCTCTCTCTCTCTCTCTCTCTCTCTTGCTCTTTCTTACTCTTTACGGACGCTGCTCGGGAGTACGGGCATTTCTTTTGGCCAGGATGGGATGGAAGTCGTGCTCTCGACACTTGCCGCGCGTGCGCTTAACGGTCACGATGCCAGGGAATACAAGGAATCCGCATGGAAATTAGCGCGATCGCGGGAGGCTGCGGCAGAAACGCGATGAATGGTGGCAGTGGGAGGGAGGAGGACGGGAGGGGGTGGGGGGTGGAGGAACCATCCGTCCATCCTCCCTTCTCCTCCTCCTCCTCCTACTGCCCTGGGTACGTATGCTCGAGCCAGGAGAGGAAGTTACCGGCCTCCTTCTCCTTCTCGTGCCCCCACCCCCCTCTCCACAGCTCCTGACCCAATAACGCAACGCAGCCCACGCTCTTATGGTAATCGAGAATAAATACGAGCGGTGATTTGGCGAAACGGCGAAACGCCTTTATGTCGAGCAGCACGGAATTGTTTTTTCAAACTCTCTTGTTTTTCAATGCCGAGGGAGCCGCTCGGTCAGCTCCCGCGGTCGCACTCTCGAGGCCCGTCGTGCTTTCTTTGGCTCGCGCGAGGAATTATAAAAAACTTACTTAACGCCCCCCTGCAGAATAGAACGCGCGTCTGTTATTTCAATATGTAGGATCCGCGGCCCTTTCGCAAGCCTTGCCAGGCGACACGTCAAATGACACGCGCTTATCCTGAGTGAAAAACTCCTGCCCCGCTCCTGCCCCGCCCCTGCCTTCCTTCTGGACTTCATGTAACTCAATATGGCCAAACGAATGCGCTGGTAATTGATTTTTCCTCCCCCCCACCCTTATCTCACTGTCGCTTATACATAATTTATAATTTCATTTTTATAATTTCGCCAAGAAGTCATTAGTATTAGTAATAAAAAAAGTTTCATTGTAAAAGTTACCGAGCTGAACTTCTCATTTCTCAGATGGCTTATCGTACTTGGAAATCTATATTTATTATAGATGATAATTAATGCGCGTTCGTAAGTCACTGAGATTTTTCTAACTTATTAAGGTCAAAAATGACTTGTTTACGATTAGTTAATAATAAAATACCTTCAACGGCGGCGAGGGACAATAATAATGTATTTAAAAGACATTTCCTGCAATATTGTATCCTACAAATAAATGGACCATTGTTTTTCTTTAAGAATTTCTCGATTTAAATGTAATTGTCATGTTTTATTGGCGGAACAAATTCCAAAAGTGCTTTCCCTTCAAAATAATTAACAGCCCGGCTCTTAAGATTTGAGCTGTTTATTACGGCGACGGCGTTTAGCATTACCTTCGTATTTTAATACCGCTTCACTCTGGTATCTAATAATGCGTCTAACAATAGAATTACGCTTTTCAGAAAGGAAAAAAAAAAAAGGAAAAAAAGAAAAAAGAAAGATAATACAAAAGGAAAGAATACCTTTACGAATTTGACGACTCGGGACTCCTAATCATTTTTCTTTTCATTTAAGAAATCAGAGCCGCGGCTGTATTTTAATTCGATACAATAAGCCTACGGCTGTGAAATATTACGAGAATTTACGATCCTGAGATAAAAATGCGTAATGGCACTTGTCAAAGTCAGTATCGCCAACCATTGGCGAAGTGCGGCCAACGCGCAGCGGATCGAGACTCTGCTCTCCGCGGCAACGGTACGAAGTAAAAGAAATCCGGCTCCGAGAGAAAATGGAGACGCGCCCACGCGGCTTATCTCCCGCTACAGGTCACGTGGCCCCTTCATATTTTCCGTGCTTTCCTCGGTCTACGCTGGGCCCAGAAAGCGGATGATCCACGGAGTTTTATTTCTTTCCGCCTCGAGACCCTTCCCTACCTCCCTGCCTACCCTTCCTCTGCCCCTCCGCCGCCGACGCCGCCGCCGCCGATCTCTTCAACTCCATTTGTCAACTTGGATAAAATGGACGTTGACTCGAGCTTTTCCTTTCCCGAGCGTTCCGAGATCTGCCGGATATACCGAATTAATACACTCGTCGATTTTAATCGCCGGCATAGATCTCCGAGTGGATTGATTATTCCAAGCACCGGCAGAGCATTCGGTCCGTAGAGCTCGAAAGGAGAAAAATACTGGCTTAAAGCGCGATTTCCGATGTCCGGAGCGGGGAGGGGGGCCGAGGGACCTTGTTTCGTGTGCCATCGGCACGCGATGAAAAAAGAAGATAAATGTGTAAGATGTATTGGACGAACGTGTAAAATGATTAAAAGTTGGCGAGCAAATTCGCAATCGATTCGTGTCTCGGAGGGGGATGGGGGGCTTATTTATGAAAACGGAGCTGCGAAAAAAGAGGCGGCGACACAAATCGGCTCGACGAGGAGGTCTTGGGGAAGAAAAAAGGCGAGGAGATGATGCGAATAAATAAATAAATAAATAAATAAGAGGCTCGGGAGAAATTAAGGAAACGAGGGGCGATAAAAGTCCACGTAATGTACGATATGTAGACGGTGGGGCGGGGGGGGCATTATCTTTTCAAATTGGGGAGAAGCGTGTAAAAATAAAGCGCGCGAGCGTCCCTCGACTCGAGGGCCGCCTCACAAGAGACAAGAGCGACTCGTTTCCTAAATACGACAGCTGAGGGACAATAATTCCTTGGCCTTATGCGCGCTCGCCACTGAGTAGGTCGTCGTCGTGGTCATCGGCACCGGTGCCAACTTAAACGTGAGGTACAATACTTATTAGATTTATATTTATTAGATAATCAGCGCGAGAGATAGAGAGAGAGAGAGAGAGAGAGAGAGAGAGACGTCGTTCTCTTGCTCTAGGTTAACGCAAGCCACCCCTGCCGGAATCCGCACTCGGCACCTGATCCCCCAGTGCGAGTGTAGCCGTTGCGCAAGGGTGACCGGGTGAATAATTCGGCCAGACTCTATACATCGAGCCCTGATATTGCATAAGCGAGGAGCAGACGCCTCCGCCGCGGAGGTGTGCCAATCCTATTGTTGCCGTGCGGACTTTGGCGTCCGGGGCCAAGCACATCCGACTCTATATATAGAATCTTTACGCCGTTCTTCACTCGGATATCTGGCTTTTGTCCTCCCCTGATTAATGGATCCTACCGCCACGGCCGGACGATCAAGTATCGAACCTCCTCTTCCTTCTCACCTCTTCATCCGACCCCCCCCTCCACAGCCGACCGTCGCCGCGGCGACGACTTTTTTCTTCGCGCGAGCAAGTCCGCTCCGATTCCTAATGGCCGATTTATTCATACGCTGCCCAGAACAAGACAATGCGCAAACATAAAACTTGTTGCGTAAAATGCCTACAAAATACCTACGCTCTTTCCTTCTAATCCCCCCCCTCTCGTCACACCTCACTCCCTCTCTCTCTCTCTCTCCCTCCCTCTCTCTCTAATGTATTTGCGATCTTTTCTATAATAATCCAAGGCCCGCTCGTCATTCGCCTTGGATAGATCCTTCAACGGATTGGGATTTTTCGTTGATCCCCTTCCTGACACCGACTCTCTCTCTCTCTCTCTCTCTCTATCTCGACGATATTACATCAAGTGTTGATAGGAAAATTTCAGTTATTACAGTATAAGGACTAATAAAGAGCGTCGGGTAAAAAGAAAGAATGGAAGAAAGATAGAAATTGAAATACAAAGCCACTTTATTTCCTTATAGTGCGCGTCTACTTTTACTTTTACTTCATGCGAGATTATGTACTTGTCGCTCCAAGTCTTACATAAACAGAGCGTGCGAATTCTTCAACGTTCTATTACATTACATCCGATTTACAATATGTACTTTCCTTTTTCTTTTTAAATAAAGTACCGCGCGCCATTAGAAATAGGCTCCCGACCACTTCGATTCCCGACCACATGTATATATATATATATATATATATATGTATATATATAAATTCAATTACTCCAAAGTAGGTAATCAACTGTTACTCGCTGCTTGTCGAGGAAAGTTAGCAGAGATGCTTTTACAGAAAATGCGGCTTTACTCTCGACAATCCAAATGCGTTCCATTTTTATAATATCGATTTATGCTAGCACCGACTTACGTTATGAGTCGTTCCTATTAATTATGACATTATACATTTGCAAGAATTGATTTTATAGACTCAAATGCTTTTATCGCCTGATAAATAAGCTTAAATAATCCGCATGGACGTATTATAACAAGCATTCATAGTTTATGATTAAAAACAATAAGTTGTTTTCGAATTTCGAGTACCGAAGGTATAATCAACATCAGATTATTATTGAGCCAACGTAAACAGACGCTTAGATTCGCTTAATAGGCCCGTATCTACCGATTAATCAAAACCAAATAATCTGTAATAATGATTTAGCAATTCCGCCGAAACGCATTAAATTTACCCATGGAAAAAGTTATAATTGTTGAGGAACGGTAAACGGTAAACGGTAAACGGTGTACGTGTGGCCTCTAAAGTCGTAGTATTTCTAAGCAAATGGAAGCACACGACTGCATTAGTTAATGAATTCGTTGATAAATCGGGACCGGAAATGGCATTCATGCTGGATAGCAGCATGAATATTTTCTAATACGTTCGGTAACTTTCGAATGCCCAGAGATTTACAACATCTGGATGCTGGATGCTAGAAGACATTTTCTTAAATGATCACATTTTCTCCGATCCGAGCGGCATTTCCCAATCTTTGATTATAATAATGCCCGTTAAACTCTTCAGATATGCTTCTGTAGATTTTTGTGTCCGGGAGTTAATATTGTTAATCGAATATCCAGGGGATATCGAGTCTCCGAGCTGGAGCAGACGTCGGTATTGTTTATTTTCCAGAAGGAGTAGGAAAAGGAGCGTCGCGACTCCTTGGGCCGGATAACGTAGAACCTGTACGAGTTCGGGTTACCTCCGATGGGAGGGGGGTGGGGGGAGGGAGAGACACTCCTCCAAAACAAGAGCATGTAATTGCAACAAAGACTAGACCAATTAGGGCTGTTGCACTGTATAATGGCGTAACGATTACAAAATAATTTAATATGCCATTCGGTTGTAACTGACCCGAGTCCGTTAAATAACAACTGATAATTCACTTTAAACTCGTTGCGTTATTTTTTTTTTTTTTTATTCTTAAATATATCGCGCATGCGCTTATTTTATCTTTTTCTTCATTAAATTCACTAACTTTACTACTTTACGCGCCTTTTAACTTTATTAATTTATATATTTTCTGCTTCTTCCACTTCTTCTTCCACTTCTTCTTTCACTTCTTCTTTCACTTCTTCTTCTTTTAGTACGCATTTACAGTCTCATTTGCTTGGTTATTTATATTAATTAAATATAATTTTGCAAGCTCTAAGCGCGCGCGCAAGTAATGCCTTACGGTAAGTGCAGTTTTAATTAAAAAGAGACGATTACGTGCCAGTATTCTTGATCTGCATTGCCGGAACAAATTGATTTTATTTTAAATAGTAAATAACGAGAAATAATGATCCACGTTGCTAATGTCCATTAAGCCATTGGCAATACAAGTTACGAAATATCAGTTTTATAAAAATGTTAATATCAAAGACGGCTTATTGTTTTTTTGTTTTGTTTTTTCTCTTTTGTTAGGAATTACGGTTACTATTTGTAATTTATAATTTTTGCATTGTAATTAATATTTTCCTTATTTCGAGAACAATGGTACTTACTCGTTAACTACAAATATGCTATGAAAATGATAATTTTTTTTTTTTTGTTCTTTCTTTTTGCATTTATCTGTATTTAGTAATATATTTATTTTATAAATCTTAAGCTTATCATTTGCAACAAAATGAGACAGTTTATTACTCATTACTAGCTAAGAAACATTGACATATCTATGTTTAACCAATGTTTAGTCTTCTTTCATATTATCATTTACAAAGTTTACAGCCACAGGTACTCATTATTTCACCCCTGTGGAATTAAATATACTTTGCTTTAATATTGATTTTTACCTTGTGGTTATGAATCAATTTGTTTGCATTAAGCGGTACTGTTTCATAATACTAAGAGAGCCGTAATGCATTAATAAACAAATTATAACTTTCATCAATAAATTGTCCGCGAACAAAGTGCTTTTTAACATTACCCGATAAGTAATGCTTTTTACCAGCGACATGTGTGTATTAGTACGTGTGCATTGTGGCTGATGTATTGCCTCATTAGGATTCAACGTAATTATAAATTATCAATATTTTGCATATTCTCGGAAACATCCAACAATTAAATACATTCTTTATAACGGCTCTCGAGGTGTTTTACATTGTTGTTGTCAATCATTGTTATTATTAGCGGCAAAACACGTGAAAACAGTCATTCATCCTGACAAGTAAAAATATACTCGATAGCGAGAAAAATTATTCTTAATTTTTCTTGAAAGTTTCTTAATAAAGTCGACTTTTTATGTCACACGGCTTTCCCATCGAAGTATTCCCATCCGACGACTCGCCCACGTAGTAGAGAAAAAAAAAGGTTCCACAAACGAAATAAGAGAATCTGTACAAAGTAAAATTTGCCATTTAGCATAGCAGTCAATCTCATTAATACTCACGAGGCTTAGCTACTGCCCATAAACATTGTCGGTACAACAGCACCGCGGATCGAAAAACGAAAGCAAAGCATTCGATTCAACCTGTCAAAATAGAGGCGAAGTCGACTAGTTAATAATTATTTAAGATTCGAAAGCAGATACTTTATTTAATACCATTATATTTGTCAACACGTATGCCAATCGTGGCCAAATGAGTAAATAACTACCTAATGTCGAAATCATTTTATTACATAAAAATGTCTGTAACTTCTAACGTACGCGCTTCAAACGTAATAAAACAATCGATTCTATTTCGAACAACATCGTACGTATAAAATTTAATGTCTCCTTTACAGCAATAAATCGAAAAGTTCGTACTCTAAGTTATTTACATTTAATATACTTTTTTTTTTTAACAATACCATTGTATTTACGAATTCATTTACCGGTTCCGTTGCTACATGTGTTTACTCTTGGAGAATAAGTTTTTCCTATAAATATGATTGACTTTCGCAGTAAAGGCGAATTCCTGAAACACTTGTAGACTTTTTAATTTAAGAAAATAGTCAACAGACATCATAAGTAACCGATTCCTTATCATTCTTTTCGAGACAAAGATAAAAAGATAAATTTGTATATACAAATGAAGCAATAGAAGAAGTAAAAAAAGAAATGTCATGGCCCACGTAAGATCCATAATCGTGTGAAAGAGATTAATTCAATTTGGTTCTATTCTTTATGTTATTGTTTCTAAATTTAAGTTTTTACGAATCGCATTTAACGTTATTGATTCCATTTTTTTACCCTGCCACGTAAATTAACGTAAAATAAGAACAAAAGAAAATATTAAATTATTAAGAAATTATGAAAGCTGTTGGATAATTGTTTCAATATCACGTACTGCATTAATAATACACGGTTTTTTATACCCATAGCGTCTACAGATTTGTACACATCCAAGCAAAAGTTTTTTTTTTATATATCGAGGAAATACAAACATGATGTCATTCATTCATTTAATGAAACCCGCACAGAGATATAGCAGTTAAAAAAAAAGGGAAGTAATATGCATGAAATTTACATTCTGGTTCAATCAGATATATTCGAGATAGAGAATAATATGAGATCTTTACTTTTCGAAGCTTTTTGTTCGAGGCTATAAAAATAATATTTACAATATAGCAAGGATTCGTATTAAGCTGCCAAAAGCATAAAATATTCTATGAGACAATACGTTTGTTTTGAATAAAGGAGTGGAAACGAAATAATAGAGATGGCAGGAGGTATAAAGTATAAATAATAATGTAATAATACTTGAATGTTGTAATTGTTGACAATAAGATTATTGTCTTTAATAACCAATGACGATCCATGATCCATGTATGAGCCAGGGCAAAGGTGAACAACCTTTTCATACAAAATTACATGATGACGCAAAAAAAAAAAAAAAAAAAAAAAATGCTTATCGCGACATCAATGTAATATCGGTGAACATGGAAAAAATAATAATCTAATGTTGACCCGAGGGCTTCCCTCGGAGTCCTCCCCCGTATTCAGCTCACGGACTTCTTCTCTTGATGAAGTAGAAGAATAATTTTCGATGAGTAGGATTTTTTCTTTCGCCGCCCAATGTTCTTCCGAGTCGTCGCTTTCATTGTAGACAAGAGACACGGAGACAGAGAGACAGAGCGAGAGAGAGAGAGAGAGATAGAGATAGAGAGATAGAGAGAGAGAATAGTCAAACTCTTACGTGTTGTGTATAGGAACTCGTTTTTCTAGACCCACAGTAGCCGTGAGAGGATCGAGAGCGAGAGGGGGGCGAGTAGGAGATGGAATATAGAGGCTACATTTCAGATGATTCACTAGGCCAGTAAAGTTTAGAGTTTTCGAGAACTTGGGATCTAATTTCTGAGCTTGAAAATCTGATGGAGGAAAATAGCTCTGGAGTAGATCGAGGGAGAAACGAGCGGAGGAGCAACAGTGGCAACGGAGGAATGAAAGGACAGAGGGAAATGCAAAATAAAAGACACGGAGTTGGTGCGCATTATGCGCGCAAGCCAAGCGCGACGTTTCAATTAAGAATCGCGTCTTATCGGCACTGATATCCTCTACGCGCAGGCTCGCGGTTCTCGGTCAGAGCTGAAATTAAAAAAGGATGGCCGTCCGTTACCGTTAGCCGTCCCACGGCAGCGTTAAAACAAATACGCGGGACGAGTGGATCCACGTGCTCTGCAGGTGAGCGCAGCGCTCTCGCGGGCTCCGACAGCTCGACACGGAGCGAGATAGAGTGAGAGAGAGAGAGAGAGAGAGAGAGAGAGGGCGGAGGAGGAGGAGGGGGAGAGAAAATAAAGGACCCCGCGACCCGAATAGACGTGGAGCGATGAGAGACGTCCGTATATGGACGGCGCAACGCACTCGGAGCTACTCCTCCGCGCGCATAGGAATATGGGCGATTGCTCAGTCGGCGGTGGAGCCCGGGGATCGTTAATAAAGCGCAGCATTGGTAATAAATCAGGCGCATTCGGATCGAATGTGCATCCTTCCTTAGCCGTCTTTCGCTACTCGATTTTACCGATCCGCGACTCAAGCTTACTTACTTACTTACTTTCGGGATTATCGAGCCGCTCCCGCCATCCGCCGACCTCTCCCCCCCCCTTCTCCGCCCCAACCCTCACGGACCCTCTTCAGGAATTCGAAATTTCACTTAATCCCAAATCTTACTCCTTCGACACGTGACCGTCACTTAAGGAGCCCCTCAACTACCTCATTATTACAATAAAGATAAAATACCTTCGATTTTTTATTACCATCTCTAGCACTGCTCGGAAAGCTGTAATTATTTTGACAGTATAAAGAGTCTCGGGCAAAGCACAAGCCGAGAATTAAATGTTCTCCTTTTAATTTCTTTTCTTTTTTTTTATTATCGGGCTTACGAAGCAGTATTTATGCTCTCGGGCGCGATTTGAAACGCCATTAGACAGCAATGTCAAATAGCAAGTAGCACGATCATCTTATTTAAAATCATAATAAATTTAATTAATCTCTTTTCCCAATTGTACAATTAGCAATTTAAATTAATAAACGAACTGGCATTCGCTGAAATGGCGAATTCTGTCGTTTATCTATATTATGTCGTTTATCGTTTATTAAAGGGGATTTTTATCGGGTAAATATTATGCTTAGCAATCACCGTGAGCTGACGATTTTATAAATTAAATTTGAAATTAAACATACATCTTGAACTTCAAAATACCACTCAACTCTTTGTCAAGTGAATCATTAAGACAAAGAAATTAAATAATTCCAAAGTTTCCCGTAAGTTGAGTAAGTGACTGCTTCTTTAGCCGTCGTGCATTTAACACCATAATGATAGGGTAATAAATGAGCATCATTCCTTAATAACATATATTATATAACTTTCACTTGTCGATTAATCGAATCGATTAAAAAAGACAAATCAGACAATAAAAGACTAATATTTACAAATGATATACACGAAATTATAATGTTTCTACAATAAATTAAAGTAATTATATGTGAGAAGCTTAGAAATCATTTATTACACTTGCATCATTTATCGAAAAATTGCTATATAGATTGTATTAACAAATATATTGAATTTATAATTTTTAATTTAAACAAATGCGTACGTTTGTATTTGTTTCTGGCATTAAAGCAGAATTTCAAAGTTGAAAAATATTAACATATTGTATGATGCGTTATGAATTTAAAATGAAAATATCTCTATTGTTTCTTAAATATTTTCGAATCTACATTATTATAATAATATTAAAATTAATGTATTAATTCAGAAACGGCTGTTGGCGTTCTATTAATGCTGCAAGTTACTTACTCAAGGTTAATATTTAACACCCACCTTAATAGGATACTGGAATTATAAAAGGAAAGCTACAATCACTGTACATCATTTGTGATTTTGCAATTTTCTTATCAAAGAGTGAATGAAATATATTAAAGGTTCGCGATCCAATAGAAGATAAATTGACTATATACTCAAATTAAATTTTTTCTCATTCTCGTATTTACGTGTGCTCATGTGCAGGTACGTTTTCAAACGTATACGTATATGCTGGCATCACGATGCGCTATTCTAATACAGAGGAACAAGTAAACGAATTATTCAATTATATTTCTTTATTGCTATACCATGCTTTTTATGTAGTTTCTACATAAATTCTATTTATTTGATGAGTTTAGAAATAACTGCATACATACGTGAATATAAAGAGGAACAATCTGTAATGAGTTTTTGAATTTTAATAAATACTTTTAAAGCGCTAGGATTTGAATTTTTAATTATTGAACATTTTTCTTAATCATTGAAATTGAAATATTATGCTTATTTCATCTCATTTTGTGAAGAACAAAAAAAAAAACAATTTTGCTACATAAAAACGAGTAATTAATATTCAAAAGATTTTTTTATAGACATGAAAATTTGTCTCATAGAATAGCAATGAAAATAATAACTAAATGATATTTTAATAAGATGAGAAAGAGAACATACTATTGTATCTATACTACCTTTAATTTTGCTCAGTCGGTAAAACAATTTCCTTGTATTACAATGCTTCAATAAGGTCTGTGAAAAATATAGGAAAACTTATTTTACATAATACAGAAGACGAAGATGGGTAATCCAGTTATTATTGACAAGTGTTCGATAGGGAACATGCAGAATCAGTTATGCCGTACAATACAAAAGTTAATAAAAATGAGTGAGCGAGAGAGAAGGGGGGATACGGAAAATGCTGGCTAGATGAGCAAGGGAATGACGAGGGAAAAGGAGGAGGGAGAGAGAGAGAGAGAGAGAGAGAGAGAGAGAGGGAGAGAGAATGAGTGAGGGTAATGTAGCAAGACACGTGAATCGGAGTCGAGAACAAGCAAGTCGTAGCAAGAAACTACGCTTGCGCAGAGAAGCAACAATTCACCGTTCAGTGCGCATGCGTCCTCGATCCTTTACTTTCATGTTCCGTCTTTCTCCTTCCACGGCGGCAGATATGCACACATGCATGCGACACGCCTAATCTTCTCCCTCTCCTGTTGTTCTCGCACGGACTCGCCATCTCTCTCTCTCTCTCTCTCTCTCTCTCTCTCTCTCTCCCGATCGCTCTCTTCTGCTCCGGAACGTCCGCCCCCACTACGGGATTCTTATGGCCAGCACGACGAGAGCGAGCGAGAAGGCGTTCGAGGATCGGCGACTGTCTTCCTCTCTTTCTCTCCCACTCCGAGCGATTCTCGCGATGAGATCGGGGCGTTTTTCCCGTCTACAAGCCGTTAGCCGACGGAGACACGCGGCGCAGTTGAGTCGAGGCTTTCGTACCGTGAAGAGAGAAAGAAAGATAAAACGAGAGCGCGAGCGGCATACACAGAAACAGACAGACAGAAATAGAGAGAGAGAGAGAGAGAGAGAGAGGTATAGAGACAGTCAGAGAGTAAGAGATACCGCATTGAAGAGCTTTCGGTACGGACGATAAAACGCTACCGGATCAGATCACTGGTCGAGAGGACGAGATCACCGGAGACAAAGATACCGGCGATCGAGACAAGTCAGTTGCGCGCGCGCTGCATTCTCCTCTCTTTGGCGTCGTGTACGCGGTTGTGCTATAACCAGTCGTCGTCGTCGTCGTCGTCTTCGTCGTCTTCGTCGTCTTCGTCGTTGTCGTCTTCGTCATCGTCATCGCCGAGGCGCATACGAGCACGGAGAAAGAGACAGAGAGAGGTCAAAAGTAAATCTGACCTTCGAGGAAGGAATCGAGGTCCATCTTCAGGAGTTTTAGGTGTCCGACGAAGCTCCAAGTCCGTGGCCACGCAGCACTCGGTGCTCCGGTTGCTGTGTCGCGCCTTCGCTCGGGCGCTTCCCTCCCGCATCCCAGCCCCTGCCCCACCGCCGCCCATGCAGCTTCACGCGGAGAATCGAGGTTAGGAAGCCGAGCCCAGCGAGAAGAAGCCAGCTCAAGTGTCCCAATTCTTACCGAGGAGGCGGCCCGTCGGCACCTCTTCTTCGAGAGCAGCGGAGAGCGCAAGCAGCAGCGCCAGTAGGAGGGAGAACCAACGAAGGAGAGACCGAGCGCGCGACTGAGAGAAAGAGAGAGAGGGAGTACTACGGGAGGTAGCCCCAGGCATATTCATAACGATAATCGAGCGGAAAGGAGAACCGATCGCGATGTGCGACAACACCAACACGACGACCCAGAGCATAGCCGACTACTTGTCGCAGCTGCTCAAGGACAGGAACCAGCTAGCGGCCATACCCAATGTCTTCATGCACGTAGAGCGACTCCTCGACGAAGGTGAGAAAGAGACTTTTTGCCTGCATTCCTTGTCCTCGGGCGCGCTCCGGCTTGGAGCGACTCGAGTTACGACGATAAGTAGTCGCCGCGCCGTCCCGTCCCGTCCTTACCCATCCCATCCCGTCCCGTCCCGTCCCGTCCCGTCCCGCCACGTACCGCCCTCCTAACCCCCCTCCCCGCCCCGCCGCTGCCGCCGCCGCAAAACCCACCCGTCATTCGTAATGTCTTGCGCAAAATCGCAACAACGACTCGGACTACGACGACTTCACCGCTGCCTTGGCCTTTCTCTTCTTATTTATTCGTTGGTTCGTTGGTTGGTTCGGCTTGTTTTTATCAAACGATTTCCGTGTCACGATAACTTGCGCGCAGAGTCTCTAATGCGTTCGCATAAGGAAAGCGACGAGGGCCCGCGCGCTCTCACCCGTTCAGCCGCACTCGGTCGCAAACGTTCTATTTTCGTTCCCTACTTTTCTTTTCGAATGTTTGTTGTCGCCAAGAAATGGAATGATGCCCGCGCGAGCATTTTTCGCTAATAAAAATAAGATTCCGCGAGCCGGTCGTTACGCCGAGTCGCCGACCAAGTAGTAGTCCTCGATTTCCTGGTCGTTGGTACCGGCAGCACCGGCACCGGCACCGGCACCAACGCCAGGACCATCAGCAGTAGTACCCCCGCGTAAAAATGCCCGCCGGCGAGTCGGTATCGTCGTTTGGCAGGGCGCGACCGGGGACTCCGAGTCCGTCAAATCAGTCAACACAACATTCCTTCGTCGACGCTCAACCTCGATTCACCTTCACGAGCCGGCGATAGCGCGCGACCACGGCTTTCACATTCTCGAAAAATGGCCAGACCCGGAGCCAGACCGACGGAGGAAGAGCGGCAGTGCGCGAATAATAAGACGCGGAGGGCAGAAGCCGCCTCGTTTTTTCGGCTAACGGCCGTGACGGCCGCGCGGTGGGACCGTCGTTTGTGTGTGTATGTCGGGTGGGGTGTGGGGAGCGAACGAGGAGCGGGGGAGGACTCGAGAAAACAAAGCCGGTCACGCCAAGTTCAGAGGCCCGGGAGCGGCGGCGGAGTTTCGGCCGCCGGGGATGACGTTGTTTTTCGCTGTTACGACGGCGTGGCCAACCCCGGGGGACAAATATAGTACGCGCGGGAATCCGGGGAATCCGAGTCAGGGGGACGACGACGGCGGTGGCGGCCGTGGTGGCAGCGGCGACGGCGGCGGTTACCGTTCCTTCTGTTCACGCTGCCGCTGCCGCTGTTTCTTGCTTTACTCCTCCGCTTCGAGCGCGACGTTGCCGCTCCGGGTGAGCGCGAATCGCGACCTTTTTTATCACGTCAGGAGGGGGCGGGGGATGTGCTCGCTTTTTGTTTACGTTTACACGCTGTCCGGACTTTCGTCTGGCTGTCGACTACTCACTTGCCTCGACCTCCTCTTCCTCCTCCTTCCCTCGCGACGAGGAGAGAGATGCCAATGCCAAGGACGATGTATTTATTCATTCTCGACTCGCACTACCGGGAAACTGTTATCCTTCCGACACTGGTCATCCTCGTCCCCCATGTGGCCGAATCCGCGGATACCGTTCCTTTATCTTCTTCTTTTTTCTTTCTTTCTTTCTTTCGTTCGTTCTTTTTTTTTTTTTTGGCCCATAAGCCCCCCGGGATCTAATAATAATTCGGGCACCAATACCACGAAGGGTGCGACGGAGAGGGCGAAGTTCGAATAATATCGTTAATAATTGGCAGGGATAGATTCATTCGTTTTTCTACCCTCGCCCCGGAGCTCCGAGCGGGAGCTTTGAGGGGGCTTCTCAGTTGCCGATTTTCCATAAAAACCGAGTTTTCGCAACGTAATCATTGTGATTATTGCGTTAAGTGCAAGCCATTGACGTGCGCGATTTGCGAGCTATGCGCTTCCACTCGTATCGTGATTTATATTTCGCTGCGGCTCTCGGAGAACGAACGTCTCTCAATACTCAAAGGCGAACAGGCCTGAGTTTTAGCTGCATTTTTTTTCGTCGGCCGATTGAGTTTTTTGGCACGGGTGGAGGAGGGGGGGAGGGGGAGACGGGGCACCGAGAGCGATTTTAAACTCCTAGGAAGGCGATCGTTCGTTCGTTCGTTCGTACGTTTTCCTTCGGTTTTACATCTTTTTTTTTTTTTCCCTTCTTGGACTTGAGGGCAGCGGGGAAGGTGTGCGCCCCCCTCCCACGTCAGCCAACCTCAATAACCGGATTCAGTCCTAATAAATACTAATGCTAATGCGTTAAACGGCATCATCGGCTCATCGGCCGCGGTCTCGTATTTAAGAATAATAAGCTCGCGCGAATACGACACGCTGGAATACCGGCATCGTGTCCCAACATTTAATTAATATAAATAACAAACTTCTGCTTATATCTAATGTTTATTCCCAGGGAATTTTAATGCGACGGCGAAGCCGTGATTTACGATTTAAAAAAATATTATTCGAAGCGGACCGGCGGCCTCTAATAATTTCCACGGCGCGAACGCAATCTCTCGAGACGCAGAGTTTATTTAATAAAAAGCCATTAGAGGTCGATGGGTAATGGGGTTGTTGTTGTTGTTGTTGTTGTTGTTGTTGTCGTCGTCGTCGTCGTCGTCGTCTTCACGCGTATCCGATGATTCGTCAGAGACACGCCGTGTGCGGCGGACCTAAGGTCAAGCTAAGCTCGACGTGTTGCAACTTGCGGCGGCTAAACGTGCCCCCCCAACCCCCACCCACCCCGCCTCCCACGCACACACCGCCAATTACCCCCCCCCCCCAGAGCATTGCCTATCGATATTATCAGGTGTCAATAAACGCAGGGCGCAGAAACGTCGGCAAGTGACTTTTAAATAGATACACGTATTTTCGGCTGGAAAGCGGCGGCGGCTTGTTAAATAAAGGTCGCTCGGATAAGATTGTTGAATTTTCGTTCCAGATATAAATACGGGGAGAAGGCGTAGAGTAGTGTGCGCGCCTACGATATTTGTCCAACTCGGCGCGAGCGAATAATTCTTCAAATCTTTATTTAGCTTGGGCCAATTATTTATTTTCCGACACGGCACAATTAAAAGCCGCTGTAGCTAATAACGCGCTCCACATCCACACGCAGCCGTCTATTTCCCACGTTTTGTGTCGGCTTAGTTCGGGAAGGCTTGGAACGCCGCAGGTATTTCGGATGGAAAAGAATAATGCCGCGACACGCTTATTAGACTGCCGTCCCTTGTCCTTAGCCTCCCCCATACAGTGCTGCGCAGAAAGTTGCGAAATGGTACCGGCAACCACCCCCGGCGAGAGTAGGTCGGCCGGTGTCGCGCGTGTCCTAGAGGAGGAGGAGGAGGAGGAGGAGGAGTCGATTGGGTGCGTAGGTGCCAGAAAACGGAATTCCTCAATAAAAATGTCGAGCGATAATTCATTTTCATTATTCTCCTTAATTGAACGGGGATTACTATTCGGACGTGGCTTTCAGGCATTATAGGCTGAGCAGCTCGGCGTTACGCGCTTGCCGAGCAGCGAGGCTTTTAAATCAATAGGTTTCGTAAACAAGTCTTAAAAATAACGGCTGCTGCTGCTGCTGCTGCTGCTGCTGCTGCTTAGCTTGTAATTTTCTAATAATAATGAGCTATCACAGCCAAGCCCGTAACACTTTTAATCTCTTTGAGCGAAATATCAATTTATTTCTGCCCGCGATCCCGCAGCCTTTCGCTTTAATACGCACAATTTGTTCCTAAGCTGATTTACGGTCTCCGCTCTCCACGCACCTACACCCATCCACTCGGACCCACAGCCACCTACGTACACCTACACGCGCTATGCCGGCCCGTGCTTTCTTCTTATAAAACTTGGCTCCCCCGTCCCCACCCTCCGTGGCTCATAATGTACGAAGGGGGCAGAAGGCGGTGGAGGAGGAGGAGGAGGAGGAGGAGGAGGAGGAGGCGGAGGCGGCGGTAAGAAGAGAAGCTCGCGTAGAAGTCGGTCATCTACTATCCCACTTTTTCACCAACAATTAGATCAGAGTCAGTTGCGAGTTAATTATACACCTTCCTACTTTTGCTAATTCCGGTAAATAAGATAATCTTAAAGGGGTGGTGGTAGTTAAGACATTCCGCTTCCTCCTCAACCTTCGCAATATTCCGAAATCGTATAAGTACTCTAGTTAAAAAGGCTCGGCTCGGCTTAGCGCTCGATTTCCAAGTTGCTCATCAGGTCGGCCATACATTCGTCTGCTTAATTAATCCGTATAAATATTATAAATCGTGACTTGGTTTGGATAATTGAAAACGCAAGGAATTCATAGGCGAGGGACTAGGCGAGGGTAAACATTACTTAAAGAGAATCTAAGAGAAATATGAAAAATCAGTCTTGCAACTGACTGCTCATTAGCATCCCAATTATTTATATGGTTTCTGGTTAAATGCCCTGGCGACAGTCTCGTAAGAATTGTAAATCTTGCCACTGGCTCGAGACAATCAATTGGATCGTTATTTAGCAGGTCTGGGTGCGCGCCACCCTGGGATCCACCAGAGGCAGAATACATATTATTCGGGCTCGTTGAATCAATGACAGACGAAATAAAGGAAACATAAATATTTTATGTGATTTGAAAGCGGCAGGAGAGCGAGTGCCCCACACCGGCTTGAAAGAGCGAAAGGAATATATATTCCCTGGGAGAAGAGGCCGAGATAGCGTTGCGTTCAAAAGCCAAGAGGGAAGATTAACGCATGAGATTATAAGGGCGAGGAGGGGGGGGCCGCCGGCCCTCGAGAGCCAACAATGGAAAATAAAAGGAAAGCTCGAAGGGCCCCGCTGCTTGATTGCCTGACCGGGGCGACCTTCGGGAGAACCCTTGGGTGGAAAGCCTCGCCGATTCGGAGAAAGCGTCGGTTAGGCGCTCGTGTACTATGGAGTCGACATGGCGTCCGAGGCGCCGCTCTGCACTTGGCCATCGCCACTTCGCCGAGTCCTGGTAAAGCGACTCGATGACCCGTCTCGCCTCGCCTCGCCTCGCCTCGCCTCGCCCCTCCGAGCCACGGTTCGCCTCTCCACTCCTCGCCTCGTCTCGCCGCGCCTCGCCTTCCCCTCCCTCCCGCGCGGCTCCTCGGTGCAGTAATCGGAGGCGCGCGCCTCCGACGGAGGGACGCGTGAAATGCGCTCGAGAGCCGAGGCGCGTTTATTCTCGGCCCGCAGGGCCCTTCGTATAATCGTCACCGGGAGTTGATTCGATCGATACGCCCGCGCCAGTATAAACTACTCGGGCCCGGAATCGCGCGATAACGGAGCGGTCCATAACCGAATCGGTCCCCAGCCATCCCCCCCAACGCTGCCTGTTGGATAAAATGACCTGAGCGCAGCGTCTGGGGCCTGACCGTGCCGTGACCGTCCGAGGAGGTGAAGTAGCCGCATCCGGGAGACACGCACGCGCACCTCACGGCAGGCATGGTGGATAATTGTCGAAAGGATGGTGTTGAGGGAAAACGCGGCCACGATCCATTCGATGATTTGATGCGCAAGCCTCTCAGCTCTGGCACGATCGAGCGACAAAATCTATCAGATCCGGGGGCAGCAGAGCCAGCCGTGAGGCTAAAGTCGAACCAAGGGGAGTAAATGTTTTTCAAAAACATTGGCCCGAGCTTAGCTCGGAAGCTAACCGCGTCAGCAGAGCTTTTCTTTATCCGAAAGAATTATTTTACGCCCCCCCCCCCCACCTACCGATCATGGTAGGTACTACGTGTATTTTTGCCAGTGAAATCGGCCTCGGCTTTACGTCGAGAAGCCGTGATTTCGGCCGCAGCACGTATACGTCGCGAAAACCGCGACTGTGCACGGGCGGCGAGGGCAGAGAGGGTGGATGGAGAACAAAAGCGAGTCCCGGGCGGTTAAGCAGAGTCGAGCGGCGAATGATAAAAACATTGTAAATCACTGGCGTAAGTGTATGTGAAACGGTAGCGCGGGGATAGGATGGGACGAGGAGGTTCGTCGTCGGCCCCGTCCTTTGATCTCATGAACTAAGGAGGAACGGCGCACGTATTCGTGATTTCCATTTCGTCTGGATAGTTAATGCGCGGGTGATCCGGTATCGCGAAACGAAATGTCGAGGAGGCGGGCGGGGGGGCCCCCCTCATTCATGTGGTCGGCAGGGGACGTAAAGATGCCACCGCGATTTTGCTCGGTTGCGCCATCGCGGGCTTTTTAAATGCCAACCAAGGCCATCATCGGAACGAGCTTTCTCGATAGGAGCAGGAGGTGGAGGAGGAGGAGGAAGAGGAGGAGGACGAGGATAGCACCTGTGGCGAGGGCGCCTAGGAACGCCAAGGGACGCCAAGGGACGCCGGGGGTTTGCGGAGGGACTCTCGGGCCCGTATCGACACACGAGCCCGCACTCCCTATCGAATTACAAATACTTAAGCCCGTCGTCGGGGATCGAGGGCGCCTGCGCGAAACTGAGACGCACGTGCGCATAAGCAGGGGCGCGATCGCATCCTTATATTTAGAATTTTATATTTCACGCTAGAGAAGGAGGGGGTCGGGTCAGGAGGAGGCTGCTGTCGCGCTAAACCGGATTTCGGGATATTATTGTTAAGGTCGCGATCGATCGCGCCTCTAATTGTATCGATAGCCCCACAGTCTCCCGCGCCGATTATTCTCAGGAGGCTTGAGCCCGCTTGCATCCTGGAAAAGCGAGGAGCCTCGGTGGTCATCGCTAGAACCGACATAGTCGGGCGCGATGTCGATGCCTAGCCAAGCTCTCGGCTCTCGCCCATTACGTAAACCCTTCGCCTATAAATAGAATATTTATACGCACTCCGCGGCTGAGAATAATAGCGCAATGCTAATTGCGCGCTTTCAAAGAGCTCAATATTATTATTCTTGGAAATGTAAAAATCGGCCGCTCGAGAGAGAGAGAGAGAGAGAGAGAGAGAGAGAGAGAGAGAGAGAGAGCCCCGTCCCGAGTATTTAGTATTTATTAAAATGTATGTATATATACATATATATGTACGTATACGTATGATATTTTGTTTTCCTTTGACTTCTTTTCTACGATTGAAGTTGAAAATACCTCGGGGCTTATAATGCCGGCCATTAGTAGTCCATATAAAATAGCATAAATCAATTTATTATCTGTGCTGAGCAGCGACGCGCTCAGGACGAAAATGAATTTAGTGTAAAAAAGTGCAGATGCGTCCGTGGGTCTGTCATCCAGTCGTAAATCATCGCGGCTTTAAGACTCAGTAAATTATTGCAAGGATTGACTCCGCATAAAAACGGATATTAATTAATATTTATACCTCTCTTTTTAAGGAAAGACTCGGCACGAAATTTATTCAAAGCAATTAAATAATACATAATTGCCGGTGATGCATCAATGTAGCGCTCTCTCTCTCTCTCTCTCTCTCTCTCTCCCTCTCTGCGTCTTCTCAAGTCCCACGAATTGAGCAAACAAAAATTTCTCAGGGACAACACTGTTTCCGAGTTAACAGGGCGTGACAATAAAATTTGACGTCGTTATTAATGTCTCAGACAAGTAGAGAATGGATTTCGAGCAGAAAGTGAATATCCGATGCCCTCGTCTCGATTATATTACGCCAACGAGATAAAAGTTATATTACAGGACGATGAGGATGAATAAGACAAAGAGGGGGGGTGGAGGGGAGATGAGGGAGAAACGAAAGAAAAACAATGGTCGGCTCGCAAATTCAGTCATTTTTAATTCCATGGAAAGATGCGTCGCTCGATAAAAGAATCTCATCGGCATGCCGTTCGAATTTCAAAAATGCATCTCATCTCCCGTACCCTCGTACGCATCTTCGCACAATTTATTCTCACGACGGCAAATCGGGATAAATACAATGTGTACGAAGATTAATTTTTAGTATTTATCCACGAATACCGTTAGTCTGCCGTAATCCGCCGCCGCCGCCGCCGCTGCCGCCGCCCCTCTACCGCCCCTCTACCGCGCACTCTATTTCGGTGATCTATTTCGACGTCATCCACAGAGCGGCCTCCTCGCACTGACCCACTGGCGCGAATAGAACCGCTCCCCCCGCCTCTCCCTTTACCATTTCCACCGCGAGTCGACCCCTTCGCAGGTGCTCGAACGAAACGCGTAGGTACCCGCGGACCTACTTGGCGGGGGAGAAGTCCGCCACCCGCGAGTGCTCGGCCAATACTCGGTCGGTGTCCGAGCGAGGTCAGTCCATTCGTCGTCTTCTGGCACCTTCTTCAACGCTTCGAGGCGAGCTTGGCCTCGATCATAATCGAATATTATTATCTAACGCCTCTAACGTAACCTCATCGCGGATCAGGTAAACGTTAAACGGGGCTAACGGGGACCGGGCCGACTATATGTCGATCCACGAGTACCCCGGTCAGCCAGAGTTGGAGCACGAGGACGCGCTTCTGCATCTCGATCCGATCCTCCTCCCGGGTGGATAATTTTCCTTATTCCTGAGCTGCCTTTTAAACGCCTTTTAAGCCTCTGCTCGCCCAGGCCACGGAATTTATAGCCTTCCTTCGACGGGATTACAGCTTCTCCCGGTCGGTCCTCATAGAAATATCATCGAGTATTAAGATTATTACGAGAATTATTGCGAGAAATGCAAGATTAACGACTGACTGCTCCCGCGGCAATTGTCGTGAGCCGTTTTTAGCTGCGCCGTAGGAATTCGCTTCTTTTTTCGTGATCTTTCTTTCCTTTTGTTCATTTTTTTTTTTTTTTTTTTTTTTGATTTTGTTTTAACTTACACGCAGAGGAAAAGGTACGGTTTTACGAATAGCGACAAGGTCTTCGAAGCATTATTTCTGCTTTTCGCTTTTATTGTTTTTTCTTCTCTTTGCTGTGCTTCGCATCGCTTTGCGACTAGCGGAATTCAATATGGTATATTAAGAAGCGAAGGTGAACCGGTGCTCGAGCCTCGTTTAATTCAAATATATTGTATCTTTAGTGATAACGACATGAGTATTTCATCAGCTGAATATGCGCGAAGGCCTGGGGATGATTTAGAGAGAGAGAGAGAGAGAGAGAGAGAGAGAATCGTGCGCTTTGCATACGAAAATCGTGATTTCGCTGTTTGGCCAATCGCGCGATTCATCTGACGCTGCGATAGCGAGTGAGTGAGAGACAAAGAGAGAGAGAATGAGATTGAGAGAGACGAAAGTCGTTAGATGAATTGCGAGGGCATTCGTGCCAACGAGAAGGAAATTTATGCCATTCCCATGAATACTCTCTTCCTCGACGACCCTTTAACGTCTCTCCTCCGGCCGCAAATATAATTTCAAAGCTCCGAGCATCGCGCAATATGCCGAAAGAATGCAGGTGTAACGCCCCACCTTTCTTAAATACTCTTTTTCCCACCTCGGTTCGCCCCTTCGCGCTTACCTCTATCTGTGACCCCTCCTCCTCCCGCCCCTCCCGCAGCAACTTCGTTTCACGTGAAATATTCAGATTCCCGTGTGCCGGCACTACGTAATCAATCACGCTACTCCGCTCGAGTATTAATGCATTACCGAGAAATTACTTGGCAAAATGCTGTACGCTTTTGTTAATGAAACGGTTTATACAGTGCTTTATAGGCCGTATGTAGGTCGCGGCGAATATCGACACTCGATACACATTGCGAAATGATAAACTTTTTACTATTGCGTGGCCATAGGTGATCAAAAAATATTTCCGTCTGCTCTCTTGCCCTTCTCCTCCCCCCTCCCACTCCGCCCCAATAACCCCGCTGTCCCCCTTCGCCACGGAGTCATCAAGTCACTCGAGTCGGCTTCCGATATTCCCTGTTGCGCTATCGAGTGCTTAATCCCCTCTTCTTCTTACGTGCCATCCCCGAGGTTCGCGTTGATCATGATCTCCTCCGGTCCCCCCCCCCCCCTCTTTCTTGCCCCATAAATTTCGGCGTAAAGTAATCCTTCCTCCCCTCCGCCCAGTGGGTACTTCCTACTACTATTATTATAATAATTATTGTGGTAATGTCGAGGGGACGAGAACGTCGGGGCAGCGTTAGCCTGCACTTGAACAGTGGCTGACGTTAATAAAATCTGACCGTAAACAGGGACTTTTGTAATACGGCTCCCGTCGGAGGACAATTATGCAACATCGGAATACATTAGAGAGCCGCTGCTCCTGGGCCTCCGGTCGTACATCTCCCGCGATTCGAATCTCTCTCCTCGGTGTCGGAGGAGCCGACCGCCATCACTGGCCACACTCAACCTTCTCCAAATATTATTGGATCTCGTCTCTCACGCTGCCCGGAGTGCTTACTCTCGCAGAAATTATTCGGTATCGGCGCTCCCTCCGGAGATTTCTTTATTCCGCACGACGGATAAAATAAACGCGTACGCAATAAGATCGGAAAGCGGGACTCTCGTCGAGTTCGGGCGTATATTATACTCCCGAAAGGACAACGGTCCCGAGCGAGCGCCTTCCTCGGCAGAGTCCGAGTAAGCGGCAGCATCGTCAGCACGCGCGACATAAATTACAAGCTGAAATAATGAAAAGTAGCCCCGAGTCAAGTAGGAATTAAAGCGGCGCCCTGCCCCCCCCATCCCCCCACCCGCACGAACCGACTTGCAGCGCCGGTCTGACTGACTCTCCCGGTGCGGTCTCTTTTCCTCGGGAGGCAAGAAGAGACGCATACACCGAAAGAGGAGGAGAGTTGTTCCCCGGTGTTTCGTTCAGTCGTCGTCGTCGTCGTCGTCGTCGTCGTCGTCTTCGTCGTCGTCGTTGCCGTCGTCGTCTTCGTCTCCGCCGCTGCTGCTGCTGCTGCTGCTGCTGCTGCCACTGCCACTCCCTCCTTCCCCCGTCCTTGCGCCCACCGGCTCGTAGGCCCCCACCAACGCGACCGCATTCCTTTCCCTCCTCGTCCGAGAGACTCTGAGAGTCAATGTGAGCGAGTGAGCGAGTGAGCGAGAGAGAGAGAGAGAGGGAGAGAGAGAGAGAGAGAGAGAGCAAGGAGGGAAAGGATCGTCTCCGCGGCAAGGAACGAGTGAACGAGCGAGGGCCACATGCTGTAGAGGCGAGGGGAAGGGGAAAGATTCTCCTCTACCTCGGCTTCTCTCACTCCGTCGGCTTTTTCTCCTTTTCGTTATTTTAAACGGCATGATTTTTCCCGATACAGAATTATGCGAAACTATGCGGAGGTTACGCCGGTCGCGGCCTAACGGACCTATCCGCACGACCCCCTTCCCCCGCATCCTCCACCCAACTCATTTCTGCCGCGGATCGTACGCCGACGGCCGATTAAACCAGTTTACTGGGAAATCGCTCGAGAAAGTGGTAAAAGTGTCCTCCCCCCGTCCACGATGCAGCGCAATGTTCACTGCACTTGTTATCGAATTACTTTCTACCTCGTTATCGGCCGTTAATCGCCACTATCCTTCTCCATTCATGAGCTCAGCTGCACTACAGACGAGAGTCCCAATGTACGTGGCTAAACGGCATTGCAGAATTGAACTACTTTCCGCGCCCATCTCCGAGGACCAGTAAATCCGATCCCAGTGTTTTCTCTCTTCCCCCCCCGCGCACTCGTATTCCCTTTTTTCTTCTTCTTCTTCTTCTTCTTCTTCTCTTCTGCTTCTACTTTTTTTGCCGGGTCCCTTTTAGGTTCTTATACGGTTGCCGTGCGCGCATCGCTAAAAATTCCCGTCCCTATTAAGATTTTGTGAAAAGGATACGCGGCGAGCGTCTCCCCCGCGTTGGCGCGTGCGCAAGGTTTCGTGTACGCCGAAAAGATCCGATCTCGTTTCAATTTTTTTCGCCGCCGCTACTCGGACCGCCTCCCCCTCACCCCCGTCGACTCGGTCGACTATTTTCTCGCCCCCCACCCACCACCCCACGCCCCACCGTCCCACCGCCGTCCCGCTCAATCTCACCCTACTCCCTCTCACACTCACTTACACTCGCCCGCTCCCGTCGCTCTATCTCTCTCTCCCTCGCGTAAGCGCCCGCACTCATTATATCTCTTCGTATCTCTTGTTCGCTCGCTCGCTCACCCGCTCTGGCGCTTTAACGGGCTTTTTATTTTTCTCCGAGCGTTTGCCGACTCGAGCAACGAACCCAGCCACGAGTATACAGATATATACGCGCATACATGCCTACATACGTGCATGCGCTCACGCACGCTCACGCGCGCGCGCTCGCGTATATATATATATATATATACATATACATATACATATACATATACATATACATACATGCACGCGCGTAGCTGTACGTATTATTGCGCAGAGGCCCCTCCAGCTCGAACGATAAAAATGTGATGCCCTGTCTCGAAGACGGATTCCTCGAATTTTACGATTACCGTACTTTTGCTCGGCAAATACTGGATTTTAATTAAGAAACGTGTACAAACTCCCTGCTCCTTGTCTACTATGAAAATATTTTTCTTATTTATTTAAACAAACCTCCCCGAACGATCATACCGATCGAGATTAGGAGGATCGAGTGGGCTCCATGTAATTTTTAACTTCTTTTCTTCTCGAGTGCTGCGTTATTATGATAACGTCTAATCGTCGCTCCATCTCTTACAACGATAACATTGATTTTGATAAATTTCTTATTTGCTTCCCTCGAAATTCAAGTCTACCAACACAGCAGAAGCCGTCCTTTATTTATTGTCAGCTCGCAAATGTAAATATTCTGAATTTAAATTTACTTTTCATTCTTTCGCGCGTTTCCATTATTCGGAAATAGTGCGTTCCGTCGTATTCGGGTACTCGGTAGATCCAACATTAGCATTAATGGTAATTTTATTATATAATCGTCAGCGTTCTTTTAAAGTGCAAAATGAAAAAAAAAAGAAGAAGAAGAAAAAAGAACAGCGAAACGTCATTAAACATAGTATTACGCTATTAAACGGGCAGCAAAATTTATCACGTACCGAGAGCAAATAAGAGTAATAAATCTAATTATGAGGTAGATATGACTTGCTTTAATAACAAATTTCACCCAATATTACGCTTTGTATAAAATGATTGAAATCCCCCTTGATAGCCCCAGCATAAAAGCCTGATAAGCTATTAAGTGCGACTTAATAGATATGTTTAGTCGGTAATCTATTATCTATAGATATTGAGGTGAAAAGTTAAAATAATGCATTTTCTAAGAAATATAATTAACATTTTTGTTTGAGAATGCAATACTTAACTTAATGGAGTATTACTCTCCATTTGTAATAGTGATTTTGTAATAGCACTGTAACAAAATTTATTCCGACGCGCTTCCTTACCTCAACTTTTGTTAATTAAGAAATATTTAATATAATTCGAAATTTATATTAAAAGAAAAATATAAATAAATAAATAAATAAATAGACGGAGCTTCCTCTTAATTTGTGGCGAAAAAGTTGTATATCGGGGTGTATATATCGAGAATAAATGCGAAAGTAGACAAAATTGAAAATTCTCTGAATGTTCGTATCCATCGAAGCGCAAAATAAGCCCCGCAATACATTTACAGAGATATACTATTTAAAACTGCTGTATAGTAATGTATAAAGAATAATATCCGAGGCGAGGAGATAGCAGTCGGTGTCAGGAAGAGTCTTTTTAAGAATCCAGAATCAATGATAGATTGCCCGAGTAGTCTGGGAAGAAAAAGGAAAAGAAAAAGAAAATTAGATGTAAAGGAAAGCGATGGTAAAGTAAACACAGTAGTTTTACGATTAATAAAGTAATAAATATTTCTACCGGGAAAACCTGCCCGTTAAATCAGAAGTTCGTTCTCGTTTCAGGCCAACGGGCCGAACCAGCTCGAGACTAGATAAAAGTTGCTTTTATCACTTAGCTGGCCATTGTTCTCGTGATAGGTAAAAAAAAAAACAAAAAAAAAAGGCAAAGGGAATAGAAAAGAAGAAAGAAAAAGAGAAAAAAAGGCCCCTAGTCGCATCCCGGTGTAAACGACGTAAAGCGTAAAGCGCAATTAACACCGCCATTGAGTCCCGGCAGCTCGAACCTAGCGTAATAGCGTTACATATTTGCAAAATTGGGGGTCACGGTCGCCAGAACTTGTAAGAACGAGAGAAAAGAGAGAGAGAGAGAGAGAGAGAGAGAGAGAGAGAGAGAGAGAGAGAGTGAAGATAATAATAAGCCAAGAAGGAAAATGAAAGAAGAAAAAAACGCGAATGTCGAAAGTCCTTAGAGCTTTACTTCCGGTGAACGTCATTTACATTCTACGCGGTTGCCACGCCCTAAAAGGATACGTAGTGCGTAACCGGGCGAGAGGAACCAGTGCTCTCGCGATTTTATCCCCACTTGGAGCGACCCCCGGGTTGAGCCGCGCGACATCTTTTCCCAGTGCGATCGGCTCTTGACGCTCCGGTGCCGAGGCCCTTATTGGTATTCAAGGAGGCGCGAGGACGTCGGATTGATCGCGCTTTATTTATTCTAGGTGTTGCTTCTTCGCCCCCACCCGCGACCCACGACCCCGCTCCCGCCCCTGCCCCACTACCCCATCGCCGAGAGGATCGAGGCTTCGAACGCTATTTGCGATTTCCGAAGGCGACGTCGGCATTCCTCCACAACTTTCATAGAGACCGTCGGCTCGAACTCGACCACATCTTATAAGCTCTCCTTATGATTTCTTTATTATTATTATTATTATTATTATTATTATTATTATTATTATCGATCCGTCAATATTAATCAGTGTCGCGTCTAAAGCTTGTGCTTTATTAGCTCCCATTTTCATAAAGAGTCGAGACCTTTTATAAAAAAAAAAAAAAAAAAAAAAAAAAAAAAAGAATAAGAAGAGAACAAAAAGTAGAGGATATACATCGTATATTTAAGTCGGTGCTGCTGATGCTGTTGCTGCTGTTGCTGCTATTGCTGCTGCTGATGCCTTTGTGCGTGCGCGCGTGCGCCCCTCCCGTGCCGTCCCCTTGCCCTGGGCCGCCAACGTTTCTCATTCATTCTTCCCCTTATCGGCCTCAGTCGGTTTCCCCGACAGGGCCCGAGCGCAGGTTAAGGTCATCGGGCGGGTTCGTGAATGGGTTTTGTTCAAGCCCGGAATGAAATAAATCCTTTGCGCGCAGTCCAATTTTTTATCCTGCCGTGGGTCGCGCGGCGCGCTCCGAGCCTATTCGGCTTTACGGCCCCGATCCTTTCTAATGCAAAGCACGTTTATTGTCTCATTCGTGGCAATGAACGTACAAGTCAGCCCTCCCTGGAATGTCGTGGGTGTTTTAATTTTTCGTAATGGGTTGCGCAACCTAGCGACGGCATCCTTTTACGAAATCCCCATGGCCTATTCTCCTTACCTGAACAATCCTCTCGGGGACGACGTCATCGGCACTCCGGAGCGCGGACCCGCGCTCATCTCCACGAAGCGAGGTCCTTCCACGAACAGCCCCGTCCGTCGCCCGGTTCCCTTTCGAGATTCCGGCTAACTCACGCGGCATCCGGACGAACCCGGCCGCGATCACCGGAGTTAAGGATTCCATCTCACCCGAGTGAGTGAGAGAGAGAGAGAGAGGAAGGAGAGGGAGAAAGGACGAGTACCGTATCGGGAGACGCGTGTGCGCTAGGATGTGTACGCGGGGGTACTGGAAGCCGCTGCCGAGGTCAGTCGCGTCTCGTTTTGGTTTTTCGGCGGTGAATCATCACGCGGAGAACAGCAATTCCGCGTGGTGACGACTCGTGCCTCGAATCAACGATTACTATACCCCACCCCACCCCGACCCGACGACAAAGATTTCGCATTGCAGCGGCGTACGCCTTCCTCTTATTCCCTTACCACGCTACCCTACCCTTCCCCCCTGCCACTTACCTCTCCCCCGACGAGCTCACTCTCGAGCCTCTGCCATTTTATCCGCACTGCTTCGTTTTTTATTCGTGCACATCTCACTTATGTCCCTCATTATCAAGGTGCTCGATGTACGCGCTAGCTCACCCTCCCACCTCGACCCGTGGACATGTTGATATTTACAAATATTATTTCGCGCTACGCCGGCATTAGATATTTCGACATTAGAGGCGTGCGCCTCTCGAGGATAATGGGGATAATAGCAAATAAGACGAGCCACGGAACGAATTCGTATTACGTGTGCATGACCCTCCATACAAGTGGAAGAGCCAAAAGAAGTTTACGTATCCGCATGATTTGAGCGTAATGAGGCTCAACTCTTGCACGACCCATATTTTACAGAAAAGACAATAAAATTTGAATAAAAATTATTGTCCGAGCAGCGACGGGGGGCTCGGAAAGCCGAGAGGACGAATCATGGTAAGAGGGAGGAGGAAGAGGAGGGTGATGATGATGATGATGAAGAGAAGAAGGAGTAGGAGGAGGAGGAGGAGAGAATTAACATTCCAATTGGCTTTTTCTCATTTTCAAGAAACAGCGTCGCGTCGCGTCGCGTCCCTGTCTTTCGCAACCTTCATTTACATTCACGCAAAATTATTATAAATGGCTTGAATCAGCAATATAAAAATTAACATCGCGTACGTTTCTCAACGTCACGCGAATCGCCCACATCAAAGTCACTCTTACGTAGCGCAGGAACTTGAATATACAGGCGACCGATTTTTTAAGTGGACGAAGAAATTAACACAAATTCACATCTTCCTCTCTCTCTGCTCGCTTTACTTCTTCCCGCTTTGTCGCCATATTTCTCCCATCCCCGCCGCCCCTCACTTGGCCTGTTTGTCCTGCAGCCACGTTAATTGAATATTAAATACGTGGCAGAAAGGCTGCGCCGAAGGAAAATACCGTGGATTGACGGGCTGTCGAAAGACTTTATTGATTATTACGAGCTCTCTTGGGAATTAGCATTTTCTGAATTATAATGGCGACCGATACAATTAAAAGCCTCGCTTTACAATGAACATTAAGAATCATGCGGGATGGGGCGGGATGGGGCGGGATGTGGGAGGAAGGCGGGGGTTGTGTGGGTGCCCAGACGTAATTTATATACATTCGTATCATAATAAGATTAATTATTTATAGTCGTGCTATTAATTTGTTTCAGGTACGTATCTTGGCTTCGAGTCCCATTATTATTGGATAATAGGTGTACATCGCCGGCATGTAAGTAAGTAGGCAGCGAATATGACATAGAAATAAAATATATACACTAGCCGAGACCTTAATTAATTTTAATGGCGTTAAAGATTTGCCAATAAGATTGACTACTCGAGCGAGCCAAGAATAACATTAAAATATCGAATTAATGTCCGGGCGAATGTCGCATTATAAATAGTCCTACACAATGTATTTGAATTTCTAAAATTCAAGGTTAGAAATAAGCCGAAAGCGAACTTTAATAAGATTTATTTGCTTTTCTGCAGTTAAGCCTGCCTCGGAGGCACATTATCGCGATACTTAACCGCCGACTTATGCATACACTCGGCAATATTGATACAATAAAGCAGACTTTTGTTCCCGGGGCTTATTTAATACAGTCGGGATATTGAAGATAAGGTCGAGTGGAATTCCAAAAGATCGATTTCGACGTGTGCGTTGTGTATCACGGCGGTGTTGCGTCGCGTCGCTTCGTCTACCCCCGCTTCAGCGCGCCGCTACGCTCGAGTATATACCGACAAAAAGCGACGGACGATTTTTCAACAGATATATATATATATATATAGAGGGGGGGGAGGAGAGAGAGAGAGAGAGAGAGAGAGAGAGAGAGAGAGGGAGCAAAACAATGAGCGACGGCGCCCATGGGTAATGGAAAAAATTGCGAGTAAGCTGCGAGGTCGAGAGGCTCTGGTCCCGGCCTCTCTTATAAAATCGACTCGGTCCAGATGCCAGGCCGCGATCGGAGTTGGCCGAGCCGAGGCCGAAAATAGCCGCGATTAAAGAACGAAGCGCGAATTTTGACAGCGAGTAGTAGGCGCATTCGTGCAGCGGTGCTCGGCTACCACACTCTCGGTTTCTCGGTGCGCGGGCCCTTGAAGGGCCGATGACCGGGATGACCCGCGGCTCGCTCCACCTCTCCTCCCCGGACGAGTGCGAGAAGAGGGACGAGATGGCCGCCGAGGAGTAGGAAGGGAAGAAGAAGAATAAGAAGAAGAAGAAGAAGAAGACGCAGCGACGGTAGCGGTGATGGCGGCAACGGCAACGACGGCAACGGCCGTGGATGGGATGGCGGGGGGAGGGGAGCAGTAAAGGAACGAGGCGGAGAGGGGACCGCGTCGGCGATGCACGCAAACGTCCTTGCCCGCGAGCCCGGTCCCACGTCGACGTAGTCATTCCTCCGGGGCCGCACCCCGCCGAGAGATTGAAACGTCCGATATACCCATGTCCCTCTACCTTTTTCGGATATTTGCGAGTTTTTCCACGCCTCAGCGACTCGATCGACCAAGAGCCCCGCGGCCGAAGCTTCCTTATCGTAATATCCTTTTCCATATCGCGAACAGAGCCATTATCCCTAGCCAGCACAGCCAATGAAAATGCCCGAGCACCTGAATGTCGAGAAAAACGCGACAGACGAAGGAAGGGCCATTTTATCTCGGTGATCGACCCTGATGATGACGATGATGATGACGATGATGACGATGATGCTCTGGTTATATGTCTAGGCAATAAAATTGCCCCGGCTGTACTTATCGACTCTCCGAGTTAGTAGTCCTCGACTAATCCTTTCGGGTTTTTTTCCAAGATGCTCCGTACACACAAACACGCGTACGCTCGTGAAGCCGTGTATTAAAATCCCTAAGACGAAGGACAATATCGTGACCGATTTCATGAAATTTAAATTAACAACGCCACACTGAACAATATATATATATCCATATATCGGTCGGTGCTCGGTATCAATTAAATAGACAAAATAGAGTACAAAACGAGGGTAAAGAAGTCGCTAATGGAGGAAGAATGAATGAATCCGGCGGCCTAGAATTGAGAAAAGCCTTTTATTCGCGAATGGTGGAACGATCGAGAGGGATCAATCGATCTCTCCTCACCTTTCGTATCCGCGCGAGTAACGGATTGCTCGTAAGGGAGTAATTAATGCGAGCCGTAAGAGACATCGAGAAAGGCAGCTTATCAGTCGGTCGGTGAAGTGGTGGGGAGGGGGAGGGGGAGGGGCTGTCGTAAAAAATATTGACTTCCGATCGCCAGTGGGAACGATCTGGCGACGATAATGGCCGAATGGGCTCGCGAGGGAAGCGCGCGGCTTGCGGGGTAGTATCGATAAATTACGTAAATGTAAATAACGGGCCGATCGGGGAGGGGGGGAGGGCTCGGGTCAGTGGAGAAACGCTGGCCTCGGCGTCGTAGGAACACGCGCCCAGCCGATACGCCCGATTACGTTGTGCTCGCAAAACGAGTGGCGTCATTGGTAATGTGGGGCGCGCGCGCGCGCAAATGAAATTAGAATTACCGAGCCCTCGGCTGGGCGCGCGCCTCCAACGAGCGACAATCGTCCCGGTGGCGATGCGGGACCGGCCGGGAGAGTAGAGGCGACTAGGAGGAGGGCTAGGAGAAGCCATCCAGCCGCTCGCTGCTTAGCCCCGTCATTTTTTCATTTGCCTCGGTCGAGGGGCACGCGCGCACAGCAGCCTGCGCGCGTATGTGCAGTAATGGAACACGTACGTAAAGGAACTGGTTGGGACGCGGGGCGACGGAGGAGGAGGAGGAGGAGGAGGAGGAGAGCGCGCGGACGTCGCCCGGTCGCTCGGTCGTTTTGGAAAGCGAGCCCGAAAAGGGCCTTTCGCAACCGTCCAGCAGGTTGCCACCACTAGACCAGGAATGCGCGGAATATTAATGCCGGCGGCGACATTATGAGCCATTAGACGGGCGGCGGTGGTTGGGGGAAGGGGTGGAGGAGGAGGAGGAGGAGGGGAGGGATTAATTGGGCCGGGCGTGAAGTGCCGGAGAGGCTGAATGTGTCGTAGTGTACCACCGAGTCGAGTGGCAGTCGAGCCGAAGGCTCGCTCGCTCGCTCGCTCGCTCTTATAATCTTACGACGAGCGTCCCCCACATGTGATCGAAATTAAATAAATTAAAATTTCTAAAGCCATAAATTCGGTCCGGTTTAATAAGCGTTCGAGGAATCGAGAGGCAGTCGAGGCGGTCGAGGCAGTCGAGGCAGTCGAGACAACACTCGACGAGGCACTCGGAGGAGCCTCTTCTATAGCGCCTCGTCTCGATATTTTGCACACGAGTATCGAGTCTGTACCTCAGGAGAGAATATTGAAGCTTATTTATTAGTCAATAAATATAAGTCGAATACAGGCATCGGATCAAGAGACTCGAAAATGAGTGGACAAAAAATATAAAGGGCGACGGGCGGGGTCAGGGGCAGAGAGGGAGATATACATATATATAGATATATATATGTAAACAAGCGTCGCCGGGGCCGGGACGATGATATAAAGACGCATAATATCGAGCTCGGGAAGGAAGGATCGAGGCTGTCCGGTTTAATGCTGGTTATACGCTGGCCGAGTGCAGTTGTCCCTTCGTCTGCTCCCGCCGAGCTGAGGAAACAGCGTATACGCGCTACGGAGACGCTGTCGCTGTTATGTACGATGTGGTAAAAGTCCGACCGAGGAGACGTAGACAGAGGAAGAAAGGGGTCGGACGCACGGACGCCTCGATTTCGGGTCTCGTTCCCCAGTTTCCGTCCCCCTTCCGCCCCCCGTCACTGACTTGATCTCCTCGTCTCGCCGCGCGGAGACGGAGCCGAACCCCAAGGGAATCGACTTAACCTCGCCGCTCTCCCTCATTCCGCGATGCTCGAGGCTCCTTAACAACGAATGGCCGATAGGTCGAAATAAAATCGTTTGTCGGCAGGAACGAGGAACAGTTAGCCGAAAAGTGCAGAATCCCGGAAAGCCATGCTCGCGACGGCAGGGCAGGGGGATTTGCGGATCAAGTACTGGGTGCGGCGGGGAGGTGGAGGTGGTTAAAAAGTAAAGTCGGAGCGCGCGAGGCTCGGAGTTTGGTTTTTGCTGGAGGGAGTTAGACCCTTGGCAAGGGGGACAACGGAAACCCCGGAGAGGGAGCCCTCGACACGTGGGACGCGCAAGGCGCGCACGTTTTCTCGGCGCGGGCTCGGAGGACGCGGGAGGGCAGGAAGCCCGGCTCCGCCTAGAGCATCGGGAGGATTATTTACAGCTGGTACGTGTCCGGCCGACCGGTATCCACCAGGACTTGCCTGTCCGATCGATGGATCCGCAGCGTCGGCCCGTACCCGAAAGCCGGAAGAGCCTCGATTTTCCTGTCCCCTTCCCCTTCCGCCCCCATCCTCCTCTCTCCTAACCGGGCGTACCCACAGCCCGCAACTACTATTACGGCGGTACGGTTCATGCACGTGCACGTGCACGCGGGGACTGCGAAGACTAGCAAACTCTCAGAAATGGCGTTATTAAGCTCCGGCATAATCTGTCTTAAAATAGTCCGTTGCTCGGTGAGCAGCTCGACGTGCCTCCGTCCTTTCGGCTCTCGCGCCACTCGCGAAATGCATTTCTACTTAAGAACAAAAATAGAAAAGAATTCGGCGATCCGATGATAAATACATCGGCTCTCGTTCGGTTCGTCATCGTAGTAGTATACGACGCCTGGACAGGGTCTGTCGTAGTGGTGCGGCAAGGGGGGAGGGGGCAGGATTCAATGGTCGCGTAGTGGTCGTCGTCGTCGTCGTCGTCGTCGTCTTCGTCTCTCTCTCTCTCTCTCTCTCTCTCTCTCTCTCTCTGTCTGTCCCTCTCTATCTTTTCCCGGCTCTCTCCCGTTCTCTGTCGCTCGCGTATGTAACGAGCGCATATCGCGTAGCTCCGCTATAGATGCACGCCCGCGCGCAACGGTACTTTATGCTCGCTCGTGAAAGGACTCGTATTCTTCCCCGGAAGGCCTCCTAGCACCGGTTTTTTGCATTTCGAGCAGGGACTCTTTAGTGGCCAAGCCCTCTGGGTGGCCGATCTCGACTTGCTCCTGGGAAACGGCCTCTCCCCAGAAAAGAGTCGACACCTTTTCATCGGTACCCGATGCTTAATAGGGATAAATAATTACACCGTACAACTCCGGATGCTCTCTCTCTCTCTCTCTCATTCTCTGACTTTCTACGTTTTCTTCTGCGTTGCCGTATACTGGCTTGCATAGATACGCATTATGTTTGCGCTCGTGCTGCTCGCTATTACCGAGTACTCGTGCTTCGAGCATAGAGGCCACTGGACTGAAATAATGATGCTTTGAGTAAGCTCTCTTTGTCAGTGAGTTATTCAGGGAAAGGAGAAATACGAGAATTTATAGGGCATCGGAATGCTTAGGAGTCGAAGACCGGCGGGGGATTTTATATTTCCTTCGTTTCGCCCGCATTTCAATGTCGAAAGATGATAATGAGGATGCCAGGGACAATGAATGAAATCACTGCCAAGGTTCGAGGGAGGATCGGTAGCGCCCACATGGTAATATTTGACCAATACAACGTTACAGATATAACGCTCGTGCGATGGGAACGATGCAGCTCAGTGATGCGCGCCATTAACGGGTGAGGGTGACGGGGGCGGGGCGGAGAGAGGACAGAAAGGGGGAAAAGCCACGTAACATTTTCCATTATCGATATTTCTTATCGCGGCTGACTATCGTGGCATGCCACCTACCTACCTACCTACCTACCTACCTACCTACTCTCTCTCTCTCTCTCTCTCTCTCTCTCTCTCTCTCTCTCTCTCTCTATAACATACACACGAAATTCATGAATGACACGGACGTCTCGTGTCCTCCCCCGCTGCGCCGCACCACCTCGACAAATTTTGATCGAGCGTTAGATAAGACGGACGCCTCGGGACGCTCGGCTCGGTAATGAAACGATTTGTCAGTCTTGGCTCGCGTATATTCCTAATGCTCGGCTATCCCGACTCCCTCCCCCTCTGACCATATAAGGCTAACCGCACCTCTTCTCGCCTCGGGACTGATCGCCACGACAACCTGTGTCCCGATGTTTGCCCGACAAATAAGCGTTCGATTGTCCACGTCCATCCGCGCCCTCCGAGATATGTAAATGAGCCGATGAGCTGGCGATTGGACCCTTTCGTCTCTTGCCTCTCTTACCTCCCATCATCGGCCGATACACTCGACAAATTCTCCTTTTCCCTTACATTCCTCGGTTATTCTCCTTACTCTGATTATCCGAGACCTGGATTTACACACTCGCTAATCCAGAGCATCGGACGTTCCGGGGAAATGACATTCGTATAATCAGTTCAAGAGCTCGCTCGAGCAGTACTTGTACGAGACAATGATTGCAGTAATTGTCGGCTCTTGGGAAAAAATCCGAATTTTTATTCTCCTCAAATAACAATTTCCTTCGTCCGCTCAATTACGTTTAATCGAAATATTAAGTCTACCCGCGATTACCTGTGTCCTTATTAACGAAGCCGAGTCAGTCTGCGGCGATGTCTGTATGCGTGCACGCGCATGTGGATGATATACGTACGTAACCGAACGAGCCTTGGTAATTGTGCTTTCCTTATTGACAAACAGATGCCTCGAAACTCGGAAATCAGTTAAGAACGCGAGGCAGGTCTGCGCGTGCGCTAAAATTATACCCGATCGTCACGTGCTTTACATACTTTTGCGTTTATGATACGTATACGTAGTAGTAGCGGGTCTTCCGGTTAAATAAATAATCCTCGTCGAATCACTCCGCACAGCGACATTCGAGTAATATACCTTCCGCAAATATTTATACGCTCCTTGCAACGTTCGCATTTTTCCCTCTCTTTCTTTCTTTCTTTCATTCATTCTTCTTTTTCATTTTTTTACGAAAAGAATGTGACAATAAAGGTTTCACGTACGCCTTAAGTCATCAAGAATTCGGTTGCCATTATCACGATGATCGATGGAATAATTGTATGCACACGATCGGAGCCCCCACATTCGTCCTTGAATTGAGTCACGGTGAGCCAACGGACGTTTCATCCCTGTGATAAAATGATAAAACGCGAGTCCAGATAATCCCTAAATCTCAATTTTGCATACGTAATCGTTATTAGGTTTCCGTACATGCGTTCGTGCGAGTCTCTGCCCGATAAATGCCTGCCTAGATCGACACGTCAATGCATTGTCTCGCATACTTCAGCGCGGAATTACTCGAATCCTGATTTTCATTCGCTCCATTGCGAATGACACGATGACGTCATTACGGCCGAATGTAATCTCAAGGTTAAGCGAGCGTCCTCGACTCGTCGAATTAAGCCGCTTCATTAAAACCTTTACATTCAATTGCATGCGTCTGCAGATGTACGTGCACGTGGAAACTTGTGCACTTCCTTCTAGACGATGCTCTTTCTACGTACTACAAGTACTTACGAGCATTTGTCTTGAAGATCTCGAAAACGGCTTTCCTCCTTCTTACGTATGCCTCGTAACAGGAATAATGCAAATACGAAGCCGCGAAGACTTTTAGCGATTAAGCAGGGCCGAAGTGTATTTCTGCAATCGTATGCGTGCGCTACGACGTTAAATGCACACGTATCATAATTAAGTAGCGTGTTGGCGAGCCTTCCTTTATTTCGACAACACGATCAGTTTGCGTGAAAATTCATATAATGGAGTACAGCTTTAAAAATATATTGTAGACTAATGGTTAATTATGAAAGGTTCGGCTGACTTTGCCGCTTCTGTTAAGAAACTTTGATCTTGGCGATTTATTAAGCGTATTCCGTACTATGGCGAGTGTTAACATACAAAAGCCGATGTTATCCGTGTAGAGAAACTGCGGCAGGATATTACAGACACGAAAGACGATATAATTCCAGGCGCAACACTCCCTTACTACTGAGCGACTTAAAATAATGCACACACATGGCCGCACTCGAGCAGGGCGTGCGTGGGGCGAAGACGGGCAGAGTGAAAAAACGGCCCCATCGGACCCCATCGGACCCCATCGGACCCCATCGGCCGTATAACCTGTCGTTTTCAAGTTCTTTTCCAAGGCTTTTCGCGTGGGAAAAAGGACGTGCAGGTATATAACATACATAATATAGGTCTCCCCCTTCGTTTCCTTTCGAATGCGCGCCGAGCTATATCTCAAACGTGTACAGGCATGTGTAGGTGTGTCGGCCCGGGCGGCAATGCTTATGTGTGCAGGCGCATGCGATACGGAGGATACTTGGAAAGAGCCGTATTTCGACGCCGGGAGCGTACGCACACATCGCCACGGCGACGAAAGGGGGAAATTGGGGGGGGGGTCGGAGGTGAGAAAAGAGCCAAAGGACGATGGGAGGGTCGTAGGAGAGGGGGGGAGGGAAGAGCACATAGGGGCCCGAGGATTTTCGAATGACGCGGACAGAAGCGCGCGAGGGTTGCGCAACCGCCGAGGCAGAGCAGTGGTCGCCTCTAATTACGGGTCGCAGTCAAAGGTTTTGTTTCTCGGCTTATTTAAGAAAGTGAAATAGATTCTGCCGAGTCATAGTGCTTAAGGAGCACGACCTTGGTGCTATTTTTAAAAGCCTCCGCGAGGTTTAAGTAAAAGTGCGATTTTCTGCTTTAGCGCTCGCAAAACTAAATATTTTGATTTCTCGTATTGGTGGGAGGCTGATTTACAATTGCATTAGCCGTAAAAGCCGCTTACGTAAAAGCCGCCGTAATTTCTTGAAATAAAAAGCGTAATATCTAAATTAAGAGTTTACGCCGGCAATGCATTTCTCCTTAAGGTTTTTATAATACTTAGCCACAGCACCGGAGACGCTTTTTTATCCTCCTGCTCCTCCTGCTCCTCCTCCTCCTCCTCCTACCTCTTCATCTTCGGGCTTCTCTCTCTCTCTCTCTCTCTCTCTCTCTCTCTCTCTCTCTCCATACAATTAACTACCGACAGTCAGAAAATATTCCTTATTCGACTTACAACGGGTTACAACGAAATAAAATAATAATGATCAAGGTAATAATTATGTCCTGGCTAACATAATTGGGCGTATAATCAAGCGATATTATTTACAATTTAAATAAAACGTTTAATACGGGCGTTAATTAAGCGGGTTATTTACACAACCAGGGGCTTTTCATTTTTTCGTTTGGCCGAGCTCCAGTAAATCCGACTACCCAGCCTACTACTCCTCTCCGTCTGCACTTCCCCCGAAAAGATCGTAACATCGATTTATCACTGGTAGAGGAGCCGGGACGTGTAACCCACCCGGGAGATTCAATTACTATCGATGCCGCTCGAGCAGTAAAAACGCAACACGTCCAGTGCGAGTACCGCTACCAAGGAATGGCAAAGTCCCGGGGTCCTTTAGCGAGCTGCGGACGATGTACTTCAGGTTTTTAATCGACCGCCGAGACAAAGTCAGTGTCCGACGGCAAGGGGGCCAAGCACGTGCTCTCCTTTCAAGTCTCTCTCACCCGGAGAAATAAAAGAGGCTGCGCGGGGGAGGGTAAAAAGTTAAAAAAAACAGAGAGAGAGAGAGAGAGATACACGCACACGAATAAAAGAAATAAAAAGGGGAAAAAGGCTAAGCGCAGAGGAGCGGAGTAAAAAGAAAAAGGTGGCGACGAAAGGGATCCGACCGTATACTCGTACCGTATACGTACATCGACCTCTCCCTACCCGGGATCTCCCTTCAGGTGCAATCCCTCTGCCTCGGGCTGTGCCGCCAGTGGTTCCGACAAAACTAGATTCCAGCCGTGTCGACTCGGAGCCTCTTTCCCCTCCTCGAGGCGGGGCCGGGACGGTTAGGGGCGGGGAGGGCTGAGGAGGGAGTACAATGTGTCGCTCAGGTGAGTCCCGGCCACCTTTCATTCATTCCTCGGCTCTCTATGCACTTGCTCGATTCACCTGACACGCCTGTTCGTAGAGCTCTTACCCCACTTCCCTCCACTTCAGCCCCTCCCCTCCCTGATCCTCATTCTCCTCGGTCCCGCTCACCCTAACGAATCCCAACGTCCCACGCGACTCTGGCAGCTCGATTGCAAGCTTCTCGGCGGAGCGCAGTCATTTGCCGCTCGGCTGGGCAGGTTCGGAGTCAGGAAGCCTCTCGGCATTACTTCCCCTCGCTCCTCGAATCACGAAATTTTTACAACAAAATGTCCCTCAGCCCGCGTACGTCCAGCATTCGAGACCCTTTCTTTCGGCGTCCTGCTATGCTTCCCAGCATTGTAATCGCTAATCTCGGTCCATCGTTGGTTATTACGAAGCCTCTGATTCGATAATTGATATTTAAATGTCAATTGTTGAATGCGTGTAAAAATCAAGCAGCTTCGTTCATTCCTCGACGGAGTGATGAAAGGTGTCGGTCGTCCTCCCCCACCAGGAGCCAAGCAATTACCCGCAAAACTTACGGCGCGCGGTGAATTATTATAATACACGAGTCGGGAGCGGAGCGGCTGTGTGCCAAATGGGCCACGGTTCGACGGATTTTGCCCGACGGATTTTGCCCGACGGACGCTAGTCCCCGCCTAATAACGATTAATCGCTATTGTTTACTCTGTCGATAATCGGTAAATATTTATCGAGCCTTGGCCGGCTCGTACTTAGTGCTGCGCGAGGATCGAGCCGGTTATATCATTGAGCCGGGGAGAGTTGATTATTATTGCCGAGCGACGAGTCTCTGGATTGTTGACGCCAATCGACACAACTTCTTCTTACTTTACTTACATTCCTTGAAACTGACCTCCCCTCCCCACCCCCACCCATGCCTCCTCCTCTGCCTCCTCCTCCTCCTCCTCCATCGCCCTCCCACGGGATCTTCGTGACTGTCTATCGGTTTATTCACCTTAGCCCCGTGGACTCTTAACGCGTGTGTATCGCTGCTCAAACAACTCGTAAAGCAAGTATTTGACCTACTAAGCAATCGTCGTCTTTCTTCTCGCCGACTGATAAGCTCGGCAATCATCTCGCTTCGTGTTAGTTGGAGTTGTAAAGGTCACGGGGACGATCGGCATCTCCCTACGGACGAGCCTCGAGGATATGAGTGAGAGTTGACCCGATGTGTTATGGGAGGGAGGGAGAGTGGGGAGCACGTTAATCTTACTCGCCGCGTAATGAAATCCGCCGTTAGCCATTAAAGCCAGAATACGCGAACAATACGCACCCGTACACTCCCCCCGGCCTCCACCGCATCTCTATGCGAGCAGGGAACACGGTTTACGAGCGCCGTTACGAAATGGAGCTTTTTAGGGGCTCCGCTAAGCAGGGTAGGGAAAGGAACGGGGTCCGATCGCTCTGCAACGATAAGCAAGAGTCCCCCGCGGTCGGGGGGGGGGTCTCTGGGATCTCTGGGACGGGCCGCGAACGGGCCCGGAACTACGCGAGCTGCTTAAAGTCGCTGCTGGCTCCGGGTACGAGCCGCGAGACGAGATATCTCGATTCGCGGGCTCGAGTAGTCGACGGCCCTCGATAAGAGTCGCGACTAGCCGAGCCTCGTCGTGCCAGCTCATTATTCCCGCCTAATTCATTATTCATAGCTCGAAGCGACTCGTGGACAGTGGAGACGGCAGAGGTGCGCCGCCGAATGTTACGGAACCCCCGTCTTTTCGCAAAGGTAACGCGGGACCGTTTGGCATTCCTTGAGTCCCTGTCCGTCGGAAGGTCGCAGCCGCCACCGTCGACATCGCCGAGCTTTCTCGCTAATTCCTTGGGGAATGTCGGGGTGGACAGGGGGAGTGGACAGGGGGGGTGGAGGGACACGTCCGGCCCGTCGACGAGTATCTTAAAATTTATATTCCGAATGCCGAAAGGGATTAATTTGTTTAGGGGGACAAAAAGAAGAAGAAGAAAAAAAGAAAAAAACTTAGCCGAACTAAAATGTTCGTTTTTATGTCATTTGGATTTGCGACGATGGGCAAGGAAGCCAAGGGGCGGAGAGGGGAGGGGAGGAGAGAGAGAGAGAGAGAGAGAGAGAGAGAGACTCCTTTGATATTTTAATCGCGTTCGAGGCGATTGACAATGGCTGCATGTCGCAAGCCGGTTGTCCTATTACGATGTATGGTAGAGGCGTAGCCCCGTCCGAGCGAATTAATATACAATTAGTGTGAAAGCCATTAGAAATCTTGGTTAATCGAGTACGCGTTATGGTCCGAGAGGGGTGGGCTCTGAGCTCTCCGCCCCCCCTCCTCCTCTCCCCCTCTGCCGCCGACGATATCTTCGCAGATTCGAGTCACGGGGCTTACGCCGGTAGACTTTTGACGAGGCCGTCCGTAGCGTGTACGGGGCTCGTGTCCGGCTTTGGATTCGCAGGGCGTCCCGTACGGGTTCAAGATAAAAATCTAATCGAACGGCGATGGATGGAACTGGATTAGACGCGAAATGTGCCGAGGAGGCTCGTAAAGTAGCGCGTGTGCGAAAAGTCGTCTCCGGGGAATGCGAGCCCGATCATTGACGTCCTTCTTTCGCGCTGACGGCCGTGAAAGAGGATCCTCCTTCGGCTCCCCTCCCCCCTTCCCACAGTACAGCTTGTCGATGCTCTCGCTCTTGTTCGTTCCACGCCTCTCTCCCTGCCATCGTCCCCCCCCCGCCCCTCTATACGCGCTCCCTCCCCGCACGCTCCCTACCCAGCTGCTGCAAGCCGGATTCTATTTTTACAAAAGGAAGCGAAGGCGCGCGCGGTAGCCGAAGCCGACCAGCCAAACTTATTGCCACAAGCCGTCCGTCCCTCTCGACGTTTCGATAATAATTCCATTCGGCTTTCTTCAAATCGATCCCTCGGACGTGAACCTACAGAGTCCAACGTCACTCGTCTCTGTTTCTACGGGTGCGAGCGGGGGCGGGGCGCGAGGAGAGGAAGGTGTCGGGGGGGGGGAGTAAAGAAAGGGGTCCGTCTTATTTTTAGAGCTTAAATATCGACGAGAGGTAAAATTGCCTCTTAAATAGCGCATAGAGGCAGTTTATTTGCAAGGCGCGTGGTGTCGAGCTAAGCTTGCCACACGACGGGTTTCGCGATTCCATTGCGAAAAAACCTGGTGTGAGAGGGGTGGGGGGGAACGACGGTGGCGGCGGGGGCGGCGGTGGTGAGGGGGCTTATAGAAATCTCGAAAGAACGATTGTAAAAGACGTCCGACGCGGACGCGGACGCGGACACGGACACGGACGCGGCCTAAGCCGTTCCGTCAATGAGTTTCCCCGAGCCTTTAACGATTATTATGAAAAGCAGTTGATGGATGGCATGTAAGCTTTTGAGTGGGTTGGCGGGGGCAGGGGATGGCTGGCCCGCAAAGACCAAAGCCATTGTGAGGAGCGATAAAAAGTCCTGTATCCCGTACTCTCGCGCGATACCCGCGGAATAATTACGTTAGGGGATTTGGAAACGCGGTGTATATTTTGCACGGGTTAAGCGCAATTCTTGGCCGTATAAAGCAGCGGCTGCCGATGACTTTCGAAAATTCTTTAGCCTCACCGGCCGTCCGGCGACTTTTCCCCCGGACTTTCTAACCGAGTCATATACTTCAAGAACAACAATAACAACGGCAACGAAATAATAGTAACGATCCCGACGACGCGAACAATGATGACAAATATAATTACGGCTATAAATAATAAATAAATAATACGCGGAAATAAAGAATAAGGTGTTGGTGTGGCGGCGGGGGGATTGGGGGGAGAGGCACGAGTCTCCCGACAGGGAAATCATCTGGTTTTTCAACGAGTTTTCAACGCTGGCCCGACGATGCGGAATACCGGGGTCCACTTTCAGCGGCTGGTAACGCCAGTCTTCCGACTCTCTCTCTCTCTCTCTCTCTCTCTCTCTCTCTCTCTCTCTCTCTAACTCTCTCAGCGTGTGGATCGATGCGTTAATTGAGGCATAGGCTGTAGCGCCTATTCCCAAGTGAGAATACTGATAAGGGATCCTCGCTTCCGTACATTTTCCCGGAAGGAGAGGGATTCCCAACGGCTTCCTTATTCAATAGCAGCTTTCGGATCCCTCCTCCCCGCCTCCACCCCCCACCCGCCCGATGCGTTTGAAAACAAAGGTTGGAGGCCGATAAGGCCGCTCTCTCGATCTACTTTTAATAAAATTTTCGCAACTCCTGCCTTCCGAGCTGATAATGCTGATGAGCTTAACGCTCCGCTTAATTCGATTCGTGCAATTCTCTCCTCCCGCCCATTAAGCCCTGTCGATAAAAGTTATTTTTATCTCCGCTCGCTCTCTCCCCCCCTTACCCCTCCCCCTCCCTCCTCACCGCGCCGTATCCGCGTCAAGTGTATCTTTAAGCTCCTTTCCCTTTCCTTTCGTGCTTTTTCTTCGCTTTTTCCTTTGCGGAGCGAATGAAGCATTACTTTGTCGCACAAGTGGCGAGATTAAGGAGCCTAATGCGTTACAAGTAAAAATCCTGATTTACACAGCTATTTGGACTTATACATCTTATATAATTCGAGTCGTTTCGAGCGCCAGCGGCCTTACTCTTGCACCCCCCCTCCCCCGGATTGTAAGTCATGTCGAAGGACAAAGAGGGAAATAAACTTTTACGAATGCTCGGACATGTGATCCGCTTCATTGCTCTGCCCCCACCAACGAAATCTATTATTGGTTGTATTAATAATTGTGCCGATCGATTAAATCATAAGGAAAAGTTAAATCATTAGCTTAACGGCCAATTACTTTTCATAGTGAGCCCGAATAACTTTTGCAGATTTATTTCTAAGGTACATTGTTTGATTTACAAGTGCTTTAGTTTATTGCTTGGTATTAGTTTGGATAGCCGGTCGTTAAATTGATCGGCGACACCGGAGAGCCAAGCCGGTGAAAACCCTACGAATAATTGAAATAAACCGTTCTCGTTCTTATTAATACGCATTAAGTAAACAAGGTTAGCATATAAAAATAGTAGAAATTTGAATTGCCGGGATTGAAACGTTTATGTTAGGCGCTCGCTCGTATACCATTAGCCGTAGTAAAGCCTTTTTAATTACCGATGACTCCTAACGAAAGACTTATTTCCGTCCACCGTACGGACCTAATTAGCCATTCATTATAAGCCCAAATGACATATAAATGCATAATAATAACGAAGCTTATTTATTTTAATCATTCGGCCGGTTGTAATTTTAAATATTAAATATTCGACTCATTGTATGCCACGGCGGGAGAACCTGGCGATACCCTTACGTTATTCGATGAACTCGAACAGCATGTACGGCTCGGAAGCAGCAGATGATAAATCTTATCGAAATCTTATTAAAATTATTGTCCGAGAAGTAAAGCAGGCGAGAGAAGTCCAAGAGAACATTCGATGAACATTTGAATGTTAAGAGAATGCAGATGTCGATGGGAGGACAATGCGTTCAACGGTTATTTGTACGAAATGGCTTGAATTCCTTGCCCTCCCCCCCTTCACCGCCATCCTCCTTCTTAGATAAATACGACCATCATTTATTGCAACTGTCATTGCAATTAAAGCCATTCGGATAAGACTGCGAGCCGTTAATAGATTATAAAAGGAGTTCTGTATTCTCCGTGTAAAAGTTCAGCAGGCGCTTCGACGTCGGCCGAGAAGCGTTGCCTGTCCTTCCTGCGGCTCTCCCTCCCTCCCCATCCCTCCCTCACCCTTCTCAGCGAACGCGCGAATGCCTCCGCGTCATTGAAAACTATTCGAATGCTATTTCCGGCCGCCCGATTTCCAATCGTTCTGGAACATTCCGTCGCCATTATTATTTCCATCCTCCCCGACTTTGCTTTCCCTTACCGTCAATTACGGTAATTTTATTATCACTCAGCACCCTCACCCCACGTCTTTCGTCAACTATCCATGGATCACTGACTACGTATTAGCTGATTTAACCACATTCGTAATAATAATAATAATCGAGGGAATAATCAAAATCAAAAAGGATTTCAAGGACAGAGCCGACATTCGTTCCTTTTATTACTTTTATTAAAGAGCTCGATGCCATTCGATTATTTATTAATGATTTTAAAAGCTGCCCGACACACTTTCCCACGTACTTCTTTATCACTACCGAGTAATTTTCATTTCAGCCTACAATATTTATTACAATCTTATATAATATTTAATTACCGTAATTTAAATAGTATTTTATTGCGGCAAAATAAGTACTGTAATAATAATTGAAGTTATGATCGAATCAATAAGATTCGAAGCGTGGCCACTTGATTAGGACTTACGTACTCGAAGAGGATACTACCGCAACTATCCCCAAGAAGAAATGTAACATTTTATATAAAATTAGAGAAGAATAATTTTCATTTTATTATCTATCCGGTTTCTTCGACTTCTTGTACTCTTCGATGCAAGTCTGATCCAAGCAGCTCGGAACGTAAATCCCCGATGATCCTTCATTTTGATTTATTTATTAAATTTTAACTCGCTCTCCGTACATAATACCTGCACGAGCTTGCAATCGCGTAAGCTTAATAGATGAAGCTAATGATTTATTTTATTAAACGGTAAATTGCACGGAGGTCCGTGCAATTCCTAGTAGAGATGCTAAGCAAAATTGTAATATTAAAAGATGCGAGGGAACGAAATAAAGTAATTTGAAAGCGCAGGAACGTACGGTGATTAGTAATAATTCTTATACGAATTCCGTCGGTGATTGATGGCTTCCCGATAAAACTCGCCCGCGTTATTATTCGAGAGCAGCGGCTGAGTACACTGGCAAGGTTAACCGAGAGAAGCGTCGAGGCGATAAGAGTCATCGTTTAATTCTCTTTCCGATTTTTCCCTCCTGCGCGCCCGCCCTCCTCTCTCCCGCTTACACGCACGCTCCCGCGCACGCTCATAAGCTCGCGCACGTCCCCCGTATGTGTTGGTATTTATTTTGCCGCGGTCTGCATGACATCAGCTGACTAACTCGGCTCCCCCCCCGACCCCACCATCCCCCCATCCCTCGTGGCCCGTCGTGGCGCGACGCGAGTCGGAAACACGGGTAACTGGTCTTTCTCCCCACGTACGTGAGTCTCTAATGAGCGTGAACGTGCGCCGAGGCCTCGGGATCATGTGTAGACGCATGCACAGCCTCTCGAAGAGCCCGACCGAATCAAATTCTGGAATATTATTTGCCGTTGTACCGTTCCTTGACGCTTACGGAGAGAAATCTTGGAAAGTTCTTTAATGCGATTCTCCTTTGTGGGGCCTGAAAGTAACCGTGTTGTATAAACGTGGTAGCAAGGAAACTCGGTGAGGTACGGGGGACGGGGGGAGCATTTTATAACGAATCGCAATGTTTTATATTTTTCGTTTCTTACGAAAAATAATTGCCAACATAGCCGCCGTGGCTGATAAAAGTCCGCCTCGTCTCTCGCTCACAAAGCAATACTTATAATATTGAGGCTCGATCGCTCGTCGATCATTTATGAAACGCACGTTCATCACGATACATTTTCTAATACTTAACTTTTATAGCCACTTTTAAAGAAAGTTCCTGACTTTGCCGTTTCTTTGTGTTACAGGTGAGTTAGAGGAAAAGCTTGGCTTGACCGTCGACATCCACGTGAGTTGCAAAAGCTCTGTCGCCGAAACCTGGCTGGCTTTACAAGCAAAAATCACCTCGTTCGCGAACGAAACCTCCGATCACGATACGCCCGTTGTCCGATGGTCATAACGAAAGATTCCTTTACGTATGCGTACAGACGTGACTAGGATTTTTCCCTCCGTAGTACGTCGATGTCTGCGATAGCGACAAAACCCAATTTACCGAGGCTGTGAGAGAGACTCTGGCTAAACGGATCTCGAACCAAAGAATAAAGCGAATCAAGCGAATCACACATACTAACTGTGTTTTTTATTAAGACTATACGTAAAACAAAATCATACCGTAAACAATGTACAGAGATAATTGGCTAATATCGTTGAACCATTGCTACAAATCGGCAAGGGTCAATAATCGTCAATGTAGTTTATTGGGGTTATTTTGAAATATACTGAAAGTACTTGAAATCGTGAAGGGCTGAAAGAAAAGTTTTCAACAACAATGGCGATCAATTTAACTGGATACTTTACTTCATTTGCTGCTTAACATTAATATATTGTAAAAGTCCGCGATAAAGTGAGAAATATTAAGTGCACATTACGAAACTTGATTATGCGTGCAGCGCTTTTCATCTCTCTTCGTGCACAATCGCGTCATAGCAGTTTGTTTAGGTTTATCATTGGGTGCAATAAAAGAGAGAGAGAGGGAGAGAGCTTTGTAGCACAATGATAAGCCACGCGACTATCGTACATTTTGGAATTTTGAAGATGCAGTGCGTGAGCAAACAGATTTTATATTTACACGTCATTCTTTTCAATGCCTTAAAGCACTTTGTCAAATAAATGCTTTAATTGCCTTGGCATTTTTCTCTGATAATAAATGTTCAATGATACGAAAGTTGAAGAAGCTCGAGCAATAATAAAACGTAAGTCGCCGGATATGTCATATAATTATTCATCGAATTTTATTAAGTGCACAATTATTTTACAAGCAATGGCTTGAACAACGTGAGTCTCTCACTCGCTCCCTCTCTTTTTGTTTTATTATTTCTGGAAAATTTTAATGGTTTTGAAAAATATCTTAAAGCATTTTATAATTCAGCTTGAATGCCGTAATTAATTTCATTTAACTAATCCGGTCTGCACTGTGAAGTAATATCATTATTTTCATCGTTATATTTAAATTAGACGTTTGACGATTATTTATTTCTTCATCGTTACTCTCTGTCACGTAAACATTAATTTTTCTATTTGTTATCAATTCTACGATGCAGGAATTTATAAGTCGTTAGCTTTATATAATACAGATTTTCATCTGATTCTCCTTCCCGCTTCTTTCTTACCGTTAGAACACGTGATTCTGACTGTGAATAAAAAAAAGTAAGAAAAAGAAAGAAAAAAAGAGGATAAACGTGTCGCAAAGATCTACGAAATACGTGTTTTCGAAAGTTTGTTAGATGTATTGCATTCGTGTGACCTGCAAATATTTCGAATCTGTTACTCGAGAAATAAAAGTATTATATATTTACTTTTCTGTATAATAACGAAGGAATTCTTAGTAAAGAAGAAAAGAAAAGAAAAGAAAAAATGCTTAATACTTATAATGTGGAATAATCCGATTTTCTTTTATACTCGAAATTGTTAAATAACGCGATTGTGGGTATACGAGACTTGGCAACAAATTGTATTTTAGAATAATAACGCGCAATGAAATCGAATGAACCAGTCGATAAGATCGCCTAAATAAGAAGCTCAGGTAGGCAGTCGTTAAATTAAAGATATTCATAGCTGGATCATTAATTGTATGTAATTTTATTGTGAAATTAAGCAAAAGAATAATAATCGATTGGATTTGTGGAGGTAAAAACTCGCCCTATGCCCTTGGGTATTTTTAACGGTTTTGCTTTCATCCGGGCATTCACAAGATGGATCGTCGTACTTTATTTATTGTGCAGGTACTCTTGGTAAGAAATGTTGGATCAGAATTTTCAGGCTCCACTTGCATTTAACGGCTTTTATTCGGTTAGCCTGAATTATTTACTCGATTTCTCGTTTCGACTCTCTCTCTCAGTCTCTCTCAGTCTCTCTCAGTCTCTCTCACTCTCTCAGTCTGTGTATCTGGTCAATTATACTCGACTGCTCGACGCAACGAAAGCGAGTCGACAGGACATAACGCGTGCCTCCATTCACTAAACTTGAATTTGTTTTCTTCGCGTACAGAGATTTCCGTTCATTCTATTTGTCATTTCGATGAGTGCTGGACGCCGTGCGCTCCAGCTGCGAGAAATCAAGAGACAATAACAAGCGCGATTCAAGGAAAATGGGACAATGACATAAATTCCGCATAGAAGCAGTAGGCGAATGATAAGAGGCGACGGCTCTTCACTCTCTCCCTCTCTCGCTTGGCCGCTCTCATCCAAGAACTTAACTAACGCGGGCGCGAATGCAGCCTGCGCGTTTTCACAGAGAACGAGTTAAGAAGGGAGCAGCGACGTAGATAGTAAAAGTCAAATTTAGTCCGAGTGGCGATGAAATTATTTCGTAAATCCAAGTGACAAGTTGACACAATAAACGAAAATAGTTAAATCGCTTCCTGCGGCTTGATGAATCTCGCGCTTCGTCGTCTTCTCTTCTTCTTTTTTTTTTTTTTTTTTTTTTTCCTCCTCATCCTCCTTCCTCTCTCGGCTTTGTAAGTTTACAATGTCTCGTTGGATTTGTATGTGTCAGACTATGTTTTTCAAATAAGCACGATTGTCTGGAGGGACGGGCGAGGGAGGAGAGATTCAAGAGTGGTGGTAGTGGTTTCACAATATAACAATCCTGGCAATTGGATTGGTCGGCTGGGCGCTGAAAATTTAGCAAAGACGAATTGTTGTTTGCATTCGCCGCAATAACATTTCCCATTTGTGTACATCTCGGAAACGCGAATGCAATAAGAAAAATAAGGTTTCGCAATGAGCTAATGTTCGTTGGCGTTCCTCACCATCGAACCAATTTGCACAATCGAGCCTTTTGAAATTCGATCCTCCTGGTCATAATTCGTTAGGAATTATTGCAAAAGTGGCTAAAGTGCCTTGCAGGGATCGACTGGAGACGTAGCAGCCAAGTTTGAATGATGAAAATCGCGTGTTTACACGGGCTCTTGTGGTCTGGCGCAAATTTATCCTGACCTGCATACCTAGACTGGCTGGAAAAGCCAAAGACTACGACGAGCCGACTTTTCTCGTCGGGTCCGAAGAAGAATAAGGACAGCGGATGAATGGGAGTGAGACCGTGGAGGGGTAATAATGGGGGAAGAGTCGAGGAAACCAGTTAATGATACGGCACTGACTGACGTGCCACACCCGCGGTAAATCGCCGACGACTATCATTACTCACCGTACGGATTCCGGTGGCCACGTCGTCGGCGGCGTCATACTCATCCCTCGTCTCTCTCTCTCTCTCTCTCTCTCTCTCTCGCTCTGTACTTGACCGCCTCACCGAACTAGCAAATCCACGTCGAGCGCTTTCGCATGAATCCCCAGTCGATTTCGTACGTGAGACTCTTTATGGTTGACATACCTAGACATTTTTTTATCGCCTCGGTCAAATCGTCTCTTCTCGGAATGTATTGTGTCATTGCGAGATTTCGTTGTTCTAAATTTCCAAGGCTTTTCTCTTGCCGACCAACTGAAGAGTACGTATTTTCAAGGACACTGAAAAGCCTTCCGTCACTTACACTTGCATACGTCACGATCCACTCTTAAGATCTTTAATTTTAGTATTTTAAGTTCGCCTGGAGAAGAACAATACGAGGCTAAAATCAACTTTCTAATAATCAATTTTTCCTTTATTGACTAGGAAATGCATTATCGTAAACGATATCCAATTTTCTCCTCATTGTAAGGTAGTCGTTGTGTTTAAGCAGCGCTAAAAAGGAACGAGCTCCGTTGTAAATCTTGGGATATTTATGATTTTTCGTTTTATGTAAGTTGTTTTGTTAATTAAAATTCTTTTAATACAATTTGCATAAAAAAAATTTCACGAAAATTGTCACCACGTGGCATTATTTATAACGTAATAAAGACTGTCGAAGCAAGGAAGCACGTAGCCGCGTAGAGTCGTACCCTATTCACACATCCGAGGAATAATTAGCTTTCAATGTCCATGAGTGTTGGAAAACGCGAAGGAGTCGGCTGCTGCTGCTTGCTGCTGCTGCTGCTGCTGTTGCTGCTGCTGTTGCGGCTACTACGAATGTCCGCCGCCAAAGTAAATAGTCTGTCGAGCTTTCGTCATTCCTTAACGTTATCGGCCTGCGTGTCAGCATGTCGTAGACAATAAAATGTAGAAATCAAGTAGAGAGAAGCGAAACGGCGCGACGAGAGTTCTAATGCACCTCTCCTATCGGCCTCTGTGACGCAAGAAAAGAAAACCCGTGGAAAGAAAATGAGACTGGAATTTTCATTGACGGGGGTAGGGGAGGCGCAGGAATACTCTACAGAAATATGTTTAAGGGTGATAAAACTTTGCCGAAGATTTACAAACAAGTAAAGTTGTATAAGCAACTTTGGCCGCTGCTTAGATCATTGAATGCAAGTTTGTAGCATTAAAATATGTGTCGAGAGCAGTTCTTTTATAGAATAAACTATACTATTTTTATATAGATTAAGCTGCCGCCGACGCGCTCTGCCTCGTGGAAAATTAGGAAAATCTAAATTAGCTTGAGCACTTATACACCAAATCCGAGCTGGAATTCTTAAGGCGCCTCCAACTGAAAAGGCATTCAACGACAAAAGCTATCGATATAATAATTTTATTCCCTCCTCTTAATTACGCCGTCTTCAATAAAAGCACTATTTGTTCACACACGTTTAGCCAATTTCATTACGAGCTCGCCATTAACGCTTATTAGCTCCGCAGTCCAAGTATTATTATAGTCAGGGGATAAAAAAAAAAAAAAAAGTCTACGGTTATTTTAGAAAAACAATTTGGAAAACTGTAGGACGTTAACGAGTTTGTCGCCAATGAAATTTTCAACAACCGTCTCAGCCGCTGGCAATTTAAAATTTCTCGTTACTTAAAATAAACCGGAACATCTTGAAGGAAGAACAAGAAGAACAAGAAGAACAAGAAGAAGAAGAAGAAGAAGAAAAAAGGATATTTATTCCATACGGAACAACGCATTTAATATTCTTTATTTTTTTTTTTTTTATTACTTTGCTTCATGCCTCCGTGCGCACTCGTGTTCCTTCGGCATTAAATTTTTCTTCATTTTTCTTCCCACTCCTAACGAATCTTAACTCTAATGCCACGATTTTTCGCATTTCTTAAAATGCCTGTATATTCCCGATCGAATTTTATTTATTTGAAATTCGTATCCAGGAATCCCAGTGCGAAAGTATAACAAACACGAAATTATGAATTACTAATCAGATAACAAATACACGGAATATTAACTAATCGGTGACTTGGTTTTATAAGCAACACTACCCGATATACTCGTACGTACCGCTGTATTATTAGTAGAACGCGAGCCTGAAAAAAATTCGCCCAACTTCTTCAATTGCTTTTCAAAGCATTTTGTTTTCAATTACACGTATTGTAAATCATTAGTTACATTAATGTCGTAGTAATAAAGTATTACTCGGGTTAATCTTCATTTAAAGTTTTCTTTTCGGCGGCGCTTATATGTATTCAAATACGGCTAAATTACACAATGACAAGAAAAACGGCTCTCTTCTTCATAACCCTAGATCTCGCTACATCTGCGCATTGAAAATAATAACAACAACAACAACAACAACAATAACAATAATAATTACAATTAATAATAATAATAATAAAAAGAGAAGAAAAAAAAACGATTAGAGAGACTTATACGTGACTTGTAATTTATGCAATATTTAAGCGATATTACACAAACGGTATTAACCGATGACTTGTACATTCTTGGCAAATGATATACGCGTATGCTTCGTTTTCTTGTTTTCTAAAACGATTACGATTTTAATACGGAGTTACTGAAAATATCGGGTCTCGGAAATAATAGAAATCTTACATTTTTTTTTATTTATCTTATTGCGTAGGCAAAAATTACTTTGGCTATGGTAAAAGTTTAAAATACGATAACGATATTTCTAATACATTGTTCTTCGTTTCTCCATTACAAAACATACATATATTCACCATCGACTTTTTTTTATGGGCACTCTGACCATTACTTTTAAATAGATAATGCAAATTTTATACAGAATGGTTTCGTATAATTTATCTTCATATTTTAAAATCAACTTTCTATACATTGTTTAGCTACAGCCTTGTAATGGAGCTATAATATATACTGCGTACACCTACGAAATTGATTGCGATTGTTTGAATACTCGATTTGATCCATATAACACGTTTGAGTGGGGACACAGATAAATCTGTCTTTAGATCTTTAATCGAGTCAAGTAATTGAAGTTACTATTCCGAGAGGGAAATTATTTACCGTATGTGGCATATACGTTTACAAATAACGCATAACGTTGCTTTAAAAATTCGTAATTCCAGTATTTCAGTAATTAAATGAGCGTATTTAGCGAATCCGTAATAAACGGTTCCACGTCATTTTTAAGCAATTCATTGTAACACTCGATAAAATACATTAGAGCGAGATGGTGCTAATTATTACTAAGATTCCTATAGTTTGAGGAGCGAAACGAGAATCCCAGGCCATGCATGCGTCTATCTTTGAAAGGCAAGAGAGAGAGAGAGAGAGAGAGAGAGAGAGAGAGAGAGAGAGAGAGAGAGGACGTTCGTTGCGTGATGGCAAGTCGTTGAGATAAGGTAAACCGACGGGAGCTTAAGTGCGCTTGAAAAACACTGGATAACGGATATTTCACTAATTTGATTATACATATGAATAGAAATACCGACTTTGTTTTTATGTTTCCGTGTAAATACGAAGTAGGAGGAGCGAGAGATAAAAATTGATTTTTATAAGAGAGTACGCGAGAGAAATGACGTCGAGTAAAAAGAAAATATCAAGTGTTTTAAGTATACATTAAATTAACAGAGACGCAGTGTGATGATGATGATGATGATGATGATGATAATAATAATTCATCTATTAATTGCCTTACTTATTAATATTTATCAAAAAGTCGAGGAAAATTGAAATTCAATCGATTTATTAGAGGCGGTTCTGAATTGAAAATGGCGCTCTTGGCATTATTTGTGATTTTATAAAAATAAATTCGTTCCTGCAGCGTGATTCGAATTACGACAAATCGTTGGGGTATTTCTAAAAATACAGAATAGTTATAAATTATATATAAATGTTTCGTTGAGCGTTTCGATCGCACGAGAACGAAAGAAGGATGACGACGACGAAGAAGAAGAAGAAGAAGAAGCAGTAGGAATAGTCTATACCTACAAACTGACACAATACAAATACACTCTTCTCGTTTATTTGTAATTAGCTAATAGGAGCATAAATTTCTAAGGAATAGATAAAAGATAAAAGTGGTAATGTAGAGTGAAAGTGAAAGATAAAGTTTTTGGGAAGTTTAAAGTCGACGAAGGGAGGGAGGCTGAGGTCCCAAAGATATGGAATCCAATTTATTCTTTGCGCGAGTCAAAGCTTCTGACAGAAGGTCGAAAAATAAAAGGAGATTCCGACAATGTAGGAGAAGCAATGATTTATGGGAATGGGAGTGAGCCGTCGTTGTAGGAGCGAAGGATGCAAATGACGAGTGCGAATAAACGAGGCCGAGATGCGATATTCGTCGCGGGGCCTCGTATAATAATGACAAATTACGTAAAAAGCGGCTATTATTAAGCGAACCAAGTCGTAAGAGAATAATGATATTGTTGTTGACGCGGCGGTGCGCGCGCACCCGAAACCCACGACCATTCCTGTAGTCTATTCCTGTAGTTATGGGCCTATAAAAGCTCCCGGGCGCTCCTCGAGCCTCTTTTCCGAAAACGTTCGATGCATTTTTACCTACGCGGCAGTAATTGTTCCACCTTTGTCCTGGAAAAGTTGTAAAGATTAGGGAGGGAGGGAGGGAGGGAGGGGGGGGCTAGATTCCGCGAGAAAAGTCTCTCCTCGAGAGAGTGTCGTGGCATGGACTCGATCGCTCCCATTAATTGTTTCTCGAACGGACTTGTGAGATCAGTTGGAGAAACAAGTTCTAAGAACTTGCCCGGGAAAAGAAAGTACTCGAATATCTCGAGAGCGGCCCGGCTTCAATCAAGTGCTGTGACTTAACAGTGCAGTTATACACGTATCACCCGCCCTCCCCACCCTCGCCCCTTCGACCCCGGCCGCTCGACTATTCTAAGCGATGATGATAGTGACGCTCGTAAGGGCCTGACTGACCTGCACGTTTTTCAATCTCTACATTGCAAGCCTATTATAAATTTGCTAAAAGGATCCTTTAACCGACCCCTGGAGCATCTCCATATCTCGGAGCCTCATTTTTATTTATATTACCGAGGAGCGCCTGTAGGACGAGATCGGGTCTGCCCTGCCAGACAGACCTTGCTTACAAAGAGTCAAAGTTGTACTTTTTGAAATTAACTAATTTCTCGAGATAAGATAAGAGTAGGTCGGGCTTATCGGCTGAAATCCCCCCTCCTCTCCTCCTCCTCCTACTCGTGCCGCGTATAATGAACCATAAGGCGCCGAGCTCACGCCTAGTGAGGAATTTCGCGGTTGTTAAAAAGATCCTTTTAGAAAATAAAGCAATTGAACCGTCAGTGGCCGAAAACAATCACTGACGGGCGGCTGTGGGAGGGGTGTTGGGGTTATTGGGGGTTATTGGGGTACTAACGACGGTGAGCCGAGGAGTATGAGCGCGTGTCGTTTATGCTTATCGAGCCCGCTTCACCCGTTCGCTCTCGTCGATAAGCGCGCGTCTCCCCCTTGGTGAGGCCCGGGCGGAAGTGCCGAGGTGCCTCTCCCCGAGGCTCGCCGAATACGGAGGCCGCGTGTACCGTTTGTCGATTGGCGATTCCAGTACCTTTTACGGCTCGGCGGGCTCCGTGGGCTCGGCGGGGGAGAGCCGTTGGCGCGGTAGCGGTAGATTGGCGTCGGACGGGTGAGTAGGTAAGGAGGAGGAAGTGGAGGAGGAGGAGAAGGAGGAGGAGGAGGAGGAGGAGGAGGAGGAGGTGGAGGAAGAGACACTCTTTTCGGACTTTGCATTGTCTCGGTAATGTGCCCTCGCACATTGGCATTTAATTGATATTCTAAAGAATTCCGCGAAATCATTATATTGCCGTGGAGTTGTATTAGCTCATTGTTTGCCGGGCGGCTCCTTCCTAGCGAGGATGCTCATTTAGGTGGCTCGGCTATTGTCAGGACTTTCGACGGCTATTGCCCTCGTTTTGTAATCAGCCGATTATGACTGACGACTTCCCGATTAAATCGCTCTCGGAGGGGAAATTGAAAAACCTCCGAGAAAAGGACCTCCTGCCACCTTATGCCGATTGCGCTTGTTTTGTACGTATTATTCGAGAGGACTCGAGCCTAAGGTAATTAATTGATTTGAAGAACGTTGTAGATTGCATTACCACGGTCTCCGCAGATAGTCTACAGGATCGTCTGTATAGGTAGGTAGTCGATGTCTGGCTGATCGGACCGAGTCGAGGAGTAAAAAATATTAATTCAGTGTAAGAGCGTCGATGAGGGCTCTGGTGAATCTGCTGATTCAAGTAGTTCTTGATTCGATAACGACTGTGACGGAATAAATAGCCAATTGCCTCGCGTTCGCTAAATGATAATCTCAATGTCAGGGAAATTTGGAAAAGTTATCATTGAAAACGAGCCGGCAGAAGAGATATAATGAAAAATTTAATTGGCTGCGAATCTGTCGGTCCAGCGCTCGTCTCGAAAGTATTAATATCTCGACTCCTCGACGCGAAAGGTATTTCGCGTCACGAGAAGATCCAAATTTAAAAAGTCTCGAGAGCTCGATTCTATCGGAACTCGACATTTGAAATTCGCCGAATTGCAAGCATGTGTTTTAACTCATTTTTCAAAGCCGCTCTTCTTTTTTTTTCCTCCCCCGGCCCCCTTCATTCGCTCTCTCGAGAGTATTCCTGGCTTCGGAGTGAGTAGTTTGCGCTAAGTGTGCGCATTCGTAGGTGACTTAACCGTGGGAATAAGAGGAGCTGGTGGGTGGGGGGGGGCTAAATTGATAAAATTGTACGAGCATCGTTCTGGAGAATTGGAGCGGCGGGGGGGGCGACTCGTGCAGACGGTAAATGATATCGCGATATTGCGGGATCGCGAAGAAAAAGCCGAGCGCAGCCTCCTCCAGGAATCACCCCCGGTCGCACCGCACTAGATTCATTGACCGGCGTGGCCGTTTATCGTTCGGGGAATTGCGTCAGGATCGCGAGGAGTGCGCCCGCGTGTCCCGGTCGTCCGACCGAAGCCGAGTCCTCCGGATTTCACACGATTCACCGATTTGCCCGCAATGGGCAATTTTACAGCGCGAGTGCTCACTCTCCCTCTCTCCCTCACTCGTGCCTTCCCTTTTGCCCCCTTCCCTTCGCGCTCGAGCTGCCGAGTAGAGCAATTTTCCGGCAATTTTCAGCCTCCTTTCCTTCGCGCTTTTTTGCACGGCACCGACGGCTGTCGCAAGTCGAGCGCTACGATCGAACGCTGCCACTGGCTGAAACAATTAATAACGTAACGCGCACCGCGAGCTTACGTAAGCTGCCGATCACTCGCTGATCCACGTCGATTCTACTTCTTCTTCTTCTTCTTCTTCTTCTTTTTCTTCCTCTTCTTCTTCTTCTTCGTCCTCGTCTTCTTTTACCGCTGATGCTGCCTCCTCATTGTTTCATTATTCGTCAAATGCGCTCGGATGCTCTCGCGCCGACACCGTCTGCGCCAATTAGTAATTCCGCAGTTTCGAGATACTGAACCAACTCGACGAGTGATTCACCGCCCGAGCATTTTCTCAATCATAGAGGATTAAAATTTATAAATACCGAAGAGGAACAATGGCTGTGACGTCACTCTTCTAGCACATTATCTAGCGTAACGCGGAACGGATTACTTTCCCAAGGACGGGGCAATTCATTATCGAGGAACTCGAGCCAAGCGTCGACCAGCCAAGAATAAATAAATGCGTCCTTAGCGGCGGGGAGGGGGTTCGGAGGTGGGGACGGGGGTGATGTGGAAGAGGAGGCCTCGGGCAGGCGGCGCCTCTGCGAGTTCGCGGGAAAGGAGAAAAAAGACCGGAGAAAGCTGGGAAGGTAAAAGGAAGAGCTGGAGGTGCGAGTCGGCGGTGATCGACAGAGACCAGTCACCGATGATAAAGTGGACGACCGTCCGCAGGAAATCGATATTTCCCTCTCGATCTCCAGCCGAAGAATAATGATCCGGCGGACAAGACATAACTTTTGCGCGCGCACCAAGTCTACTTTCAGACAGGCCGCGACAGAGACGAATGGACATTTGCAAAAGGTCTTAAGGTCCTTATCGGGAGACAAAGGAACGGAAACGGGGCGACGGACAATGTGAATCGGACGGATGGAGCGATGGAGGGATGGATGGAGGGCACAACACTTAGGATTAATAACGACATGACTAATTAGAAGAGAGCCGTATTATTAACGGGCTCGGCCGATCGGTCTAAAATAAAAAGCTGCCCTGAAAAATAGGTAGCATTGTATTGTCCGCCCGTTCCCTCTCCCCGCTACCCCCGCCTCAACCGCCAATGCCACCAACACCGCCACCGCCACCGCTTCGACGGACCTCATTGTGCCGATATTGGCGTATAATACGGCGGGCGATCGACTGCAGCCGCGGATTAAAATAAATTAAATTCTAATGGTTGGTGGGAGGAGCCCTGTGTGGGAAAATAGGCGGGAGGTAGTAGTGCTTGGAGTAGTAGGGGGGGTGGATGGTGGAGGAGGGGGAGGGGATGAGAACTCGATGACATAAATTGTATTCGGGATTCGCGGCCAGACGAGGATAGCGCGAGAGATAGAGTCTGTTGACTAGAGCGAGAAAGCCGCTGGCTCGCGACTCCGGATAGCTTTCACTGAGCACGGATTCCCCGTTTACTGCACAAGGCCTCTCGGCCGTAATCTACCTCGTTTCCTACGAAGCCACGCGAGGGCAAGACAATTGCATACACGAGGATCGCCCTCGAAATAACGGAACGACATGGACATTGCGTCATTGTATGCCAAGCGGTGGCCATTAATTTCCATAGTCCTATCCGCTTATCTATTTATTGATACCATTCATACGTAACGACGTAGCGATTATTTCGATTATTTCATCCCCCCCCTCTCCTCTCTCTCTCTCTCTCTTAAGAACTCGGCAAAAGTTGAGGGGATCGGTTGACGCTGCAAGCTTTAACACAAGCGATCGCGCGGCGGCGTCTTTCAAGTTTATTCGATCACGGGCCCAGGCGCGCTCCTCCCTTCGTGAAAAATAGCACGGCCGCATTATACGATTTTCATTAGCGATTAGCAAAGTAAGAAGGCGCAGCGCGACTTCTGACGCCCAGAGATTTATACTAAGCGCATTTATCAAAATGCGGCTCGCGCGCACATCGCGGCTCTTGATAAATTAAAGCGAACGAACGCCTGGCGCGCGCTCGCCCGTACTGAATATTATTCCGTTAATTATTATAATTATTACGATGGTTTGAAGAGGTCGGCTCGTAGGCGGGGCCGGGCTGGAAGTATGTATGCCAGCGCGCGCCGAGTAGGATGTAATAGGTAATGCCAATGCCACGGAAAAGTCGCGATGCGCGATGTCTAAGTAAGAAAGGCGCAGAAGAGAGACCCATTCGTAGGCTAATGCCTGCGGTGACGCGACGAAAACACAAGTGCAAAGGCACGGCCGTAGCTACGAATTAGCATTTTCGAAAGCGACGAGACGGACCAGCCACGGACCGTCCGTGGACGCGGTTATTGGGGGTTGGAGGGGTGTAATTGATCGTCCCAACGGACGGGCAACGAGAGGGACAAGGGATGAGGAGGAGGAGAAGGATGAGAAGAAGGAGGAGGAGCGGAGCCGCGGGGGCGAATACCCGCGGGAAGTTATCACGAGGAGGTCAGGTACAAAGAGGCGATAATAATGCCCGCGCCGAGAAAGTGGGCCAGCTCGAGGAGGGAGCGTTAACCTTTCGGCGGGTGGAGGGAAACGTTAGGAGGCTAACGCAAAATAGCCCGCGAGTCGAAGGGAAGGAGGTGGTACGTACGTACACGCCCGCGGTCATCTCTCGAGCTGGATCCGGACGAGGTAGCGGCGGCCCTGTGCGCCTTTTCAGTCCCCGCCCTCCTCCTCCTCCTCCTCCCACTCGGTAGCGCCGAGTCGGGGACTAGCGCTTCTCGGCTAGATGAGAAAGCCCGAAGGCGATGGTCGCGCTCCATGATAAATAAGTGTCATTATGTTCGAAGCTATGGGAACGATGAAGTAGCAGAGATAGAGAGAGTGAGAGAGAGAGAGATGCTTTGAGAATCGAGAAATCGCTTCAAGGAAAATCGCAGACGCTCAATTGAGCCGGTTAAGGCGTTAGAGAAGCCCAAAGTGGCCTTATTAGTCTCGAAAGTGCGGCTGCGCGCTTAGAAAAAGTCGGGAAGAGCGGAGGAGAGGCTACGATTAGCTTTAAATAAGAGGGTCGGGGACCAAGTGAGGGATGCTGGGGATTATAGTTTATCGGTAAGTCATGCAACGGTTCACGTACGCTAATGACTTATGAATCGCGGCTATTAATTACTTCATTAGCTCTTGGCTCAATGGCCGCATTGAAGAAACAGGTTACTTGGCTCGACCATTTAAACTTTGTTATGCCAAACTAACTCTTGCTCCATTGCGTCATCTAATTAGTGCACTCTGCTAGGCAAGATCCAAATCATTTCCAATCACTCTTCCCCTCGCCCCACTTTTTGCCCGCAAGTGCCGTCACGAGTGGGCTTATTACGCTATCGGTATTACGAATCGGAGAAAATTGAAACCATTAGATTCGTAATAGAAGATGCTCCGAAGGCTAAGTAATTCGTCCTCGGTATGTTACTCCGCTGAGTCGGCCTACCCAACTTTTACATAGTAATGAATCAATGATTCCCCAGCGTCCGAGTGTCATTGACCTTTACGCGCTTTACGAAAATACGCTTCCGACGTCGAATTCCTCCACATGTTTACCACCGCCTCTCTTTAATGCGATTGTGTTATTTTAAGCCGCTTATTCAATTAAGTGCTCGCAGTTTCTGCATAACCTTTTCTCAAGCAATTAAATTAAATTCAACTTGTTTATCCATCTTTTTTTTTTTATTTACTTTTTTTTATTTTTCATTCTGATATCGGCATTCGATTTATTCCTTACAATGATTTCGTAATTTTAATTATTACGACGTGGCTTTAATGACGTCGGCGCCGATGTTTCAACTGCTAACAGTGGAGGGAGGGGGCGGGGAGGTGAGGCGAGGGCTCGATGCAACAGACAATGAATTTTGCAAATGTTTTTTTTCGTTATTGGTACATTCGTTCCCCGTAATATTGAATTGAGTGCTGCGTAACGGGCACATACAGGCTTTATCAATACTCTTGAACTGGCAATGTTGCTCTGTTCAACCAATATACGTATATCTTGTAGGAATATTATTTATAGAGGGTTAACGTAATTTCGTATTTCGTTTGTAAAGTTTACGGTTTTCGCCCAACGTAAAATAATCTTGGAAAGTAAGTAACAGTCGGAAGTCACGTTACCGCATGAACTTTGTTAATTAGTTTGTCTCTTTGAATTTCAAGGCCCGAGCTTTCATACCATATTTTCCAGCAGTTTATTACGTAAGCAGTAATGTTATTGAAACGAGTACATTACGATAATGTATCCCTGCGTATCTCGAAGCGTAGATTGAACATAATGTTTTGTTAATAAGCTAACGGCGACTAATACGCATTAGATAATGTAAGAAATAGTAATACTTTAAGTGATTAGGAAGGGAAATAGAGAAAATAGAGAAGCCACAAAAAGATAATGTAATTGAAGGAAAAAAGTGTATCGTTAAATAATGTTTAGCGGAATAAGGTACGGGAACGTAGGTGGTAATTAGCGCGGGGATTAGCGAGTTGAGCGTTGAGTTAAGCCGAGAAATAAATGAAAGATTCATGCGAGTGAATGAGGTAGCGCGAATATCGGCTAACGATTAAAGCTTAAAGCAGACACGCACACGTACAGAGATGGAGTTTGAAAAGAAAAAGATAAAAAAAAAAAAAAAAAAAACTGAATCGTAAGGCAGATAAGCGTCCGCCAGGGCCATTTTAGTTCGTGGGTAGCGGTATAATGAACAAAAGCAGTTAATTAAATGTAATTATTGAGACGGGCGGTCCGGCGGCCAAAGGAATAATTAAGTGACTCGCCGGCAGTAGCAGCATGTGCCTCTAACGATATTCAAATGCACCTATTTCCACGGCAAGTACAATCACCTCCTTCTCCGTGGTCGGACCACGGCGGTCACCCGGATCACGAGCGACCGGTAACCCCGTCCTTTCCGCGGGCTACCGAAAAAGCCGCACCTGCCCCCCCCCCCCCCCCCTACTGCTCACGATTGGCGACCGGAAGAGGGGCGGGAGGGAGGGAGGGAGGGATAGGTGGTAGCGGTAGCGGAACGCGACTCGAAAAGCCGTCCCGGGGCTTCGATCGCCGGGGCTCTCTACTCTATCCAGATCGAGCCCGAGCGTCCGTACGTAGGTAGGTAAGTAGCGACGGAGGGAGGGAGGGAGGAATAAGCGGCAGCCCTTTGATTAATTAGCGGCGCGAGAGTGCTATTGCTAGTGCTAGTGATAGGGCCTTGTAATTGCCCCTCCGAGCCGTGAGACGCCGCCTTTATAGGCCTTTATAGGGAAAGCCGGGAGATTTATGATCCGTCACCGGATCGAATAGCGGCTCCGGTCCCTGGGCGCGCCCTTCGCCCCCCCCCCCAGACACTCACCCACTGCCCCCTCCCAAAGCCATACCACGAAGACTCGTTCTCGTCGCGATCGTTACCGTTATAGCTATTAGAATTTCGTAAGAGCTTGAAAGGGTGAGAGGAACGGCCGATCTGTGTTGTTAGCACGTGCTTGCGAAGGCGGCTCGGACGGCTCGTTGTTTTCCCGCTGGAGGTCCCGGTCGATGTGCCTATAGTCTCCAGGTGGAGACACGGGAGCGTGATCCTTAATGTCGTAAAAGCTGCTTCGGTCAAGCGGCGATCCCCTAACGAGTGTGGCATTATAATAAGCCAACGGGTGATCCGTTGGCTCGCGGTTCGCGGGCGCTCGGCGCTTCCTCGTGCTCTCCTCTCTCTCTCTCTCTCTCTCTCTCTCTCGTTTCCCTCGCGACCGCAGCATAAATTATTCTTATACGCCGGCGTAAGGGTGAGGTGGTTGGTTGGTTGGTTTGGTGGAGAAGGGGGAGGGGCGAAGAGGGGGCGCGGACTTGGCGGCAGCGGTGACTAATCGGACCTCGCGCTGAGCCTCAAGAGTCCCTTTGTATTTCATCTGCCGGAATCGGGATGCATTGACGGCGGCGACCACCAGCTCTCGGGCCCCGCGACCCGTACCTTTGTCAGAGTACCGGGAAGGGATCTCGTGCGTTAGACGCGCGAGCCAGACACGCGCCAACGTAGGACCGAGCGAGCGATCTTTCTTTCCGATCGTTTCGGAAAGGCGCGACCCAAGCCACGCCCATTCTCAGCCTTTCGCATTGAAGCAGTCGCTTACATTACATTTGACCGCGCGCTTATATACACGTATGGCTATATGCATGCACATGCGCATGCACATACGCGCACGGGAGCGGCTCTTTCAATGCTCTCTCTCTCTCTCTCACTCTGTCGCTCGCTCGGTACTACGTATGTCTCGGAACGGAGAAAAGGGGCCGTCGCCGCGCATTCGACTGTGCTCGGCTCCGTTAGGTTTCGAGATTGCGAGCTCAATGGATTCTTGAGGAACCGAAGCTTTTGCTCAGGTGCTTTTAATCCAAGAATATTGGGAGGGAGGGCGGACTCCCAATGTATTGTCGTAACTCTCTTGCCTGGCGACTCGATCCTCGTGGATTAAATGTCAGGGTCATCGTGGTGGTGGTGGTGGCGGTGGTAGTGTAGGGGGCGGGGGAGGCCGCGATAAGGAGCGGAGAGCCACGCGAGAGCGATAAGCCTCTCTTTTTTAGTCCACGTTGAGATTGATATCTCGAGAGCGCGATTAATCGAGCCCGACTCGAGCGTCGTCGTAAATCAATTTTGAATTGTAAAAAGTCATTGTTGGCTCGCTTCTTCTTCCGTCTGCGTCGTTCGATTGTCCTGCCTGACAATGAGCTAATCGTCCCTCGAAGACGACAACGACGACAACGACGACAACGACGACGACGACGACGACGTCTATACTACAAAGTACTCATTACGTATATTTTTGCGCATCGCTGAGCCGCCGCAGAGCATTAAGTAGGCAACCGGTTTATTATCGCGTATTAGTGTTATTATTGGCGACGGGACTCTGGTCCATCTGACGGAGACAGAGTCAGCCGCATCCGGGAGCAGTGGCTCGTCGTCTGGTTAACCGCCGTCCTGAAATATATCGTGACACCGTATAATTCCCAGTTTCGGCTTAAATGAGGAGAAGAGCGCTCTCGGCTAACGTACACTTTGCGAAATCTCGGCGAGTCCTCCTCGCAGCCTCTGCATGAATGATGTAGCCTTGCGTGGCTGCGAGCAAGAGGATGATGGGCGATTTAAAAATATTATCATGGGAGACGAAGGGGGGCTCATTATATCCGTCTCGTTCTACTGTTTACATTGCCACACGCCCGGGCATTATACAACGTTATTAGCGCGAGTCTGACGTAAGGATGGCGGAAAATAAAGAAAAGCCACACAATGCCACCTACATCATATCATTAATAAACACCTCACTGCCAAGTATTTGAATTTAGCCTTTTTTTCTTTTCTTTTTTCTTTTTTTCTTTTATTATTTTTGTATCCTTATTCAGTTTACGGGCCTCCTTGGATTGAATTTTTACGAGATTTTCTCAGGCCGCGCGGAGAATTTCCCAGGCCGTGCGAGGCCTCGAATGGCCGCGCGTAAAAGCACGGGATAAAGGTGTTTTCCTCACGTTGATAAGCCCCGATCAATTACCCGCGCGATACAAGCGTAGGCGGAATGACGTCATTAGAGCGCGGCACGCGTTTCCCACAAGTTCGCATCGCAAAAACCGATGCTTACGAGTTATTGGCCATTATTTTATGATAAAGAGAAAAAGAAAAAGAAAAAAAAAAGAAGTAGAGAGATACACGCGTAGGATTACGTGGGTACGTATAGCAAAACAAAAAAAAAAAAACAAACGAAAAAAAAATCGTAATAAAATCGTGGAGGGAGAGAGGGAAATAGGCAAGGATAATAACGATAAGAATGGGAAAGAAGTCGTTAAATATTCATTTATATTTGAAGAGCATATGCATGCAGCGATAATGATCGCTAAATTAAATATGCTAATCGAGTTCCCGCATAAAACACGGCAATAAATACGGCTTCGCTTCTTAGAGGAGCATTCAATTAGTCGAATGCGGTACTAGAGAGCACAACGGCCACAGCAGAGTACTTATTATTTATGTCCTCTCCGAGACGAGATTCGCTCTAAATTGCCTCGGCGATCGGAATTCGGATCTCGATCCATCTCGCTCTGGCTGCAATCGAATTATTTGCGCCCGACTGGCGACGGAGGCAGCATTTTCTTCCACAGCCTCTAGCCCCTCCCCCTCCCTCCAGCCCTCCCAGCGTACAAACCCAATAACCCACTCCTTTATTTTACCGTCGCGTAGCGGTTAAATTTCACGGCCGATAAATCGCGCGTTTTTCCGCGGCCGATGCAATCTCCGCGCACTGTGTCAAGGCCGAGGATTGCTCATAACGCCAAGGGGAGGGGCGGGGGGAGGGGGTGTGAGAGAAGATGGACGCGGCTACGCCAGCGTCCAGGGTGAGGCGCGGCACTGTCTCTCGCGCGCTCCTCTGCGCTCTTATTTATCTTGTCCGCCGTATTTATTTATTCATTTATTTATATATATATATATACGTATTTCGTTCGCGGTAGGCCTCGAGGTTGGACTTGTCGATGTGTCGAGGATCCGGCGGCTCATCCTTCACGCCACGATGACAGCATCTCCCTTGGCCCTACTATCGCGACAATTACCGAGACAATATTACACGCGCAGCTCCAATTCCAATTATTATCCCTTCTTTCTTATATTAGTGGCGAATTTCGTTTCGGCAAGGAAGAAACCCGTTTCACCCACCCTAATTCACACGTTTCCTTATCGTATGAATAATCGTAATATTACTATTTTCAGAAATTGCTAAAGTTCGAGCGAGTCTCTTTCAAATCAATGGCGTGAAAAAGGATCCACTGATTCTGCCGGAGGCAGAGGGCGAAGTCACCACACTCACAGAAAAGGTCTACGTACCTGTCAAAGAGCATCCAGACGTAAGTTTTATTTCCTATATGCAGTATCGAGCATCTAATTGCCGGCCTATCAGTTGCGATCGTTAAATTATAGAAATTGAATCACTTAACGCGTAAAGACCTCTATTAGCGAGCTTGTACGTATAAAGTCTTCCAGGCCGATTTCCTTCTTCTACCAAATTAATGTCTCGCTTTATTCTCTGAATAATCCATCGCGTACTCTGTGGGCAGAACAACATTTATTTTTAAAACTCGTGGAATTTCAATCCCCATTACGATATGTTCTACTAACATTATTCCAAATCTCGTAGTGCGCGTGCCGATTTCCCTCTCGATCAGCAGCTCAATATAATCTTAATTATACCCGTTCGGGTCACAAAAATCCTACGATTACCAATACGGATACTAAGTGATCAACTGAGCAATAAAACTCGAGGCTTCATTCTCAATTCCTTAATTAAACGCCTAGATATGCAGAAGGAAACATTACTGGGATAATAAAATAAAATATCGCTTGAGTTTCGAGCTGTTTGTCGAAAAAAAAAGCTTCCTCTCAGACTTAAAAGTAAATATACGGAGTTACAAATGGAGGGAATGTAATATATTTTGGCGTTAGAGAGCAGCCGACGTTAAGAGGATATTACATTGTAGCACATGCAGGCCAGTTGAAAGATTTAGGAGTTGGCGGGTGTTAGGCGGTCGTGAAAATCGAAAGAATAGAGAAGAGGGCGAGGGCGCCCATTCGTAGGAATAGGAAGAAGAGGAGATCGACGAATTAAAACATGTCGGACTCGCGACAGTCGCGCCTCATGAATTACTTACGCGTTATTTATAATTCATTTATAATTATATTTCTATGATTCTTAATTACGTTGTTGAAAAGTAAGGTAAAAATAGAAAGAAAGAAAGAAAAAGCAATCGAAAAAATACCGGGAGCTCTTAGCGTCGAGGACTTGCCATCGATACCGTAGAAGAGCAACGACGATGATTATCAGGATGACTCGAGTGCACTGCGAACGGACACTTGCGTGTTGTGGCTTTACGAAAGCCCAACGACAATACGTTCCCCTACCGGTCGAGGTTTGAGTATTCGCTTAACCGGGGACAATGGATAAATCATGCTACAAACAAGTGGATAATAAATATTAGAGACAGGCCGCTAGGTGGCTCTGCAGCTCCCTGGTTCCCCACACCCCGTGTTATTCGTCGAATAATTGGCGAATTATCGGCATCTGGCCGCGGATTATAATAGGAGGAGATGCTGGGGCGGCTCGTGGGTGTGGGAGCCTCGGCAGGGGGTGAGACGACGCCGGTGAGCGATACTATTAGCCGGTGGAGCGGGGAGGGGGAGGGCGCCGTCGGCCATGTCAGCTGTTATTTCTGTACCGCGCCGGGAATAGAAACGCTCTCGCACGTAGGGAGCAACGGTACGCGCCCCTATTGCCGACATAACGCTCTCCTTCTAACGCGCCAGCCTCGTTTTTCTCGCTACGGCGATATCTTCCTTCCAATACAATTGCCTTCCTCGGCTCCAGACCGAGTCCGCGAGGTCGACGTTGCACCCACACCGGCCCTACCTGAGCCAGGAACCCCGCGCTCTCGTTGCCCTTCCTGGCCGCAAGAGCATTCCTAACAAGCCTCTTCTCGCTTTTGCCATCGACCCACCTCCCCCTCCCCCATCCCCCGTACCCCGCGCTCCGAAGCGATAATTTTACGGGCTCCGTCGCGCTCGGAAACAGAAGGGAGTCGGGGGCGTCAGCTGCCTCGGATCGTCGTTCCATTATTCAAATACAAACTATAAATACAATATGCGCTGACTCGATGTAAAAAAGACTAGAGTGAAAAGACTGTTGCCGGATTCGTGGATTCGTGGATTCGTGGATTCGTCAGGATTACAAGCGCTTCTTCTCCAAGTCGAAAGGGGAAGGCCTTTGATTGGCTAAGGAGATTTCTCGCCTGTAAATTCGCAATGGGCTTGCCCCTACACGTAGTTCCACCACTACCAGTCTATGAGCGATCTATGAGTCGGCCGCGTTATCAAAGCGAATAATTCGAGAACTACGTGCAGCTTGCTTCCAAGTGCAGCTAAAGAGTGTTTACGTGTACTATTTCAAGTCCTCCGAGGGCGTAATCGCATATCCAGACCTCCAGACTTCCATCGGCGTATACTAAATTATTTTATTATTTTCGCTATTGCGGTACTGTATACCGAGGCGGTACTTAAAGCTCCTCCGAGACTGAAAATGCTCGCTATAACTCGACGTTAATTTAACGGGGTGGGATTGGGGGGCGGGGGTTGTAGTAGTAGTAGTAGTGGTGGTGGTGGTGGTGGTGGTGGTGGTGGTGGTGTAGTAGTAGTGGTAGTGGTAGCAGTAGCTGTCGAGTAATTTTAAATTTCATACGGAACGCTCCCCCATCCCATCCCCCTCCTCCCCGCCCTCCCCCCCGGAGGATGCGTCGCCGCTATTATTATGCATCTGCCGTCGGTTTCTCGGAGCTTCTGTCAGCGGGAGTCGGAGGCTGGCCCCAGGATGTTATCGTTTGGCTCCTTTGACGCTCCGCTGGCGATCTATCGATGCTCTTAATATCGTAATATCGAATAGAGAGCTTTTCTCGCAGCTGCTCATCCCGGGCAGCCGATCACTCAAAGCAGCTTATGCACTCCGCAGCCACGTCGTCGCTCCTCAGCGCCATATCCCAATAACGAAAATCCAGCGATTCTAAGATCACGTACTCGTGTAAACGTATCGTCTCTCGTTCCGTCTGTAAATGAAATTTAAATCACCACGAGTCGTGATTATTTTCCAAGGGCGCTTTTCTCATAGACTTCAGTGGTAAGGCTCATTTATGTAAGGTAGCGGCTCCGTCAGAAGGTCAGGAGGCGCGTTATTAGTTAGTAGGAGCGCATGCTCCATTTGCGCTGAACTGTGTGATATTTGATACGTTAGGATAAACAGTTGTTATATCTGTGCCGGGTAAAATTGGCAAACAAAGTTACTTGAAAGCCGGCTGTCGAGCTACTTTGATAATTTGCGATTGCAGCGAAGTTGGAAAAGGCCAGTCATGCGTTAGCAATGGCCGTCGGTACACGTCGGAGAGCGATATTACTGGTTAGTAATAGTCGTGTACTAGTTACTGGGTATTCGAGGGCTCGGGAGCAAGTGGCGTGGGAGGGATAAGCGACGAGTCATCGACGATAGTTCAGCTTCCGCGGAATTAGGTTTCTATCTAAGCCGATCGATCGCTGGCAAATACAATTCATATTCTAACCCCAATAACCCTCGGCAAATAAAATAAATAATTCAATAACGCGTGTCGCAACCTATTCGCAAAGGGGGGGGGTGGCAGAGTCTCTAAGCGGATGGATCCTCGGTGGCTAGAAAATGTCACTTTCGCATTAGGTATCGTCCCGAAATCATTAGGATTCGTCCTGCAATGCCGAGGGAATCACGCGCCTCAAATTTATTGAGCACGCACGTAGTGGCAAAAAAACTACTCTTGCGCAGCCCATGCGTGCAATAACGCACACACAACGCCTCGGAATAGATATGTCTCTCCCACTGTTGTTATTATTATCATTGCTGTTATTATTATTATTATTATTATTATTATTATGCCGAGGAAGATGTAATTCCGAGAAGTGGAAGTAGCACGGCATTCCCACGATTTATTTATCACGATTATTCGGGAGGAAAGTAGGTACAGCCTTTCTCAAGTACATAAGAACGGGGAGCGCAACGTTTACCTTAAAGCAGGATTTTTCAACGAGGAAGCGGAATAGAGGCCGGGGGGGACTCTTGCTAGCCGAGCGAACGCGTATCTTCCCATGGCGTCTTGGTCGCGGCGGGGGCCGCGGGCGCCCTTTCACGTGTCGGCCGGTCAAAAAGCTTCCGATACGCTCAGCCGATCGTCCCTCTCGGCCTCTCCGTACGTGTGTACGTGTGTCGGCGAGGGGGCCGGTCACGATTCGAAATTCGTGACCGTTCGGGATCGAGCAGCCGCGGTCGAATGCGCGAGAGGGACGGGTTGGGAGCGGGGGGGGGATAGAGATAACTCCCGCGTAACCTCGCGACCTTATCTGCCGGGCATAGGTGCGCCCTTCCCGGTATTGTGGGTCGGATTCAGCGAGTGGGTAAGGTGGGAGTAAGCCCACACAACTGACCGTCACTCCGAAGCAAAGAGCAGCCTCTCCGGGAAGAATAACTCCCGAGGAATTCGGAACAATCGCTCGCGGCTCTTAATTTCGAATCAATGGCTTTTAATGGCTCCCGCCGATAAATCCCAGCGTTTGCTTTCTTAAGTCCTTTTTTTTTTTGTTGTGTCGCCCAGCTTCCCCGACATGGGCTTATTAACAATATCGGCTCCGAGTCCACGATAAGGAATCGAATGAGCAAATTCGAAATTGCCGTCGTTTTTATTATTACCTTTATAAGGTAGAAAAGTGGATAATCTGTAGGAGGTTTGGTGGGCCCGGTGAGTTGGCTGGCGGTAGGAAGCAACCTGGTACCGCTCGATAAGTCGGGACAGCGACATTATCCATGATCCGAGGAGATCGTGCATTACGCATTGTGAAAGTATTTTAATTGGGGCTTCGAGAAGAGCGCGGGACTCGAAAAAATCGATTCAAAAGAAGGCATCAAAGCAGAGAGCGGACCGACGGACGACGTTGTGTATGTAAAACGGTATATGAGGATGTACTTGTCGCTCTTGGATGACGGCTGAATGCAGAGAAGGAAGGAGTAAATAATAATTGTTTAAGGATGGCTATGTGAGGGGCAGGGTGTAGGTGGGAAGGGAGAGAGGGGGGGGGGGGTTTAGCTAGAGAGGCATTTATCCGGCCGATAGATCCGTAATATTTAATCGTCGGGATAGTTGTAGGCCGGCCGTGTCGTACACAAGTACGACGTGTGCGAAGTGTGGGCCCCACACAGGCGAGACGAGCCTCGGCTCGCGAGAAGAGAAAGCGTGAGAGTGGAACGGCGTCGCGAGCCGCTCGTATAAGGAGTCGCTCGGTCGATCCACTACTACCGGTCGCGGTCGTGTCTCTCCGCACTTGGTTAATTCACGGGGCTCGACTTACCTCGGGCGTCACCGCGTTAATACGTTAATGAAGCTGCTCGCCGATACTGCGCTTTAACGTTATTTATTTCCTTCTGCGCCCCCCCCTCTCTCTCTATCTATCTCTCCTCCCTCGCTCCCTCCTCGACAAGCGCTCGGCCGGCCCCGCACCCGTAGCCTCGGAGACGAGGTAGCGTAACGCGAGCGAGACCGCGACTCCCAACGGGATCATATTGAGCCATAATGAAGAAATGACAGGCGCGTTGGTGGTTGAGAAATGATGAAATACGTAAGCCACTGTCGGGCAGCTCTTGCTATTTACTGGCGACGCTGGGGGTATTATCATACGTACTCCGTTTTTCTATAGGCACTCCCCGTACCCTCTCGCCCCACTTGCGGCTCTCGACTGCATCTCTGCCATCAAATTAAATGCAAGATTAATTGTTGCCGAGGCTTTTATAAACACCTCGTTGTTCCACTTTATTATCTGAGCGAGAGAGAGAGAGAGAGAGAGAGAGAGAGAGAGACCCTCCAATGGCCTCTTCGATATCATATTTAAAACATTATACGGCCTTCTCTGCATTATTCCATCCTCCTTATTACTTCCTACTTTGGCCATTACCGAGACGAGGAGCGCCTCATAACCCCCCTCCCTCCTTCCTTATCTCACCATAAGTACGACTTTTAATTCTTATCTCGGAGATCTCCGTGTTCTCCCTACAGCTGATATACTTTTGCCTGTTTTTCGCCGTAGCCGAGTCGGCCGGCACGTTTAAAATATTTACATTTAAAGTATTAATTCCTCCCAATAACAGCCAATTAAACTTTAGCGTTTGCTTTATTCTGAGAATGAAGCCGAAGGAAAATAAGGCTCGGAGAGGTCGGGCAACAAGTTTTGCAGTCAAGGTGAGCCGTACGTAACGCCGCGGATCAAATAACTCCATTAAATTTTCTTTTGTAAATTGGATTAAAGCGATTATGAGCTGAATTTAATAGTGTCATGACTCGCCCTCCTCCCACGAAGCAACGGAATTTTTACTTTTTCTATTTTTCTTTCATTTATTTATAAAGTGCTCCGACCTTAACATACGAATATAAAAAATCTTTAGATAACCAACGTTGGGAACACGCTACTGTTGTTGATCGAGTCCGCGATGTTGTAAACAAGCCTGTCTGACCCTCGGTTGTGTAACATTTATAACAACCCACATTCGAAATATCTAACGACATTCTAGGTGTATTATTACGGTCGCTCCGAAATAAATAAATAAATATAAAAAAGAAAAAAAGAAGAAGAAAAAAAAAAGGAATCCAGTCTCTCGGTGCGCTTTTCCTGTCGATCGAAAGTTCAAATTGCTCTGCACCTGCAGCCGTAAGAAATGAGAAGAAAAATCGATATCGATGATTTAGTAAGGCGGACACATTCTCACATTCTAATGATATGTCGCTTTAGCATTTATTTTCATGCGTTTCATTGATGAGCTTCGATTTCTAAATTGTGTTGCTTACCTAATGATTATTGAATCATTACCATAAACATTTCATCTTTTCTTTTTTTTTTTTTTTTTTAAGTCTTACCTTATCAATTAATTCAACGTATCCGTGATTTTGAATCACGTGTATATACGTATATATAGTTGTAAGTCTCGAGCACAGCACCAAAGAAAGTTTAAAAATGAGATTTTCCAAGCCTATTACGCGAATTACGTCATTTCGTTCAATTGAATAATTTGAGATCTTACGGCTATAATGACTAGAGAAAATAAATTATACGAGACCTCCTTACGTATTCCGCGAAAATTCAAATACCGTACTTAAGGAATTCATCTAAAAATTGTATTAATTACAAATATTAAACGGTTAAAACTTTTTATTTTTTAAAATTTATTCGAATCTCATAATAAAACTTGTTTACTCAGTTTTACATTTTTACTCAATTTTACGCTTGTCTCTCGGCCATATTTACATGCTCAATTAAACATTTTTATTTATACATTTCCTGTAGCTCAATATAAATTCTCTCCTTCGATTTAGACTTCAATAACATTGCTTATTATTCATTTCATTTACATATTCGTGTTGTGTTAGCTTTCAAGTAATACGACTTCGAGTACCTCAATTATTAATTACCTTACAAATAATAACTGTAGCTCGTGCCGTTCAATTACGCGCGCTTTTAATTATTTAATTATTTACCCACGATGCAATAGGATTATATAAGCCATTTATGCGTGAATAAATAAATATAAAGAAAAGGTTATTTAAAGCCTTGGACTCGGCCATTGTGAATATTGACAATATTAATTTCAAAATCTTTAAATTGTTTTTATTTGACAGCGCGCAATCGATTGCTTTGTAAAAAAAAAAGAAGGAAAAAATTACATTAATAGGCACATTTCATCGACCTACGATCTGTCGTATACAAATAAACACATATTATTTTATGTAAATGAAGTTTTTCCATGATCTTGTCATTATCGCAGATTCCATGTACGTAATTTGTAGCTGAAAGTTATGAAGCGGTAGTGTCTCAATATTTGCGTGCACACACCTATACACGCAATATATGCGCATATAACGATATTTGTATCCCGTTTAAATAATGAATTATTTAAATGGCTCCCGTGAAAGCAATGCCACAGTAAAAATAGCCATTGGCGTTTAGAAAACGTTGAAAGTAGGATTTCCTCCGGGTTTTGTAATTATTGATTATTCGATGGGGCTGCGTTGGGGGGCGGGGAGGGGGAGGGAGGGAGGGGTCGTTATTGCGCCTTTAGCAAAATCGCGTATAAACGGCATCGTTAATGCGACTACTTAATTTTGGCAAATTGAGCTCCTAATGGAATGTGCATAAGTAACGCGGCACAACTAACGTGCCACGGAGGTAAGGGAAACCATTCCCTTGAATAGTTGAAATAAATGCAAGGAACTGCACCTGGGAAGTAAACGGGGTCAACGCTTTTCATTATCGCCAGGCTACCACTTTATAAGCCAAGAAATAAATGCTGGAAATAAGGGAAATAAGGGAAATAAGGTAAATAAGGGCGTCCAGGTCGCTCGAATCGGCTTGAATTATAATTTTCAGCAAATCAGGTCGGCGCGTGTATGGTGGAATTAATCGATCGGCTCGCGCGGATTAGCAAAGAAACGAATGTTTGTCGAGCAGTTGTTTGCGAGCCAGAGCCTCGGGGCCCCACGAATACGAGTTCCCGACGCCTCGTTCGCACACCAAGAGCCGCGCTAAGAAATTCCCGTCCGTGTCCTATCCTTGCGTTTCCGCATCGCTCCCTGTCCGGTGTTCCCCTCGCCGGGCGAGCGAGCGCCCCGGTAGCTGGCATAGTCATTACTATAATGACGACGAGGGTGCGGCACTGCTCGCGGGACCGACCCGACCGAGTAGTCCGCTTCTCCGTGACCGCTATGAGACGCGACGACGAGATGACGGTCCCGCCGTCGGAGCAGCTGTCGCCGAAAGATATTTTTCAACGGGGCTAACGGGGGCAGGGGACTTTACGTTATCCCGGATTTACGACGCGCACAACTTTTCCGCTTAGAATGGAAAAGGCGGATTTTTAAAAGCGGAAAAACTACTTGCGCGGCTGGCGGCTCTCAAATTACTGCCAACTAATTTGCTCTCCTGTCGCACACCTTGTAAATACCTCAAGCTAATGGAAGCCATTAATGTTACTTCTCGGTCCTCGGCTCTCGGTCCTAATAACGATATTATTCTCTAGAAAGTACTCGCTGCTTCCCTACTGCTGCCTCTCCTCCTTACCACTGCTACGCTTCCTCCCCCCCCGCCCGCTCGCCCGCCCGCCCGCCACTTTCCTCGAATACAGCCCGAGCCTCTTTTACGTCTTTTTCAAAGACAATTTCCCGGCCCAAGATTGGCTTGCGAGGATAAGCGACGTCAATTGAATCGTTAATATCCATCTCTTTCTACAATTTCTTCCTTCAATCTCTTCGTCGAAACAATGAGGCTGCATGCACGTATACGTATACGTGTATATAATTGTATATAATAAGTGTTCTATTCGGAGTTCGAGAGCCAGCGAGGGCTCTTAATTGAGAAAATCCGCTTGAGAGCGGAGCGTTGAGTTACGAGATAAGCAGAATATAATAATACTTACTTACTTAGCTTCGATCTTGATAGTCGCTCTCCGCGATTCAATCTTTCCTATATTTTCCTTGCATAAGCCGAAATTTTTACCTTATCATCCACTGGCATCGCTACAACTTATCTCCTCCGCAGCTTTACCTGACGAGAGCTCGGGGATTAATTGGGTTTTGAAAAATCAAGATCTCGCTATCTATATCGAGCCAGTCTAACCTCTTATCGACATTCGCATAGCGATTAATTAACCAATTATCCCGAAACCATAAATGGGAATGGCAGGCATTTACCTCTATTCATGACAAATTAATAAATAAATAAATAAATAAATAAATGAATAAATGAATATGTAATTAATTTTGTAACTCTTCTCTTTGCAGTTCAATTTCGTCGGAAGGATTTTGGGTCCGCGGGGAATGACGGCTAAGCAATTGGAACAAGAAACTGGATGCAAAATCATGGTGCGAGGCAAGGGATCCATGAGGGACAAGAAAAAGGTATTTTTATTAGGTTATTTTGACGAGTGACCGGTACACGGCGTCAATTACTCGATAAATTTAAATACTTGGATTAGATGGGCAAGTAGATGGAAACGCAGTGCTCGTTTTACAATAATAATGGAGAGACAGCAAATTATCCTTTCCCATGCGAATGCAAGAAGACTTTATAGAAATAGGAAGTCTCGATGGCGGCTTTGTTGATGGTGATTACCGCGAAGGGTATGCGATTAGTTAAGCGGGAAAGTTGAAGTCGGTGGAGTGCTAGTCCAGGGAGGAATTTCAATTACAGCGGGATCCGTGACGATCGCACAAAGTCATAAGGCTCACGGAGTCAGGATAAGGATGGAGCGGGATAAACGGGGCTGGACCTCATCTTTACCTCCTGCGCAGCAGCTCGTATTGAACCGCGGCCAGAATCTATTCTGTGTTCAGCGGCAGGGGGAGGGAGACGCTCGACCTTCCCGACAACTGCGGAGATCGCCGGCATTATATGACGAGTTGGGCGCATCCGAGGAAAGTCTATCAGCGAATGAAATACAAATTGAGTGAGGGAGAGAGAGAGAGAGAGAGAGAGAGATTTCGGCGGTCTCTCATCCTCGCTCCCTCGAGTTAATTGCCCGTGAAATCGTTCCGCCGTTTTTAGCGGACTTAACGAGACCACGAGATATTTAGTTTCGTTCCTCTGATTGCGCTCGCTCTTGCGGGCGAATTAGTCCGGCTGCGCATGCCCTGATTGCACCTTATTGGCAATTACGGCCCGCACCGTTTTAAGGAAGCCCCCGCCGATGCCTCGGACTTCCTCTCGGAAAACAGGGCCACGAGCCTTTATTAGCCAGGCCCCTGACCCCTCGATCCCGCACAGCCCCCCCCCGCTACTTTTTCTTCGTCGTTGCGGCTCATTTGTCCCTCGCGCCCGACGCAAGCCTAACGACCCCCCACCCCCCACCCCGAGTCCCATTTTCACCGGCCTTTCCACATTTTCGGACTCGCCGTCGCGATCTTAATTCCAAGCGCTGTTTTTTCTTGAACCGCTCTTCTTAACAAATCCTCCCAAGCCGTCCTATAATTCGCTGATTCACTTATTTATCTCCTTTAAGTATTTCATGCCCTTTACATTTTTCATTCCCAATTGAGAAATTGAGGGTGGGAAGGGGGGAAGGGGGAGAGGGGACAAAGAGGGGCAACTTATTATTAGTTAATTAAAGCCATCGTAAACTGGTCAGAAGCGGTACCAATTGCTCTTTAATAAGCCCTCTTTCCACCACGAGGCAAACAAACGAACGGAAAAAAGGAAAAGGAAAAGGAAAAAAGAGCCAAGTAAAGGAAGAGGAGGGGCAATAAAATCCTCGATTTAAGCTTTACCGTGAACAAGCAAATTGTAATAATTTTCATTAGGCCTTCACGGCGACACTAAAATAGTTATTTTGCTCAATTAGGATGCATAAATTGCTCGGGAATTCAGAAGATGGAATAAGAGCATGGAAAAGAGTAGGCGAAACGGAAGAGAATTTAATGTACGGGGTTATTAACGTAAAAATATAAATGCCGTTTTAATCAATATTGATTTTGGATTTTGCATTCGCGTGTAAATTAAAGGTTTTTTTTTGTTTTGTTCCTTTCCTTCTCTTAGCGATAAGATTATAGTAAGCGTAGTGTTTAAAAAGGAGAAGAATGAAGCCGAGCTTTTGAGAAGCCGTTATTAAGGCAATTTTATTCCTGGGAGTGTTCCGAGTCGGGACAGGTCGAATTTTCTGTGTATAGGCTCAGCTACAAGTCCGTGTAAAACGAACTTTATATAGCATTTTAATGGCAAGGATCCGCGTTCGCGAATCGAGCCGCTGCGCGTGTGTGTTTTTGCATTAGCACGTGTATGTATAGCTTGGGCGGAGGCCGGAGATCGTGTCCAGATATTGCGAAACGCGTGTCTCGCCCCACCTCCGCTCCCCAATAGATTCTCGCGATTTTCCTCCGTTCCTCACACCGGCAGAGAAATATTGCCCTGGGAACGGGTAGTTTTTACCTCGTGCTTTATTGGACCGTCCTTATAAACTTCCCTTTAAGCCTTTGATTGAAAATCCTGGTCCTGGTCCTGGTCCTGGTCCTGGTCCTGGTCCTGGTCATTCGCTGGAGGAGCCGCGGGGGTGAGAAAGAATATACATCAGCAGGAGAGACGGACGAGTCGCCGCGGCCCTCGTCTCTCGAGGTCGACGATGACGTAAGGCCATCTGGGACCGCTAAACGTCGACTCGCTATCCCGTTTTTTCTCCCCTTATTCTCTTCCCTTTTCTTTTTTTTTTTTTTTTTTCTATCCTCTGTCGCTCTCGTAAGGACAGGCTCAATGGCTCTTCTTCTTTTCTTTTTTTTTTCCATTCCCAATTACATTTGTCGTCCCGTAGATCTCAGGCGGACGTCGATACCAGCTGCCGGTCGAAAATCATCCTCTACGAAGATCCGAAAAATTGCCCGTTTTCGCGGATAATATTATCGATCGGCCTCCCTCGGCTCGAATCTCTTAATCACGCGGTGGTATTATTTACCCATCGACTCCGATCATCTTTACGGTCGGAAGGTTTCTTTATATCGGCGAAAGCGTTGGCACAAGCCTGCCAATACTTTCCTTATACTGGTCAGTTCAATCGATCAGGATTGACGGCCCTTTGACACGGTTCCCGATATCGAGTCGCGAATTCCCCCGCGTATTCGGTCGCGTTGGCTTTCATAACATTCTCTCCCCCCGCCCACCGTCTCCGCCTCCTTCTCCTTCTCGGTCGCCGCTCGCTCCATCAGTTAGTTATCTCGCTTTTAGCGTGAAATTGCTAAGAGCCTGGCGCGCATTCGATTCTATCTTGGGATTTATTACTAGATTTTAGGCTTGAGCTGCTTACCAGTCGCTCGTATCCCGCTTTATTCCCACTCTGCATTCTGATCCGCCATTACGGCTCTATCTACCTGCAGATGGCTCTCTTAACAGAGCTTCCTTAACGAACTTAACTTCGTGAACCCCCGCCCGATCCCCGACCACTATCTCTCGCTCGATAGGACGCCCGGTATTTCGATGTAATTTTAAGAAATTCATCTTGTTTATGAACTGCACGTGTCCCCGCGTAAAGCAAAATACTTCGCCAAACATTGAAAGATAATCTAACCCGATGTTTTTCAAGCTACCACCTCTTGACGTCCTCACGAACGCATCAGGAACGTAAGTATTTTATACAGCAGATATGCCAGTTAAAGCACGTATTGCGATATATGTATATCTGTTTACACGTACATCCCATGTAATATTTCGTAAGAACTTTGTTTTTTTGTTTTCTTTTTATCCGTAGAAAGCACAGCGTCGTCTATATTTTTTTTTAATTTTCAATCTTAAGTTCTTCTTTAGCTCTTTCGTATGTAGTAGCGAAATGTCGTAGTGAATGTTTCCATTATTTGGTTTCTATTCTTATTGATTATTGTTATTGATTATTATTATTATTATTCATTATTATTATTCATTATTATTTCATTTAAGTTGTGTGGTAAGTAAGACCTGTGATAGTATACCAGAACTGCTTTATTATATGAATTATTTTATTCACGAGGTGTTATCATTTTGATGTTGTTGAGCTATAATAAGCGCGCGCACATTACGATATTTGAGTTTTGCTAGAATCTATTGGACTTGCGTAAGCGTAATCTTGTTTAATGGTAAATAGTAAAATCGTTTCGGAGTTACGGCACACTATGCGCACCACAATCCATAATACGACGATGAAGTGCTGGCATGATCGAGCATTGTCTTCAAGTATCTATTGCGTGTGCGTGCGCGCGTGCATGCGTGCGCGCGTTTTAAAACGACAGTTAGCTCGAGTGCTTGAGCATGGAGACATTGCTGCATTAGTCGGGATCCGATCCCTGAAAGCACCTTAAATGTCCCAGGCCAGTCCCAGCCAATGTATATTAACCCCTTTGGTCTTTGGTCTGACACAGGAGGAGCAGAACCGCGGGAAGCCAAACTGGGAGCATCTCACGGACGAGCTTCACGTCCTGCTGACGGTCGAGGACACAGAGAATCGGGCGACGCTTAAGCTCGCCCGCGCAGTCGAGGAAGTTAAAAAGCTCCTCGTGCCCGTGGTGAGAAAGTTCCAATTACTCGTAATCTCGCGGACCTCTAATCAACCACCTCTTGCCCCCCCCACACACACACACATCCCTGCCCCCAAATTTCCTTTTATCCTTTCGTCTGTCGATGCATAGCGAGCGAGCGAGTCTATTATGGAAATGGACCCGAGGTAGATCTCAATCGATGGGGACACGAAGTATCGTCGTCGGGCCCGTCGCGCATCCGGATCCCCACACGAAGCTCTTAAAAATAGTTCCTTAAGCCAGTCAGTCGCGTATCGGTAAATTTATCGCTCCACTCGCTCATCATGAGCCATTGGAGCGAGTGTGTCGTTAACGTTTGGTCGGCATTGGCTATTAGCGCGCGTAGCTAAAGCTTATCTGTTAAGGCAGTCTCGTCTCGGGAGGGCGGGGGGCGTAATGGGCGAGGAGGGAGCGTGAGAAAGCCGAAAGGGGGGGAGCCGAAACGAAGCGCCGGAGGATCTATCGAGGTTATTAATAAGGAGCTGGTATCGGATATCAGGGGGTGGGGACCCGGGTCATTTTCACCTGGCAGGCCGAAACTCGGCCTCGGAAGAGGTAACCGGATCTAGGCGTCCTCTCGTATGCGCGGCCCGTAAAAAGCGCGCGACATCAATCGAGAGCCGTAGCGGGGAGGGGATGAAGGAGGCAATCGTCCGCCTATTATTAATACGAGACGTTGGATTATCCGGGTCTCGGAAATCAGGCCGGGAGGATCGACTTCATAAGCAGTGGCAGTGGCGGAGGCGGAGGCGGCGGCAGCGGTTCACCTGCCCGCGCACCCCATCCCGTCGACAAGTATCGGCCTCTATCGGGGTTTCGGGAACGGGAGCGAGTTAAATGCGTAACACGCCCACGCGACCAGGGAGACCCGGACCCGTTCGTCGCGCGCGATTCGCCGACGATTAAGGGCGCCGAGTCGATTTTCGCTATTTTTATTCGCGCCTCGCCTCTATTCCAGCCTCTCCTCCCACGATCCTCCCGCACCTCCTTCGCCACCGGAATCGAATCGTAAAACCGAATTCGCCAAAGACTCGGGCGCGAGAGAGACGACCGATTCCACCTACGAAACAGCTTAAATAAATAAAATCAATGGATCGCGAGCTCGTTCCATCTCGCCCATTTCTGACACTAGAGCAATGGGACAAGTGGGCTGTTCTGATTACCTATGGTGGTTCTTCTTTACGAATGTAATGGGATGGGGTGGGGGGATCCGTTGAAAGGAGACTCCTCGCCTGGAGCTCATATGCCGATGTACGATAGGCGTCGTTAACCATTTTATCCGTGGATCGCGCAGTTATACCCCTCTCCCCTCGTAAAACATCGACGGACTCTGATATTAAACGACTGACTCCCTGTTCCTACCAATGCATATTGCATCAACAAATGTCTCCTCCCTCCCGACCCCCTAAAAAAATCCTCCTCCGTCTCGGGTTAATGTAGTTTTAACGATAATGACAATTATTTTTAGCAAGCCGACGGGGAAGATGAATTGAAGAAGAGACAGCTGATGGAGCTCGCCATTATTAATGGGACCTACAGGGACTCTAACACCAAAGTAACTACAGCCACAGGTAACATTGGTCATTGGCATGGTTTCTTGTTAGTTTGTGTCTAAATCGAGTATTCACTCTCCCTAGAGCCTTTATTTTTACAACGTGCTCTCGTATAATCCAACTTCGAATTTCTCTCCCCCCCCCGCCCTCGCCCATTGCCTGTTACTACTTGGATGCTTTAAGTTGTTTTATTTTTATTGTTCCCATAATAGTCGTCTTTTTCCGTAAAGGGAAAGTTAACTTTGTGTTACACGGAAGGGTAACTTCTATGACAAGTTGGCCATTTCCTTAGCTGTACATTATAATCTCTAATATTATTAATAATGATATTGAAAAGCGTGGAGGAGGGAAAGGGGCTGATGTAGACACAAACTAACAATGATAGAGAGATAGTGAAGAAGGCCCCGACTTATAATACGATTCATTCTAGCCTTTGACATTGCAGCCTGCGACGAGGAATGGCGACGCGTGGCCGTAGCCGCAGCCGAGACCCAGCGCCTCCTCCCAGGACTGGGCACCCCCATGAGGACGCCGAGCGCCCCCCTCGGAGCGCCCCTCATCCTCTCACCCAGGATATCCGTCCCGACGACGGCTGCCTCCCTGCTCAACGGCTCCGGACCTCCGGGCTCGCTCCTCTCCGCGGGCGACCCCCACGGACTAATCTACGCCCCCTACGCGGACTATGCCAATTACGCGGCCCTCGCCAGTTCGCCCCTGCTGACCGAATACGCCACGGCTGACCATTCTGGTGGGTTGTTCGCTCGCTGACGCTGAAACAGAGAGAAAGAATCGCGGCCCTTCGACGTCCGTAACCGAGCGAACCCGGTTCTCCTCTCTGTCCTCCGCATACCATCCCCGATGCCCCGTCGACCCCAGCCCCAATGACCCGACCCCGACCCCGACCCCGGCCCCGGCCCCGGCCCCTACCGGCAACCTCACCGGCAACCACACCGGCAACCACACCGGCAATCGCACCTTAAATCGTTGTGGCTACCGCTGACGCTGACTTCGATGCTGCTGATGACGACGATACATCCTACATCGCTACATCGCTAGCGCCGACCCGGTTACCGGCATGCCATACCGTACCCTATCTGTCGAAGCCGCGTAGTACCACCCTCGACGTCTCACCAGTGCCAACAACGACAACGGCCACTCTGACCCCACTCCCACCCATCCACCCACTCGCCCCATGCCATCCCACGCGCGTTTAGTATTTATATGTTAAGCGTATACGTTATTATAGCTGAGGATATAGAGTAGAATAAGAACGACTGCCAGCCGCCCGTCCGCCCCTCCCCGACCGCATCGGCCAATCTCACGTATTTAGTGGAGTTGCCGGGGAGGAGGACCGGCCGGGGGAGGGGGACTGCTTGAACTCATTCTGCTGCATATCTTTGACGAAGAAAAATAAATGTGTACACGCGTTATTATTGTTGTCGACGGCGGCCACGACGACGACGACGACGACGACGACGACGACGTCATGCGACCGACCACTGTCACCTTAGCTCCTTAAGTCTTCTTCTTACCTATCGCTCTCTGAATTACTTGCCACTTCCTTTTGAGGACTTCCTGATCTCATTTCTTGCTTTTATTCTTTTGAGAGATTTGTGAAAGCGCGAAGTGAGACGCGCAGGAGGAGGAGGAGGAGAAGGAGGGAGAGAGGGAGGGGGCGTGCAATGCCGAGGTCGCAAATTCAAAGAATGCGATCGCTCCTCGTACCCCGGGGTCATCACCTCGAGGACGTTGAGCGCTCGGCGAATTTGCCTCCTCGAAAATTTATCCGCCATTCCGTTCCTTCTGCTTTTTCCTTCATTCGTTAAGAGATGAAGATGCTATCCGTCACTTTTCCTCTCATTCTCCGTATTATTCCGCCGCGCAAATCTCTTGAGATACTTTATTAACAAACCTTAAGGTCTGTGTTAATCAAAAACTATTTGAAAATATTGATTCGTGCGATTCTCGGCAGCTTTGGCCGGCTGCGAAGGGGGCTCGATAAGCCGTAAGATTTTTTAATAAGATCGCGTGACTCGACTCGGCTTTCGACTCAAGTCCGTGCGTACACACGCACGCGTGCACACGTATTTACGCACTCGAGTGCGCAAAGGAACGCGTTTGACGCGAAAAAGTATATTTTTAGATGGAATTCGTGGCTCCGATCAAACGGATCTTCGGATCAAGTAATTCAGAGAGCTTACGTATCTTCTATAATTATTACATTAATTATCTACTCTGTCTTTTAGTTCTACGTACCTATTATTATTAGTAATATTAAATATTATCATACGTTTTTCACTTTATAACGATTTAACGAATCTCGAGGCGAGAGAGAAAAGAAGAAGTTTTTCAAAGCGGTTCGAAAGTAGTATAATTGTCCCTTTTCCGCGCGACGAGTACGCCATGCGCGCTTTATCGCGTGCGGATTGGCGAACAAAATGCAAAAAAAAAACAAAAAAAAAAGGAATAAAAAGAAAAGGAAACAAGAACAAAAAAAGTAAGTAGACGCGGGAAATCGATTTGGCTCAAAAGACAAAAAAACGTAAAAGAGAAGGGAGGGATCGTTTTTTCTCTCCTTCTTTCATACGAAGGAGTTATTAAGGTGTAGTAAGCTATTTATAAAGTAAGGTAATTTAGACAGATTTTTTTTTTTTTTTTTTTTTTTTTTAATTAGGTGGGGTTATTGGGTGGGGTGGGGGGTTAGCTCGTAGATCGTTAGCTCGCGGAGCCTCGGGCTTAGGTGGGAGGGGACGTCGTAGGTGGGGAAACGTAAAGCAAATGTGTTCAGTCGCGTAGATCGGAAGGAGTGCGCTCCTCCGGGTCCGTGGCTCGTAGGGATAACCGAAGGGAATGGCGCTGAAATGAAGGGCAGCCGGATAATTGACTGAACGGCTGGTGCCGGTAGATCCTCGATCGACTAAAAGAAGCTCGTATTTTAATAAAAGCCCACGGTTCCCGTATCCATCATTTAGTGCCATTTATGTACGGGACCGGGAGCGGGACCGGTCGCGCCGATCGTGTCCCTTCGTTTTCTAGCTCGTTTCAAGGGAAATAAGTTGTACGGCATTACCGATTCTCGGCGACAAGCAGCGAGCGCAAGCTGCCGCAAGATTTTATTTAGCCCCGCTAATTATATAGAAATAAAGTACGCGTGGCCGCGCCGCGTAGCCTGCGTATACAGTTAGTTGTAAGCGCGTAACGTAAGTACCGCGTGACCGTAGTCTAGTTTAAAACGAGGCCGAGAGCATCGCGCGCTCCTCGCACTCTCGCACTCTCGACTTCTCGGCTTCTCGGCTTCTCGGCTTCTCGGCTAATCGAGGAAGGGAAACAAAACAAAACAAAACAAAACAAAACAAAACAGAAAATAATAAAAATGAAGAGTACCCCTCGAAGGGGATCCTCGTGAGTAGTGAAGCCACGGAAGGAAGGCTCGTCGAAGCCGACGAGTTGGCTGCCCGGGTCGCGCGATACCCTCGGCGATTACGCATGGGAACGCTTACTAATAATTACCGAAGCTCCCGTTACGCTGACGCGACGAAAGACGACGGTATCGTGCGGGCGGGCTTGCGGGGTTGCGGGGGGTCTGGGGGGGGAAGGATAGGGATAACACGAAGCTTGTAGTAGGCGTACTCGGGGGAGCGCGCGATATAATAGCTGAATCAGTCAATTACTAGTCGCTGTTCGTCAGTTCTGAGTTTTTGCGTTGCACGCGACGTTCATCGCGACACACTCGTACCAACACACACGCACAGCCTCACGCACACGCGCCCGGAGCCTTTTCTGTATACTGCGTACTAGTGCGAGTTCCGCCGCGTGCGCTCGAAGATGTTTTTCTTCTTCTTTGTCTTCCCAATAACCTTCGATTCGAACTCGCCGATACGAGAGGAAGCCGTTGGCGAACGTCGTCGTTCCTTACATTATCTCTTCGTAAAATAAAAGGAATACTATCCCTATACTTGTATTACCGGCACACGGATCTTGCAATGGTTGTCTTTTATTTATTTTAGCTTTATTAAGCGGACTCGGTTGGTAATTTTTTAACCCGGAAAAGCAGATAAACCCAACCAAAACTTTTTTAACTCCCAACAAGTCGAGACAAGAAAGTTCTTTCTTTAATTTTAATATTCATTTTCTAAACGACAACCACGACAAAAAAGGAGCGAAAAAGAAAAGATGAAGATAATATAATAAGGAACAACGTCTCGCGTTATCTCTTCTTCGTAATCCCGGAATGAAAAGATCGTCGCCGCGGTTCTATTTTTACGAAAGCGTCACTAGTCCGAAATTCACTTTCTGAGATTACAAAACAGTAATTTTAACGACGGAACGATCGCGCTCTTTTTATTTCTCTTCTCCCGGAAGGCGATTATGAAGGTAATCGACCGGGGCACATCCAGCCTTGGATTTCTGGATATTAAATTGCTCATTAACCGAATTAAATCGCTCGAATACGGTCATTCGATTACGTGAAAATTCTCTGCGTCCTTTATGCGTAATAGCATCGGACAGAACAACGGAGACGAATCTTTCTGGGCGCGCGTGCGCGCTTGTGTGTGAGCGATTATGTGTTGAAGAGTTCGTAAATCGAAGTTAAATAATTCGTTAGCTCGAAAGCTTTATAAGGGAAGTCATTCGCTTATGACGATTGCTTGTTTTATTTTTTTATGTTTTTTTTTCCGTCGCTCCTCGTAAGGATATAGAAGGCAATGATCGATTACCGATCGAGTTGTAATATTTCCAATGAATCAGGTATAGCCATCTTTCGTTAATTTATACACTTTTAACGCGTTCTGAGCTTGCTGTAGAATTGCGAGCAAGAATTCCACAGATGAAGAGTTATATATTAACAGGTAACTGTATAATCGTTATAACTAAATGAAAATGTGCAATATTAAGTAAAATTTATAAAAGAGTTAAGGGGCAAGTTTGCTGTATGTATTATACAATAATTAAAATATTTATAGTTGAATTATCAAAATCTACAGGGAAATTTGCAATACATTAAATGACAAGAAAATGGTTAATTAGGAAGAGTTGTGAATATTCGTATAGGAGGGTGGAGGAGGAGAGATTAGAGAGGATCGGCTACCCTCTATGCCAGTATCGAATGAGAACTTGTTTCCTCTCGTTGATTTGCTTCTTCAACGAGGTCTTATTCCTCGGACATTTCTATACTCTGCGTGTGTGCACAGGTGCATGCAGAGCAGACCGTTCGTCCATACGTAAGCTAAATATATAATATATCGTAATATATCGCGAGAGACAGGCGCGGCCGAGGATATACACTGACACTTAGGTCAATTTTCTATTATACGTGAGTGTGTGAGCGCGCGCGCGCATACGTGGGCGGGGAGAGAGAGAGAGAGAGAGAGAGAGAGAGCAGCAAGTCCATTCGTCAAACGTAAGCAGTGGTAGAGCGCAGTTTTTAGAACTTTATTAGTCAGAGAGAAGAAGAGTCAGGTCGAGTTTTATATTTAGAAGTCCGCCGGGAGTCGTGCAGGGCCGGCCATCAAAACGCTAGAGAAGAAAGTGGCGGTTAGAAAAGAGAGGGAAAGCATTTTTTCGTCTCTCCGTACGTGACTCTCCTCGTTCGTCCGTCCGCCCCTCCCCGCCAACTTACTCCTCCGCCACTTATTTTTCTCGGCTATTTTTATTACTCTTAGTAGCTGCATTCATTTATTTATTATTATTATTATTATTATTATTATTATTATTATAATTATTTTTCCCTCATCAAGCGCGAGGAAACAATTTCTTTAATGTCGGCGAAGGAGTGAATGTCGCGTCGGGGATTAAATTATCGACTCACTATTCGATCCTTTCAGTCCGATGTACACTCATCGCTCTCTCCTTCTACGCTTCTTGTATTTATTGAGCAGAGCAATTATTCTATTGATATCTTTGGCAGTAATTAATGGACTATCCGAGCCGTATGGCTGTAACGGTGCGCCTGTTTATTTCAGGCTCGATGATGATTTAGCTCCAATATAACGTTAATCCGATCGACAGTGGATCGATAGAAAAATGCAAATGCACTTTCAATTCCCGATTATTTCCATCTTATCGTCATTATTATCTTCTTCTTTTTTTTTCTTCTTTTAGTATTAATATTATCATTGTTGATGTTGTTGTTGTTGTTGTTGTTCTTTGCAAACGAAGTATCCAGTTACCCACGACGAATTTGCACTCGTGCCCGCTTTCGCCCTGAAAACGATGAAGTTGCCTCTGTTTTTATCTTTCAAAAATTTTACGGTAGATCTAAAAATATGAGAGCCGGGCGGGTCTCTCGAAATAGTAACGGCTCATCGATACGCGGCTGCTCCTACTGCGGCTGGAGAAAAATCCAAAAGAAATCCAATTCCAACATGGAATTATAGACTCCGACACTACAGAACGAAAGTAATTGAAATCCCAGGGAATGTGGCGAAGCATCGAACGGGAAATAATATTAAATGCATCGATTAAAGTCCATTATTACCACATTATCGATTATGTATTAATTTTTTTCCAGTCGCCGGGCGAGTGATAATAGTTTCAATAACACTTTAACCGAATTTATTGGCCAATTTCCAGGAATAATCCGGGTACTCCTCTTCAATAACACAGAACAGATATATAAATTCACGGTACGTTTTTCATTAGGCCAAGATATTGCAAGATATCGAGTCGAAATTTCAATGAAAAAGACTCGAATGAATGTGTAAGAAGGTCTGCCCGAGTCGTTAAGTCTTTGCTCTCGTCGGTTTTTCAGGGCGGAACGAATACATCGTGCATTACTCAATGCAATAATCAAAGGCCATTCATAATTGTTATAGGTTTAATTATATGCAATATAGACGGGGCATACATAATATGCGTCTGCACGCACAGGGAGCGCATTATATTTTAGAGATTACGAAAAGAAGTATGTAGGAATAGATTATACGTTACGTACGGAGTCGCGTAAGCGCGTGTATTTATTTAACGAAACGACGAGATTTCTCATGCACGCGCCCGCGTACTACACATACACGCGTCTATACATACCCGACATGTATATACATACATACAGATACGCATATACGTATGCATATTATACGCATGCATACACAAATACACTGCGCAAGCTCACACGTATTTATGTACACACATGTCGTAGTTGAAGAGATTAGCTTTGTTTGTTGCCTTGGTTAGATTTTCGCGGAGCTTTTTGCCCGCACGGCGTAGCCTTTTAAGCGAATTCTAAGATGGAAGCTCCTCTACTGATATTTTTATAAGCTAATTAATTTTATATGTTAATTACTGTTAATCAAAATGAAGATTTAATTCGTTGCGTCGGTGATGCTATAACACAGATATCGTAATACGAGATTTTTCTTTCAATTATTGTTAATCCTAATTTTAATTATTTTTACTGCTCTTAATCGGTGATGGTTTTTATACGATTCGTTCTTAAGTGGCGATTTTCGTTTTATATCCCACAAAGACGGTTTAATCGCTTAATTGACATCTATTGTTGCAATATATCTTCTTCTCCTTCTCTTCTTCTTCTTCTTCTTCTTCTTCTTCTTCTTCTTCTTCTTCTTCTTCTTCGTCACCGCTATCATAGACATGAAAAATTAGCGAAATTAGGGGAATTAGCGCCTTAGATTAATAAAGTTTTCATTTACATATGTATTGCCATTAACCACGCGATCAAGTTATGAATAACGTAGCAAGTGACACTAGAATCTGGAGTTAATTCGTGAGCAAAACTATCCCTAGGGTTGAATAAATCATCAATAATACAAATAACACGCGACTAAAACAACGACTATTACTACTACTACTAACTAATCGTACATCGGTCTATGCATTTTTCCTACGGAAGGACTTAGGACTTGTAAATTCTGAACTCGAACCGCATAGGCCTGCCATAACATTTATTTATTCTAATCTACGCTTTTACGTTTCGAAACAACTTAGTACACACCGTTTTTCTCTTTTTCTTATCATCATTATTATTATTAACATTCGCTCAAAAGTCCTGAATTAAAATTCTTCCATTTCACAAGGCTAAACAATTACTAATATTTTTGAAATATTACTTCGAATCTCTAAATAAACTATTGTTTTTTTAATATATTATCGATTTATACATTGGTAACTTATTTTGACTATTCGAACATTATTCGCGAGTACCTTTAATTTTTTTAATTTGATAACTTGAATTAGGCAGAGCGACATTTTTTATCTGATTTTTATGAATCTTTCGTCCTTAGGTCGAATATGCATTAGATGAAATGATAAAAAATAATGCTTATGATTTTTCAAAATTATAGGAACTAGTTATAGCACTAGTTTATCTACATTTCGACGATACGCTGTTGCTTTTTTTTTTTTTTTTTTTTTTAAATTAGAAGAATAAAAAAAATCGGTACTCTTTCGTGAAACAATATGACAAAACAATACCGCAAATTGTATTAGCTTGATGTAATAATAATAATAGTAAGCGAAAGGTCTTTACGCGTTATTCTATTCGTGTAGATAGGAATGGCTGATGGTTAGGTAGTGTTAGATAAATGCATGTATTACATACGGATACGTGTATATGAAAGGCAAGGAGAATGAGACGAGGATTGCATAGGAGTTGTTTTATTCCGTTTTTGCGCGTCTGCATATGTAGGCGAGAAATAAGAACACAAACAGAAGACTTTTTAAAGTATAGGAACGTGACGGAGGGGGGAGTGGGTAGGGTGGGTGAGAGAAGCGCAAAAACAGAGGCCGAGGGACCAAACTTTATTATAAATTGTTTCCAGAACTGATGGTTCTAGCGTATACTTGCCGATATATCGTCGTGCTCTCCCTCGAAATTTCGAGGCTTAGCTTTAGCGACCCTCCACGGACGAAGTACAAATTTTTAGCAAAATTCCCTTTGAGCAGCGAAAGGACGATAATAATCGCTGCTTCCACGATCTTTTCGTAATTCTTCCGTTCATTTTTCGTTAATTTTTCGTTATTCTTTCGTTATTCTTTCGTTATTCTTTCGCAATCGATGGCATAATACACATCAATGAAGAAACTTGGTGCGAGGAAAGCGCTGTCCTAGGACATTTTCACTTGGCAAGGGCGTTAGTTAAGAACGACACATTATCGTTCTTTCAATATACAATACTCGTATTTATTGAGGACAGTGGCATTTTACACTATTCTTTGTTGTTGTTATTTTATTTTATTTTATTTTTTATTCATATCGGTATGTGAAATATCTGTGGATTCATAGGATCCGATCGGGTAGATACAATTTTCAGATCGAGAGCCCGTGGAAATGGATAGATAGATAGATAGAGAGAGAGAGAGAGAGAGAGAGAGAGAGAGAGAGAGAGAGAGAGAGATTCGCGCGTAAGTAGAAGAATATATGTGTATAAAATTATTTTTTACAATTATTTAATTTTTATTTTATATATATATATATATATACATAAATACATACATACATACATATACATACATATATATACTTATACATATACATATACGTATACATATACGTATACATATTTAACGGATATTAGCCGCCTCTAAACGCACACTTTATTGCGCAAATAGAGATATTGAGTTTTATTCTAATCGACGTACGTGAATTTCGAGCAGATATGCAATAGCATAAACATGACTTTCGCTCGATAAATTATTTAAATTTTATATATGCGTTCATTTTTTAAATATAATAGCTTAGCCTATGTAACCATATGTTTATCGGTAAAATTTACATACGAGAGTAGCATCAACACGTCGTCACGATCAGATGTTGTATAGATATGCACAGAGAGAGAGAGAGAGAGAGAGAGAGAGAGAGAGAGAGACGAGCACTCGTTAATGAGTTAAATAGTTCGAAAGTAACAAATAGGAATGATCAGGTATAAATTTCTCGGTACACTCGTATTACGCGTATATGGACATTAAATGCAATTTATTATTATTACAATTATTATTGTTATTCTTCTTCTTCTTCTTCTTATTATTATTATTATTATTATTATTATTACCGTCACCTCTATCAATATTATCGATATCGTTATTACTATCGTTATTATTATTATTATTGATGATGATGTATTTGTTGGTTCATTTGGGGCTCGAATGAGCGATTGGAGAAAAAAGAAAACGCGCCGCCATAGACGATAGCGTGATAAAGACTAGAATAATGCGAACGTAGATTCGTATAATAAAGTAGTATAAAAAAATATAATAAGTCTAGGTGAAGAAGTAAGTTTTTCGACACAATTGTCGCTATAGCATGACACGATTGTATTTCTTAAGTATTGTAGCGTTTAAGTCGCAAGAAACCGCCATACTTTTACCTTATATAATAATGTCGTTACGATTAGGTTACGATTAGTGCGTAATTGGGAGTGAGTGAGATAACGAATGAGCAAGTGAGAGCAAGAGGGAACTTTAAAGCACGGGGGGTGGGGGGTGCACGTATACGGGGCGGAATGGAACGGAAGGGAGCGGTAACGTAAGCGTGTAAGTATGGATGAGGCGATGCGCCAGTGTCGAGAGCCGGTTGATGGGGATGCCGGTAGCGGCTGGCTCCCGGTCCCGGCGTCCCCATGACGCGAACGCCAGGTCACGTGGGAGCTCCAGGGCGAGCATCGGAGAATAAGAGAGCGCACTGACTGCCGAGCGAAGAGCGAGCGAGCGCGGCTCTGAGGCAGAGCCGCCCAGCACCTCAGCAGCCCGGGAAAACCGGGATAAACCCCCAACCCTTGCCCACCACCCCAATAGTGATATTGTATGTGTGTGTTTCCGGCGAACAGGTGCGGCGGCCGCTGCGAAGCAACGCAGGCACTTCGGCCAGATTCGGCAGCACCCTTATCAGAGGGCCGGCGCTCTGTCGTGAGCTGGCCACCGCGGGGGACACGTGAGCGCGCCCCGGTAAAGCCATTTTTACCGGCGCGAAGCGCGAGCCCGCGGGAAAGGTTAGTTTATCTTATCTTGAACATCATTCATTTTACGCATCCGGCCCAACCCTGTCCACGCCTCGACCTCCACACCAGCTCACCTCCTCGAATACAAAGACACGAAAAGATACGAAGAAAGAAAAAACAACAACAACAACAACAACAACAACAACAAAACGACAACCGAAAGGAAACAAGACAGAGACGGTCACGCACAGCCACAGCGACAGTCACAGTCACAGTCACAGCCTCAGCCACAGCCACAGCCACAGTCACACGTATGCATTTACGTATCCAAGAGGAGACAGGTACACCGACACAGCCTCCAACGCACCTTTCTCCCAACCCTACCGAGCCAAACCCAGCCCACAGATCCACGATGCCGGAGAGTTGGTCGACGATTTTCCACTGGACGCAGCGCCACGGGACTCGGGCCTTTATCTGCTCCCACTCCCGGCCGCTCAGCCTTCCTCGGGGAAAATCGTCGACGAACCCATTCAATATTATTTTATTACACTAATTTTACTGGCCTTTTACCTTCATCGTCATTACGATCGTTATTACGATAATAATGACGATGACCATGATTTTACTATTATTACTTCTATTACTATCATCATAATACTATTATTAATGTTATTATTATATATTATTACTTTCTTTTTATTTTCTTCCACAGATTTATTATTTATTATACCCAAGTCTTTATGTACGTATACGCAAACGCGTATGCGTATAAAGAGCCTTGAGTTTTTCAGTGAGGCGCGCGCATGGGTGTACGTGACACCCACGCGCGAGCGCACGTATATAGATATATACATACGTGCATATATATATATATACGTATATATATATATGTGCAGACACATTTATTTTTTCATTATTTTCTCTTGTACGATACAATGTTTGAGGAAAGCAGCCTCTTTATACGTATAGACACGCTGCGTTTACGCGTACATTACCATACGTACATAGATATTGCCTTCATATAATATATTTTTTCTGTTTTTTTTTTATTATTTTTTTTTTTTTTATTCGTTACATACGAGGCGTACGGCATTCTCGGGGTACGAGGATTAATAATATATCATTTAGAGGAGGTGGAAATACAGTCGGTTCAAAGTGACTGGTCCCGACAAAAACGTTACGTTGTAAAAGAATTTTTCGAGCATAAGAACATAAAGAAAGCAGCCGTTCTGAGTAGGTAAGAGCTTCGGGTGCTCCCGAAGCCGCTGCCAATGAACCACACAAATAATAAATAATAGTTAAAAGAAAAGAAAAAAAAGGGGGGGGGACACGTTTGTTCAGTCTACATGTGCCGGTAATGTAAATTCCTTCCTCGTCTCAAAGAATTGCAGCTATAGTGAAGTATAAGATATAAAGTAAAGAAATATTGAAAATGAACGGGAATGTCGTGCGTTGATCGTAGTTCTGTGTACCTGACGCCGCATCGAACGCAACGATAAGGTTATTTAGATCGCCGAGCCCTTCTTATTCTTAATCCCGTTCTTCTTTCCCGATAAAGCCTCTCTCGGACTCCGAGGGAGGCGATCACCGTTACATTGTTGTATAAATTGTTAATACGCGAACGGCACAGTTGCCCCTCACTTTTCGAATGCTCGAGATACCAGGGAAAAGTAAACAAAAAACAGAAACAGAAACAAAAACAAATGTGGGAAATGACCGGAAGCTTTAGTTTTTCGGGCGCGATTCATCGTAGCCTCTCCGACTCCATTCGAAAGCATCGATCGTAGATTAAACGAAACTAAAGGAATCATGCGCGACATGATTGGGTGCGCACCTCCACATTATATATACCGCACACGCATACACGCAAACACACGTATACACTTTCCTCCTATTACCTTGACTATTTTCAGAGCATAGCAGAAAGAAAGAAAGAAAGAAAGAAAGAAAAAATTCTTTTACAAATGAACGTAGCGTATGAGAGGATGGACGAACAGATAAGAATGTATAGGTAGACATTATAATGAAAGAAGCAAAAGGCTTGAATTTCAATACCTTTAAATTATATAAATAATTAATAATTAATTACACTCATTTGTTTAGAATATAAGGCAAAGGTGAGTCAGGGGCAGCGTGTTGTCTGCGTGCGCGTGATAAATAATCTGTCAATGGCATGAAATTAAGGATAACGAGAGAACGTATTTTTGACAGTATGTAATAGAAGAATTTATCACAAGTTAGAGGACGACGCTCGTGGTGACTTTGGTGCTCGTGTCTGCCTATACGCATATGTCCGTCTGCCCCGTAAGGCGGCTCACCCATATATGCGCATACGGCTACACGTACATGATCAACAAACAAAATAGTGTTGTTTCATTTTTCACTTTTTCTCTCGCTCTCCCTCCAGATCCTTTTATTTAGCATACACTTTTCTTCGTTTTTTTTTCTCTATTTTTTTTCTTCTTGTATTTTTCTTTTTACTTTTTACTTTTATTCAAACAAAGTTTACGAACAAAGAAATAGGTTAACGACATTATTCGACTATTGTAATTTAATTATGATTATTATTATTACCTTTACGATTATGGCTATTATTTACTATTACGATTACTATGATTACTATTATTATTACACTCGTAGGCTCTCTTATTCGTCTGACACAACTACACCATCCGCCCCCGTCCGAAAAAAAATTTATTTTCTTGGCAACTTGTGCCTGTGGAACACTTGTTTTATTCTTATTTATACGTAAAAGAATTATTTATACGTATAAACGTGCACACGTGCGTACGCACATTGTATATATACATATATATGTAGATACGTATGTAAATGTGTATACCTGTGCGCCCGTGCATGCGTACGTCTATACGTATACGTGCAAACACGCACATGTGCATACATGCGTGCACGCAAACGTTATATATTATACATATATATATATATATATATACATATATATATTATATACATGGAAAAATTACGTCGATGTTGAACTTCCATTCAAATTTATTTGTATATAGATTGATTATGCGCCTACCAGTTATACACGTATATAAAGTAAATGAACGAAAAATAAAAACTATTTATATGAAAAAAGTACAAAAATTAAAGAAAGGCTTTGTTTATTTATTTGCATCACTACCATCATTCCGGCAGTAAATGAAAAAGGGAAAAAGTAACGAAGGCAGGGGTGGTAACGCGCCGCGCTCTGACATTAATCAGAAATGAGAAAAAATTAAGTAATTATTAAATGAACACGAGTCGCGGCTTATTCTTATCGTCGTGTCGAACGCGCTAAAGCTTCTCGCGATGAATTTTGCTCAAAATGCCGTCCAACCCTTTGCATATATTAATTATTAATTCATTAATAATATAATTAATAATCAATTTCATTGAAAAATGGTTCTCACTACTATGTATTTTCCTTTCAGTATTATTTTGTTACACTTTCCCGTCTTTATTTTAATACTTTACTAATAAATCGTTAAACTCTAAACTCTTTTTATTTATTAATTTTATTATTGCATGACTCAAATTATCATCACATCTGTATTAAATCATTACGTTACTCTATTTTTCTTTTTTTTCTCTTTTTTTCTCTTTTTTTTTTTTTTTTTTTTTTTTTTTTTTTTTTTTTTTTTTTTTTTTTTTTTTTTATTTTTTTATTCTGTGATCATATGAGAAAAGTTGACTGTAAAGTAACTAAAACTGTAGAGTATTAATAAATAGTGTAGATACTGAATAAAATATTACATAGAAAAGACATTGTTATTACAGATAATCAAGATAGAGATTTAATTTCTTGTGATAGATTGGTTTTCTCGTAACTAAGCGAAAGAGAACAAAATTTTGTTGTAAAGGAAAATATTGGTATTGGACTCACTTCAGTTTCACTAACTAATTTCACTAAAAGTGCAAATAGACGTCACGTATGATCTCTTATCGATCACATAATTCACACAGAACACACAATTCACACACAGAGTATTATTACAATTTTTATTTTTTTTTTTTTTTTTTTTTTTTTTTTAAATAAAACATAAAAAGTCTTCAGAAAAAAATAAAATAAAAATAAAATACCGCCCGCCCTTATTTCTGTTAATCATTTGATGCAATATTCATCCATCTTCATAGATCCGCACAGCAGCACCATTTTTTTCTTTTTAATTAAACTAACAAAAATGCTCCACATGGCCAAGTTGAATCTAACTTTGATTAATTTTTTTTCTCTCACTTACTCGCGAGAAATTTTAGAGATCGTCCACCCGCATGCATAAACTTCTCACTCTCTTTGCATATACGTACCATATATATATATATATATATATATCTACATAAAAATTTCTTTGCATACGTATATACGCACACGTGTACGTAAGTATGCATAATGAAATATGAATAACGTCCTTCATCAATTTGATCTCAGTGTCCTTGATACATATCATTAATGAATAACTTAACCACGTAAATGTATGTATGCGCGTGCGATTATCTCTTACTTTTTTCAAATTTAATACTGTAAAATAATACTATTATATTTACCATGTAATAATTTATTCGTATATAACGATGCTTCTGACATGCCTGGAATATATACTTCTTTTGTTTATAAACATATAAATAATCGATTGACAACACCGATTTAATATTATTAAATCAATCTTTAAAAATCAATAACTAAAAAACTTATGAGCCTCTTTGACACACCCGCTTGCTGGGATATATACATATATTATATTTACATATATTAATCAAAGAATGAGAAACAGCAGACTATTCAATAATCCACATTGTAATTTAATCACCGACTATATATTTAATACAACACCTGTACTACTATCTCGGTTATTTCTCATATCATTAATAATAAAACACGCAGCGTATATTTATTTTTGTTTTTTTGTTTCTTAACAAAAGTACTAGCACCTTAAAACAATGTTTATAATATGTATATCAGGTCTTCTGGTGGCTGGTGTGCACCCAAGCTGCGCCGGAAATTTACAATTGCGCGTTTTTCTTTCTATCTTTCTTTTTTTTCCATTTTTATTTATTTATTTATTTATTTACTTATTCATTCATTTATTTATCTCATCGTTTAATAATATTAATAATAATAATAATAATAATAATATTAATAATAATATTAATAATAATAATAATATTGTCTGTTTGTTAATTACCTCGTCATTTTATTAATTTGTTTTAATTTAGTATTCGAAGCTTGTTTTTTCTCTTACTTGTGTAATCATTATGCAAAGTATTGTTAAAATCAAAAGAAAAAAAAATAAATAAATAAACTTTCTGACGGACTTTGCCGTACGTGAAATACTATTTCACCGAATAACAAAATGTTCATTTGATTTGATATGTAACTTAGTTCAGACTAATTGCGGTTTTTAATTTTATGAAAAAATATCGTGTGAGCCGATATTTATTACATTTACTAACAAATAAGTAAAACGAGCTCCTCATCATTATGTCATTGAGAATACAAATGAACGGTTGCATTTGCTCACATTTAACATTTTCAAATCATATACGTACCTATACACTTATCTTACATTTTTCCATATCCAAAGTTACAAACCTTGCAAGTAAGAAAACAATTTTTCTAAGTGTCACTTTAATCATTCCACATTATTATTATTATTACTACATTATACAATTAACGATCCATTCAAAATTGACGGGTAAACAGTTTTTGTTTCGTTTTTTTTTTCTTTTTCCGTTTTGTTTTTAATGTTTTTAATAACGAATTTCCCGAAGGAGATCATTTGTGAGGAAAGGGTACACAAGTCACACTTGGTTTAAAAAATTTAATAAACATTACGTGAATAGAAAGTGAGAGTTCTCAAAGATCTCCTTGTTAACAAAAGGCAAAGGTACATAATTATATATAAAAATAAGTTTTTCTTTTAACTTTTTTTTTTTTTTTTTTTTTTTTTTTTTTTATTACAAATTCATAGTTGAATCTAGTAAAGAACTATCACAAGTCAATAACAATATCGTTTTACGTATGTGATGATTCAAACGCTTCAGACTAATCATTGTTATACTTACATTTGAACATTTCTCTCGATGAATAAAGAAAAAAAAAGACGAACAAGTGCAAAGCGACGCTCGATTTCTCGCACAATTAATAATATATTGGACAATAAATAACAAAAGTAACAAAAAGTAGAGAACTAACATTGACAAGTTGTTCACCATGTACTCTTGTAAAGCAAATATACGAACTGTAATTAATTATAGTGTGCTTCGTTAGGAACATGATTTATAACTTTTAAAAATACATTTATTGTAAAGTTTAACGAATTCCAAAGAGCATCGCTTTGTACTATAAAGTAAATATTTACTGAATACAGAAAAGAGACAAAAAAAATATATGAAAAAGCTGGATTCTCATTGCCTTCAGTGACAAAATTGACTTTTACTCGCCAAAAGTTGTTTTCTTCAATTAACAAACAAAGTTACAAGGTAACAATAGCCTTTGGTAATTCCTTCAGATAGTGATGTTATGAACTTTATTGCTTTGAAGGCAACGAGTGATCCGTATAAGCTGCGAAAGGCCGTAGTAATAAAATTGATAAAAACAATAAAAATGGGGGGGGGGGCAAAAGAAAAAAAAAGAAAAGAAAACGAGGTCGAACGAACGTCTTGGCGGAGATAAGTTTGGAAACTGAATCGCGCGCGATAATTATCGATCAAGTATTAAGGCAAGAGATTAATTGTGATTACTTGGCTCGTCGAGGTACTCTCTCTCTTGTACTCGATCGGTACTATTATTCGTTAATTTATTATTATGATCGTCCGTGGGGCAGGAAAGTTTGGCATTCTGTGGGACATCGCATGGAAAGTCGGTGTATAAGCCTAAGCTCGTGCATTTCGGAGAGCCTCGCACATGATCTTAAGTGATCTCGCGCAGTGCCAGAAAGAGGGGATTTCCGTCGATAATTATGACTCGTCGGCTCCTCGAGTGCGTACTCGATCTTACCGCCGATTATTCGCTTCTAACGCAATTCTAACAGAAGACACACGCGCAACATTATTGTTTTTAGGCTAAAATTTTCTTACACGGCCCAAGAGCAGGAAGTTTCTTTTTTTTACCGAATCGAGAGACAATAATCACTAACCAAACTGTTTTTTCTTTTTTTCTTTCTTGTTAACCCTGGTTGCCCATGGCCTGTAGGCTTGCGGAGTGCTAACAATGGAAAATCCACACTCGTCCCGTGCTAACACCTGGATTATTGGACACACGCAGAGCATCCGCCGCGCGTTCGATCGCGACTACTATCACTCTCTCACTTTTTCTCTCTCTTGTCAGAAAAAAAACCATAAAACCAACAAAAAAAAAAAAAAAAAAAAAAAACAAAGTAAAAAGAATCCAAACAAAAGAATAACCGTATACATGCGTACTTACCTACGTACGCGCCTGCGATGCCTACACCCGTGCGCAGTGATTGTATACGTGCATACGTGTATATAAAATTTATATACATTTATATACGTATATAGACATTGGGTACGCGCCTACGTACGTACGTACGTACGTACGTATGTATGTATTCATAATGTATATACTCGCGTATTTCTGTGTATACATATACAGATGTGGTAACGATGCGAAAAGAAAGTGGATACGATTCATTTTTCGCCTCGAAGCGAGTGCGAACGAGATCACGACGAGGACGGCGACGGCGACGGCGACGACGACGACGACGACGACGACGACGATGCGCGTCGCACTCGCGCATGTGCAATTGACGCAAGGACGCGGAAAGAGAATTCCGCCGACTGCGTTCTCACCACCTTGTCTTTCTTATCTTTTTTCCCTTTTTTATTTTATTTATTTTTATTCTCTACGTTCCTCTCCTCCGATCCGCTCCGCTCACTGATGAGAATACAACGAGCTATCAGCGGCAATACAGCGATTGGCCCTATCGCTCACCCTTTCTCTCCCTTCACTACTCGTCTCACCTTTTCTTCTTTCTCCAACGGTCCCCGTACGTACGTACTCGTGCTTGAAGTCCGGAAGTACGTCGCTTGAATACTCGAGCGCGTTTATTGTCATCAGCGGCGGTGTCCCCGTCATCCGCCGAGGCGCATTTTTTGCTACCTCGACGGGAGGATTCGGCGCTCCGGGCGACACGACAAGGGCCTCCTTTAAAAGAAGCGCCTTTATTATCTCACCCGGGCGCCGAAATCAGCCGTCGTGGTATTAAAAGGCGGGGCTCGGCAGATCGACGAAATAATCCCGATCCCATGAAATGACTTTTTGTTTATTTCGTGCTCATTTGGCTTCGTCCAGCTAAAGAATTAATTATTAAGCCATTTTGAGAGAGTGAGAGAGAGAGAGAGTGTGTGTGTGAGAGAGAGAGAATAACAACGGGGATTAAAGAGAAGAAAAAGCAAAGCAGGAGGAAGAGGAGGAGGAGGAGGAGGAGGACGATGAATAGAGTCGAGTTGTCTGCTCGTGAGAAAAAAGATGGGAGCTAAGCGGAGGAGTGGTTGGACAGAGACGACGCAAGTCAATCGAGGTTGTAAAAGTATAATCACGTACGAGACGCGAAAGGAGAAAAACTTTCAAGAGGAGGAATCTCACTGTACTTATCCCAAGAAAAGAGAGAAAGAGAGCGAGCGAGAGAGAAAGAGAGAGAGAGAGAGAGAGAGAATAATAATAAAACGACGGAGAGAAGGAAGCACCGATGTTCGTTAGATTTTAGCTCCCACGTCCCCGGTCCCCCGTACCTCGGCCTCCGTCCCGCGTCCCATCGTCCATCGACTCACAGGCACTACTCTCCTCCGTCGCTCCTCCTTTTCACCGTTTGGCGAAACAACCAACTGATCCGAGGAAGGCATCCGAGCACCCGCAAGAAGACGCACACGCGCGCTGCATCATCTTCTTGGTTTCATAATCCGCCGATGATATTTTTGTACAAACGGACAAAAATTATACAATAACGATTGAATCAAGAAGCAATGAATTAATTATAGTTTTAAGCATTATTTTTAACGAGGAGAAGAGCGTCTATATACTGTTGTGTATAATGATTAACCATTGTTTATAATCGATGCCTGCGCGCGAACGCAGGCGCACACAGGCACGTATACATTAATATAGAGCTGTCCGGAGAAATTTTGAGGGAAAAAAAAAAAAAAAAAAAAAAAAAAAAAAAAAAAAAAAAAAAAAAAAAAAAAACGATAAAGAAGCTCGGAAGAGACGCGTTAGCGTCGTCGTACCTTAGCGAGGATACTTTTTTAAATGCTAAAAATATTGCCTAACCAGGCGCCGCTCTAAGAGATTGTTCGATTTACTTAAAGTACATATAAAGAGTAAAGAGGGAGGATTATAGGAGAAGTAGGTTTAAAAAGTATAAATAAATATAAATAGGCGGTAGACGGGAGGAGAGTAGTCTTCTTGTCTGCTGCGACCTCGACGATCCTCGACGATCCTCGACGATCCTCGACGATCCGCGGCTACGTATCCGCCCGCGCGCGTACATCACATCACACACGGACCCGCTTATGCATACGTACATGCAGAGTTTTCTCTCACCGCGCTATATATCTTTCGGGTATGCCATTTTAAATCGATACGGTGTAACTTTAAGAGCGAATACAGTATTTTCTGCTCAGAAACTTAATGAAGATGTGCACGCGATCACGACGACGAGCCACAGCGACTGTCCCGAGCCCATTGGTAAACCACGTGTATTATAAATATATATAAAAAACACGTCGGGTGTGCATGTATGTAGCGATATTTTCGTGTGATCCTATAGCAGGGATGGAGGTGGAAGTGTATGAGCGCGCGCGCTCTCCTCGTGTGCATGCATGTATACGAATTACGAATTATATAACGATTAGCGCAGTAAGGTCATTATCGAATATTATTATCAATAGTTATCCATTAAATAACGTCTCCCTTTGCATAGAGTAATAATTGTGTGCCTTGATAATTTCTATAGAATTTAATGCACAGAGCACAATTTACTTTATATTGAAAGAATATGAATTTTTATCGAGTGTTAAACCGAATGTTATTGAGGAATAGAATATTAACATTATAGCGTAACGCGTTTGAAAGTTATTTTATTAAACGTTATTATTCTTCTTTCTCGTGAAAATTATCTTCATTGAAGTTACTAATCCCAGCAAAGCCATTGCTGTCAATGTTTTAAAAAACTGAGCTTTTAATAGATTTTGCAAATAATATTTACCGTGAATGGTTATGAAACTGTCGATTAAGCCGTGTCGCTATTTCAGTTCGTTTCAGATCGTATTAGTAACATCACCAAATGAATTCTATGTACGAACAATTTTTATTCATAATTATATCACGTTATGATTTATTGGACGGAAAATAGTAATGAAGAAAACTTTTCATAAAAATTCTAGATCTGTTTATTTACGTAATTTTTATTAATTATTGAGAAGGATTTAAAGTATATATATATATATATATACACACATATACACGTATACATGCATACACGCCTACGAATATAATATAAATATATAAATGTATATTAATATAAGGAAATATGGAATTTGTTATTCGAATACTCGAGTTTAAACATAAAAGAATGAAAATGTCTGCTAAGCAAGTTCGCGTTCAATCAACTCTAATTCGTGTTAATTATTGCAAATATTTAAAAGGTATAAGAATTATAATGATTTCATTATACTATGTGAAATTTAAGAATCAACAAAATGTGCATAGTTGTGCGCGCAAACGCGGACATTTATATTTATATATATATATATATATATATGTATACATATATATATATATATATATATATATATAAATAAATATATACATGTGCCTGTACTTTTTGTAAAGTCCTCATATACTTATTGAGACATTTACTTGGATTTTACATAGTTTTCATATTTTATCGTAACGTTGGCACGCATGTTAACTTTCGTGCAGGATTATGTGGCAATAAATATATATTATCATAATCTATTATATATTAATTATTATTATTTTTATTTTTATCAAATAAATAAATAAAATAAATAAATAAATATATATATATATGTTTATCTCATGAAAAAGGGCAGCGCTGCAAATCATAAATAATAATAACTTTTTTAAATACATTATATATTGCGCAAAAATAAAGAAAAATAATCTCTTAGAAGATCTGATTATAATGTAGAATAAAGACGGAAAATTTAAAAGAATAGCGTACTTCGAGTGTTGATTTCGAGAGTTTATATGTATAAAATAGAGATATATACACGCATATATATATATATTTATAGACTATTAAATATTCAAAAAGAAAAATTTATATATGTAAAAAAAAAGTATATATATATATATATTTATATGTATAATGTATGCAAAAAAAAAGTGTACGAAAGATTATATGTAAATTAATTTAAGGGATGACGCCTTAAATGCATTCCTTGAACGGAATCAATATCTGATCGTTTTTCTCGGTCAAAGTAGAAAACGAAGTTAAATCGTCGCCTTGACAATAAATGGAAATATATATACATGCATACATATATGAATTTTCTTCATTCTGTGTCGACTTAATTAGAAATGTGATGTGTGAAGCATTATACATACGCGGAATCTCATATTCGCGCTATTTTTCTATTCGAATATACGCGCAGATCGCCTTGCATATTAGCAACAACTGATTTTGCGCAATTTTCAATCATGTGCCTTATATTATGTGTTTCAATTCGTTTTCTTTCATGTTTTTATGGTTGACTTTATGTGGAAAATGTAAAAAAAAAAAAAAAAAAAAAAAAAAAATTATATATATATGTAATCAGAAGAAGAAACGTAAAACTTAATTATAATGTATACAATGGTGCAGTTTTCTTCTTTACCGCGTACGTGCAGTTCTTTATATTTGAAAATTCTTTACTAATTCATTTCCTTTGTTTTTTTCTTCCTTTTTCTTCTTCTTTTTCTTATCTAATTTATACAATTTTATTGGAAGACCTGCATGTCGGAAGAATACGAATGACACTTTCTTGCGTAAAGTTAAATAGCAGAGGCATATTTTTATTACTTATATTAAACTGTTATAATGAGCGCTAAAAAGTTATAGCAGCACTTGAATAAAATAAATGTCACGAAAGCTCGAGGTCGTTCTTTTTATTTTATCAATAATCCTATAAAACATTCTCCTATAAAACATTCCTGATGCCATGTTATTACGTAACTCAATAAATAAACCATATTTATACTTAATAAATGAATAAAACCAAAGATTTTTAAAATCCTTTAAATTTTATAGTAGTTTTTTCGCTTCGTGCGCTATTAAAATTTTTATAAATAAAGTAGTTACGTTGAACAAAATATTCATTATAAAGAATAAACCGCAAAGCTTAATAAAAGCAGTAATTACATTTAATATTTTCAAATCATATGTACGTAAATAGATTACATTTATCATTGACGTTGATACAAAATAAATATTAGAAATGAACAGCAAAATATTCGTGTTATCACCTTTTATTATTATTATAAAAAAAAAAAAAACGATTAAAAGATATTTTCACTTAAATTTTGCATTATACCATTTATGTTAACAATTGCCTTTTAATAAGATTATTACACCATTCTATAATAATTTAATAATTCCCTAAAATATTAGGGTCAAGGTGTAAACCAACATCGGCAGATCGAATGTATACGTAATTAAGTAGCGATTTAATGTTGTTTGAAAAATAATATTAATCTTCAATCGCGTATAATGGTATTATACGACGGATATTATATGTACATGAATCGAATGGGAAAAAATTATTGTTTCTTGATTTTGTAGTCAATTTATTAAATAACAAGTAACAAGCTTATATAAAATTCAAATTACATTTTTTAATATGAAATGACATAAATATTGATATATTTAAATAAATTTAAATATATTAATATAAATTCGTTATAATGAGAGAATGGATTTAATGAATTTAATGAATTTAATGCTAAGGTAATCAATTTATTGCATGAAATATTTGACAATATTTTCGCCAATGCAAAATTCAATAATTTCGTTTTGAATTCGACAGAATTAAAGTTATTAAATTTATTAAATATGGTTTATTTCGTAAACAATAAATTATACGCATTCTATTAAGTAATTTAAACAAAAATCAATTAAACAGGATATATATATACATATAAAGAATATATTTTATTAATTCATAATTGACAAAAACAGAAAAACATTTTAAATTAATGTAGTCTAATTTAAGAAATTATATTTTGGCCTCCGCATAATGGAATGCTTGAAATAATAAGCCACGACACCATTGTTAATTACAATTATATATATACAATTGAAAGCTAATATATTAACATCAATGGAAGAGAAAAATTCCGTCGAATAGTTGTAAACAGGGAAATAATAAATTGACAAATATTAACATGAATTAATCGTACAAAGTTGTTGACATCATATAAGTTACTATTAAACATGCGTACATATAATCAGCACGCGATTAGTGATTATCATCTGAAAACTCTTTTAATAAATATAATAAAGTTCTAAATCAAATTTATTGAATTTTAATTTCGCTATTGTTGCTTTATCCTAATAATTATCTTTTGTCTAGAAATGCTCTTATAAATGCTATTTTTACAAATGATTTTTTGCTTTTTTTATTTTTTTTTTTTTTTTCCCGAGCTGATAAAAGAAAAGCCTATAAATCTGTGATTCAGATCGATTGTTATTGCAGCAGAGGGTTTATGGTCAGAAATGCCCTTCCTAGAAGATCTTTCATACTTTTTATTGATTATGGTTGCATTTGCAATAAGAAAATGTCTGCAGCTCCAAAGAAAGAATTAGTTAAAATTAGAAGAATTGCATAGACAAGAATCCTGACATTTGAACATTATTATACTTAAATTCTAGCTGCAGCTTAGATGTTTTGATTAATTTATGCCATTCTGATACTTTGAATTATTTGAAAGACAGCTGAAACATAAATGTAAATATTTCATTTTAATTTTATAAATATATCAAAATTGTGAGGTTATTGAGCAATGAATTTGTTATTTATAAATAAATAATTACTTTAGTATTTTCAACATAAATACAAAACGTCACATTGTTCACTTATAATTTTAAAATTTTTCAATTAAAACAATTAAAAGTAGTATGACATAAAGATAAAATAAAATCATTTTATATAACAAAATATATTTGAACAATTGAGAGCATATGTTTAGTAAATGGGTTTAATGCAGCTAAGCTGTAACCCTAAAATTCAAAAACTAGTTTGTATATTATATTTTAAATTATTTGCATAAATGCTTAGATTGGACTGTGACCGTAGATAATGAATACAGTGCTATAGGGCATTAGTTAAAGATGAAATTCTCTTGTTGATATTGGCTTTATAATTAGCCATATGGTTAAATATAACTAATACATTTTTTTTACCGTTATTTTTAAAACTTCTAAAACTAAAACTTTTAGATGAAACTTATCGCGAAAATAATAAATTCGCGGAGAAGCTCGAACATCGATTAATATGAGAAGAATGTAGAAGCCGACTTACCCGAACCACAAACAACAAAAATAAATAGCGCTAGCAACCAGGGTCCAACTGGTGAGGTCTCGTCCTGAGATTTCTGTAACAATAACAGGGGAAATGTTTATCTTCCAGGCTTAGAACGGGTCATTGCATCAAAAAGGATAGATTATAAAGAGGTAAGCAGGTGAGACTGTTTAAACTTGGGCTAAAATAGCCTTCCAGATGTTTGTCTCATGCCTAACCTCAAAATCTAGTGAAAATGAGAGATAAGTTGCGACCGACGTATTGCTAAAATTCTATTTTTAGATTATTTTAATTAGGCGGTGCTAGACACGAGGGGCTCCGGTCCCTGTGCTGCATTGTTGTCAAAGAGGTAGGTTACGTTATCGGTGAAAAGGTGGGACGACAGATGATAGAAAAAAAAAAAAAAAAAAGACCGACGAGACATTGTCGATGGGTGGGGGAGGGTAGACGGGAGGTGAGCTGTCTTACCGTGGACTTGGGCACGTTGCCACGCTGTGTTATGAACTTGGTTGCCTTCTCGTTGGCGATGCGCATCCTCTGCTTGGGTGCCATTGCGATGGGTTTCGGTCGGTCCTCGTCCTCGTCGTCGGAGCTCGGCTAGAAAGGCTGCGAGTGAGGCTGCGGGCGGTAACCGAGTGTTACCCACTTGCTCGGATCTAAATCGAATGGACAAGCGTAGACACGTCAAAGATTTATGTAGACGTGTCTGCTGCTCTGGGGCTTCCTCTCGGACACTCACTTGTGTCTGTCGTGCGTCTCATGCACACGCTCCACACGCCTCCGCGGTGTGAGCCCAATGACGGTCACGTACCGTCCCCACCTCCTCCTGCTCCTCCTCCTCCTCCTCCTCTACCGCCCCTGCCACCCTATCGCCTCGGTCGCCGCCTCGACCACCGCCGTCCCTCGCCAGTCGCTCGAGACTGACTTCCTTGTGCGCCTTTTCTTTCCGATTCCTCGACTTTCCCAAGCGATTACATAAAATAAACGGGCCTTCGCTCATCCCGGCCGGTGATTTGATTTACCCGCGCAAGTTCTCGCGCCTCGTTAACGAAATCGCCTCGATGATGAAGAAGAAAAAAAAAAAAAAAAAAAAAAACGCTTGCACGCTCATTTACTGAAACTCTTAAAACTTAGCGCATCTAACTCGAATTATGAAAAAAGGTTCGTAGGAGGTACCGTCCAAGATCCACCAAACGCGATCCTTTGGTCGCTCAGGTCATCCGACTGGCTCTGCACGCACACCGTCTCTGGGCACGAGCTTGTTATAATAGCAGCTACTCCGAGGGCTTATCGAGAGCTTATTTACGGCTCGTTCGCCCAGAGTAGTAATTATCGGCCCGGGAGGCTCCTCGATCATTACGAAAAGCATTGAACTTGATCTTCCAAAAAGAGATCATCGAGTCGATTTTTGACCGTCACTCGGTGTCATTAAAGTTCCCGGATCGAAAGGAATTTTTATTTTTATTATCTCCACGCTCGCCAACAATTATTCTTTTATTATACGTAATAAATTCCTCGCGTCACTCACTCCCCCAGCAGCGAAATTATAATTATTACCTCTTTAATTAGCTTCTTACGAACACGCTCTATATTTAGATTCATTTTTCCTTCCTGCCTTTCTTCCTTCCTTCTTTACGTAGAAAGTTTTTTTCAGACATTTCGCTGACAATTATCATCGATAAGTACGTTCGATTGGGCACCTTTAAACTTTCAATCGCGTATTTTTATTATAATTTATCAGTAAGAGCATAATAAATCAATCGTTCAGTTTTCGAATTCGTAAATCCCTGTATCTATTGCGTTCGATTAGCTTGGCCAAGGAATTTATTTAATTAAGGAATTATGAATTAATAGACGACGAGAACGTAAAATGGGTATTAGCGTATGCTGGTATTCCGGAAGATCGGCACTTTGTTGACAGTAACGCATTACAGTAAAGAGAATTAAGCTGCCGTTCTTCATTGTAGTATTATATTTAACAAACAAAAATTCTAAATAACATTAGGTAAATACGATTCGCATAAGACAGGCCTTCTCATGCAAATTGTAAGTATTGAAAGACAATGTTTGGAAGAGCAACGTTTTATATTATATAAAACTCGATTTGTAATATATTTACTCTCTTAAGATTTTATAATTTTTTATATTCACAATACACGTTGTTGCTTATATTAACGCGTGTTTTATAAGGCATACTGTCGACATTATGGATTTTATTATACAAAGGAATTAATAATCCGACGTGTATTGCTAGATAAAGTCCTAAAACGTAACCGAATAATAAATATAAAAAATTATAAATATTTGTACTTAGAAAATACAGCCCGATAAAATTATCTTTCATGTAGGTGACATAAGAAACACTGTTATTTATTAAATATAATTTTTATTTATTTTATAAAATAGAGTAGAATCAAACTACGTAGAGCAACGCTTTTTAATAATCAAAATAATAACAGTAACTGAAATATACTTAATTATATTCAACATGCGTACATATATGGAGGCACTCTATGTGCAATATGTATGCGTTCCTGTCTATGCGTATGCACGCTCGGGAATGCACTTTCATATATGTATGCATAGAAATTTTTAAAAACGAGTTTGAGCTTATTTGTTTTACTTTCAAAACAAATAAATTCCTCATCGTATTTTCGAAATGTTTGCCGGGCCTTCACAGACGTAATATTCCACTTACTATTACTTCTACCAACACATAATTTTCTTCTTCTTCTTCTTCTAAATAATCAATAATATACTGTTTTTTGCATAAAATACAAATTAATACAACTACGTCGTTTCACATACGAGAAATAAATTGATATTTCATTCCTGCTGTTTTCTTCCTTTCTTTCGTTTTTTATTTTTTATATTTTTTTTTTTATTTATTTATTTTTTTAATATCACTATCATTTTCATAATGACAAAATCAATGCATCAGTAAATTCGTCGTAATCCAATTGTTAAGTTACTTTACAAGGAAGGTTCACAAGACTAATGAATTATTAGGTAATGAACAAGCCGTATCCGAGTTAAAAAAAATTTATCGCTCAGAAGTTTAAATAATATTTAATATATATTATTATAACGATTGTTATAAAAATTATTGACAAAAATGAGCCCATTTACAGGGACATTGTGTACACGCGTACGTAAGCGCAAAATTTTCTTATCAAAATAAAGATTTTATACAATTATATAAATCGCGTCACGTAAATGTTTCTTCTCTTCTTGTCCGAAATTTCTTATCATAAATTAAACACTTTTCATTTCAATTATTAACCAATAATTCAAAGAAATACACATTTTTTCCTTAAAGTTTAATTAAGTATTAATGTTTGGCAATGACATTTAACATTTAACGATTCTGAGCTTCGATGCAATACTTATCATTATAATAATTAATTTTTGCTTCCTCTTATGTTCTTTCATGTGGAAATTGTACATTAGCTAGGATTTATTATTAATACTGTAAAAAAATATTTTTATTGCTTCATTAATAAAAGGAAAGAGGAAAAGCCATGTTTTTAATTTTTACAAGTAAATTCAATAACTCCTGAAAATGCAATAAGTATTAAACGACTGATGATTCAGATAAAATTTAATTTTAAGAAATTATTTGTTTTGTTTTGCTTTTATAATAAGATTTACATGGTCAATTTAGTTTCAGTCCATTATCGTTGAACATGTCAATTATGAAAAGTTCGTACTTTATTATTCTCATCAAATATTATAATTCTGTTTTTATCGCACATTTATAATGTCCTTACAGTAGCTTAAAAACTTTTAATTAAAACTTAGAAATAAAATGTTTTTACTTTAAATATAGGGAAGGGGAATGATACGTGAACAAAATACTAATTTAAGACAATTTTAAGTAACGACTTAAACGAGACCGATATATATATATATAAAGACATGATTGTTATGAAAAGTCAATGTGTGCACCAAAGGCAATTTGTAAAGATAAATGCGAATAACAAACACCAGAAATAACTTATTTATTAGAGCGCTCAATTCACGTTTCTCACACCATCACGCATAAATACGATCACCCATGCACTTTTTTATTATTATCAATATCATTATTCATTTTTCTTTCTTTCTTAACCTTTAACAGGTTTATATCTGATCTTGACAATTTCATAGGCATCTGAAAATTCTCTATGTGCGCAGTTACCAGTCTCAGGGATATATACAAAATCTTCCGTGACTTGCCAAAGTTTTCTGTTTCGAAAAAAATGCACCCTTCTCGGCCACTCACGCGATAAGACTCGTTCGTACCTTCACTGCCTCTTTTGTGATCAGAAGTTATGGGATTAAAAGACACTATTAACGACACATCGTCATCGGTTACATCTTTTCGACTTTGACTAGTGTTTCTCTCGGGGCGGCGGTTCGGTTCAGTTGGATTAAATCAAGAGGAGAAGGAGAAGGAGAAGGAGAAAGAGGAGGAGGAAGAGGAGGCAAAATAAAGAATAAATAAAATAGAGGGAGAAGAGGCTTGCCGACGAGTCTTAGGTTGAGTAGCCAAATTGAAGTCTTTCACGAGTTGGGCCTTTCGTTTTGACGATAATGACTGCCTTTTGAAAGAAATACGTCTTTAATCTATCTTTACAGTTGAGTACATCTTGCGCACGAACATGTTTGTCCCGATGTATCCAACGGTGCCACACATAATGCCCAGGGCCAAGCTGAAGAGCGCCATGTAACCGAAGTAAAAGGCCGTTTGGAAAAGGCCGTACATCCTGAAAGGAAAGATTAATGAAATATTAATGTGTTCCTCGACGCTCGGTTCGCGCTCCGACTCAGTAGCTTAATCTAGATTAGATTCGAGCGACTGCTGGCCAATAATCCCACGATTGCGCTCCCAATGATCAGAGTCACTAATTAAACTCTCTGGGATTCTCCTTTATACGCACTCGGGGGATTTTGGCAGCATTCGCTCACTGATTAAGTCTAGATGTTTTTTTTTTTTTGTCTTTTTTACTCACTTAGTCTTAAAGAAGAAATAGTAGAACGAATAAAGATAAACGTAACTAGCTGTCGAACCTGCTGCTAAAAAACTAGTCCATTGCCTGTAAAAGAAAATAATGTCGATAAAGTTTGAAAGATAAAAAATTATTCACGAGCCAAGGGATGGCGGAACGAATGAAGAATGTATAAATTAGTGTATTGAGCATAAGGTAAGAGCAGTAGGTGGTACGAACCATCTGTAATCCTCCGCGTTGAGAAGGAAGTAGGTGCAGACAATGGTCACACACACCGTCACGATCATCAGAATAATAAATACCAGTAACATGAAACCGTAGACGTAGTATATTTTGTATGCCCAGAACGAGGTGAAGATGAAGTACATCTCGATGAAGATGGAGCCGAAGGGAAGGATGCCGCCGAGCATTATTATCACCATTGGTTCCATGAACCACTTCTTCTCGGGTATGGGTCGGGGCACCGCGTTCACCCTGCAGGGGGCGTCCGGGGTCCCGGCGAGATTCCGTCCCAGAATCGTCCCCACAAGCGTCAACGGCAGGATCACGAATATGCAAATGCACGTGACTGCGACCTGGACACGAAATTGCATTTCGTACAACTTTCGATCTTCACCTTCCTTATCCGCCTTCTTCTTACATCTCTATCGCCTTACTATTTTTTTTAATTTATTTTATTTTATTTTTTTCCAGACCGGCAGTGCATTCATTAGCCAAATACATTTCCTTTAAACCATTAAATATCGACCGCTCGCCTACATCTTATTATATTGTACGGTGACGTAACAAAAAAAATAAAAAAAATCGTATTATTTAATGGAAAGCTTAAACGGGGAATAGATGAACGAGCGTGTGCACATTAAATCTAATCTGTTGAGCTTACGCATTTAATAAATCGAATTGTCCTCGTGTTCTAATCGTAATGCAAAAATTGTTACCGTTTTGCCAATTAAACTATAGGGCTCGCTTTTCTTTAAATAATACTATAAACAATGTCTTAAATAGAAAATGTCGGAATATCCCTCGGCATTATTGCAGCATTTATTGTTTATTTTCAACGTTTAAGAACGAGTACGCATTCGCCATGATTTTTAAACAATAATTTAAAATTATAAAAAAAAAAAAATCTAATAGTTATAATAGTTTGCATGGTTAATATGTGCCGCGCTAATGAAGTCAAATAAAACATGAGAATGCCACGAGAAAATTAATTGTATTAGAAAAATTGCTGCGCTCAAACAACATTTGAGAGAGACCTATTTCATAATCTGCACCGACACCCGCAGGGAATAATTTTCTATTAAAAAACGCTCGAAGAAAAAAATACAATAGGCAATCATATAAAATTTGTATAAGCATTTTTTTTTTTTTTTTTTTTTACTTCTCATACTAAGCGATTTTCTATTATGTTACATTCAATAAATTAAAAACAAGATGTGTTCATTACGAGCTTAATATATTATACTCACGCCAATTATTTAATTATTTCGTAATCATTCGAATGATAATAATTTCAATTAAGCCGTAAATATAAAATACGTTCTCAAACAAATGTTCTGTTATTCTTAAGATCTTATAAAAATAAATATTTTATCATTGAATTCTAAAATATTAATATTAAATATTCACATTTCATAAGTATATTTCGCTTTATCTTTCCATTATTTCCAGTTTCAGTGACGTTTATGAGCCTTGCCAAGACCTATTAATCCGAGTAATTAACCTTAAGTATAAATGTCACAAGCGCGTTTCGTTAAAATGTGTTTTCACAGGCAAGTATTGAAAATATTAATATTATCAACTTAATATCATTTTTATCTACTTGAATAGCGAACTAGCTGATAGAGCGCACTAGGTAACTATTATGTAACCTTCGTAATGTAAATGTTTAATCAAGTTATCATTATTTGTTTTGTTAGTTGTTATTAACACTTGTGGTACCTTATTTTTAATTTTTTTTTTTCTTCTTTCTCTCTTCTTGATAGATAAACATTTGAATTAGCTAAAACGCAGTTTTAAGTCATAAAAGGAGCCCAGCATTTATAATTCATTCTCTTATAAAATATTAAATTAGTTAAAAATACAATTATCCAGAATGACATAACTTTTTAATGTAAAAAAAAAAAAAAATAAATTTTCTTTATAGACTTAATTATGCATTCAGCATATTATTTTATAAAACGATGTTTGTCTTGGCAATAGGCCGAGTTAAACGTGAAAACATATGCAAAACGATATCTTGAGAATCAAGCAGCAGCACAGAAGCTAATTGATCCGCTACTTACCATTGATCCGAATGGAATAGCTCGACTAGCATGATAGTATATTGCGATGAAATTTATGAAGAAAGCCGTTCCACAGACTAAAGCTGGAATCATAAAAGTGCTGAGCAGCATTTGCTTGATCCAGACTCGACCACCCATTCTTGCGTAGAGTCCTCCTCCCATGTAACCGTTTACTGGTGATGTTATGGCGTAATAAAAAATTACCGTGGATAACATAGAGGCACGCTCCGTGTACAATTCTCCAATTATGGCATATCCGATTACATTGCAGACTACAAAGGTCACCTGTGAAATCATATGAAATATGTCTTATTTTATTCACCTTAATTTTTACATATTGCTTTATATTATTTTATATTGCATGTTACGTAATGTGTACACAAGCACTAGGATTGTTATTAAAAAATTTGTTGTTTAAGTAATGTTATTTAACAATCGTACGTTTTGATAAATTATCGAATTATTTATCCTATTTACCTGAGATCCAGCTCCAATAAGGGCCGAGAAGAGAATGGGATGATTCGCGGGTCTGAAAACGTCACCATGAACTTGTTTCCAGCCATATTCATCCCCCAAGTCCCTCTCCATGTCATCCATTTCTTCGTCTTTGCTATACCTCGCAAAGTCTTTTCTTAAAGTTCGCATTAAAATCATCGAAACGAGTCCAACAAGAAATATAACCATCATGAAACTATTGAAAATACTAAACCAATGAATCTAAATAGCAAAACATTCACACGCTCATATACATATATATATATATACATATTTATAAACACACATATGTAATAAACTAGTAAATATACTTTATTTTTAAATAAGTAAATTTACCCTGTGTTGAAAGAAATTAGGATCTAAATATTTGTCAAATCTATCTTCGAATTTCGTGTTACTTTTCTTCCAGTTCACTTCATAACAAAAGGGTATAGTTCTTCCTGGTTTTAGTTCCACTTTTGTTTCGCTAGTCAAATTAACATCAACTATTTGTTTCCCATTGTAGCCTATATCTAATTTTTTGTGTGTCCATATGTAGTAAGAAACTTCTCCGTTGGCATTATTCGAATCATCTGGCTCACCTACAACACCTACAAAAATACCAAAATACCGGATTTATTTATGATTATTATGAATTTTTCTCAACTCGTATATATATTTCTAATCTTTAATTTAATTATGAAAAAATGATATTTTCAGAAAGTTAAATGAATTCACATTAAAGTTTTGTTTAATTTTTTTAAATCAATGATCTTTTAGTAACAATGAGACGATAACTCAGATACTGACCCCAAATTGGCAAATTGTCAATGTACATTTGGTACCAATACTGATTTTTAACAGCATATACAAAAGCTTTATAACTTTCTTCATTTAAATGAACACTGCAGTATTCATGCTTTTTAACAGGTTCTAAAAGAAAAATTGTATTAATTCAGAAAATACTAAAAATATGAAAAATATAAGAATAAAATAGCTTTAGCCTCCAAATGCCTTTACCTCCAAATTTAATATTTAAACCACTCATCTTCAGTTCGATACCTTGCAAGGCCTCTGAGAGCGTCTCATGATAATGACTAATATTCCATTTAGGTCCTTTGCAAAAGGGTAATGAAAAATACGAGTACGTCTCTTGTCTGTTATGGTAAGGGCCGACTGTGCTCATCCATAACACTACTTCTTCACCTTTTTTATACTAAAATTAAAACAATATATTATGATCAAGGTCATTATAAAATGTTGCTTATAACAAAATACTTGAGTCATATGAGCAACATGCAAATTAGTAACATTACAAACATTGAGATATATAAAATATGTAAATAAAATCAATTTTTGGTGAACTTTGGATTTAAAAATATTCCAAATAAATAATTCATCTTTTTGTACACATGCCTGATAATAATAGATTTGGCAGTTCAATTCAAAGTTGTTATTTTTTTGCTTATTTTTTTAAAATATGAATAATCAAAATCTGATCTTAAGTAGAGGCATTGAAAAAAAACTGTTGAATGATATAATATTTTTATCTACAAATATTATACTGAAAGTATAACTTTAAATGAACAGAAGTAAAGTAAATGATGAAATATACATGTATACTTTAATAGACATGTATGAGTTCTTTTGAAATGCAAGAATGATCAAAATAAATATGAAAACATTAATAAAAGTCTTAATGAATAAATGGCTTAATTTATAGAAAAATGTAATCAATGTATTATAATTAGAAATTCTATAGAATATTTAATGAATATATTATGTGTATATATATATATATATATATATATATAATTTTTTGTTTCTGCACTTTGAGTAATAAAGTAATGTATTTTGAAATTTAAATGCATTTTATCAAATGAATTGAAACTCAGCCATTCTTACATGAAAAATAAAAAAGAAGAATAAAAGGGACGGTAGTTGAAGGGTAAAAGAAAGGGTGATAGTTTGGAGCAGTAGGGCATCCAGAATGAATACCTAACCTATGCGTGAGAACGAAGCATAAAAAGAATTTAAAAAACTTTATCTAAAAGCATTCCACCATAAGGTAATAAAAGATAATAGCATAAACGATAAGGCTGTCAAGAAGATTAGGATGACAGTAGGTTTCTGTGTTGGTGGCTCGCCACATGTAGACACAGAGAAAGAGAGAGAGAGAGAGAAGTCGAAGAAGCCCTTATCGTCCGAGCAAGTGCCACGTTTTTCACTCAAGAAGTTAAATGCTTACGACTTTTAAGAAATTGATTATGGCAATGCTCCCGCGACTTTCCCCTCCCACCACCTGGCCATTGCTTTCGCCCACGTATGGTAATAAGGAGCCGTGCTACGAGGAGGACTAGGTTGACGTTCGAGGTGACCCCGGGAGAGGAATCGCGAGGGATCCTCGTAGACGGGATGGTTTACTTAAGCCCTGACTCACCGAGTGGTTGTGCTCGTCGGCGCGAACATTGAGCATCACGCATACGACCACCAGGATGCCGAACAGCTTCCTCTGGGTCCGGTACATTTTCTTTCCTTCTACTCTTTTTCACCTACGGTAGCAACAGCAACAACAGCAACAGCAATAACAGCTACTATACAGCGGTGTTAGTAGTTATAGCGACAGCTCCCTTTTCATCTAGAGGCTCCCTGTATACGAAAACCTACGGCACGCCCGAACCCGAGGACGACGTGGACGAGGCGCTTGAGCCCCTGTGCTCCTTCCTGGTGATTTGGCGCCTCCCGCTACTGGTGTCGGCACCGCTGCTCGCCCCATAGACACGTCCGCGCGCAGGCGGCAATCTATGGCACGCACGGCTCTTCCTTCCCTTCCCACCTTCTCGTCGTCGTGATCGTCGACGTCGTAGTCGTCGTCGTAGTCGCCGTCGTAGTCACCGTCGTAGTCGTAGTCGTAGTCGCAGTAGTCGTAGTCGCAGTAGTCGTAGTCGCAGTAGTCGTCGTCGCCGTCACCGCTAGGGCACCGCTGCCGCTACCGCCACCGAGACACACACAAGCGCAGGCGCGATCTCGTGCAGGGATCTAGACGAGCGTATACGAGCGCAGACGAGAGTAGACGAGCGAGGGTGAATGCGAAGGGCTTTCACGTAAGAGAGAGAGAGAGAGAGAGAGAGCAGGTCGAGCATCGATGTCGTAGCTACTTTAAACTTGTGCCCCGTATAAGCGGAGCGCATCGAGGGACGGGCTCCGCACCAGTTGGATCGGGCCCAATTCGGATTACCTAAGCCTTCCACGGTCCAATCGTCCTCTCTCGATCACTGACGAAAGCTCGACCAGCAAGTGTAAAACGGCTGCCCGGGGCCAGACGTCGTTTGGGGGGGGGCGTACAAAGCGCGAATTGATGCCGACCCACGAGAGGTGGAAGGGGGGGCAAGCGATCCTTGGGCAACATGTGCATAGCATTTCCGTAAATTAGCGTTCCCGTACCCGGACTCGAACCTCCCCCCCCCCAATTTCCACCCTCCTCGTCCATGTGGTTGGGAGGAAGGGGCCAAATCCGGAAACGGAGAGTAGCGGATCTCGTCTCGGCTGCATTCGTTCGATTCAGCCGGACCGTTTGAAAAGCCTCCCCGACTCGGGGCCTATTTCGTTAGCTCTATATTTCGCAATTTTTCTTACCCGGGAAGCTTTCGCATCCCGAATCACACAACACGCACGCACGCATGCACACACCTCCGCTATAAAGTATAATAAATAATCACACAAAAGGCCGATGAGGATCGAGGAAGACATCGTCCCGTTTCCATGGCGCATCTCAATAACAATAATAATTAACAATTAACAATTAACAATTAACAATTAATAATTAATAATGATATGATGATGATGATGATGATGATGATGATGATGATGATGATGATGATGATGAGCAGAGTAGCAAGGAGAGAGGGGACTATATATTATTATACGTAATAATCTCGAGGTTTTGCCTCGCCCCGTTCGGACATTGCGACAACAGCGTGGCAGTAAAGAGCTGCAATCGATGTAAATTACAAGCGAAGGAAAATAATTTTCGCTTCGTTGTTCATTACCCCGAGGAGCATTTACTTTTCGGCCGTAAATTAAACCTTCTTGCGGCCGCCTATAATGTCTTGCACGTAATGCCGCCATTCGTTCCTTCAAATCAAATCAAATCAAATCAAATCAAATTAGTTTGAATTTAAATTTATCGAATATTAATTTATCGATCGCCGCTGCAGTTTAATAAAGCCTCTCGTTCATTCTTCTTTCCTCTCTTTCTTTGTACACGGGGAGAGTCAGGGGGGTAGAGAGAGAGAGAGAGAGAGAGAGAGAGAGAGAGAAACATCTCAATTTATAGGTTCAAGGCTCCGGTCGAAGGCCTTTACTTGTAAAAATGACTTGAAAATGGGGGGAGAAACGAGATTAGGCAGGCGATATCGGCTGTAAAGTCTTTTCCAACGGGAGCGCGTCGCGTTCAAATAAAGAGCCAGGCTCTGCCCGATAAATAGCTTTGAATTATTTCGCTGGCAGGTGACTATCGCTATTATTAATCTGCCGCTATTGGGCATTTATCGTGGATTATAAACTGAGCGCGCGCACCTCCCCCTCCTCTCGGCCGCCGCTGCGACCGTCCGAATCTCGCGCGGAAATTGGAATGAGTGGCGGAGGTCGGGCAGAAATAAAACAGACGTTTCGCCATTGCCGATACATTCGACCTAAGAGACCGACAATGGCTTTATTAATTGTCGTTGGAAAAAAAAAACAAAAAAACGAACAAACAAGCTCTCTCTCTCTCTCTCTCTCTATATATATATATATATATATATGTATGATTATTATTACTATTATTATTATTATTATTATTATTATTATTATTATTATTATTATGCGGAGTCGTGGCGGACGACTTTCTTATTTGCGTCGTCGTCGTCGTCGTCGTCGAGTTTTTTCTCCCGTAACCACGTGCTTTACGCTCGGCCTCCGAGCCTTAGCCTCCGACTGAAATTACTTTTATTTTGCGAGATAAGTGTGCGCGCCGCCCCGTGGGAACTGGACCACATACCAGAACCCCCGCGTTTATCTCTGAAGCGATAGCGCGGACTACACCGGCCTCGCTCCCGTGGTCTGCAATGAGCAGCGTGTGCCCATGGGATTCCGGGGCGTCGAGGATCAAGCTCAGCGGTCGCGGGGCTGGGCTGGTGGTCGCATTAACCGACCGAGTACTCCTTACATCGAGTATCGTATAAAGTAGCTCGAAGTAGCTCGGAGGAGCGCGAAATTCGAAAACCATCCGAGCTGGGTGACTGGTTACGACAATGGACAGCAATGGTTACGACGGTTACGATGGATAAGGAGGACGAGGAGGCGGGGACGAAGGAGGAGGAGGAGGAGGTACGCTTGGGTGCCACCCTCTTTATTCGACGAGCACGATGTTTGTCCTTGAAAGAAGCCATCGATCGAGCGAGAGGCGCTCGGGAGGAGGTCGTCCTCGGAGTCGGGGTGCTCGCTCGATCACAGATTGTCAAGAGCTCGGTCGCGATAGCCGACCGCCGACCGCCGACCGCCGACCCCGACCGCCGGCCGCCTTCCATTACAACAATGCCAATGATCCCGCGCCGTTGGTACAAACGCTCCGCGATTCCGATTCCACGGGTTCTCGAATTCTAGCTACCTAATCTGGCGGTTAGGAGCTCGGGACCGTAGAAAAAAATTACCCATTGTTCTTGATTTCGGAACTTCTTGTTTCTTGGACGCCGGACGCCGTACAACGTATACACACAAACATATAAATAAATATATATATATATATACATATATATATATATATATATATATATATATACATTCTTTCTCTGACAAGTGAGTATTAATACGAGTAAATAATAATAGGACGTCGGTAATTTCCTTGATATTCCATTCGTATTCGATAGCGTGCGTCTTAATTCAAAATATCAAAACTTTCGCCCGAAATCAAATCTTGCGCTCATTCGAAACAACATCACAAGGTTAAGAAAATGCCGTATGTTGATACTCTCCGTTCGATTCACCGTATTTCTTCACCCTCGCGGTTAAAGAACGTTTTTTGAATTTCGACGTAGCCTTGCCCCTCCGCCCCGCCTCGACCAACGTTCGAACACCTTGCATTTATTTTTTTTAAAGTACAGTAAACACGTGAATTTCAAGATTATTTTTCTATTTCTTTTAACGTCATCCGTTCAAGTTGTATTCACGCTTAGTCGGATTCGAGATACGTAGCCGCATCTCGGCAATTGAAAAAATAAACCGCCAACGTTCCTCCTTTTCCACAAAGCCAGTTAATAATTATTTACTTTAACTTGCGAACGCAATTCTTACTTTATGTAATTAACGTTTCCAACACGTGTTCGACAATTAATATCAAAATTTCATACAACATATAAGCTTTACACTTCATAGAATGTAATAACGTCTTTTCTAGGTCGTAAGAATATATAGTCGATTAAAATGCCGAAATCGAAGGAAATGATTTCTGATAGTGAAAGTGCGAGCGACAATGCAAGTTCAGAGGTACGTTAATTGTTTATATGTGCATTTATTTCACAATATTTATATACATACACATATAAAGCTATGTATTTATTCAATCTTAGGAAGAAGTCAAAGTGAAGGGTAAACCAAAGAAACAAGAGAAAAAGAAACAGAAAAGTTCTGAAAGTGAAAATTCTGAGGTAAAGCACCAATTTCAATTAATTATCCTCTTTCCTATTTTATATTAAAGGTAATTAAATATAATAATGGCATTAATTTCAGTCCGAACAAGAGTCCAAGTCTAAGAAGCGAGCAAAGAAAAATCAAGTTGAAAAATCATCTAATAAAAAAGCTAAAAAGGATACAAAATCCAATAACGATGATCTATCATGGGATTTAGGTGGTAAAAAACAAATCACTGTTCGTTACTTCAAAGGGAAATGGTTCGTTGACATCAGAGAGATGTATATGGATGAACATGGAGATATGAAGCCTACCAAGAAAGGTAAGAGTAATATTTTCTTATCATACAAATAAGTATTATTTGCTTGAAATAAAAGTGAAACATCCTTATTTTATTTTTTATTTTCAGGAATCTGTATGAACACAGAAAATTGGCGAGCATTAATGAAGGTTGTTGACGAGGTGGATAAACAAGTAAAATCTAAGTGTTGATTGTGTTTTAACTATTAAGAGTACTTTCTATATTGTAAAATGATTACATGTAATTTATAAAAGCTATTCTTTGTATCTTATTTTCATAATTAAAAATTAAAAATAAGAAATAAAAATGAATAACACTGAGTAATTAATGGATGCTTTATTTAAGAAACAATATTTTGATTTTATTACAAATTTTATTTCTTGAGTCAGACTTTGGAAAGAAATCACATATTTCAGTTTAAATAATATAAAATAATTGTTTACATTGAGGGTTTATGTATAAAAAATGACTTTATTAATAAATAACTCGAGAGATTACTTTATGCATGTATGTTTTTGTATGTGTGTGTGTGTTGTGTGTGTGTGCGTATATACAAAATTATTTACAAGCCATAATACACAGTTCAGAAGTCGTTGTTGTAGTATTATTCCGGGACATGCACAGATTTTAAAAATTCATCAATTTTTATTTTATTGAAAAGAGCCTGCGGATCCACCTTCGACCTCATTTCAATCTGTAACAGAATAAATGCCGTAAAGGCGAGCGGTTCGTCTCTAATTGAATTCAACAATATAATTATGTATTATTACGCGTACCTGTCGGCATTCCTTCGCCGGGGACGCTTTCCTCTTAGAAGACTTTCTTCTTTTATTATCAGAATGTATCCTTACATTCTTAATGGCTGAACCGGTCTTAAGGATAGAGGAAGAGGAAGAGGAAGAAGAGCCCGGGACTCGCTCGTCGTTTTTCTCGTCACTTTTCGTCTTCTTGATCTTCGCGGGTGACTTCTTCGGGCTCTGCATCTTCTTCTTGGTCCTGGGAGCGATCCTGAATATCTCGTCGTAGCTCGTGACGCTAAGGATGTGGACCTCGTCCGGGTAGCGGAAGGTGTACTCGTTGGATAGCTCCGAGTTGCTGTACTTGCGCTTGCGCTTTTTAATGGGAACCGATTCATCGTAGGCAAAGGAGACGTCCAACGCGTTGTTCTGGCTGTTGCTGAGCCCCTCGCTGCTCGTGCTCTTGCTGCTGAGATCATGGAGCTCCTGCTCGGCCTTGTTGGTCGGTATGAGCTGAAGGCACTCGAGCACCCCGGGGATCTTCTCCTTGGCAGGCTCGAGCGGGACGTTGCCGTCCTGACTGTCAACGGTGCGCCGGGCCGCCTGGGACCGCGTCGTCCTCTGCTCGTTGGCTTCCTCGTCGCTGAATAGATCCCGCTTCACCTGGTCGACCTTGATCTTCGAAATCCCCTTGGAATTGTCGACGCCCGCCGAGGCTGACTCCTTGCTCCCGACCTGCGCCGCCGACGATTCCTTCTTAGCGTTACGTGAATTGGACTCGTTCTCGGATATGATCTCTTCGGCCTTATCGCTCTGCTCGTCCGACGCACTCTTTTTCCTCGGGTTCGCCTTCACTTTCGCCCGCTTCGGCTCTTTAGAGTCCTCCCGCTCCTCTGACTTCCCGGCCCCCGATTTCTCATTGGGAAGCCTCTCCTCCGAAAGGCTATCCTTGGCCCCCGGCTTACAATTAAGAGCTTGTTGATTCTGCTTGGCCTTGCTCTTGAAGTTGTCCGTCGTCGAAGTCACCAGTTTCTCTCCCTCGAGGCCTCTTCGGACCTTTTTCCGCCGAGTCCCGTCCACGTGCCTCCTGGGATGAATCGCAGCCTCCTTGAACTTGGCCATTACCCTGCGTCGCTTCTCCTCCAACTGCATACTCAGTTTCGCGTTATTGATCGAAAGTACCTGATGACGGTGGTGCCGATGATGATGATTTTCATGACTCCTATGGTACTGTTCCTGTTCTTGTCTGTGCTGATGTTTCTCTTGCTGTTGCTCTTGTTGTTCTTGTTGTTGCTGCTGCTGTTTCTGTTGCTGCTGCTGTTTCTGTTGCTGTTGCTGCTGCTGCTGCTGCTGATGCTGCAAGCGTTGTGACTTTTGGGTAAATACACCACCAGGGTTCTTCTTCAGACTCTGCGACTGGAGCATCCTCGACGCTTGTTGGGATACCCCGTCGTTGGCGACTATTTTCTGTACGCTAAGAATCCTTGGTTTCCCGGGCGGTCGCTCGGACGAGGAGACGGCGCAGGTGTCCTCGCTGGACTTGGCGACCGATTGCTCCTTATGCGGCGAGTTTGTAATCGCCGAGATCTTGCAGGTGAGGCCCGCGAGGGAGTTACGTCGTATAGCGCGTTCCGACTCCGAGGCGCTCGGGGTCTCGGATATCTCCATCTCGGGAATGGCATTCCCTTCGTCCTTCGCCGGGGTCTCTTGGGCTGGACCCACCACGGCCATTTTCTTCGTTGGCGAGCTCTCCTCCTCCTCATCCTCATCTTCATCCTGCTCCTGCTCCTGCTCCTGCTCTTGCTCTTGCTCCTCCTCTTCTTCCATCTCCTCCTCCTCCTCCTCCTCATCCTCATCCTCATCCTCATCCTCCTCTTCCTCCATCTCCTCCTCCTCCTCCTCCTCGGGCTTCTCGAGCTCCTCGACGCTGCTTTTGGACGAGTTCTGAGCCAAGCCGTCGAGGCTGTCGATTCGCGATTCCGAGGAGAAGTTGGTGCTGCCCCGTTCCGTGTCGATGATAAATGATTTATTGGGCGAGGAAGTCGGGCTCGTACAGCTTGTGGAGGTCGAGGTGCTCGAAGACGAGCTGTTGGACGAGGAGGACGAAGAAGACGAGTCCGAGGACTCGTTACCGCTGTCCGAGTCGGAGGCGTTCGTGTCCTCGATACTCTCCTCTTCCATAATTTCCTTAGAGGTCTCCTCGGACGTAGGCTCCTCTTCCTTTTCCATTTCTAATGACGCGTCATCCTTTTCCGCATCTTTGCTTACTTTCGCATCGGCATTCTCCCTTTGCTCCACGATACTTTTCTTTGTCGTTGTTGTTATCACGGAGGAGGCCATCGCTGCAACCGTTTTTATCGTCGAAACTGTCATCGCCACAACCGCTGTCGTCGTCGTCGTCGTCGTCGTCGTCGTCGTCGTCGTCGTCGTCGTTGTCGTCGTCATCATCGTCGTCGTCCTCTCGTTTGCAATCGGCTTCGTCGACGGCTGTTCCTCCACCTACATTACAAATAAACTCTATAAATATAACTTTATATTACTATTTCGATCTACATCTATCAGTATAAATTGCATGACATTATACATATTTTATACATAAACTAAGCGAAATACTTTCTGGACACTGTTTGGGTATTTGTTAATGAAGTTCGATGGGCATCGAATCGAAATCGGATAGAACTTCGACAAAATCTAAAAATCATGAATCGCTAATGAAATAATACAATATAAATAATATAAAATTAATAATATTTCTAATTTCTTTGACCATTTACTATACTTTTTGCGAGTTTTATAACGTATGCGTAAAATACTGAATGTATTGTAATTTTCAAAATTAATAATAATAGTAGAAGGAATTGAATGTTATAAGTAATTCGTGGATATTGGTTGACAGAAGAGCATTTTGTTGAGTTGAAATTAATAAATGTGGGGGAAAGGATCGATTTTATTGATGGGGAAAATCGAAAATATTTTTGAAAATTAATGCGACACAAAAGCTCGGTTATCGCTTAAGCGATTAAGTCGGCAATGGTTTTGTATTAGAAAAAAAAAAGAAAAAAAATTGATTATAGACTAGGGACTGGAGTCTGTGGGAGCCGTGGACCTCCTTGCGACATGCAAATTCCAATCTTATCGCGCGTACGTTGCTTAGCGTTAATACCCCACCCCCCTCTCACTCACTCTCTCTCTCTCTCTCTCTCTCTCTCTCTCGCTCTCCCCGCTCCAATAACCCCCTTCTGGAGGAATTAGCAGAGCAACGGCAGCTTGCGGCGCATTAGCGGATTAGCGGATTAGCGGATGCGGCTAATTCGGATGAGCAGATCCTCGAGACCGTAACGATAGCTATCGGAATCGCACTCCCATGAGTCAAGGCCGCGTTAGTACAGATAGAGCTCCGTACCATATTTTAACTATTAAATGTTTTTTCATTTTATCCTGTATTAGGTTAAGGCGCGGCTTTGCGCTGTATGAGAGGCGAAGAAGAAAAGCGACTCTCGTGGTTATTGGGGGGATGGGGGGGGGATAAGAAGAAAACGAGAAAAGAAACTCACGGGTGTATTTTCTTTATTAACATCGGAGTCCTTGGACTTGAGAGGTTGGGTCTGGTCGTCCGCCGGCTCGTAATAGGGCGAGGACTTCTTCTCGTGTTCCTCCTCTATGATCTTGGGCGTGAGGACGATGCAGGGCGTGACGGGGAAGTCGGGCGTGTCGACGCAGTCCTTGATACTGAGGTCCTCGCCGAACTTAGGCCGCCCGGACATCACGAGACTATCCCCCGGGGTATTGAATACCTGGGGGGTCGGCGGAACGTAAAACGTCACTTCGGTCTTGCGTGGCGTTTCGAGGTCGAGCATGTCCGGTAAGCGGGAGATCGGGCACACGCTCACCTCTGGGGAAATCTTAATCGGGTTGGTGGGTTTATTTGTGACCGGGAGCAGTTCTTGGACCTTCGGGGGGGCTATCGGCTTCGCGCTCGCTTTAACAACCGCGTTCCTCCTCTTGGCCTTCCTTACGATCCTCATCGGGTGCTTGTTCCCGTTTTCGGGTATCGCGTTCCCCACGATCTGCCTCAGGTCGCTGTCCCAGCTCTTCTTCGCGACGACGGGCTTCACCTCCGTCTGGATCTTCTCCGGCGAGCTGCTCTCGCTCGTCGAGACGTCCCCGAGGATGAGCCCGATACCCGTCAACTTACTCCAGTTACCCTGTAGCTTCGGCGCTGGACTCCTTGTCGCTATAGGGACCCGCATGTACGTCGTCGTCATTGTCGTCATCGTCGTCGCCGTCGTTGTCGTAGTCTTGGACTCGGCGGCCCTCTCCACGCCGAAGGGCGGCGACCTGAATAAGCCCGCGCGACACGTGGATTTCGTCTTGCCGCACGACTGCGGAATCTTCCTAGTGCTCCCGGCCATCTTCATCGGGGTATTGAAGTCGAGGGCGCGCACGTGGCTGTTGCGACGGCGCGGTGTCGACAGACTGAGTCTATTGTTCTTCGAGCGGGACTTCAATAAGGTGCGCGGGGTCGTTTTTGCAATGAGCCCGTCGCCGCTGGTTTTCGCCACCTCCTCGGCAGCGTTGGCCGTCGTCTTTTTATCCGGCTCGTCGACCGTCACGGGCTCCGTCGTCGGCTTTTCGCTCCTCGGCGGCTCCTCGGCCTTGAAGAGGGGCGACAGGCCACTGCCCAGGTCGATGGTCGTCGAGTCGTCCAGACTGATGACCGGCATGCTCGTGATCGGCGGCACCTTAACCGCCGCGCTCTCGTTTTCACCCCCGTAGAGGGTAATGGACTCGACCGTGGGGGGAGGGAGCTCCGCCGGGGCTGTGATTATCACTGGCTTCGGGGCCGGTGGTAAGTGGTGGACCTGGAGGGCCTGCTGCAGTATGAGGGGATTCGTCTTGGCCGAGGCCTCGATCTGCGCGGGATTGAGCAGGTGTCGCGGGACGTTCACCGTCCGCAGATAAATCGTCGGCGGCTCCGTCGGGTTCGGGCAGCTCTCGCTCGGCTTCGGCGCTATTGGTATATACGACTTTGGGCCTAAAAGTATTTTTATAACGATCAATGACCACGACGCGACAACAGACCACGCTCTTCCATAATTATACGCGCTGAGCATTATTAATCGCATTATTGAAATAACGTTAATTTTTTATTATACTGACGTTTGCTTTCCGCGCTTAACAGTGACTCCACGTCTCTTTCCGAGCATAAGATCAGGGTCGGCATCGTCATGATTTCCTGCTCCGACATTATCTGCGAGGCGCCGTCGTTAGCGGCACTAGTACTACTATCCGAATACACCTTCGGCTTCGACGTCTTCGTTTTCCTGCTCGCTTTCTTGCCAGCCGGTTTATTATTGTTCCCAACCTTGATCTCTTCCGTGACTTTCTCGGGTTCTGGCCTTAGGCTGCCGCTCCCCGGCTGGCTCGCAACTACATTGTCAATCGCAGTTTCGCTAGGAGCCTTCATGTCAATGTCGTTGTTCGCCAGGGAATTTCTTTTGCTGGCAATGACGTTTACGATACTCATAATTGCCTCGGCATTTTGATTATCCAACAGGCTGTTGCTCTCCTTACTGAAATCCAACGGGAAATCGAATCAGTCGTGCTTTTTTTTTTTCTTTTTTTTTTTTGGATCGACGGTTAAAAAATAAGTCATTGATTGGCCTTACTCCTCGTCGTCGACGTTCGTATTCTGAGATCGTGAGGAGCTGCGCAGCCTCTGCTTCAAGGGCACTTCGGGCCCGTTTCCCTCGTTTTCGCTCGGCTTGCTCATTTTTGATTCTGGCAATTCAATGATTTCGTTGCCCTCGTCGACTTGCATCGGCTCGACATTTCTAAAGGAATTATTTTTTATTATTGCCATGTAATTGAAACTAAAATATTTAAATTAGCCGAGCTGTGTGTATCAAATATATATGCATATACATATACGCAAGCGCGCGCGCACACACACACACATATGGATATATAATTACTGTTCGTAGGTCGGATTGGCCAATTCGACTTGGTTTTGCCGAGTATCGGCGGCGTCCTCGTCGGGACTCGTGTCCGTCTCACCAATCTTGAAAATTTCATGTAAGAACCCTTCGAAAATCGGATCCGTTTCCGTGGCCTGAACAACCGACTTGATTGCATTATCGTAATCAGTCAGCAATGATATATTCGCTTCGGTCGCATTCTCATAGACATTCTCCTCGCGACAGGAGGTTTCTACTGGAAGAATAGCTTTATTAATATTTTCAGCTATTCTTTCATGTAGTTCGGTATATTGTAATAGTCTCGTTGTTAAAATCTAAAAAGTAAACATTTTACTAATTTTATAAACGGTGCGCATGCCTATTATAACGTTGTATAAACATGTATTTCATTTCGTTTTAATATGTGGCTATGGAACGGTGCATAGTTACGGGAACCTACGCTTAAATTTTGAATTGGTTCATCATTTACATCCGATTCGGATTCTAGTATATCACATGGTCCAGTTTGTACTTCCGTACTACAGTAATTTAATAACTCTTCCGTACTAGTTCCAGCGGTGTACTTATTTTTTATTTCGCATAGTTCGTTATTGTCTACCGTTTCAGTGGATTGGTTTTTTTGGTTAATATTCATAGTACTGGGATTGAAAGCTATCAAATTCGGGTCTAAAATGGTAAAATAAACAAAAGTTTATTGTATTAACAAGCGGTCGAAGACGTAAGAAGGAAAGAATAGAAATTTCTTACCTAAATGTACATCGGTTGTTATAGGAACATCGATTTTCTCTGCTGTCAAAGTATTTACGATAACATCATTTTTTGTCAAAGGTTTGCTACTAAAAATATGTTCATTATTTTCTATTTCACTTTGTTTACTTGAAATTTGATGACCTGGTAAGCTTTCCAGAGGCGTTGCTTCAACTGTATCACAATCTTAAACACATTGAAAATTTTTTTAAATTAATTACCCACTTAATACCAAATTATAGTGTTTAATTTATTAACTTTAGCAACATTCCACTTGCTGTTTGGAAATCATTATTAATTTTAATTGGTAGCACATACTGATACTCTCAAAAGTCTCAAATAATTTTAAAACAAATTTTTACTCTTAATAAATTTATTTGTAACGTTTCAAGATTTTATGCATTATTCAAATCTCTTTACTTGAGACTGTAAATGTCGTAATAATAAATCACCTAATTTTCATAACTTAATATTCAGTACCAAAGTTCTAAAGATTTTCAATACTTAATCTCATAAAAGAATATCTAGTCCAAACAAAATGCATCCAAAAAAATTGGAGTTAATACATTCATACAATATAGAAAGCAGTAAGAATAACGTTGACATAAATTAATAATGATTTTCAAAAATGAGAAACACTAAATTGTTGAACATGTATATATATATAGATATATTTACTTTGAGTACTTGGTTTCTGAGTCTGTTTTTCTAAAAAGTTATTTAATGATTTTGCAATACGCTTTCCTCGTTCGCTATTACTATGATGCCTCTTTCTCATGCTACCAGATATAACTGGCGATCCAAATGCTCCAGATGGTGAATTCTATTAATCAAACATAAAAAAATCAATATTAAAATTACTAGGACTTGATTTTTAAAACTTGTACTGTAAAAGAAATACCTGAGATGGCACACTAATATTTACAACAAAACGATGCCCTCTAGATCCTTCTAAAAGATACCTAAGTTGCTCTAATATATCGTTACACTGTCTCAACTGCTCAGAGTCTGATACTTTACTGAGTTTCTCTTGAACTAATGAAGCAAAGTATTATTACAGATTGTATTACAATAAATTTTAATGTATATGTATATATATATGAATATGTATTTTACCCATTGCATTGGTAGCACAATATTTATCTAAGATATCCATTAAACTTAAGCCGCCTACTTTTGTACTGTATCTCCCACCTCTTTGCTCTACTAATCGGCATTCTTGTAAGAGTGGTGATGTATCCATGAACATTCTCGCAGCTTCCTCGCATTTTTGCTCTTGGAGGTATCCTAAAATTTGTGCGTACTTCTTTAATGAGTATTAACAAGTGTATTTGTATAATGGTACATTGTAAATAACGATGGGCAGAATTTGTAAAACAGTCACCCTCGCAAAGAGTCAGAATTTGTGATTTTCAAGACATTTAGAGGCCACCCAGCTTGAACAAACTGCTGGATAAACAAAGTCAATGTAAAGTATATATATAAAAAAAAAAAAAAAAAAAAATAAATAACAATAAGCAGAGAAATATAAAAACTTGGGAGTACCAAGGAGGAAAACGAAAGGGCTCGGGCGAGAAAAGAATGAAAATGATCGATGGAAGCCGTGGTCGGAATAAAGGAAGGAGGCAAAGGATAAATAAACGTTGTGTTGACATTTTTTTAACGATGAGGTTATGATATTTTCCGTGAAGATCAAGTAGGATCGGAAGGCTCGATTCGAGCACGGATCGAGAGACTTACCAAGGACTAATCTCGCGACTTCGGAGGGCAACAACGCGTCCATGGCAAAGGCTGCTCAGCCGTTTCTCCCCTTCGCCCGCTAATAAACGAGCGACTTCAGTCCTATATCGCGTTCATCCCCGGCAAGTGTCGCGAGCCGTTTATTATGATACCGCGCCGATACGAAGTTTGCCCATTTCAGCCTCGCGACCCGACTCTTTGGCTCACCACCGTATTATTATCATACCGCCGTTCTCCACTAACGGGCGGTCGACTCCCTCCCCTACCTCACCGCTCCCTTCCCGCGCTAAGCAAAAAAGGGGCGCGCGCGCTCACGCTTTTCCCTCTAATCCCGATCGGCGGCTCGTTCCACCGTTCCTTAGGGCACGGCCGCGCGGATGGTTTCGGCCCTCCAAGCTGATCGTCCGGACGCGATCCTCCGAAATAAAATACCGGAGCTGCCACCCTACGAGCTACGGCTACGACGACGACGACGACGACGACGACGATGCGCGTGCTCGCATCCTGCACACCCCCTCCCTTATGCGGCTCGGTCTCGTTCCTCCGGGACTCCTTGGAATCGAGAATACGCGGGACTCACGGGGCCCTTTAAATCCATCTACCAATAACCAATGTCAACGCCAACTCCCGCTTTCCTCCCTCATCTCGTCGTCTCCGTCGTCTTTCGAGTTATTTTATTTTATTATCCTTCGTCCTTCTGTTTTTTTTTTGTTTTTTGTTTTTTTCATTTGCACGTCTACCCGAAGCCAAGTAAAACAATAAATTGCCTCCTATGCGACATTATTTTCATCCGAACAGCCCCGTTGCGTAATTATTTATTAATCGATCGATGAGCTCTGGATTACGAAGCTCCGCTGCATTGCCGTACTCGGCTCGAAAATCAAGTCGATTTCGTATGTTGCCTCTAATCCTTTTCTAATTCCCGTCGACTTCCCGACCCTTTCGCTTTTTCAATCGTTTCAATCCTCCGCGGAATGACCAGCGTACAACCGAACGCATGACACCATTCGCGTAAAACGCTAATTTGACTTACTGTTATTAGAAGGGAACCAGACGACGAGACCCCAACGTATGCCCACAAAGTGCCTCTGCACATATAGATAGATAGAGAGAGGGAGAGAGAGAGAGAGAGAGAGAGAGAGTGTGTGTATGTGTATGTGATCCAGTCGTTGGATAAGAGATTTTTTAAGTCACCCAAGCACATTCTAATTTGAGCAAATCATTTGCTTTCAAATTAAATGCGGGAACTAACTCAAAGATATTGCAGCTCTGGTGCTGCACCTTTGCCTACTCTCCGCGCGAGTTCTCAGGATGCCTTTCTTTTATTATTTTAAAGGGACTATTTGCTGCAGGGGACAAGACGGTGTACATCGAGGGCGAATAAGCGGGACCTAATTAACGGCATTATTAAGGGCAGGGGACACAGCCCGTCGGGGTCCCTCGTGTCTTACAATATTGCTAGGCTCTCCTCTTCCTCCTCCTCCTCCTCCTCCTCTTGACCCCTCCTGACCCCTCCCCAGGGCCACCCGGCCGCCTCGTCGCCGTCGAGCCAGCGGCTGTTGATTTGGCACCTACCTCTAATGCCGTATCGCCGCCCTCCACCCCACTCCCTGGTGGTCGGTAGCCCCGCCTGTACCACCGGCAAACGGTGCACGTATCCGAGCTCTCGCTTTCTCTTTTGTTCTAGCTCGCGACAATGACGACTACGACGACGACGTTGGTAGCGGTGCTCGTGGTGCTGGCGGTAGTCGAATACCGGAACTGACAGTCCGCCTCAAGGGGTGGGATATTTATCCGCCCTTTTAGCACCGGCAGCGACGAGCCTCTTTACCTTTTGAGCCACGTACTTTTATCTTCCTCCAGGTTTTATTGCTTTAGTGCCCGAGGCGCAGGTAGATACGGAGCCGTTCCTAGAAAATGGAACGAATGGACTTTGACGGAGGGGAAAAAGAGAAATTATATGTACGGGCAATAAAGCCCTCTACCTCCTACCTATACCTCTACCTCTACCTCCTACCTATACCTCCACCTCCACCTCTACCTCTACCTCTACCTCCACCTCTATATCTACCTCTAAGCCCGCCAATCGTTAAAGAGTCCTTCTCGTTATTCTGGTTCCTCAATCTATCCGAGCAGAGGGACCAGAGAGTCGATAATCGCCGCGAAATCGAAACCGAATCTCGGCCATTATCATTATTCCCGTAAACGAATACCTAAGCGCGCTTACCGAAGTAGCACGTCTTCCGAGTCTCTCGTAATATTAAGGTAATTTTATAATATAGGCAGCTTATGCAAAGTAATCCCAATAATCTCTTTCTTTCGTGAATTCATTATTTCATTGTTCGTTTGAATTTCATATCGAATCCATTGACGATTCGCACGAGAAACAAAATAAAACAAAACAAAACAAAACAAAACAAAGAAAAGCAAAAAAAACTGAAAGAGAAATAAAGATTGAGAGGAAGAAAAATGCGCCGCAGGCGTAAAAATATTTTTTCCTTTTCCTTCTCAATTGAAAAATTGAAAGACGAATATATTTGCAATAACGAAGCACATACCGAGTGACTAATTACGGCCATTTCGATTGCTCTGAAGCAATTAATCAGCCCGTAAGACCGAGCCCGTACGTTTAAGTCGGAATAAATTCTTTTCGCATAAGCTAATGTAGATTAAAATTGGCAAATAATGCACCGTGCGAGCTCACGTGGATTTCTCTCTTTAAAGCTACGCGTTGCAAAATTTTATTGAATTATCGCAGGCCAAGGAAATAATCGCCAATGTCCACGCGTATGCAATTTAATGCTTCGAAATTCATTCCACCTCCTCCTCCTCCTCCTCCTCCTTGTTGTCGTCGTTGTCGTCGTCGTTGTCGTCGTCGTTGTCGTCGTCGTCGTTGTCGTTGTTGTTGGGGTTATTTGTAATCTCAATGGTCGTGGCCGTTGTCATAGTTATATTTTCCGCGTATGCAACTGCCGAGGACTTTGTTAAATGTCCACTGAGAACGAGGCAGCTTTATATTTCCATTGACTCGCGCGCGTATCGAATGTCTGCATTAGAAGCCCGTTAGCCGCTAGGACAAAGTATCTGAGCGTCATACAATAGTTGACGAGGACACCCAACACCTGTTCGGAGTCTCAAAGAAACCACACAACGCTCGCTCGTGGAAATAAGCGAGTATTTTGCACCAGAAAAAAAAAAAGAAAAAAAAGAAAAAAAAGAAAAGAAAGAAAGAAGGAAAAAAGAACAGAGAGCACGAAGGGGTGGGTAGTAAGAGTCGTGCCGTTGTCTCTGGCTTTACTTAAATTTATAATAAGTAGAAAGAGTCGATCGGCCGGCTAATGTATTAGTCCGAGGTAATAGAAATACACCGAGTTCTTAGCGACTAGAAGAGCAGTAAATCAAACGGACTTCGATAAGGAAAGGCATAAAAAGAAACACCGAGCGTAAAGATAAGTTTAAATGCCGTAGTTTAAATGCACGGCTACTCGTAGAGGATATTGCAAAAATAGGCTTACGATGATATTTGTATTGAATGTACTCGCCCCATTAGAGTGACTGTCGTATTAGAATAATAGCCGGGAACGTAGCCGGGAACGTAGCCGGGAACGTAGCAGGGAACGTAGCAGGGAACGTAGCCGGGAACGTAACCCCGGGAACGTAACCCCTAGCAGGGAACGTAGCAGGGAACGTAGCAGGGAACGTAGCCGGGAACGTAACCGGGAACGTAGCAGGGAACGTAGCAGGGAACGTAGCAGGGAACGTAGCCGGGAACGTAGCAGGGAACGTAGCCGGGAACGTAACCCCGGGAACGTAACCCCGGGAACGTAGCAGGGAACGTAGCCGACAATATATTCCGAGCAATCGATGCGTTTGAATGAATTTTTTTTTTTTTTTTATTATCGGCTTTGGCCATAATGAATTT